>CM022105.1:5853898-7101697 GCA_011114355.1 Carex littledalei
TATTTTGTTGCGTTTCAATCTTTAAATAATTCACACAAATTGAAAAAAAAAAAAAACCCTGCAAGTTTGAAAAATTCAAGGCGCCCTTTGGAAGTTGTGATATTTTTTGGGGAAATTAGTCCAACAAGTAGATGCTTCAATAACTACCTAATTAGAAATTCTGTCCTTCTATTGTACATCTTATTGTGATACATTAATTTGATATTTTAATGAATACTATCCTACTTTGTAAGACGTATTTTTAGTGGCCATCTTAATGGATATATATATATATATATATATATATATATATAATCGAACTTGAAGTTGGGAAAAATCGTACATAATAAGCATAAGTGAAAAAAAAAACACATTTTTACATGTAAAAATTATAATTTTATTAATTTGGACAATATTGACAAAAAAAAAGAGTACCAAATAGACATATGTGTACTATAATAAAATTTTACTTTAATGCAGGGAGATGTATAGTAGAATATATATAGGAAATAATATATGCCAACTTCGATCAAACAATTGTCATTTTCAAAGGAATTATTGACAAGTAAAATTTCTCAATTCGTTATCATTTTTCTTCTTCCTTTAATTTGACAAAGAATGGCCGGACTAGACATGAGATTTTCTAAACATCAACATTTCTAGTATGTTAACAAGTAATATCAGTGTTCTAAATAGCGCGCTATAGCGTTTTTGGACCCTAAATGCTAAGCTATGGCATGAAATACGCTAATTGCGCTACGGCCGCTATAGCGGTAATAGCGGTCCGCTATAGCGCATAGCGTGTAGCGCGCTATTTGCGCGCTATGCATATTGGACATTTTTAGACAATTTATATGGGCTTAAATAAAGATCCATAAAATTTATTTTGTATAGAAAAAAAATAGAATGAATCATGATGCTTAAGATATTTTGTATAGAAAAAGATCGATAGTTTATGATATTATTATGGATATTTTGAACCATGGACTTTTGTACTAGTTCAATATGAATATTATAATTTCTTAATTAATTTGATGTTATTTATTGTTCTATGAAACTTTAGATAATGTTAATATATAGTACAAATATATAATATAATTTTTTTTAAAAAAAAAAACGCTATTTGAAATAGCTTCCGCTATAGCTACGCTATTTGCTATAGCTTTTTTTGTAACCTTCCCGCTATGACGCTATAAACGCTATTTAAAACATTGAGTAATATATCGATCGGCGCAAACCAATTAATTTTCAATATTTGCAATTCATTATCACTTTCAATTAAATTTTTGGACTATCCAAACTTCAAAATTCCCTTAGTTAGCAATATATATTAAGCCTATATATCTTGGTACAATATTAAGAACATTGGAATAACCTTGCATCACTAATAAATAACACATCGATCATCATCAATGGTACATGATTAAGTGACAGTTCTTGTAATTAAACAACCATCAGTGTTAATCCTTGGCAAACTAGTAAATAAGTTGACATTATCACTGATTCTTTCCAAAGAAACCGTTTGTGAAAGTGCACCAACAAAACATAATTAATGACATAAGAAATTAAGCAATTATACATATAAAGTCCCTACAGATGCTACACTTAAAATTTATGTAATAATATATCCAGAGTACCATCACAGCATACACACACACACACACACACACACACACACTCAAGACATGGCTAGTAACATATATCCAAAAACACATCTGGCTATATATATTGAGGTTGAAACAAGATTATACATACTCACCAGTTGATAACATAAATTACCAAGTTCATCAACAAAACATAATTAAGCAGTAGTAACTCAAGCTCTTGATCAACCATGCATGCCACTACAAACAAATCTCCTCTTCTACATATCTCTACGGTATTAATTCACTGATTCACGCTTAGTTAACGATCAACACCTGCCGCCATTGCCAAAGCTATGCTCCACCTCAGAAGACAGCTCCCTCTCGTCTTCCTCCACATCATCAAAGCAATCTATCCCGTGTGCCACATGGCCATTTCCAAATGCCTTGATGTGATCTTTGAGCGAACGCTTGTGTTTGAAGTCGGATCCGCATGTGCAGTACCTGTCGAAATTATGTAGTAATTTAAATTCGTTAGCAAACGGAATCAAGTTTTGTTGCAAACATGATATATAAGATAGAATTATCCATCCGAAATCTCACTATACCTCCTTCTATGAATATATTAATGGTTTATGGTTCTATCAATTGAAGTAATTTGATCATCATTATCAAGACCCATGCATGTTAAAAAAGATTTGTTTCAAGTATAGATTTACCAGAGTTTTCCACAATTTTTCTCATGAGTGCGCCAATCACCACGTACCGCAAACGCCTTGCCACATTTTCGGCACAAAAACGGTTTGATCCCATGCCGGCGCTTGTAGTGGGTTTGCAGAGTACGAAAGTCTTTTAGAGGGCGGGCCCGTGGGTGGTCAATGTGGTTTCGGCAGCCTGGTGCACAACAGTAACAAGGAAGACGTAGCATGGCAGTCGGTTGGGTCCCACGAAGAGACTCTGGGCCACGACGGTATTGTGACCCATGGCCCCACATGTGCATCTACAAGAATGTACATACATGTTAGTATGCTTAGGTACATTTAGGAACAAAGAGGAAATTTTTGGAGACAAATATCAATCAAATTTTGGTGAGTTTATCATCCACTGGTATTTATTTAATTCGGTAATTATTAAACTAATTACAAGTAATGCGCACATAGTGCAGTCTATTTTCTTTAAATTTTCACTTAATAAGTATCCTACGTTATTATTTAGTTCAGAAATATAGGAAACCTTTTATTGCACAACCAAACCCTAAATTTTGTTTGTTTAATTTCTGAGTTCACCATAAACTTTCAAAAAGAAAAACCCAAGAAAAATGAGCGGCCAAAGACTCAGCTGTTGTCCAATTGAATCATTCAACACATATATGATTTAGTTCCATCAAACTAATCCAATTGTTTTCAGAGGAACAACAGAATGATTGAGGAAGTATCAAAGTAACCATGAGTTATTTTAAAAAAAAAAAAACAGCACACAAAATTACAATCTTTTGTTTAATGAAATTCAGAAGGGAAACATATATTCCATTTGTGTGTATCTTAGCTGCATTTTTACAAACTTATAATCAATATTCCATTTGTGTTGTGTCAGATAGATAGATAGATAGATAGATAGATAGATAGATAGATAGATAGATAGATAGATAGATAGATATTAGAGAGAGAGAGAGTCAGAGAGAGCAGGAAATTTTGTTTCCTTTTTTAAGTAACAGGCTTTTGCTTTTGCCTTTGACATTTAAAAGAAACATTCTTGTTGTAATTTTCATATAAAAGGACGTCATTTTTAACATACATATATAATCAAGAAAATTGCATTTAAAAAAGTTAACACGTAATAAGATAAATAACAGGAGCCAATAGAAAAAGGTTCCCATTGCAGTATCCCTAAACAGAGGTAAGAGAGAAGAGAAAGGGAGCAATGAAATACAAGTCATGCATCACAGAAAGAGCAAAACATATATAAATCTTTAATGAATACTTGATATTTCTATCAAGTACATATCACATGACATGAAGCATATATGAAGGAAGATAATTAATATATACCAACACTACAACAGTCTCTCTATTTCTAGAGAGAGAGAGAGAGAGAGAGAGAGATGAGAAAGAAATGATTGTAACATGGATATATACTGTTTATGTATGTAGATTGACAAAATGAGCTGTAGTAATGGTGCAATATCTCATCAACAGTTTCTCTTTCCCTATTTTCTGCTGATAGAGGTGTAATGTAATGTAACTGTGTAAGATATATTCATCTTACATTCTTACTATTGAACTCACATGCATGCAAACAAAACAAAAACTCTAAAAATTAGAAAAGGAAATAAATGTTACCAAGTGCAACTACGTGGGAGGAAACGAAAGAGTGTGAGAGAGAGAGGGTAAACGTAAATGTGTTTAGATCTTGCACTGGGAACAGTCAGTACTGACAAGAGTCTATTTGAAAGGTATTTTTTCTCAGTAGCAGAAAGAACTTTTCAGCACGAAAACCTCTGAGCACCATAAAACACAAAATCCAAAAGGTGCATATATGACAGGGAACAACTTTGCTGTTTGCTCTCTCTCTCTCTCTAACCCCCACACCCCCAAAAAAAAGAGTAATCAAGTTTCAGAGGGTTTTGTTTGCATTTGATCAGATAGATATATGGTGAGAGAGAGTAATATATGTTCTGAATTTGAAGGAATAATGATCAGAGATACATAAAGAGGATATACTATATCTATTATAGTGAAATTAGAAAATAACACAATACTTGATCAAAACAGATAGATCTATAGGGGACAGCACCATAAAACAAAGCAAACCTTTTTAAAGGAGAAAAGATTCTCTATCTTAATTTTTTTCTTGTGTTCTTATTTTCGAGAACTATATGGAGTACAAGGAGATCTAACAGAATATAGAGGTTAGAAACATCTCAGCCTCCTAAAATGTTTCGCAATTAAAAAATCCGATGCAAGTACTTAAATATTTTAATTGAAAACGTGATGAGTCATCTCAACTTATTTCTAAACAACCCTTTTGAGAAAGAATCACAGTTAAATTTGGCAAATCAATTCATGTATCTTCTTCTCAATAAAAAAAATGACTACCTTTCTCTCTTAAAAAACTTTAAAGTGACAAAAGTTGAAGGATCTGAAAATGCTATAAAAGATATATATATGTTTCATGCAATATTATATTAGGAAGAATTGAAGATATCGAAATATATATGCATGTAGACTAAAATAAACCTTTCCATTTTAAATTTCTTTATAGTTATCTAGAGACAATTAGCTCTTATCTAGATCAGAGAAAGGAAGGAAGAGAAAGATTATTAATCCATATATTATAACAAATTAACAGATGATTTTAGAATGTCAATGTCAAACTATATATTGCATTAGAGCCATATATATATATACTTCCATAAGAACTGTATGAAAATGTCAGAAAAAAACATGTATATATATGTAGAGCGAGAAAATTAGGGTTAATTAATTAATTATAATTAATAAATAAATTGCTCACCTGCATATTGTTGTACCGGTTGAAGGTTTTGCAACAAACCGGGCATGCAAACTGTGTGGGGCCAATCAGAATTTGAGCTGGAGTAGGAATCCAATACTGCCCCTTGTTAACCCTCCCTATCTCTATTCCTTCACTATGCTCTGTACTATTCTCTTGGATATCATTGGAATTGCTATTCCCCTCTATCCCCACCTCCTCCTCTTGATCTCTACTCTCTCTTTCCCTCTGTTCCACCTTAGATAATAAATCTACTGTATCATGTGCTTTAACCGTGCCTTGCTCGTCAATGGATGGTTGAGGTAGACCTATGTTTAGTGCTATAGTCACTAACTCTTTCTCTTTGTCGACATGGCTGTTTTCGTTGACATGGTCGTGCGCAAGGGTTTGAGATTCTTCTTGATCTCTCATGGGGAGGAGAGGGAGAACTTCTCTTAATGGAGGGGAAGGAGGTGGGTTGAAAATGGAGAGGTTATTGTTGGTGGTGCAAGGGTTCATCATGAACTGTTGTGAAGAAGGGGTGTAATTGTTGAACAAATAGTATCCATTTAAGAAGTTAGTGTATGGATCTGCCATGGATATATTGGAGCTTAGGATTGTGTTATGAACACATAGAAGGAGAGATAGAGAGAAAGAGAAGTAAAAGATGTGTAGAAAAGAAGAAGAGGTTGTCAATAGAAAAGGAAAGGTAGAGGGATGGGGGTGTGATGGGAAGAGAGAGAGAGAGAGGGTTAGAAAGAGAGAGAGGGGAACAGTGGATGGTGGGAATAAGATAGGGAGAGGTGTAGTAATCTTTGGGACTCGCAAGAATAAAAGCTTTCTTATTCTTCATGGAAGTATGTGGAGGTGTATCTCATCTATACTCTCTCTAAGCTCTCTTTGATCTCTTGATTTTCTGTATTCTCTTCTCTACTGCAATACCAATCAATGATCATATATATATATATATATAATAATAGAGAGAGAGAGAGAGTTATAGATAAAAAAATGTTGACTTAATTTTCATGTCAAGATACACTTAATTAAATATGTATATATTTGTTTTCTTTGCATGCACTAAGTACTTACACAATTCCACTTACATTTAATTACATATTCTAATCAAAATCTTTCAAACAAAAATTGATTATTACTAAAAAAAATTATAATAGAAGACTATGTGTCTCCCATCAAACTGAGTTTGATCATCAAGATACTCATCATAAAAAGAAAATTTCTATAAATAAAAGTATGTGAATTATATAATTAACTCAATTATCTAGTTATGTTTAATATATAAACTCTTAAAAAAAATGATGGTATATATATCTAGAACTATTTAATTGTCGTGCTAAATAATTTACATATTTGACATTGTGAATATTGGAACAATTTATCTAAGATAGCAATTATAAACACAAAAATCATTAGTGAAAAAGGAGAATAACTTTTGTAACATGTAATGAAGTCAACCTCCTATATATGGATGGCATGGGTAATACAATATATGAAAAGAAGAAAAATTAAGTACTATTAGGAACAGCAAGTCAAATGTATCTCCAAGTCAAAAATTAGTTTTAACAATTTCAGTATTTAATTAAAGTTGCTACAAAAGTTGTATTTCTCAATTATATTATATTTAATTTCATTAAATGTAATCAGAGTAGATAAGTAAACAGTGTGAAAGCAACTCTGTCCAGTATACATACAGGAAGTTGCACATTAAATGCTACATGAGAAGAAGGATATTGGTTGTGTGTATTAACACTATTTATTTAATGATGTAGCACAAGAACATAAACTAATAAATGACATCCAATGAAAAACTTTACAAAATGAACTCCAGACCCATCCTACAAGAACCCAAACAAAAAGATATCAAGAGAGAGGAGAGCCCAAAGACAAAGTAAGATGCTAGGAATAGGTGTTGTCTCCCTCATAGCTAGAGTAAGAGGTTCCAATTTTCCATGTACTCAACATAAATTATGAAGCAATGTTATATAGCTACCAATTTCTTCCACCCTTAATCCTCTCCATTACCTCAGATTTTGGGAAATAAATCTCTTGTTGTTCTCAAGGAATAACAGCAACATGTTATTCTCATCTCAACACTTGGTCTTTGTTGAGATTCGTGCATGAAAAACTTACTTTTTTTTAAATTTGTGCATGAACAAGTTTGAACAGTTGAGATCAGAATAACAGGTTCCTGTTATTCTTTGGGAATAATAGCAGATTTGTTTCCCAGATTTAGAATTTCGATCGTTTGATCAAAATTTGGGCCGATCCGGGTCAAGCTTATAATGAATGAAGCTAGTCTTATAATATTCATGCCAATATAGATCGGACGGTCCGGATTCATTATGTAGAAACTCAAAGTTTGAGTTTCCCTTAATCCTAATAAATAATGAATGATACATGTTTTAATTTAAAAAATATATATGGAGTGTTATAAATATATTAAGTTATAGATGTTCATTTAATTGCATCAAAACTTCTCATTAATGAAGTATGTTTTATCTCCCTCATTTATCAATTGAATTAAATTAGATGGCTTGTTATTTACATTTTCTATCTATAAATAGAGGATTGTAAGTTTGTATTAGATACAAGAAAAACATATGAATAAGAGATAGCCATCTTTATACATTCTCAATATCTTGTTTATTATTCTTTTTCTTTATTTTACAACACGTTATCAGCACGAATTGCTCGGAAGAAGTTGCAAAGTTATTCTGTAAGTAATTTATATGATTGATCATTATATCTTTCATTAATTTAAATTTCATTTAAATTTTTGATTATATTTGTTTTAGTTTATAAGAATCATTCCTTGAAGTGAATGATAGAATAATAACCTGAAGTTATTATCAAAAAATAAAAGTTTATCAAGAATCTGAAGTTCTTATTACCCGAAGAGAATAAAAGAATAATAACCTGAAGTTATTATTATTGTTTAGAACCTGAAGTTCTATTTGAAATTTTAATATAAAATTAATATAATAGCCAGCAGTTATTATAGGCCACTGGATGAATAATAACCTGAAGTTATTCCCAATTAAAACCTGAAGTTTTATTTGAAACATATAAAATTAATATAATAACCAGAAGTTATTATAAGTCACTAGATGAAAATATAACCCGAAGTTATTTCAAATTAAATTTTACAATTGCGCAGCCAAGTAATTTAATAACCAGAAGTTATTAAATAAATATGTATTATAACCTGAAGTTATTAAATAAATATTTATTATAACATGAAGTTATATAATATTAACCTGAAGTTATTAGTACATTTAAATTTATTTATTTATTTATTTATGCAATTTACATATTCTTTTATTTATATTTATTTATCTCCCTTTTCACAACCTGAAGTTATGGCATTAATAACCTGAAGTTATGGCATTAATAACCTGAAGTTATGATATTAATAATCTGAAATTATTAATACGTATCTATTTTGTAGTACATATGACAAATCTCACAAAGTTTGAATTTATCTCCTTTTTCATTTATCATAACTCGAAGTTATGGTATTAATAACCTGAAGTTGTATTTTGTTATAAATACGTATTAATGAAAAATGAGAAAGGAAAACATCCTGAAGATGTTTGTTACATATGTGAGATGACAAATCATTGATTGCGTACCTGTCGTACGCCCAAGCATTTTGTAGAGCTTTATCAAGCCTCAATTAAGAAAAAGGGGAAAAATGTGAAAACTAATTTTACTGAAAATGACCCCGAATATGAATGCCATATGGATACACATCTTGATGTATCAGATTTCTTCCAGAATATGGATGAAAAAAAAAAATATTATTACTTAGGGAGAAAATATAATATAGAAGCTTATGTTTATGTTTAATAAAAGTTTAGATTACTTTTATATTTTTAGATGCAAACAAATGAATAAAGGTAGTTTATTTTAATTTATTCTTGCATTCTTTTAATTTAAAGAAAAATGGCTAACGCAATGATAAGTAAAGAAGATCTATGTCTGGTAGATAGTGGAACAACTAATACCATATTGAAAGGTAATAAATACTTTTCACAATTGCATCTTGGTGAGACTAATATTCACACTATATCTGGCATAACTAATTTAATTGAAGGCTCCGGAAGAGCTTGTATTTTGTTACCTGAAGGAACAAAATTAATAATAGATTATGCATTATATTCGAGTAGATCTAGAAGAAATATACTAAGATTTAAAGATATTCGAAAGAATGGTTTTCATATTGAAACTATGAATGAGAAAAATTACGAATATCTTCATATCACATCTATTAAGAATGGCCAGAAAATCATAATTGAAAAGATGCAAGCAATGTCCTCTGGACTATATGGTACTTATATAAGTACAATAGAATCAAATATGGTTACTAACCCGAAGTTAGTTGTTACTAACCAGAAGTTAGTTGATCCAAAGTTATTTACTTTGTGGCATGACAGATTGGGTCATCCAGGAAATATAATGATGAGGCAAATAATTGAAAGTGCAAATGGACATCTCCTAAAGGACCTGAAGATCCTATTATCAAAAGATTTGACATGCGAAGCATGCTCTCTTGGAAAACTAATTACTAGGCCATCTCCAAATAAAATTGGACCTGAAGCTCCTTCATTTTTAGAAAGAATTCAAGGAGATATATGTGGGCCTATTACACCTCCATGTGGACCATTTAGATATTTTATGGTGTTAATTGATGCATCAACACGCTGGTCACATGTGAGTTTGTTAGCAACAAGAAATGTTGCGTTTGCTAGACTATTAGCACAAATTATCCAATTGAGAGCTAATTTTCCAGATTATCAAATTAAAAGACTCCGGCTTGATAATGCAGGAGAGTTTACTTCTCAAACTTTTAATGATTATTGCATGTCTATTGGAATTACGGTAGAACATCCAGTGGCCCATGTTCATACACAAAACGGTCTAGCAGAATCGTTGATTAAAAGGTTGCAATTAATTGCTAGACCTTTACTTATGAAATCTAGTTTACCGTCTTCTGCATGGGGACATGCCATATTACATGCTGCTGCACTAATTAGGTTAAGGCCAACTGCAGATCATAAGTATTCCCCATTACAATTGGTCTCCGGAAGAGAACCAAATTTGTCCCATCTAAAGGTATTTGGTTGTGCAGTATATGTTCCAATTTCTCCTCCACAACGCACAAAAATGGGACCTCAAAGAAGGTTGGGAATTTATATTGGTTTTAACTCTCCTTCTATTATTAAATATTTAGAACCATTAACAGGAGATGTTTTTACAGCAAGATTTGCTGATTGTCATTTTAATGAATCAATATTCCCAAACTTAGGGGAAGAAAAACCAAAGCTGGATAAACAAGTAACTTGGAATTCATCGTTATCTTATCTTGACCCCCGAAGTGGTCAATGTGAACTTGAAGTTCAAAAGATTATAAATTTGCAAAGAATTGCAAATGAATTGCCTGATGCATTTACAGATACAAATAGAGTTACTAAATCGCATATTCCAGCTATAAACGCACCTGCTCGAATTGACATTACAAAAATATCTAATGAATCTAATGTGCGTAGAAAACGTGGAAGACCACTTGGTTCTAAGGATGTAAATCCACGTAAAAGGAAAGAGCAGAATAAAACAGTTGGTCCAACCCCAGAAGATGTTGATGGTAAAACTCCTGAAGAAGTCAATAAAATCCCAGAAGAGATTAATGGTAAAACTCCTGAAGAAGTTGATAAAACCCTAGAAGAGGTTGATCAAGTTCCAGAAGAAACATATATTAATGAAATCTTTGCATTCACTATAGCAAGCGATGTTATAAACAAAGAAGATAATGTGCCAAAAACTCTGGAAGAGTGTAGATATAGAAATGATTGGCCTAAATGGAAAGATGCCGTACAAGCTGAATTAAGTTCATTAGAAAAACGGCAAGTATTTGGACCTGTAGTCCAAACACCCAAAGATGTTAACCCTGTAGGTTACAAATGGGTATTTGTTATAAAAAGAAATGAGAAAAATGAGATTGTGAGATATAAAACAAGGCTAGTGGCACAAGGCTTTACACAAATACCTGGAGTCGATTATGAAGAGACGTATTCACCTGTAGTGGATGCGATAACTCTCAGGTTTCTAATAAGTCTCACAATCACAGAAAATCTAAAAATGCAACTTATGGATGTCGTAACAGCATATTTATATGGTTCACTTGACACTTACATATACATGAAAATCCCCGAAGGATTGAAAATGCCTGAAGCATATAAGTCAAAACCTAGAGATATGTACTCTATAAAATTAAGAAGATCTTTATACGGACTAAAACAATCAGGTCGAATGTGGTACAATCGACTGAGTGAGTACCTTCTAAAAGAAGGATATAAAAATAATATAATTAGTCCGTGTGTTTTCATTAAAAGATCAAATCTAGGTTTTACAGATCTCCTGAAGAGATTGAGAACACTGTAAAATTGTTGAGAAATGAGTTTGAAATGAAAGACCTTGGTGTAACTAAATTTTGTCTCGGCCTGCAGATTGAGCATCTAAATAATGGAATATTTATCCATCAATCAAATTATGTTGAAAAAGTACTAAAGAGATTCAATATGGATAAAGCTCATCCTTTGAGCACACCAATGGTCGTACGATCGCTAAATGCAGAAAATATCCTTTTTGCCCGCAAGAAAATAATGAAAAAGTGGTTGGTCCTGAAGTACCATACTTAAGTGCAATCGGGGCATTATTATATCTTGCAAATAATACAAGACCCGATATCGCATTTGCAGTAAATGTGTTAGCGAGGTATAGTTCCAAACTAACCAGAAGACATTGGAATGGAATTAAACACATATTTCGATATCTCTGCGGAACTAGAGATATGGGGTTATATTATCAAAAGGATACAAAATCCAAATTAATTGGATATGCAGATGTGGGATATTTATCAGATCCACATAAAGCACGATCCCAAATGAGATATGTATTCACTTATTGTGGAGCTGCAATTTCATGGCGATCATCAAAACAAACTCTTACGGCAACATCATCAAATCATGCCGAGCTGGTCGCCTTATACGAGGCAGGGTCGAGAATGCGTTTGGTTACGGTCAATGATTCAAAATATTCAAGAAGAATGCGGGCTTGAAAACATCAAGGAAAACCCTACTCCGCTGCATGAAGATAATGCAGCATGCATTACACAAATCAAAGAAGGATATATCAAAGGAGACCGGACTAAACATATTGCGCCAAAGTTCTTTTCGACACATGACCTACAAAAAGAAGGCGTAATCAATGTTTGCCAAGTCCGATCAATAGACAATTTGGCAGACCTATTCACAAAATCTTTGCCGACAAAGGTTTTTGAACAACTGACAAAGAAGATAGGTCTACATCGATTGAAGAATATTCAATGATATCTAAATGAGGGGAAGCGTTATACGCACTGTACTCTTTTTTCCTTAATCAAGTTTTTATCCCAATGGGTTTTTCTTGATAAGGTTTTTAATGAGGCAGTACATGGTCCTGAAGTACCGTGTTAATATTGATCCTGAAGTATCATATTAATAGCGTATAATGAATAATGAACATCTAAGGGGAAGTGTTATAAATATATTAAGTTATAGATGTTCATTTAATTGCATCAAAACTTCTTATTAATGAAGTATGTTTTATCTCCCTCATTTATCAATTGAATTAAATTAGATGGCTTGTTATTTAAATTTTCTATCTATAAATAGAGGATTGTAAGTTTGTATTAGATACAAGAAAAACATATGAATAAGAGATAGCCATCTTTATACATTCTCAATATCTTGTTTATTATTCTTTTTCTTTATTTTACAACATGGAGCAATATTTTAATTATTTGTGTAACAAATAGCATTTCTATCATTTGTAATTAATTAACTAAAAATGTATTGTCTGTCTTGTATCAAGCATTCAGTTCAATGTTAATTAGCTTGCGGAGAAATTTATTAAAAGAATTGAAATATATATAAATATTAGATGGCTCATAGCTTGAACCATAATGATTTAGAAAAAAAATATATAAACCCTCAAAAGAATGAAATTGCATAAATATATTTTTACAAATTGTTAATAATCCTAACTTTAAACAAATGTATGTGTGCATGCACAATGCAAACAAGAAATTAAATTAAGCGACATTAAATATTTAATTTGATCTTCTTTCAATCAATTGACAACATTTGCAACATTTGATCAAATTAAGATGGCATGATACCAAACACCCATATTTTTTATACGGAACAAAATCGGCTGCAATCCTCTTCCTCTCTGTCTCTCTCCTCTTAATTTGAAGAGAAAGATAGAGAGGTAAATGGGATCACAGGCTGTTGTTATTTTGTTGAGAATAATATCAGATTTGTACCTCCATTATACATCTTCATTATAAGATCACTGTAGTAACTCATACACATAAAATGCATAACAAAATCGAACTGTTGTATGTGATCTTATGATTTTTTTGACGTACACTAAAAAAATTACGATATTTAGATTTTATTTTAGTAAACATGAAAATTTGTAGAAATCTGCCGATACAATTGCTATTTTTTGTAAGTTGATTTTCCCATAATTACTCTATTATAATGTCAAAATGACATAACTCTTTTTAGTCATGAAAAGTTGATAAATATCTCAGAGTGAGGCTATGGTGCTATGCATAGCAAGGATGGCTAGTGTACTACGGCTCAATATGGTACTTTTTAAAATCCTAACGGTCGATCCAACCGTTAAATGTGATAACCATATGAATATGTACTTGCAAACTAAATTTTATATTTTTTCGAATTTTTTTACTATTTTTTTAGATAGGTAGAAAAATCAGTGTTTTCTGAAAATTCTGGACCATCAAAATTCTACCTATCTAAAAAAATAGTAAAAAAATTCGAAAAAATATAAAATTTAGTTTGCAAGTACATATTCATATGGTTATCACATTGAACGGTTGGATCGACCGTTAGGATTTTAAAAAGTACCATATTGAGCCGTAGTACACTAGCCATCCGTGCTATGCATAGCACCATAGGCTCACTCAATATCTCAACTAATGACTTTATTATTTTCTCAATAAATTCTTAATTTATTATTTTTTAAATTGGAGGTAAAATTACATAAAATATGGAAATTAATTAGCTAGTCATGGGTATATAAAAACGCTCTAGCTAGATCTCTGTTTCTATAGATAACTTTGTCATCTATGCAGATAAACATTTCAGATATATTTATTTTGATTTTAATATCCCAATAATGATCAACCTTTTCAGTTCTTTGGAACAGGGAGCAGTTGCGTTGCTCCCCAGCATTTAGCTTTGGTACAAGGATTCATGTCACCCAACAAAGACGCTCTTGTTTTTTGTGTGCTTCAGTCAATTTTGGACTTAATTACTTTCTTATAAATCTAAGTGCACTCTTGCAATGCATAATTAATTATCTGAAGATTGTAATTAATAATTGAGTATATATAGGGTTAAAATGCACTCTTGGTTTTGTACTCCAATCATGCTCCACTTCCTTATCTCCGTTTTAAAAATCTGAACATTCGATTTGAACTGATCAATATGATCTTTATATTAAAATATGTTTGGAGACTAAATTTGATATTTTTTGGAATTTTTTTGCTATTTTTTTAGATAGGTACAAAATCACTGTTTTGTATGGTCCATAATGATATAAAAACAATGATTTTGTACATATTTAAAAAAACAGTAAAAAATATTCAACCAAATATAAAATTCGGTTTCCAAACACGTTTTAATATGAAGATCATATTAAGCGGTTTGGATCGACTTTTCGGACTTTAAACACGGAGATAAGAATGTAAAGCTTGATTGGAGTACCATTTTAATTCCTCAAAACTTTAAATGATTTTTTTTTTAATTTTGCAAACCTTTTCCGTTATAAAAATATTACTATATTTTGTGTGAGTATATAGTAAAATGTTTGAAGTACAGACAATTGGAATTTTTAAGTAATATTTTTTTGGTATAACCAATTTGAAAGGACATAGTGGGCCAAGGTGAACGGCCCATATAGACAGTGTAGGTGGGCCTAATATGCCCAAATTAGCTCTGTCATGGGACAACGGCTATTTAATGCTTAACAGTTCCGTATAATATTTCTCTTTTTTTTTTTTCTGAAAAGAATAAAACAGCTAAGATTAAGAAGCATCTTCCCTTGGATTTGGGAGAAATAGTGTTTGTTTATACTGTTTTGGACTGTAGTCTTTGTATATATATATTAGCAAATAATTAACAAGTAGAGGTTAATTAATTATTTACAGAAATTAATTGAGTAGCTAGCTAAAAGTTGATGAACAATTTTTATTAGTTATAGGATTAAATAAATGAATGAGAGATTTTTTGTGTGATAATGTATAAACATTTTTATATTTATGAGTGAATCTACAGTCAAATTAGAAATGCTTATTCACTTTCAAAATTTTACAATTTTTAATTATGTATATTGAAATTTAATTATATATATATAAAATGTTTGATTTGTGCTTTACAATTGTAATTATATATATATATATATAGAGAGAGAGAGAGAGTGGCTAATATCAAAACGTTTGCACCAAGGCCCTCGTGCAACCAAGTCGTTTTTGGATTTTCAAAGTCCAAACGGTCGATCTAAACCGTTAGATGTGATCTCTATATTAAAATCTGCTTGGAGACCAAATTTTATATTTTTTGGAATTTGTTTACTATTTATTAAGCCACTTTGAAAATTGCTGATCACATGGTCCAGAATTTGGTTGCACTGTTTTTACTGTTCACCCGGATCAGCAATTTTCAAAGTGGCTTAATAAATAGTAAAAAAATTCCAAAAAATATAAAATTTGGTCTCCAAGCAGATTTTAATATAGATTGAACATCTAACAGTTTGGATCGACTGTTTGGACTTTGAAAATCCGAAAACGACTTGGTTGCACGAGAGCCTTGGTGCAAACGTTTTGATATTAGCCACTCTCTATATGAGATATTAGTTGTTATATATATAATTTTTACTATATATATATATATATATAGGATTTTGCTAATATGCTACGCGTAGCATAGAGCCCCTCCGTGCTACGGCTCAATTTTTGAGTTTTCAAAATCCTAACGGTCGATCCGAACCGTTCAACATGATCTCCATATGAATATGTACTTGCAAACCAAATTTTACATTTTTTTAGAATTTTTTTACTATTTATTAAGCCACTTTGAAAATCGATGATCCAATGGTCCAGAAAAGTTTACTGTTGTGTATAAATTAGTGTTTTTTCAAAGTGGCTTAATAAATAGTAAATAATTCTAAAAAATGTAAAATTTGGTTTGCAAGTACATATTCATATGGAGATCATGTTGAACGGTTCGGATCGACCGTTAGGATTTTAAAAACTCAAAAATTGAGCCGTAGCACGGAGGCCTCTATGCTACGCGTAGCACCGTAGCACTGTCCTATATATATATATATATATATTAGTTGTTATATATATAGTTCAATCTCTTAATAAAATGTTTGATTGTGCTTTTCACTTGTAATTGTTCAAATTTCAATAATTATATATTATTCATTTTATGTTTAGTCCTCAATATAAAATTTTCAATTCCCACCGGCTTGCATTTTTAAAATATAATTTGGCTAAATGAACCCTGGATGGACAAACTTTGCTAGAATTAATTTCATATATACAGTTTAACAGAAACAACTATTTCCAATCCAAGAGGTACTGAAGTTGAATCATAGAGCTCAGTACAACACCATTCATGTAGCTTCATCATAACAAGAATTAAAACTGTACTTGTCAGGAATGGAGGCAAGATAATTAGTAGGGTGAATAAAGACAATTTTATATTTTTTTTTCTGAGAAAAATATAGAATTAGATTAGTATATTTTGGGGAAAAAAACACAAACTTTTATAATTTTTAAAAGCTCAAGTATATTTTTATAATTTTTTTTGGAATAGTCATAAAACTAGAATTATATTTTGAAATTATTTAGAGTCATATCAAGATATCTCAAAATATATTTTATCGCGGTTGAAAATCATTTTTTAATTTAGAAATGTAAGACAAAATTCTCTGTATAAGAGGTCGTAAGTTCGATATGCTAATAAAAAACTTTATAAATTTTTTAAAAGTTGGATGGTTTAATCTCGTCTTTAATGAAAAAGAAAAAAATCTTATCATGGTCAATTATCAATAATAACCTTTTTTCGTCTATGCACTAAAAAATAAATCTTTTGACATTGAGAGAGACTTCACTAGCTTTAATTATATAACAATAAAAGAAACGACAATAATCGATCATTATAATTAACATCTAATGACTAAATAAGGATCATAGAATTATCTGTGAAATAATAGTTTACACCGTATATATAGAAATATTAAATAGCCTTTGTTAACAAAAGAAATTTTTAATAGTTGGTTAATGAGTGAGGTTATGAAACCATGCATAGCACAGATTAGTCTGTACTTTGGATCAATGTTTCTGTTTTTAAAGTTTAAATAGTCAATTTGAACCGTTACATGTGATCTCCATATAAAAATGTACTTGCAAACTAAATTATTCAATTTTTAGAATATTTTTAATATTTTATTAGATAGACAGAAAATCGCTGCTTTTGAATGGTCTAGAATTTTTAGATCATTTGATTTCCTACCTATCTACAAAAATAGTAACAAAAATCTAAAAAAGGTACAATTTGATCTACCATTACATTTGTATATGGAGATCATTTTGAACGATTCAGATCGATAGTTTAAACTTTAAAAATAAAGATATTGATCCATAATATGAATCATTATGCGCTATGCATAGTATCATAGCCTCACTCTTGGTTAATATATTAATTATTTAAAAAAAAAACTTGGTAAAAATCGGATCACTAACTAACTCGTTATGATAAGCAAAATTTCAGAGAAGAAAAACAATTTACCAAACTAATAAATTAAATACATGGCATTATGGCAAGGTTCCCATTCAGCGTTCCTATTTTTCAAACTTGTGATTTCAATGGTTAAAGCTCAAATTCGAAAAAGATAAATTAATAACTACTGAAAAAATACGATATTTTTTTAATAAATTTAAATAATGATGAACAGTTAAAAAAAATTATAGATATATTATTTCATATATAGATAGCCTAATAATCAAGTTTCAAATATACAATTTGAATATGATGATGATGGATCAAAAAATTTAGTTCAAAATGTTAAAAATTCTAATCATATACATGATATATGCATCATATACATCATGCATATCTAAAATGTCAAATTTTAAATTCAAACTTAATATGTAAAGATTGTCAAAATTATCAAAATAAATAATTGTCAAATAATGCGGCCCCTTCAAATATATATATATTCTCATATATCCATATGTAAATACTCAATAATTGGTCGGAAGTCAATATATATATTAGCACATCCAAAGTATCCTCACATTTAAAAAAATAAATATTTAGTCCGTGTTGCAATTTTGTTTGATTCTAAATTTGAAGGTATTATATAGACGAATAAATTATTGAAGGTATTAATTAGGGGAATTGAAATCTGCTGAAATCCCTCATTCGTGAACAGTGTTCCTGAAATCTCTGAAATCCCGAATCCAGCTGTCCAATTTTTTCTATGCACGCATCTCAAAACAGCTGATTTTTTTGTGCACGTATTTCTCAATAGCTCGACGGTTGGATTCGGAAAAGTAGAGATTTCAGGAACACTGTTCACGCATGAGAATTTCAGCAGATTCGTTTCCTAATTAGGGAGCCGAATCTCCTGCTCATTGAATTCTATCCTTTCAGATCTAAACAGTTATAATTGAAGTATGAAAATTATTTGAGTTTTAAAAAGACACTGATATTTTAATTATGACTGTTTAGATATGAACAGATGGACAAAGATTCGGTTCCATTAATTAGACGCTTAGGCCCAGTTCGGCAACAACATTGTTGCCGTGGGAAAAAAAAATTACCTCTGGAGTCAATTTTTTTTTCCCACGGTGAACAGTAAAAAGTAGTGCAAAATTTTGGATTCCTATTCCCGTTCCTATTTCTAGCAGGCTGCCGAACTGGCCCTTATGTTTTAATCCAAATTTTTTTTAGAAAAAGACATGCATGATATTTTGGCTATTTCTGGAGGGCTAAATGCTTATATGTAAAATATAAGCATTTAATCCAAATTTGGATTGAGAGTGAGGTTAATGAGAATAGTGTACTAACTCAAATTTGAAATAGTCGCTAACTCAACAAAAAGTTGGGTTAACGGAATGGCACACTAATCTGAGCTAACTTAAGTATTAAAAATAACTATTTTTTCATTCGAACATAAAATAGTCGTTAATCTGAATTTGAAATATTCACTAACCCAACTAACTCTGTTATTTCTTGGCAACCAAACGCACAATATATAAGAGAACATTATTATATTGTCGAAAGAATTTCTGAAACTTTTTTTAAGAATGAATAGTGAAATCAAATAAAGGAGCGTAGCTTTTTGTGAGGTATAAATGCAACTTCAACCGACAAACAGGTATAAGTTATAGTCTTATAGAATTTTAATTGAACCCAAAAAGCCAACAGCCAGTGCAATTAATGTCATATATAGTGTTAGCTAGACAGGGAGCTATCTCAAGTCATGTATAAACCAGACCACCATTAAAGCTATACACCAAGAATTTAAATTGCATTCCTATACTTTGCAATGCAAACATAAGTTTCGTTTTCAAAATTCAAACAGTCGATACGAATTGCTCAATATAAGATTCATATGAAAATGTATTCGGAGAGACCAAGCTAGAATCTTTTTTTCTATTTTTCCAGATAAGTAAATTATCACTACTTAATTTCGGATGGTCCAAAATCTTTAGATCGTGTGATTTTCTATCCATCTAACAGGAGTAATTTTTTATTTTAAAATGTAAAATTTTGTCAGTAAGTACATATTTTTCATATGGAGATCATATTGAGCGGTTCAAATCAACTATTTGAACTTTAAAATAGAAATATGAATCCATATCACGGACCTCACTATTCTAAGCCATATATAGTTGGGCAATGAATAAATTTGTTATTAACTCTTTTAAGAAATTTTTTGAGGTCACTAAATTTTACCTTATTTCAAAATTAATTGCTTTACTTTGATAAATCCCGCACAAACAACGAAACTCTTAACTTGTTGTAATGAAGAAATTCTCATGTCCTGTTTTGCAATAGAGATGAGATTCAAAAAAGAAAAATAAGTACTTAATATCGACATGGGTGAAACTATTGATGTGTACAATTTTTTTAAATTGATAATTGATTTTATTAGTTTTTGAATAAAAGATGATGGGGTTCCTTGATTAAAACAAATTAATTAAAAGTTCAGGAATGAGGCTATGGTACTATATATAACACATATTAGTCCGTACTATACACTAATATCATTGTTCAAAGTTTAAATAGTTGATCTTAATCGTTCAACATGATCTTCAAATGAAAATGTAATTGCAGATTAAATTTGACATTTTTTACAATTTTTTTACAATTTTTTTAGATAGGTAGAAAATTACTCCTTTTGAATGGTCTAGATTTTTTAGTTCAAGTGATTTTTTACATATGTAAAAAATATAAAATTTGATGTACAAGTATTTTTTATATGGAGATTATGTTGAACGGTTCATATTGATTGTTTGGACCTTGAAAACGGAAATGTTGATCCATAGTACGAACCGATCCGCGCTATATATAGTACCATCTATAGGCTCACTCAAAGTTCAGCGACTTATGTAAAACACAAAATTATATTTCAATAATCTAAAATATGTAAAATCATAATACGACTGTGTAATTTCCTTAATTTTGTTTTTTAAACGATGGATTTCAAACTCATTTTGTGTAAATTTTAGCGTATATTATTTCTCAGTCACCATTAACTCCATATATAATTAATTATAGACCAAGTTCATGCAACATTTGTTGAAGAAATAATATATGAAAGTGCAGTATATATGTGTATGTCACACATGTTTGTATTTAAGAAAGAAAGAGACTATTCATGCATTGAGACTAAACTGAGTTTGGTATAAAATGGCCGCTCTCTAGATTTGGGGGCAGCAAAGCAAGTCATGTTCTTAGTAGTCTAAAAAAAGTTGTTATATATATATATATATATATAGTACTTGCAAAAAGGCTACACTTGTTCTTAGTAGAGGTGAGCAAACTCTTGTGAAACTTATTTTCTCTGGTCTACATGCACCTATTTTAATAGGTCCTTTTAAGTACCCATGTTCTGTGCTTACTAGCTAGCTGCTTAGTGCCGACATTTTTATTAATATCCAAAGTTTAATACAAATTATTAATTATACCCAAAATCGGACCAATTATCGAAATATACCCAAGCCGGCCATTTTCTGGCCGGCTATGTTCCCTCCCTAAGCCGGCCAGAAAATGGCCGGCTTGGTACCTTTTTTTTTTTTTTTTTTTAAAACCCCAAAAACTCTATAAAATAACACCCCTCCCTTCAGATCTTCACACAGCCCGAGGCAGCTCGCTACTGTTGAGGTAATATTTTTTTTTATTTTTTTATTATTATGTTTTATTTTATAGATTAATTAATTAGTTAATTGTTTGCTATTTAGTTAATTGTTTGCTATTTAGTTAATTGTTTGCCATTTAGTTAATTGTTTGCCATTTAGTTAATTGTTTGCCATTTAGTTAATTGTTCACCATTTAGTTAATTGTTCACAATTTAGTTAATTGTTCACCATTTACTTAATTGTTCACCATTTACTTAATTGTTCACCATTTACTTAATTGTTTACCAGTCAATTGTTTACTATTTAGTTACCTGACAAATGTTTACCATTTAGTAACCTGACAATTGTTTACCATTTTCTAAAATGTAGTTTGTTTACCATGGCCTTTATTTCATTACACTATGGTGGGAAGATGCTTAATAGTGCACAAGGGGCGTATTACAACAAAGATGCAGCTCATTCATTAATGATTCCAGATGACATCTCACTTTGGACCTGAAATCCATAGTTTACACACACACACACCGGTTACAACCCAGAAAGGTGTGACCTAGAATTGGCAACCCGATATTGCCATCCCTCCAGCGAAAAATTTATGGTTGCGAAACTGGTAGATGAGAGTACGTGGAGAGGCATGTTTGGTTATTTGAGGTCCGAAGGGAATTTTCTAATATAAATATTTGCTAGAAGAGTTCCGGTAGAGCCCGGGGTTGGAAGTTCGGGCTCTGGATCAGCGGCACCACATTATACTCCACAACCAGAAACATACAGACGTGACTCCACCTTACCCCTCAACGAACCTGACTCGGATACCTACAACTACGTCACCCCACCAGCACCTCAACGAAGACACTCAGTTGCATCCCCACCTAGACACAATCGAGGCAGACCAAGACACTCAGTTTCAACCCCACCTAGATCCATAAATGTGGCTGATTTACCGTTACCTCCAGTATCACCTTACCCCAGACCTGCACCAGTAGACGATGCAACATGCCCGGACTTTGAAGATATTAATGAAATACCGGAGGACGAGCTGAGGAGCGGGGATGAATTTGAGGGAGAAATGTGGGGGGATTCAGATCACATGGAAGGTTGCGATGAAGACGGGCCGGTTCAAACAGCTAAAAGGCATACTGATGAGGGGGGGCCGCTTAATGGCCGGACTGATACGCACCCGTTCCCAGACCTCAATGATGTTTCTGAGTTTAGAGAAGCAGATATTTGTTATTATGGGCAACGGATTGAGTACAAAGGTGAGCTGTGTGCAAACCTATATTTTAAAACCAAAGAAGACCTAATGAAGAAGATCAGAGAGCACCATATAACTAAGAATCAGGAGTTCAGATCTTGGAAAAGTGACAGGGATCGGGTTACTCTGTTGTGCAAGGACAAGAATTGCCGTTACGAGCTTAGGGCAAAGCCGACGGGATGTGGAGACGCATGGGTTATAACTAAGCAAGACAGGCCTCACACATGTAGGACTGAGAGTACGAGGGTCGACCACGAATGTCTGACGGCATCACTCATTGCCGATGTCATTGAGAACGCCATTAAAAAGGACCCGTGTATGAGCATCCAGACGGTGGCAGACATTGTTTTGTCTGTGTATAAGGGTGTGACACCTAAATACAACCGACTGTGGAGGGGCCGTGAGCTGGCAATAGCCCGACAATTTGGGAGTTGGGAGATTTCATACAGCTTGCTGAGACCACTGTTACTTGTAATTTGCCACAACAATCCAGGCTCGATCCACCAATTTCTGACCAGCCCGGTACGAAATAAGGAAACAGGACTAATCATGCCAGGTGTTGCCCAGTTCAGAGCCGTAGCCTGGGCGTTTGGTCCATGCATTGCGGCGTTCCAGTACCTGAGACCAGTGATCAGCATCGATGCCTGCTTCTTGTCTGGGCGATACGAGGCGAGGCTTTTGATAGCTTGCGGCTACGATGCCGAGAACCAATTGTTGCCTATTGCATTTGCAATTGTACGTCAGGAGGATACTGAGAATTGGGGTTTTTTTCTTGCAGTGGTTGAGGAATGAAGTGCTCGGCCCGTGTAAATTTGTATGTGTCATATCGGACCAGCACAAAGGGATCAAAGCTGCACTGACAGCTGAATATGGATGGCCTCCCGAGCTCTTTGTGCACAGGTATTGTATACAGCATGTTGCTGACAACTTAGTCACGAACTGTGGAGGAGACAGATGGTACGGATGGAGGTTCAGGGAAGGAGTAAAGAGGAAGAAGCCGAGAAGATTACAAGATATGTTCCGAGAGTTTGCTCATGTATGTCTAACTTATAACATTTCGTTTAATTATCTTATAAGAATTTTATGAAAATGAAATAACACCCCTTTGTTTTTGTGCAGCTAAATCCGAAGTGCAATGCATATTTAAAGAAGGTGGGCAAAGTACGTCCTAATGATGCGATGGAGCCGTCCAATTATGAGAAGATTTTCCAAACCTGTGACGGAGGATACCGGTTTGGTATCATGACAACAAACGGCTCTGAGTCGCTCAACAATGTCTTCCGAACGAGTCGTAGATTGCCTGTTTGTGCCATAGTGGAGGATACGTTCTACACGTGCAACAGATGGTTTGTTCAGCGGCGTCAGCGAGCAATGGAATTACAAGACAAGGGACAGGTTCTGTCTGACCGGGTTTTGCAGAAGATCAGAAAACGTTGGGAGAAAGCTGGAAAAATGCGGTTGGTGCGTTACACGCAGGGCCAAGGTCAGTACCAAGTTTCATCCCCAAATGAGTACGTTCCTTGCACCCGTAGCGATATGGGCAACACGGAACCCACTCACAAGGAGTTCATGTATATTGTGACGCGCGGTCCCGATAGACAAATGGAATGCAATTGCAGAGGTATCCAATTAACTTCTATTACGTGCGCTCATGTCTTAGCTGTTTGCCGTGACCGAAATTAGCAAGAGGACGACTTTGTTGCAGACTGGTATAAAACACCCTATCTTGTGAGTACTTGGAGCCATGTGTTCAATCCAATTGGCAATATGGGAGACTGGCCTCCTAATGTTGGAGACAGAATCCTTTCGAGTAGTGGTTGGATTAGGAAGGGGAGGCGAAAACACACCCGTCATGTAATGACGATGGATGAAATGGAAGGTAGACGAAGGGGGCATCAGCCTCGCCGTTCCACTTCCGATAGGCAACGAAGAGGTATGTAACATTCATCCAAAATTATTTTTCTTTTCAATTTATACCAACTTACTAAGTAACACATGCAAATGCAGAGGCAAGAATCGCAGCAAATACGGCAGAAAATGAGCGAGTAATGGCGTCGGGAAGTGGGTCCGGAGGGTCACGGCGTAGCACAGCTACGAGCCGTTTAGATGCAGCTGCTATGTATGCCGAAGCAATGGGAGAGGCGGTTGGGGTGCAAGGGGAGCCATCTGCCCAACCGAGGAGGTCCACTACTAGACGCACAACAAGGGCATCTACAAGCCAAGCAGGGCCATCTGGAGCCCAGGCCGGCCCATCTACAAGCCAAGCAGCGCCATCTGGAGCCCAGGCCGGCCCATCTAGTGAGCAACCAGAGCCATCTGGTAGACCATCTCGTAAGGCATCTTTCGCAAGTGGTTTACTGCGGGGATTACAGTTTAGACGTAGCAATAATAGGTGATTTGTATGCATGTTGTAAAAAATGTGTGGACTCTATTTGCAATTTGTGTGTACTTTATTATTTTATACGAAACTTAGAAATGAAATATTTGACTTTAATAGAAATCACCTAAAACAAAAATAATGCGGTTAAAAAAAAAAAAAAAAGGTACCAGGCCGGCCAGGGCCGGCTTAGGGAGGGAACATAGCCGGCCAGAAAATGGCCGGCTTGGGTATATTTCGATAATTAGTCCGATTCTGAGTATAATTAATAATTTGTATTAAACTTTGGATATTAATAAAAATGTCGGTGCTTAGTGTGTTATAAATATCTTCCCAAAATTTTGAACCTATCTAAATAAATAGTATAAAAATTTCAAAATATATAAAATTTGGTCTCCGAGCACATATTAGCATGGAGATCATGTTAAACGGTTTGGATCGACTGTTTGAACTTCAAAAACTGATATTTGACTTATATGCATTCTGTGGTGAAGTTCTTATATAAGCATATATATTAGCCGGACTCTATTTTTTTTTATAGTTTTTATTTATTTGACGGACTCTTGTTAAATAGGTAGAAAATCATTACTTTTGAATAGTCTAAAATTTCTAGATCAAGTGATTTATATCTATCTAAAACATTAGTAAAAAAAAAGTCTAAAATATTTAAAATTTGGCTTTCATATGAAGATTATGTTGAACAGTTCAAATCGATTGTTTGAGCTTTGAAAATAGAGATATTGATCCATAGTATAGACTAATATGCGCTATGCAAAGTACCATAGCCTCACTCTACACAAATAGTCGTTAAAGTTTTAAAAGTTGATAAGCTTGGTCTCGTCTTAATTTTTTTTTTTAAGTGTCCTTTTTGTCCTAAAGTACCATCTGTTTACTCTTTTGATACTTGAAATTCCAAAATATCATTTTAGTCCTTAAAGTATCACTTTATTTATCATATTGGTGTTAGTTTTATTTTATTATGTGGCCTATGTTATTATTGTGCACCAATTTTATTTACATAAATTAATGAAAAGACATCTGAATTTTTGATGGAAAAATTCAGATTGCTATTTATTAAATATACTGATCCCAAAGGTTGCCTTAGAATTATTAAATAGACCTCTTCTCTTATTGGCTGGATCCCAATTTTTCCTAAAAAAAATTTCGTCCATAAAAAAAAAATTAAAGAGAAAAGTAAAAGAAAAACGCCTAAGGTCTCCATCATCACGTCTGAGGAAAACCGTTGATTATCAGTATTTACGCTTCCGCTTAATGATGTCGTCACTCCAAAACTGTAAGTTTTAAATTCAGTTTGCTATTTTATTTTGGATTTACGAATTCTGAATTGCTTGTTCTAGCTAATTGCAAAACACATTATGATTTTGTTAAATTTCTATCAATTGGTTCTTAACATTTATTTCTAACAAATCAGCCGTATCGTTTTCATCGGTAAATAAAGAAAACTAAAAGAAGATCCATATTTGCATCCATGCCATAATAATAATAATTATGGTAAGGTATATGTAAATATTAATTTTATTTAATTTATGATGGCACAAACATTAATACAAACATTAATGCTAGTATAAATGTAATTGATATTTGACATGTCATGAATAATTATTTTCTTTTACGTTAATTTATATTGTTTGGCGATACAACGACCATACTAGATTTAGTTCCAAAAATAACACACTACGTTAGGTGAAAATGACAATTTATTAAATTGATGTTAAATGTAGGACCAATTTGATACGGATTAAAATTTTAAATTAAAAATAATTGTTTTGAAACTTTTACCGACCAAAACAATAAATGTCATATGCAATTTCGGAGAAATTAAATAAGTACGAAATTTGGATGTTTTGGTTGGATATACATGAATTTCAACATTGGATAGAAAATGGATCATCAAGTTAACATACTAAGAAGAATCAGCCTTTGGTTTAGTGGCAAAGACAATGCTCTCCGTGTGAGAAGTTGAAGGTTAAAAATATTAAATAGTTGGGTGGTTTAGAGGCGGATCTTAGTGTACTTCAAAGGTGGCTAAGCCCCCCAATGATTCTAAATTTTTATTAAGTATATTAAATTTTAATTGAATTTTCTGTTTTTTTTTTTATTTTTATATAGCTTAGCCCCCTCATAAAACTTCAAATCTTTACTTGTAGCTAGTGGTTAAAGTTGCTTATTGGGTTGTTGGAGAACTTGGGTTCAAATCCCACCCTGCGCTATGGATTCAAATCTTCAGTTTGAAGGTCCTAACGGTCGATCCAAATTAACCGTTCAACTGATCTCCATATGAATATATATATGAATATATAATTGTAAACTAAATTGTACATTTTTAGAAATTATTTACTATTTTTTTAGATGGGTAGAAAATCACTTGATCTGGAAATTCTGGACCATCCAAAAACAGTGATTTTCTACCCATATAAAAGAATAGTAAAAAATTCTTAAAAATGTAAAAAATTAGTTTACATGTACATATTCATATGGAGACCATGTTGATGGTTCAGATCATCCGTTATAATTTTGAAAACAAAAATATTGATCCGTAGTATGGACCAATTCGTACTATGCATAGTTACATAGCTTCACTCTTAAACCAAAATGAAAGAAATGGGAAATGGGAGAGAAGATAATAATGGTATATTTGTCAATTTAATTTTTAAATAAAGTAAATAAGAAATTAAATAAAAGGGGAAGGAAAATATAATGTTAAATTTTTGATATACTGAATATTATGGTGTTTTGATGATAAATTAGGTATTTTAAAAGTTTGTATGAACACATTAGAAATTCTCCCTATAAGATATTATGAAATATTATTGGTAGTCCCATTATTTTTAAAATAATATAAATTATTAATTAAATAAAATTATAAAATGTTACATTAATTAATTTCGTAGTGAAAAATAGATGTTATCATATATGATTTTATATTTGGCAATTATCTAACAAGACAACATATTCAAAATAGTTCTTACTTAATGATATCCATATATATGATATCCTTACCCAATAAGTTAAGAAAACAAATACAGTTCTACATATGAAGTGAACAATTCTCATTGTCGACATATTCCTAACTGAAAGCACTAATTAAAATAATTTAATTAGCTGACTTGGCACCACTAATTAAAATAATTTAATTAGTTGACTTGGCACAATTAAGTATAAGAGAGGACCAACGCTTGCTTAATTAATTTCTTAAGGGTTAAGATCCCTTTCTATTGAATTGTTTGACAACACTTGTGTCTGGAAAAAATAAAAAATAAATAGAAAAAATTATAATTATGATTTTTTTCCCTATAAGTTGGCTGTATATATCAAATGTCGATAAATATGGACCGTTACAAATTTCATTTCATTAATTTGATAATGGATGCAACTTATTACATCAAATTTTATTATTTTTATGTATGTGATTGTGATGTGTATAATATTATACATTATATTTTTATTGATAGGATTATGAATAAATTATTTATTATATTTATTATATTTATTAAGGTTGTCAAATTAATTAGTTGTTAATAAATCTCAATCCCATAATTACTGTCGGCAAGTAGAGTGTGTTGGGTTGGTCATATAAATTAAAGTGCTTTTCTTTTTATCCATTGAAAGGTTGGTGGCACCAAAGTTCATTCCTTTCTGTAGATCATGTGATGTAGGGTTTGGCTTAATTCCCGTACATAATATGAATATAGCTGGGTTGCAACTTCAAGGCGTACTTGCACTAGTCTTCATTTATTTATCAAAAAATTATTGTGTTAAAAATGGCTAGCTAATCTATATATCTATATATAACTTGTTATGTGTTAATTCCGAAATGGACCTTATAAATATGTGTAAGCCAAAGAGTAAAATACCTAGCCGGCCTCTAATTAAAAATTAATATATGGGTATGTTTGGATTGGGAGTGAGATTAGTGAGAATAGCGTGCTAATTCAAATTTGGAATAGTCGCTAACCCAACAAAATGTTGGGTTAGCGGAATAGCATACTAACCCGAGCTAACCCAAGTAATAAGGATAGCTACTTTTTCACTCAAACGTGGAATAGTAGCTAACTCAACTAACCTTGCTATTCCTTGGCCCCCGTTTAACGCATCCATAGAGACTAGCGAGCAACTATCTATGTTCACTCGGCTTAAAGGTAGTTATGAGGTTGTATACTTAATGAGAAATGAAATATCAAAAAAGAAGGGGGAGGTTATGATATTTTGCAATACACAGAAGTGCAAATCGGTCTGTACTATGAATTTATTTTTTTATTTTTAAAATTCAAACAATCGTTCTAAACTGTTCAACATGTTACTCATGATATGAAAATGTACTTCGAGACTAAATTTTACATTTTTTTTAAATATTTGTACAATTTTTTTAGATAGATAGAAAACCACCTGCTCTAAATTCTAGATCATCTGAAAGTCGTGATTTTCTATCTATTTAAAAAAGTTAGTAGAAATATCTAAAAAAATATAGAATTTGGTTTCATGTACATTTTCATACAAAGATCATGTTGAAATGTTCGAATCAACTGTTTGAATTTAAAAAATAGAAATACATGAATTCATAGCGATCTACACATTGCAAAATACAAAGACTCACTCAAATAAAAACACAATTATTTGCCAAAAACAACATAAAACAGAGATGGTGACTTGTCGATGCAAAACTCATGGCTACTTAGATATATATATATATATATATAGACTGACTAATGTAATAACGTTAGAACTTCGGCCGAAGTTCTAACGAGTCGTTTATTAGTTTTTAAAATCCAAACAACCGATCCGAACCGTTCAACTTTTTCTAAATATTGAAATGTTCTTGGAGACCAAATTTTACATTTTTTGGAATTTTTTACTATTTATTAAGCCACTTTGAAAATCGCAGATCTGCTGTGAATAGTAAAAAATAGCAAAATTTTCTGGACCACCGGATCAGTATTTTCAAAGTGGCTTAATAAATAGTAAAAAAATTCCAAAAAATGTAAAATTTGGTCTCCAAGCACATTTCAATATAGAGAACATGTTGAACGGTTCGGATCGGTTGTTTGGATTTTGAAATTGCAAAAACGACTCGTTAGAACTTCGGCCGAAGTTCTAACGTTATTACATTAGTCAGTCTCTCTCTATATATATATATATATATATATATATATATATAGAGGAGGGTTCAAATGCACCATTATTTTTGTGCTCCAATATGCTCCACATCCTTTATCTCCATTTTCAAAGTCCGAACAGTCGATCTGAACCACTCAATATGATCTTCATAATAAAATATGCTTGGATACCAAATTTTATATTTTTTAGAATTTTTTTAGTACTTTTTTAGATAGGTACAAAATCACTTTTTTAAGGAGATTCTGGACCATCCGATAAAGTGATATTGTACCTATCTAAAAAAATAGTAAAAAAATTCTAAAAAATATAAAATTTGGTCTCCAAACATATTTTATTATGAAGATCATGTTGAACGGTTCGGATCGACTGTTCGGACTTTGAAAATGGAGATAAAGGATCTGGAGCATATTGGAACACAAAAATTATGGTGCATTTGAACCCTCCTCATATATATATATATGGAGTTGGGCTATGGTGCATTGCAATGTATAGTCCCTCTTGTACATTGGACTATAAATTGTTGGTTTTGATTTTCAAACAGTCGTTCCAAACCATTCAACTTGATCTCTATATTAAAATGTGTTTGCAGATCAAATTTTACATTTTTTTTTAATTTTTTGCTATTTTTTTAGAATTTTTGAAAATCACTGTTTTTGGGTGGTCCAGAAATTTCTGAAAACAAATATTTTCAAAAATTCTAAAAAAATAGCAAACAATTCCCAAAAAATGTAAAATTTGGTCTCCAATCATGTTTTAATATATATTTGGTCTCCAATGCAAGTTGAATGATTTGGATCGATTATTTGGATTTCGAATCTAACGGTTTAGAGCCCAATGCACAAGAGTGCCTATACATTGCAATGCACCATAGCCCAACTCATATATATATATATATATAGAGAGAGAGAGAGAGACAGACAGACAGACAGATGGTCCATCTCTGCCGTTGAGGATCTGTCGACAAGAAATAGGTGGTCCATTTTAATCAACAGAAATAATTGCCGAGAATCTAATCAAGCATGCATTGAGCGTCACCACGCCATATATACCTCCATGCTATATATGTGCTCTACTGTTATGGTACTTATCCTTGACAGCTCTGCAAATTATAAAGGATTCTAATGAAATTATAATTGTTTTTCAAGTTTAGTTTTATAAAAAATTTCAATGTAAAAAATGATTTTTTTTTTTACATTCATCGAATTCTAAATACAAGTAAATATCGTTTTCAAACTCTTAAATTTTACATTCATCAAATTTAATTGTATTTTGTCAAATTTAGTTTGAAATTAAATTATAAAAAAACATGTCATTAATAATAATTGAGAATAATTATTTATATATTGAGATTAAGTTTTATAAATTAATAACACATTAAGTTATTATAAGTGAGAGTTTGGGAGATCATTACTTATGTAATCATCCTACAAAAGAGGTAAAGATTAATTGTAACATAGCAGTTTTGGTATCATGCAGCACACAAATTATAAACAACGCTGTTTTAATTTTACAGTATGTGCACTGTATGAGCTAAAATTGCTCTGTTAAAAAAAATCCAACAAAATTAAGCTGGACATTATCTTAAAGATATGCGATTTATTGTTGAACAAATGCCTCAAGCCAATGCGTCCTAGAGCGCTTATAAGTTAATTAGGGACATTGATCAATCAATTAATCAATGCATGTAGAGTTTGCATTTAATTAATTCTTGATCAATGTAGGGAAGCGAATCTGTTGCGATTCTAAGGGATCGCAGGATCCTACGATTTTAATCCCAACCATTCAAACGATAAAATCCAAGATTCTTTTGAGAAGTTAATTTTTGTGCACGAATCTCGAAACATGTGAACGGTTGGGATTGGAATTGCAGAGACCCTGCGATAACAGAGGATCACAGCAAATTTATTTCCCAATGCAGGACGGTCCTAGACTGGAAATTAAATCCGATCCGATATAAGATGACAACCCGGTACCCAAACTCGACTCGATCCAACCCGTTTGAAATCCGAACGAGCTCTAAATATGTGACATTTGAAGTCATTTCATGAAAATAAAAACGACATATGAGCAGTGAAAATACACTATATATAGCCTATAGCACAAATAAATAAATTATAATTAAAAAAAGGCTGTTCTTATTTTTCCAGTTACTTTTCTTTAAAATACAATCAAACTTTTTAACTTTTTTTTTTTGAGGAAACATGTCCTTCTAACTTTAAATTATAAAGAAAATTTCAGTCAAATTTAAGTTCATGAGCACTTAATCTACATTTACTTTTTTTAAGTACAACATATTTGAATCAGTCCAATTCTCATATTAATTACAACTATATATTGTGGTTGTAATACACAAAATTGATGAACTACAAATAATTAAGTAGTTAGTACACTCTAATTGCTATAAATTAGAAATATATAATTGGGATACATCAATCCCTGAAATAAAAATAAAAATGCTATGTCATATTAGAAATCGAAAATAAATTATCGTTGTAAATGCTCATAATACTTATGTTGTACCGTTTGTTATTTTTTTATCAGAATTTTTTTTCTTGATTTTCTCAAATATCTCATTTAAGAAAAATATATATGTGATGCATTGATACAAAATACTTAGATATATGTGTATTCTGATGTGTAAATAAATACGAATAGGGTCTAGCATTATATAATATAATATGATATGTGTAAAAAAAAATTATCTATGAGAAAATTTATATGAGAAGTCCACTCATAAGAAACTTATTTAGATTATATCCTTAATTTGTGTGTGTTTTGATGGAAGCATAAATTAAAGATCTCTACTTCAACTGTTAAATAAAGAAATTGTTTTAATGAAGTACTAATATTATTTTAATGAATGATATTGATAATGAGGTACTAATATTATTTTAATGAAGTACCAAGAGATTTCACAAGGGTGTTGATATTTACTGCGCCATATATTGGCTTAATACTACACATATATATATTGGCTCTGTGTTGTAATTAATAACAAATTATATAAAGAAACAAAAATAAACTACTGCATGTAATTGTTTATAAGTAATGTACAATATCATAATATTATATATTCTTAATTTATTTATTTGTTGAATGGTTTGTTATCATATCTGCAATAGACAAATAAGATGGACTTTGTTAAGGAAATTATTGTAAATCAAACTAACCATCTTAAAAAAAAATACTAAAAACAAAAAAAAAAGTTTCAAATTTTTTCCTAACTAATTTAGTATGTAGACTATCTTAATTATTAAGTAATATTTGTATTTTCATAAATTTAAAAGTCGGTTTTGACAATTGTTTAAGTAGAATTTTTATTTTGAAAAGAAAAATCACTCAATAACGAAGCATGATTATTGATCTGTTAAGTAACATCAACAAAATAAAGTATATGAATTATGAAATTATATTAAAAATTTTGTTGCAGGATGTGATTAGCTACACAATCAAAGTGAACCAAGTGTTAGTACATATTTTCAAAAGTTTGTTATTCAATTTTATGAGGAGGGTTCAAATGCATCATGGTTTTGTGCTCCAATTATGTTCCACATTATTATTTTTATTTTCAAAGTCCGAATAGTTGATTCGAACAGCTCATTATGATCTTCATAATAAAATATGCTTAGAGACCAAATTTTAAATTTTTTGGAATTTGTTTACTATTTTTTAGATAGATAGTCTCACTTTTTTAGATGGTCCAGAATCTTCTAAAAATAGTGATTTTGTACATATTCAAATAAAAATAATAAATAATTCCAAAAAATATAAATTTGGTCTCCAAACATATTTTATTATGAAGACCATGTTAAGCAGTTCAGATCGACTGTTCGAACTTTTAAAACAGAGAATAAGGATGTGGAGCATAATCGGAGCACAAAATCATGGTGCATTAATTGAACCCTCCTCATTTTATTATATATGAATAAATAAATTTACATACATGTGAAAATAACAAATTACTAGCCGTGAGTAAAATTTCTCAATCCAGTGAAATCAGTTCTCAGTATTAATTATCCAAACAAATGTTGGTGTATAAATATTCGAAGTACATTTATGTTTAAAAAACGAAAGCTATGTTAGAGACTTACAGGAACATATAGGTACTCAAATAATTGAAACAGTTTCTGTTGACAGCAACAATACTAAACGCTACTGTTGTATATCACATTCATCCTGCCAATACACTGTGCATTCATATATCATATATATATATATATATATCACATATATATATATATATATATATATATATATATATAGGACATGGCTACCGTGCTACGCGTAGCATAGAGCACTCTGTGCTACGGCTCACTTTTTGATTTTTCAAAATCCTAACGGTCGATCCGAACCGTTCAACATGATCTCCATATTAATATGTACTTGCAAACCAAATTTTACATTTTTTAGAATTTTTTTACTATTTTTTAAGCCACTTTGAAAAAACACTAATTTGTACACAACAGTAAAATCTGCTGGACCATTGGATCAGCGATTTTCAAAGTGGCTTAATAAATAGTAAAAAAATTCTAAAAAATATAAAATTTGGTTTGCAAGTACATATTAATATGGAGATCATGTTAAACGGTTCGGATCGACCGTTAGGATTTTGAAAACTCAAAAAATGAGCCGTAGCATGGTAGAGGCCCAATGCTACGCGTAGCATATTAGCCAAATCCTATATATATATAGAGAGAGAGAGTGGCTAAGGTCAAAGTGGTATGACCAAGGCCTTGGTGCTACCAATTAGTTTTTGCAATTTTAAAGTTCAAATAGTCGATCCAAACCGTTATATGTTCAATCTATTTTAAAATCTGCTTGGAGACCAAATTTTACATTTTTTGGAATTTTTTTACTATTTTTTAAGCCACTTTGAAAATGGCAGATCCCGGTGAACAGTAAAAACAGTGCAACCAAATTCTGGACCATGTGATCAGCAATTTTCAAAGTGGCTTAAAAAATAGTAAAAAAATTCCAAAAAATGTAAAATTTGGTCTCCAAGCAGATTTTAATATAGAGATCACATCTAACGGTTTAGATCGACCGTTTGGACTTTGAAAATCCAAAAACGACTTGGTAGCACCAAAGGCCTTGGTCATACCACTTTGATCTTAGCCACTCTCTCTCTATATATATATATATATATAGTGAGTAGTTAATATCAAAACGTTTGTTCCTAGACCGTGGAACAAACGCTTCAGTTTTTACATTTTCAAAGTCCAAACAGCTGATCCAAACCGTTCAACATTCAATCTATATTAAGATGTGCTTGGAGACCAAATTTTACATTTTTTGAAATTTTTTTACTATTTATTAAGTCAGTTTTAAAATTGTTGTTTTCAATGATTCAAATTTTTTTCATTGTTTATTAAAATCAGCGATTTTAAAACTGGCTTAATAAATAGTAAAAAAGTTTCAAAAAAATGTAAAATTTGGTCTCCAAGCACATTTTAATATAGAGATCACATCTAACGGTTTGGATCGACCGTTTGGACTTTAAAAATCGGAAAACCGATTGGTTACATATGACTTTTGTCTAAAATATCAAGAGGGAAGGGGTTTGATGAGTATCAGATTAAATTCATCCAATTAATGTATATTTTTTATTTTTGCATGAATCTTAACATGAATCTCACAGTTTAGATTCGGCATCATATTAAATTTGATCTGATATCTATCGATTACCCTGTTACCCTAAAATAAAATTTTTTAGTTGTCCAATCAAATTCTATGAGTACTAATTATTCAAAGAAAATGATCAATTAGTAATTAATTACAGTTTTAAAGAAAATAATAGAAATTAGAGGGGTGCGTAAGCTTTATTTTTGAGGCATTTACCAATGAAACAAACCATTGCAGCGTTGGTTTTGGCCTAATTCGATTTTCGACTACAAAAGAATGTATACTACACGGTTAGTTGTATATCTATACAACAGAAGATCCGAAGAAAAAATTTATCCGACGAAAAATTAGCTGACTGATCAAGTGATCATACGAATCGCGTTCGCTCCCATTTTAATTTATCCGATGGCCAAAACAGTACAACTCAATGTGAAACGGGTTCACTTCTTACATCTATGGGTTAAAAGAATGAACTGCATCAAGTCCCACAAAAATTGACCATAGATCACGTGGTGGGTCCCATATGAAAAACTCCATTGCCTCAACTGGACGACACGTGTCGCGCAATGAATGGCTGTACACATTTTGTTGTTTTAGAATTTCTATGACGGTTACTGTACATATAAACTTTCACTACTAAGTGGTTGCATTCGAAATCGGCCAATAATGGGTGCTGATACATAGACTACTCAATATTGATTTCACAGTGAATCACGTGTTACTTTCTGGGCCAATTGGAAGAAGCCACGTCGTCCATGTTGTCCTTCGAATTGAGATTTTGTCCAAAGAGACAAAACAAAATCGGACCTAAACCATCTAATATGTGTTGAGATTTGTGCGAAAGATTTCAAACTTAATTAATTTAAATGATTTCATAAATTTAAACTATTTGCGTGAATTTTGACACAAATTGAACAGTTTAGGTCCAACTTTAAATAAGATTTCGTCCAAAGTCCTTTTGAACAAAAACCCCACCAAAAAAATATACTTCTCACGTTAAGGGTCAAATACTTGTCTAAATACAGTTGTATTAATTCTAAAGGGTCTCTGTGCATTCCACCTTGAGTTAGATTGGTCTGAATTTTAATCGGACTGTCTGAATCAAATCTCAAAATTTGAGTTACTTCAGAGGATCTGGACTCCAAATAGTTGATATTTCATTTAGAGTTAAGCTATATGGTATTATGTATAGTGCATATTGTTTTATACTATGAATCAATATCTCTATCTTTAAAGTCCAAATAACTGATTTGAACAGTTTAATATGATCTCCAGATGAAAATGTATATGTAGATTAGATTTTGCATTTTTAAAATTATTTACTATTGTTTTAGATAGGTTGAAAATAACGTAATTTGATAATTTTAGACATTCAAAAGTAGTGTGATTGTTTACCTCTCTAAAGTAGTAAAAAAAAAAAATTTAAGAATGTAAAATTTAGTCCATAAGTATTGAACTTAATCGTTAGAACTTTGAAAATAAAAATATTAATAGACGGTATGGATCAATCTACGCATAGATGCATAGTACTATGGCCTCTGACATTTACATAAATGTGAGAGAGAACAAATGTTGCAGAACAAAATTGATCTTATTGAAGACAACAAAAGAAATATCTGAGATGTACATCTAACCTAGCTATAAATAATGATGCATATATATATATAGAGAGAGAGAGAGAGTGGCGAAGGTCAAAGTGGTATGACCAAGACCTTGATGCTACCAATTAGTTTTTGCAATTTTAAAGTTCAAATAGTCGATCCAAACTATTATATGTTCAATCTATATTAAAATCTGCTTGGAGACCAAATTTTACATTTTTTGGAATTTTTTTACTATTTATTAAGCCACTTTGAAAATTGCTGATCACATGGTCCAGAATTTGGTTGCACTGTTTTTACTGTTCACCAGGATCAGCAATTTTCAAAGTGGCTTAATAAATAGTAAAAAAATTCCAAAAAATGAAAAATTTGGTTTCCAAGCAGATTTTAATATAGATTGAACATCTAACGGTTTGGATCGACTATTTGAACTTTAAAATTGCAAAAACTAATTGGTAGCACCAAGACCTTGGTCATACCACTTTGACCTTAGCCACTCTCTCTATATATATATATATATGCAGGCGCATATATAATGCATGCATGGGACCCATAAATCAATAGTTCTTTGTACGATGTAACAGTTCTCTCTCTTTGTCACAACTCACAAATGAGAGGGCAAAAGAACCCAACTTGTTGTTCATTAGTGCAAGGCAAGGTATATAATGACAATAAATGGTACAGAGGGAATTTTAAGTTTTTAATTCGTCCCTTTGTGATCTGTAACAGTGACGCACCGAGAGCAAATACAAATTAATTCTGTCTCAGATATGCAATGCATTTATGGAAGTTGTCATATATGATATGAAATTAATTATTCAGACTTGAGAGTAGCTTGGACATATATGTTTCAGCTAGCTTGTGACAAACAAAGCTGCCAGAAATTAAACAAGAATAATCATGCACATGCATGTGCTCAAATTTTAAGTAGTTGCAAAATAAAAAAAAATGATACCCGATCGATCGACATGGTCACATGGATTAATTTTGAAGATGGATTTTGTAGTATAGTAACAAGATTTACTTTTTGGTGTATGTCTCGAGATGATGATTCTTATTCACACTTGACTCTAAGGACATATCAGATCAACTTACAGGAGGTGGAGGAGGCCAGCATGGACATGAACACGACAGTGCAGGTTCTGGTATCTATGACAGAGGTGGCATGTGGATCAGGACCATCTGATAGAAGGGGATAGATCTCTTCAATCACTCTTTAACCTGCATTTGTAATATTTCATCTACAGATTCTCTTATACCAGGTATGGTACTATATTGATGAAAAGATTTAATTTTCTTGTTTTTTTTTCAATTAATTGAAATGTAGCATGTGTATTTCGATAATTCAATCTCTTTATCTTAAAAGTTTTAATATTTCATTTAAAATATATATGATTACTTTTAAAAGAAATTTAATAATAAATTTCATTATTTCTATCATGATATTGATGATAGAAATAATGAACTTAATTATCGAAAAAATGCTATTTAAGATAAAGAGGATTATAGAAAATATCAATTTTAAGATAAAGAGGATCATTGATCCCTACCAGAGAGGTTTCTGGGCCTGACAGCCGCTTAAGTCCAATGTTTGAAGACGTCTTGAATGAAGATAAAGACGATGTGGATTGGGATTTGTTTAATTACTGATATCTCTTAGTGTTTTTAATTAGTTAGTTTTTGGTTATATGTTGATAAACTGTGTATTTTGTGCAGCTTTAACTTGATATGCTGTTGTTTTGTAACTATAACTGATATATTGCTGGCTGAGTTATAATTAAGTTCCTGCTCTAGATCCTTATACTTGATCAATATGGTTTCTAATAGAAATCGGTGGATTTATTTCCATTAATTTTCAAAAAGTATAGTAATAAGATTTATTAATTATTTGTTTTCATCTTCTTTTCAAATAAATAGACGAATTAAAACGAACTTTTAATTAAGTTTATTTACTGACTTTTTCGAATTATTTACAAATTTTATATATTATGCTCGAATTTTTTTCATTCTTAGTATTTCAAAGTACCAAAATTTTGTTTTTTTTTTCTTAATTAATCATTTAAGATATACCAAATTGCCACACAAAAATAAAGATATATAAAGAGAATTAGGAACACAAATTTATTAAAGGAGTCTAGAAAAAAATCCTATTTATAGAAAAATTAGAGGGGGGGGGGGGGGGGGGGGGGGGGGGATAAAATAGAATTCGGATCATTTCCAGTACTGCACATTCAATTACTAAATCCAGACCGTACTTTTAACTTCACATGAATCTTACAGCGGTCCCTCTAAATAGATATCAGATTGAGTTTAATTCAGCTGAAGAGTAAATCTGAATCGTAAAGTTGTGAGCCCCACTTATACGGGATTTTAGATGATACGGACTCGGATAATATATCTACCAATTCATGAAATAAACCGATGGAATAGTTGAATAAATCGTTACAACATTTAGTTCCTGGTTTAGAAATATTACCTTAACAGTTTGCTAGCTAGTATCCTTAAAAAGATATATGCAAATTCTATATTTAGACTTTTTCTTTGTTAAGAAATTAACTTATTGTGTCTGGATTTGTAAATTGGTTGTTTAAAAAAATCCAACGCCTTTAATATTTATATCATTGAATTTCAGTGAGGAAAACTTTGCAATTGTTAATAACAATATATATATATATATAGAGAGTGGCTAAGGTCAAAGTGGTATGACTAAGGCCTTGGTGCTACCAATTAATTTTTATAATTTTAAAGTTCAAATAGTAGATTCAAACCTTTAGATGTTCAATCTATATTAAAATCTGCTTGGAGACCAAATTTTACATTTTTTGGAATTTTTTTACTATTTTTTAAGCCACTTTGAAAATGGCAGATCCGGATGAACAGTAAAAACAGTGTAACCAAATTCTGGACCATGTGATCAGTAATTTTCAATGTGGCTTAAAAAATAGTAAAAAAATTCCAAAAAATGTAAAATTTGGTCTCCAAGCAGATTTTAATATAGAGATCACATCTAACGGTTAGATCGACCATTTGGACTTTGAAAATCCAAAAACGACTTGGTAGCACCAAAGGCCTTGGTCATACCACTTTGATCTTAGCCACTCTCTCTCTCTCTCTATATATATATATATATAGAGAGAGAGAGAGAGATAGATGAGCTATGGTGAGACGTGGAGTAAAACCAATTTTTACTCCATGGCACTATATTTTTATTTTAAAAATTCAAACAACCGATCCGAACCGCTCAACATGTTATCTATATTGAAATGTGCTTGGAGACCAAATTTTACATTTTTTTGAGTTTTTTTGCTATTTATTAAGCCACGTTGAAAATCGCTGATCCGGTGGTCCAGAAATTTTTACTGTTTTTTTTACTGTTCACAGTGGATCAGCGATTTTCAAAGGGGCTTAATAAATAGTAAAAAATTCCAAAAAATGTAAAATTTAGTCTCCAAGCACATTTCAATATAGAGAACATGTTGAGCGGTTCCGATCGGTTGTTTGAATTTTCAAAATGAAAATATGGCGTGGAGTACAAACTTGTTTTACTCCATGTCTCACCATAGCTCATATATATATATATATATATATATATATATATATAGAGTAAGGCTACGGTGCTTTGCAAAGTAAACCACTCCGTTTACTTCGGGCTACTTTTTGGATTTTGAAAATTCTAACAACCGATCCGAACCGTTCAACATGTTCTAAACATTGAAATGTGCTTGGAGACCAAATTTTACATTTTTTGGAATTTTTTTACTATTTATTAAGCCACTTTGAAAATCGCTGATCCGACGGTGAACAGTAAAAAACAGTAAAATTTTCTGGACCACCGGATCAGAAACTTTCAAAGTGGCTTAATAAATAGTAAAAAAATTCCAAAAAATGTAAAATTTGGTCTCCAAGCACATTTCAATGTTTAGAACATGTTGAACGGTTCGGATCGGTTGTTTGGATTTTCAAAATCCAAAAAGTAGCCCGAAGTAAACGGGGTGGTTTACTTTGCAAAGCACCGTAGCCTTACTCATATATATATATATATATATAGAGAGTGGCTAAGATCAAAGTGGTATGACCAAGGCCTTTGGTGCTACCAAGTCGTTTTTGGATTTTCAAAGTCCAAACGGTCGATCTAAACCGTTAGATGTGATATCTATATTAAAATCTGCTTGGAGACCAAATTTTACATTTTTTGGAATTTTTTTACTATTTTTTAAGCCACTTTGAAAATTGCTGATCACATGGTCCAGAATTTGGTTGCACTGTTTTTACTGTTCACCCGGATCTGCCATTTTCAAAGTGGCTTAAAAATAGTAAAAAAATTCCAAAAAATGTAAAATTTGGTTGTCTCCAAGCAAATTTTAATATAGATTGAACATCTAATGATTTGAATCGACTATTTGAACTTTAAAATTGGAAAAACTAATTGGTAGCACCAAGGCCTTGGTCATACCACTTTAACCTTAGCCACTCTCTCTATATATATATATATATATAACTAATTCAAGCGACCATTGTCGCAGAAAATTGCATTTTTGACTTGACCGTTTGAACAATTTATCCGGTCCTTCAGCCAGTTCAATAAAATTCTTAACTGAGAATGTGTTGACCTCAATCGTTACAACGAAACCAAATCATTGGTCAATTCAATCATCTGTTGTCACAACTTTTTCAATAGTACTAATTTGAAAAAGTAACAATTCTACCTTTTATTTCTTAGTATATTTGATTTGTTATATTAATAGCTGTTGTAATCAGCTAAATTATGTATTTAATAAATGATTAAAAAGGTGATATTAAAAAAACACTCTAATGCAACTATTCTTTTTAGGACTTGTAACCTACAAAAATAGGATATAAATATGTTGTTATTCCAAAGGGATCACAGGACCCTGTTATTCCTATCACAACCATTCAATGTTTTTCATGCACGAATCTCAAGGAAAAAAGTTTTTCGTGCCCGAATCTCGATAAAGGTCAATGGTTGGGATCGGAATAACAGGGTCCTGTGATCTCTTTGGAATAACAGTAGATTTATTCCATAAAAATAAGAAGAAGCAAGCAAGCAATTGAGATTATGGAATTTCACAACAGATATGGTGTAAACTGTAAAGTAACTGACAGAAAAGTCCCACTCATCTTTATATTTTAGGAGGCAGTTTATATAATTTATGAAAAAGTGCAACAATTTTTGGTATGGGCCGAATAGTATGAGACAAAATTAATTAGATGGAATCAAAGAGAAGTGAAGCCCAAGCCCAAGCCCAAAATTAATTTCTAGTAAGGCTCCCCTGATTTTGAATTTGCTGGAGAAGGTTATCACTTATCAGTGCCATTCTTTCTCATAAAATCACTATAATATTCAATATCTTCATAAAAATTTAATATTTTTTATTTCTAACCTCTTTTAATTACTTAACATTTTATTTAATTATTTTAAAAATTGTACTGACCAATATGTCTTTTGTTTTGAAATAGAGATGTCATGTTATTCCCTATTTTTAATCCGGCACGATCTCAAAACAAGTCTCTATATAACGGTATATAATTTTTTTTGTGATGCATCTATTACTTAAAAAATATTTTATCAAAAATAAAAAAAATTACACATGAAATTTACATTTTTATTTAATATAAGACAAGCTTAGTCATCTCTGAGTCCCTTTTAAATCCAACCCATGACCTCCCTACGGGTCCCACATTCTTAATCCACAATAATTGTAGATGTATTGACAAAGTTATTTTGATTTCACGCAGCACACGATAATAAAGTTAAAATAAAAAAAATAGAAAAAATAAGTTAATTGGGAACTTTTAAAACAGTTTCTGTCAAAAGTCAAAAGGTCTCTGAATTTGAGCCTAATTTATTTTCCAAAGTAATTAAGCCCCATATTCTCATTCGAAGAATTTGCCCATAAACTGAATACATTAGAGCTCAAAGTTTTGAACTAAAGATAACATTCTAGAATTTAAAGTAATATACAAACTTTGACTTTTCTAATGATTTGACAAAAACAAAATACTGGATATTCTTTTTAGAATAATAACAGCTTCCTACTCTTCACTTTTTTCTCTCTCTCTTCAAAAGAAGAGGAAAGAGAGAGATCCTCTACCAAGCCTTTCTCAAAAAAAGAAAGAGGAGAGAGATAGAGAGGATAACAGCATAGAAGAAAAAATCGAAATCAGAATCGGAATCAGAATTGGTCACTTAACTGTAGAATCGGAATCGGACGAATTGATCAGAATCGGTTGAATCGGATAGGAAACTCGCATTTTTTTTAGCAAAAGCTTGTTTTTTTTTACTAAAAACAGAAAACAAGTTACAAATAAATAATTTAACAAAATATTATGTCAAGTCAAAAAATTATACTCAAATAATTCATAAGTATAAATATTTAAACTAAACATATAGCCTAATTAATTCTCAAAAAGAGTAGAAACAATAAATTATATATATTAAAAAATAAAATGTATATTAATAAGTTTCTTAAAAAAGTAGGATTAAAATGCTCCATTGGTTTTGTGCCCCATTATGCTCCAACATCATTATCTCTATTTTCAAAGTCTAAATAATCGATCCAAACCTTTCAACATGATCTTCATATTAAAATGTGCTTGGATACAAAATTTTATATTTTTTGAATTTTTTTTGCTATTTTTTAAGATAGGTACAAAATCACTATTTTTAGAAGATTCTAGACCATTCAAAAATAGTGACTTTGTACCTCTCTAAACAATTAGTAACAAAATTATAAAAATTATAAAATTTGTTATCCAAGCACATTTTAATATGAAGATCATGTTGAACGGTTCGGATCGATTATTTAGACTTTAAAAATAGAGATAATGATGTTGGAGCATGATGGAGCACAAAACCAATGGAGCATTTTAACCCTACTCATCTTCAAAATCAAATTAGATAGAATTATAATTACCACAAATTTACTAATTAATTCTCTGGAAAAAAAATCCACACATTAATTCAGTATTTATAGACGAAAGTGAAAAATCAAGAGTCATTCTAATTGGAGCCCTAGTTGTCCCCTAAAGATGTAAATACCTAGAGATGTGCTTAATTAGTCCCCACACCAGAGAAAGCGCAAGCGCTACTAGCACTTGAGATTCCATCTCGGGGAAGAGAAAGAGAGAGAGACAAGGGGGCAGGTTTTGAAAGATTGTTTTGATCTCTCCTCTGAGAGGTCAATTTGGGTCCGATGTCCATCGGACTCTAAGTGAGTTTGATGAGTTCGATGACCATCCGATCTGCTTTAAGATTCGTGCAAACAACTTTCGCGTCTGTTTTAAAATTTATGTGCGTGAATCTTAAAGCAGATCGGACGGTCCCGAAACCCATCGGACCCAAGCTGCTCTCCTCCTCTGACCTCTCTTCACTACTGAGAATTCATATCACCTGAGGTAATAGAAATTTTGAGTTTAGATCCGAACGGTTCAATGTGCTTTGGCAGAACTAATAAAGGGGCCCTGTGCATTTCATCTCGGACCGGATTTGTTCGGATTTTGATCTAACGGTCCGGATCTAAACACAAATATTCTGTTACCACAGATGATGTGGACTCACCAGGTATGGGATCACCCAGTGTCGAACTCGTTAATTGTTGGGTTCTTTTTTTAACAAATGGGCCGGCCCAATGATATTAGACCAATAGCCGACGTTCTAATTATTATTATCTTACTTTCACGGATAAATTGATATAAACAAATAGCCCTCGACTGGGTCAACTTTTAAGCCGAAATTTTGATTTTCTTTTTCTTTTCTTTTTCAACCGAGAATATCTTGGTATGAGTTGAAAATTTTAAGGACCTAAATTCATAATTCCAATTATTATTTTTTCAATATATCTAGTTTAGAATTTTATTTTCTTAAATAAATTTTCAGCCTAAAATAAATCTACACCAAAAGGATGATATATTATTAAGAGAACACAAAAATAATAATAATTTGTGAACCATAAATTACTTTAGTGGGATTAAATTTAATTTATTTTTTTTTAAAAGAGGCATAAGAGCCCATTTCATTGCTGAAATATATAATTACAGAAGCAGTTTAACTAGCCAGAAGCTAGGCTGAGAAACCAAAATCACAGCAGTGAAGGAAAGTTATCAAAAGCAACAGCCATACACAGGAGCTGTCAAGACACCAGAAGAAAGATAAAGTGGCACTAACAAAACCACATAGTAATGGACTAAGTAAGTATATGACAAGAACAAAATAACAGCATTGAGGAGGCTTCATGCAGGAGGCAGCTACTCATCAGGGCCCTGGTAGACCACCATGTCCATAGGCATGTAGCTTGCTAGTGGGATGGCATCCTCCATCACTGGGAGCCAGTCACCAACAGCAGTCTGAAGATTAGGGTGTAGGTGACCTGTCCAATATAGCACCATAGATTTGATTAATAGTATTAAAGATCTGGCAGTTTGAGGAGATGCACTGTTAAAGCAGAGATCATTTCTATGTTTCCATATATTCCAGCATACTGCACTAAAAACAATTAAAAAACCTGATCTTTGTACAGCAGGTAACTGACAAGCAAAATCAATAATATCATGTAAATGCTCCCAAGTATGCATTAGGTCTTGACTTTGTCCTAACCAGAACCATACCTGTTGAGTCAGAGGACATTTAAGAAACAAATGGTTGACAGTTTCATTTTCTGGGCATAGCAAGCACTGTTGGTCTCCTGTCCATTCTTTATTAACTAGATTACTTTTAGTAAGGATTTTGTTATGTTGGGTAAGCCACATGAATACTCTAATTTTAGGTGGTATTGGTAATGTCCACCATAGCATGGGTAATATAGGTATAACTCCTCTAAAATTCAGAAATTGATATAAAGATTGGGTTAAATTTAATTAAATAATAATTTTCAATAAGTTATATTTTAGAACGAGGTATACTTGTTGATTTAAAGTCAAACCCTTTATTATTGTTAAAACTGGTTTATTTTCTAATGGTGGTCCACAGTGATCCATGTTCATGTTAAAAAGATTTTATTTTGGTCTGATCTTGTATTGGTGCACATAAGTTTAACATGAAGAGACCTTTTTTTCCAAATCCAATAACTTTTGTAAGAGAAGATGTGTTTTGTGTGATTTATCATGCATATGTTACTTGTTTCTTAATTTAAATATTTTCTAAGTTGTACAGATGATACTATTATATAATTTGTTATCTAGAGAAGAAAATTCGCAAAAAAAGTTTATTTTTAACTTCTTAGAGCTTGATAATAAGATGTCTCCATTAATTATTCATTTTTTTATACATTTTTTAATTTTATAATAAGAAATTAGAGAAAATCAACAAACATATATTATAAATATTTAACAATATAGTAAGTAACTAATTTAATGGTATTAATTATTAACACTATTTATTTGTGTTTTATTCTCATTTTAGAATTGATTCAGAAAAATTATTGAGCTTTTTTCAAAAAAAAAAAAATTCAATTGTCAATACGCTTTGTAATTTTAACACGAATTTCCTCTTCTACCAATTTTTTTTTGTCCATTTGTACTTCAACACGTGGTATAAAAAGACCAAAATATATTTTTTTTTAATTCAATTTTTTTTTTCAAATGCATGGTTGCAGGGTTAGACCCATGGACAAATTACAGAACATAAAATTATTTTACATGTGATTTACTAATAGGTTTAGTGCATTAATGGAATGGGACAAAAATTATTAATTTTGTTACGTCCATCTGATTATATCCGCTAGTCAATTTAAGATTGTATTTGCCTCCAACGTTTATATTCAACATGTATCAAATTAAGTCTGATGAGCAAATCATTTGAATATCGATTAGGCCATCTGAAAACTTATACGGTTAAACTCATGTAAATAAATAGAATTTTCACCTCATCTGTAAAATTCAACTAATTAACTATTGAGTTTTGTTTATTGCAGGAAATGACATACTTAGTAGCAACAAAGAATTCACTCAAATAGATGTTCAATTTGGAGGAAGGGGAGACTCCAATGATGTTGTGTGGAGCTTTCTCTGCTTCTCTTTTCAAACCCATTGCCTTCAGGTTCCTATCGATCCAAGCACCAACACTATTTGTTTCTGTAACTGTAGAGGAAACTAAAGATAACAATAAAGTATGTTACTTTATCACGGCGAAAGAAAGCGAGAGTAACATGTCAACACTTTTAGTGAAACTTTTATCAATGACTAAACAAATGTCAAATTGTACAAAAACTAGTATAGCCATGTAGAAATTAAGGACACAACATATACTGTATATAATAAAAAAAAATTATCAAAAATAACAAAAATCACACATGAAATTTACATTTTTATTAAATATAAGACAAACTTAGTAATCTCTGAGTCCCTTTCAAATCTAGCCCAGGGCCTTCCTACGGTGCTGATACTAACACTAAAAATATTGTTATTGTTATCAGCATAACACAATTAAAAAAAAAATCTAATTAATAGACAACTTTACTCTCATCTATCTTCCTTAGTTCAATTTATTTTGTTTCTTAATTAGCAAGTTTATTTGAGAATCTTTTGAAAAAATAAACAACTCACTATAGTAAGAAAATACAAACTTGTCCCCATTTGTTTTTACCGTATAAGACATAAATCACCAACTATAGTAGAAATTAAAGATTTTTTTTATTAATTTCCTTGAAATTAAATGAACGAAAATTTGAAACAGAATATTTTGTTATTTGATTATGAAAAAACTTTTGTTTTTATAAATGGCTTAATTTGTTTATTTTAGCCTAATTAGTCGATTGTTTTGTTCTTGAAAAACTTTTAATATATACTTAGTGCATTATCTTGATGTTTGTAATTGCCATATATAATAAACTTGTAAATAAAAAAACGTGTTCGTCATGATATAAAAAAGAAGCTTGATATACTTTAAATTTCCAATAAAATAACAAAAAAATAAAAAAGATTTAGTAATTGCTTCTCATTTGAATCTAGATAGCTGGGGGAATATTTGTCCCCATTAAACAAATTAACCGAACTACTAGGGGCATTAATTGTACAACATATATATTTGTTTTCATTTGGGATTCTCTTAAGGAAATTAATATTGCAAAATAATTAAGGAAAGATCATCAAATGTTTGAGAGGCAACTGAAGAATAAATTTGTCTATCAAATTAAAAATTTAAATAATATTGTGTCATTAACAAATTATGTTGTGCGGATATCAGTACCCCTTCCTACGGGTCCTAATTTAATTAATAAATAGAAACCATTTTAGATTTGGCCGACTAAAATAGAAGGTAATTAGTAATTAATTTGAGTCTCACATTCTTGATCCACAAATAATTGTGGATGTATCATGTCTGCTAATCTAGATAAAAATATTGACAGAGTTATTTTGATATCATACAACGCAGAATCAATAAAGTTAAAATATTAATATATGATTAATTTGCTGCGTGAAGCTAAAATAACTTTGTCAATATCTTTTTCCGATTGATAATTTCTATTGTGTACCCTTGTATGTCGAAAATTATAAATTTATTTCCTAATTGATGTTTGGTATACCTATTTCTCATACATATATGTTCATCCAACGCGAATGGAAAACTTGAACAATTTAATTTCTTAATAAAGACACTCAAATCGATTACATTTCAAATTTTGACATGAAATGCCACTTAAAATGTAGCCCTTTGGTTAACAAAAACCTCATCCATATTTAACCTCCGGGTACAAATTTGAAGTTCATGAAAATAAAAAAAATTCTAAAAAAAGCCCATAAAATAGTAAACTAACCTAACCTATCTCTAACCATAAATCACTAACAACCTAATTAAACAAATTTCTCTTTTATATAGCATCCATATGATAGCGCTGTTTTGACTTTTTGCAACGCACAAGTCATATGATATTTCATTTTGACTATATTATTTGTGGATTGTACAAAACCAAAACAGCGCTATCAATATCTTTACACGAGAAAGAGAGCACCTTTTTCTTCCACCTCCAAAGTTTACAAATAATCCCCTCAGAAAATTAGACATTTCAATCTGCTTGTTGAATGGTTGGCCAGCAGTTTGAAGAAATTACAAATACTAAAAAGGACCAATTTGAAAAATGGATGTACATTTACAAATTTTGTAAAAATACTAATATAGGGGACCATGGAGCAACTCAGCTATTTACGTAACTTGTGTCTTGTACCAGTAAAATCCCATTCCTATAGGAAAACCATTGTTAATACATTAAACTGAGGGGCTATGATGCAAAAAATAACAACCAGTTTTCTTAAATTGGCTATTAACAGCCTTCATTTTTCTAGATCATTATAAACAACACCCAATCATTTGAATCACAGGTAATTATGAAAAAGATGCACCAATTACCCCTATACATTGTTCAATAACCCTACCAAATCTTATAACTAACAACAGGAATTGTTTTGCTTGATTTTAATTGAATTGGATTTAGGGATAGAAAAGCCTACAATAGTTAAAAGCAATATTCAAGTTTTTGGGTGCTTGTACCACCACAGTAAGTTAACTGCCAGGTGGTATTTGCAAATTACACAAAAAATGTAAAAAAAAAATATATATATACTGTTTTAGTCTGTATAATTTTTGTTATTTTAGTTAAGTGGGTGAATTGACTGTGTCAATAAACAAAATTAAGTAACTTTTTGTGACTTTAAACAGAAGTACCAAACTGACAGTTACCAAGACAAAATACCAAACAGGTTAGTATTTATGTTACCAGTTTCTAAGCAAATGTTACCATAAGAATTTTTTTTTGCAAACGTCACCAGTTTCTAAGCAAGTTCAAAATTCAAATAAGCAACTCCTTTGCAAACGACACCTGCCGCCATTGCCAAAGCTATGCTCCACCTCAGAAGACAGCTCCCTCTCGTCTTCCTCCACATCATCAAAGCAATCTATCCCGTGCGCCACATGGCCATTTCCAAATGCCTTGATGTGATCTTTGAGCGAACGCTTGTGTTTGAAGTCGGATCCGCATGTGCAGTACCTGTCGAAATTATGTAGTAATTTATATTCGTTAGCAAATGGAATCAAGTTTTGTTGCAAACTTGCAAACATGATATATAAGATAGAATTATCCAGCTGAAATCTCACTATACCTCCTATGAATATATTAATGGTTTATGGTTCTATCAATAGAAGTAATTTGATCATCATTATCAAGACCCATGCTGTTAAAAAAGATTTGTTTCAAGTATAGATTTACCAGAGTTTTCCACAATTTTTCTCATGAGTGCGCCAATCACCACGTACCGCAAACGCCTTGCCACATTTTCGGCACAAAAACGGTTTGATCCCATGCCGGCGCTTATAGTGGGTTTGCAGAGTACGAAAGTCTTTTAGGGGGCGGGCCCGTGGGTGGTCAATGTGGTTTCGGCAGCCTGGTGCACAACAGTAACAAGGAAGGCGTAGCATGGCAGTCGGTTGGGTCCCACGAAGAGACTCTGGGCCCCGACGGTATTGTGACCCATGGCCCCACATGTGCATCTACAAGAATGTACATACATGTTAGTATGCTTAGGTACATTTAGGAACAAAGAGGAAATTTTTGGAGACAAATATCAATCAAATTTTGGTGAGTTTATCATCCACTGGTATTTATTTAATTCGGTAATTATTAAACTAATTACAAGTAATGCGCACATAGTGCAGTCTATTTTCTTTAAATTTTCACTTAATAAGTATCCTACGTTATTATTTAGTTCAGAAATATAGGAAACCTTTTATTGCACAACCAAACCCTAAATTTTGTTTGTTTAATTTCTGAGTTCACCATAAACTTTCAAAAAGAAAAACCCAAGAAAAATGAGCGGCCAAAGACTCAGCTGTTGTCCAATGATTCTTCACACATTGAAAATTTTTTGGGGTAAACGCACCTTGAATCATTCAACACATATATGATTTAGTTCCATCAAACTAATCCAATTGTTTTCAAAGGAACAACAGAATGATTGAGAAAGTATCAAAGTAACCATGAGTTTTTTTTTTTTAAAAAACAGCACACGAAATTACAATCTTTTGTTTAATGAAATTCAGAAGGGAAACATATATTCCATTTGTGTGTATCTTAGCTGCATTTTTACAAACTTATAATCAATATTCCATTTGTGTTGTGTCAGATAGATAGATAGATAGATAGATAGATATTAGAGAGAGAGAGAGAGCAGGAAATTTTGTTTCCTTTTTTAAGTAACAGGCTTTTGCTTTTGCCTTTGACATTTAAAAGAAACATTCTTGTTGTAATTTTCGTATAAAAGGACGTCATTTTTAACATACATATATAATCAAGAAAATTGCATTTAAAAAAGTTAACACGTAATAAGATAAATAACAGGAGCCAATAGAAAAAGGTTTCCATTGCAGTATCCCTAAACAGAGGTAAGAGAGAAGAGAAAGGGAGCAATGAAATACAAGTCATGCATCACAGAAAGAGCAAAACATATATAAATCTTTAATGAATACTTGATATTTCTATCAAGTACATATCACATGACATGAAGCATATATGAAGGAAGATAATTAATATATACCAACACTACAACAGTCTCTCTATTTCTAGAGAGAGAGAGATGAGAAAGAAATGATTGTAACATGGATATATACTGTTTATGTATGTAGATTGACAAAATGAGCTGTAGTAATGGTGCAATATCTCATCAACAGTTTCTCTTTCCCTATTTTCTGCTGATAGAGGTGTAATGTAATGTAACTGTGTAAGATATATTCATCTTACATTCTTACTATTGAACTCACATGCATGCAAACAAAACAAAAACTCTAAAAATTAGAAAAGGAAATAAATGTTACCAAGTGCAACTACGTGGGAGGAAACGAAAGAGAGTGAGAGAGAGAGAGGGTAAACGTAAATGTGTTTAGATCTTGCACTGGGAACAGTCAGTACTGACAAGAGTCTATTTGAAAGGTATTTTTTCTCAGTAGCAGAAAGAACTTTTCAGCACGAAAACCTCTGAGCACCATAAAACACAAAATCCAAAAGGTGCATATATGACAGGGAACAACTTTGCTGTTTGCTCTCTCTAACCCCCACACCCCCAAAACAAAGGAGTAATCAAGTTCAGAGGGTTTTTTTTGCATTTGATCAGATAGATATATAGTGAGAGAGAGAGAGAGTAATATATGTTTTAAATTTGAAGTAATTATAAATGAGAAAAGAACACAACAATTGATCAAAGGAGATTAGATCTATAGGGGACAGCACCATAAAACAAAGTAAACCTTTTTAAAGGAGAAAAGAAAAGATGCTCTATCTTAATTTTTCTTTTGTTCTTAATTAATTTCTAGAACTATATGGAGTACAAGGAGATCTAACAGAATATATATAGAGGTTATTAGAAACATGTCAGCCTCCTAAAAAGTTATCCAATTAAAAAATTCTGACAAAAGTACTTAAATATTTTAATTGAAAATGTCAGTCATCTCAACTTATTTCTAAAAAATCCTTTTTGAGAAAGAATCACAGCTAAATTTGGCAAATCAGTTCATGTACCTTCTTCTCAATAAAAAAATGATCACCTTTCTCTCTTGAAAAACTTTGAAGTGACAAAAGTTGAAGGATCTGAAACTACTATAAAGATATATGTTTCATGCAATATTATATTAGGAAGAATTGAAGATATCGAAATATATATGCATGTAGACTAAAATAAACCTTTCCATTTTAAATTTCTTTATAGTTATCTAGAGACAATTAGCTCTTATGATCTAGATCAGAGAAAGGAAGGAAGAGAAAGATTATTAATACATATATTATAGCAAATTAACAGATGAGTTTAGAATGTCAATGTCAAACTATATACTGCATTAGAGCCATATATATACACTTCTATAAGAACTGTATGAAAATGTAAGAAAAAAAACATGTATATATATAAAGAACGAGAAAATTAGGGTTAATTAATTAATTATAATTAATAAATAAATTGCTCGCCTGCATATTGTTGTACCGGTTGAAGGTTTTGCAACAAACCGGGCATGCAAACTGTGTGGGGCCAATCAGAATTTGAGCTGGAGTAGGAATCCAATACTGCCCCTTGTTAACCCTCCCTATCTCTATTCCTTCACTATGCTCTGTACTATTCTCTTGGATATCATTGGAATTGCTATTCCCCTCTATCCCCACCTCCTCCTCTTGATCTCTACTCTCTCTTTCCCTCTGTTCCACCTTAGATAATAAATCTACTGTATCATGTGCTTTAACCGTGCCTTGCTCGTCAATGGATGGTTGAGGTTGACCTATGTTTAGTGCTATAGTCACTAACTCTTTCTCTTTGTCGACATGGCTGTTTTCGTTGACATGGTCGTGCGCAAGGGTTTGAGATTCTTCTTGATCTCTCATGGGGAGGAGAGGGAGAACTTCTCTTAATGGAGGGGAAGGAGGTGGGTTGAAAATGGAGAGGTTATTGTTGGTGGTGCAAGGGTTCATCATGAACTGTTGTGAAGAAGGGGTGTAATTGTTGAACAAATAGTATCCGTTTAAGAAGTTAGTGTATGGATCTGCCATGGATATATTGGAGCTTAGGATTGTGTTATTAACACATAGAAGGAGAGATAGAGAGAAAGAGAAGTAAAAGATGTGTACAAAAGAAGAAGAGGTTGTCAATAGAAAAGGAAAGGTAGAGGGATGGGGGTGTGATGGGAAGAGAGAGAGAGAGGGTTAGAAAGAGAGAGAGGGGAACAGTGGATGGTGGGAATAAGATAGGGAGAGGTGTAGTAATCTTTGGGACTCGCAAGAATAAAAGCTTTCTTATTCTTCATGGAAGTATGTGGAGGTGTATCTCATCTATACTCTCTCTAAGCTCTCTTTGATCTCTTGATTTTCTGTATTCTCTTCTCTACTGCAATACCAATCAATGATCATATATATATATATATATATATATATAGAGAGAGAGAGAGAGAGAGAGAGAGAGAGAGAGTTATAGACAAAAAAAAAATGTTGACTTAATTTTCATGTCAAGATACACTTAATTAAATTAAATATGTATATATTTGTTTTATTTGCATGCACTCAGTACTTACACAAACTGATTATAATAGAAGACTATGTGTCTCCCATCAAACTGAGTTTGATCATCAAGATACTCATCATAAAAAGAAAATTTCTATAAATAAAAGTATGTGAATTATATAATTAACTCAATTATCTAGTTATGTTTAATAAACTCTTCAAAAAAATGATGGTATATATATCTAGAACTATTTAATTGTCGTGCTAAATAATTTACATATTTGACATTGTGAATATTGGAACAATTTATCTAAGATAGCAATTATAAACACAAAAATCATTAGTGAAAAAGGAGAATAACTTTTGTAACATGTAATGAAGTCAACCTCCTATATATATATGGATGGCATGGGTAATATAATATATGAAAAGAAGAAAAATTAAGTACTAATAGGAACTGCAAGTCTAAAATTAGTTTTAACAATTTCAGTATTTAATTAATTAAAGTTGATACAAGAGTTATATTTCTCAATTATATTATATTTAATTTCATTAAATGTAATCAGAGTAGATAAGTAAACAGTGTGAAAGCAACTCTGTCCAGTACACATACAGGAAGTTGCACATTAAATGCTACATGAGAAGAAGGATATTGGTTGTGTATTAACACTATTTATTTAATGATGTAGCACAAGAACATAAACTAATAAATGACATCCAAGAAAAAACTTTAGAAAATGGACTCCAAACCCATCCTACAAGAACCCAAACAAAAAAATGTCAAGAGAGAGGAGAGCCCAAAGACAAAGTAAGATGCTACGAATAGGTGTTGTCTCCCTCCTCAAAGCTAGAGTAAGAGGTCTCCAATTTTCCATGTACTCAACATAAATTATGAAGCAATGTTATATAGCTACCAATTTCTTCCACCCTTAATCCTCTCCATTACCTCAGATTTTGGGAAATAAATCTCTTGTTGTTCTCAAGGAATAACAGCAACATGTTATTCTGATGTCAACACTTGATCTATGTTGAGATTCGTGCATGAAAAACTTACTTTTTTTAAAATTTGTGCATGAAAAAGTTTAAACGGTTGAGATCAGAATAACAGGTTCTTGTTATTCTTTGGGAATAATAGTAGATTTGTTTCCCGGATTTAGAATTTCGACCGTTTGATCAAAATTTGGGCCGATCCGGGTCAAGCTTATAATGAATGAAGCTAGTCTTATAATATTCATGCCAATATAGATCGGACGGTCCGGATTCATTATGTAGAAACTCAAAGTTTGAGTTTCCCTTAATCCTAATAAATAATGAATGATACATGTTTTAATTTAAAAAATATATATGGAGCAATATTTTAATTATTTGTGTAACAAATAGCATTTCTATCATTTGTAATTAATTAACTAAAAATGTATTGTCTGTCTTGTATCAAGCATTCAGTACAATGTTAATTAGCTTGTGGAGAAATTTATTAAAAGAATTGAAATATATATAAATATTAGAATGGCTCATAGCTTGAACCATAATGATTTAGAAAAAAATATATATAAACCCTCAAAAGAATGAAATTGCATAAATATATTTTTACAAATTGTTAATAATCCTAACTTTAAACAAATGTATGTGTGCATGCACAATTAATGCAAACTAGAAATGAAGCGACATTAAATATTTAATTTGATCTTCTTTCAATCAATTGACAACATTTGCAACATTTGATCAAATTAAGATGGCATGTACCAAACACCCACATTTTTTATACCTCTGTTATACGGAACGAAATCGGCTGCAATCCTCTTCCTCTCTATCTCTCTCCTCCTCTTTGAAGAGAAAGATAGAGAGGTAAATGGGATCACAGGCTGTTGTTATTTTGCTGAGAATAATATCAGATTTGTACCTCCATTATACATCTTCATTATAAGATCACTGTAGTAACTCATACACATAAAATGCATAACAAAATCGAACTGTTGTATGCGATCTTATGATTTTTTTACGGACAACTAAAAAAATTACGATATTTGGATGTTATTTTAGTAAACATGAAAATTTGTAGAAATCTGCCGATACAATTGCAATTTTTTGTAAGTTGATTTTCCCTTAATTACTCTATTATAACGTCAAATGTAATTTTAGTCATGAAAAAGTTGATAAATATCTCAACTAATGACTTTATTATTTTCTCATTAAATTCTTAATTTATTATTTTTTAAATTGGAGGTAAAATTACATAAAATATCGAAATTAATTAGCTAGTCATGGGTATATAAAAACGCTCTAGCTAGATCTCTGTTTCTATAGATAACTTTGTCATCTATGCAGATAAACATTTCAGATATATTTTTTTTAATTTTAATTTCCCAATAATGATCAACCTTTTCAGTTCTTTGGAACGGGGAGCAGTTGCGTTGCTCCCCAGCATTTAGCTTTGGTACATGGATTCATGTCACCCAACAAAGACGCTCTTGTTTTTTGTGTGCTTCAGTCAATTTTGGACTTAATTACTTTCTTATAAATCTAAGTGCACTCTTGCAATGCATAATTAATTATCTGAAGATTGTAATTAATAATTGAGTATATATAGGGTTAAAATGCACTCTTGGTTTTGTACTCCAATCATGCTCCACTTCCTTATCTCCGTTTTAAAAATCTGAACATTCGATTTGAACTGATCAATATGATCTTTATATTAAAATATGTTTGGAGACTAAATTTGATATTTTTTGGAATTTTTTTGCTATTTTTTTAGATAGGTACAAAATCACTGTTTTGGATGGTCCAGAATGATATAAAAACAATGATTTTGTACATATTTAAAAAAACAGTAAAAAATATTCAACCAAATATAAAATTCGGTCGCCAAATAGACATTTTAATATGAAGATCATATTAAACGGTTTGGATCGACTTTTCGGACTTTAAACACGGAGATAAGAATGTAAAGCTTGATTGGAGTACCATTTTAATTCCTCAAAACTTTAAATGATTTTTTTTTTTTAATTTTGCAAACATTTTCCGTTATAAAAATGCTGTTTTTTAATTTCATAGGTGCCGACGTGCCGTTTATTACTATATTTTGTGTGAGTATATAGTAAAATGTTTGAAGTACAGACAATTGGAATTTTTAAGTAATATTTTTTTTGGTATAACCAACTAGAAAGGACATAGTGGGCCAAGGTGAACGGCCCATATAGACAGTGTAGGTGGGCCTAATATGCCCAAATTAGCTCTGTCATGGGACAACGGCTATTTAATGCTTGACAGTTCCATATAATATTTCTCTTTTTTTTTTTCGGAAAAGAATAAAACAGCTAAGATTAAGAAGCATCTTCCCTTGGATTTGGGAGAAATAGTGTTTGTTTATACTGTTTTGGACTGTAGTCTTTGTATATATTAGCAAATAATTAACAAGTAGAGGTTAATTAATTATTTACAGAAATTAATTGAGTAGCTAGCTAAATGTTGATGAACAATTTTTATTAGTTATAGGATTAAATAAATGAATGAGAGATTTTTTGTGTGATAATGTATAAACATTTTTATATTTATGAGTGAATCTACAGTCAAATTAGAAATGCTTATTCACTTTCAAAATTTTACAATTTTTAATTATGTATATTGAAATTTAATTATATATATATAAAATGTTTGATTTGTGCTTTACAATTGTAATTATATATATAGAGAGAGAGAGAGTGGCTAATATCAAAACATTTGCATCAAGGCCCTCGTGCAACCAAGTCGTTTTTGGATTTTCAAAGTCCAAACAGTCGATCCAAACCGTTAGATGTGATCTCTATATTAAAATCTGCTTGGAGACCAAATTTTACATTTTTTGGAATTTTTTACTATTTATTAAGCCACTTTGAAAATTGCTGATCACATGGTCCAGAATTTGGTTGCACTGTTTTTACTGTTCACCCGGATCAGCAATTTTCAAAGTGGCTTAATAAATAGTAAAACAATTCCAAAAAATATAAAATTTGGTCTCCAAGCAGATTTTAATATAGATTGAACATCTAACGGTTTGGATCGACTGTTTGGACTTTGAAAATCCGAAAACGACTTGGTTGCACGAGAGCCTTGGTGCAAACGTTTTGATATTAGCCACTCTCTATATGAGATATTAGTTGTTATATATATAATTTTTACTATATATATATATATATATATATATAGGATTTTGCTAATATGCTACGCGTAGCATAGAGCCCCTCCGTGCTACGGCTCAATTTTTGAGTTTTCAAAATCCTAACGGTCGATCCGAACCGTTCAACATGATCTCCATATGAATATGTACTTGGAAACCAAATTTTACATTTTTTAGAATTTTTTTACTATTTATTAAGCCACTTTGAAAATCGCTGATCCAATGGTCCAGCAGATTTTACTGTTGTGTACAAATTAGTGTTTTTTCAAAGTGGCTTAATAAATAGTAAAAAAATTCTAAAAAATGTAAAATTTGGTTTGCAAGTACATATTCATATGGAGATCATGTTGAACGGTTCGGATCGACCGTTAGGATTTTGAAAACTCAAAAAGTGAACCGTAGCACGGAGGGCTCTATGCTACGCGTAGCACCGTAGCACTGTCCTATATATATATATATATATATATATATATATATATATATATATATATATATATATATATATATATTAGTTGTTATATAGTTCAATATCTTAATAAAATGTTTGATTTGTGCTTTTCACTTGAAATTGTTCAAATTTCAATAATTATATAGTATTCATTTTATGTTTAGTCCTCAATATAAAATTTTCAATTCCCACCGGCTTGCATTTTTAAAATATAATTTGGCTAAATGAATCCTGGATGGACAAACTTTGCTAGAATTAATTTCATATATACAGTTTAACAGAAACAACTATTTCCAATCCAAGAGGTACTGAAGTTGAATCATAGAGCTCAGTACAACACCATTCAAGTAGCTTCATCATAACAAGAATTAAAACTGTACTTGTCAGGAATGGAGGCAAGATAATTAGTAGGGTGGATAAAGACAATTTTATATTTTTTTCTGAGAAAAATATATAACTAGATTAGTATATTTTGCTGAAAAGAAACACAAACTTTTATAATTTTTAAAAGCTTAAGTATATTTTTATATATTTTTTTGGAATAGTCATAAAACTAGAATTATATTTTGAAATTATTTAGAGTCATATCAAGATATCTCAAAATATATTTTATCGCGGTTGAAAATCATTTTTTAATTTAGAAATGTAAGACAAAATTCTCTGTATAAGAGGTCGTAAGTTCGATATGCTAATAAAAAACTTTATAAATTTTTTAAAAGTTGGATGGTTTAATCTCGTCTTTAATGAAAAAGAAAAAAATCTTATCATGGTCAATTATCAATAATAACCTTTTTTCGTCTATGCACTAAAAAATAAATCTTTTGACATTGAGAGAGACTTCACTAGCTTTAATTATATAACAATAAAAGAAACGACAATAATCGATCATTATAATTAACATCTAATGACTAAATAAGGATCATAGAATTATCTGTGAAATAATAAAATATACTTGCAAACTAAATTATTCAATTTTTAGAATATTTTAGAATATTTTATTAGATAGACAGAAAATCGCTGCTTTTGAATGGTCTAGAATTTTTAGATCAATTGATTTCCTACCTATCTACAAAAATAGTAACAAAAATCTAAAAAATGTACAATTTGATCTACCAGTACATTTGTATATGGAGATCATTTTGAACGATTCAGATCGATAGTTTAAACTTTAAAAATAGAGATATTGATCCATAGTATGGATCATTATGCGCTATGCATAGTACCATAGCCTCACTCTTGGTTAATATATTAATTATTACAAAAAAACTTGGTATTAATCGGATCACTAACTAACTTGTTATGATAAGCAAAATTTCAGAGAAGAAAAACAATTTACCAAACTAATAAATTAAATACATGGCATTATGGCAAGGTTCCATTCAGCGTTCCTATTTTTCAAACTTGTGATTTCAATGGTTAAAGCTCAAATTCGAAAAAGATAAATTAATAACTACTGAAAAAATACGATATATTTTTAATAAATTTAAATAATGATGAACATTAAAAAAAAATTATTGATATATTATTTCATATATAGATAGCCTAATAATCAAGTTTCAAATATACAATTTGAATATGATGATGATATATGGATCAAAAAATTTAGTTCAAAATGTTAAAAATTCGAATCCCTTGGTGAACGGTAAAACATATTTCAAAAATCTATTTTTTTTTTCTTTTATAGACATGATATATGCATCATATACATCATGCATATCTAAAATGTCAAATTTTAAATTCAAACTCAATATGTAAAGATTGTCAAAATTATCAAAATAAATAATTGTCAAATAATGCGGCCCCTTCAAATATATATATTCTCATATATCCATATGTAAATACTCAATAATTGTCGGAAGTCAATATATATATATATATATATATATATTGAGGAGGGTTCAAATGCACCCAAATTTCTATGCTCCCAAATGCACTCAATTCTTTATCTCCTTTATCTCTATTTGTAAAGTCTGAACAGTCGATCCAAACCGCTCAACATGATCTTCATAATAAATTATGCTTGGAGACCAAATTTTATATTTTTTAGAATTTTTTTACTATTTTTAAGATAGGTACAAAATCATTGTTTCAAGGAGATTCTGGACCATCCGATAAAGTGATTTTGTATCTATCATAAAAAATAGTAAAAAAATTCTAAAAAATATAAAATTTGGTCTCCAAGCATAATTTATTATGAAGATCATGTTGAGCGGTTTGGATCGACTGTTCAGACTTTACAAATAGAGATAAAGGAGATGGTGCATTTTGGAGCATAGAAATTTGGGTGCATTTGAACCCTCCTCATATATATATTAGCACATCCAAAGTATCCTCACATTTAAAAAAATAAATATTTAGTCCGTGTGATGCAATTTTGTTTGATTCTAAATTTGAAGGTATTATAGACGAATAAATTATTGAAGGTATTAATTAGGGGAATTGAAATCTGCTGAAATCCCTCATTCGTGAACAGTGTTCCTGAAATCTCTGAAATCCCGAATCCAGCTGTCCAATTTTTTCTATGCACGCATCTCAAAACAGCTGATTTTTTTGTGCACGTATCTCTCAATAGCTCGACGGTTGGATTCGGAAAAGCAGAGATTCTGTTCACGCATGAGAATTTCAGCAGATTCGTTTCCTAATTAGGGAGCCGAATCTCCTGCTCATTGAATTCTATCCTTTCAGATCTAAACAGTTATAATTGAAGTATGAAAATTATTTGAGTTTTAAAAAGACAATGATATTTTAATTATGACTGTTTAGATCTGAACAGATGGACAAAGATTCGGTTCCATTAATTAGACGCTTATGTTTTAATCCAAATTTTTTTTAGAAAAAGACATGCATGATATTTTGGCTATTTCTGGAGGGCTAAATGCTTATATGTAAAATATAAGCATTTAATCCAAATTTGGATTGAGAGTGAGGTTAATGAGAATAGTGTACTAACTCAAATTTGAAATAGTCGCTAACTCAACAAAAAGTTGGGTTAACGGAATGGCACACTAATCTGAGCTAACTTAAGTATTAAAAATAACTAATTTTTCACTCGAACATAAAATAGTCGTTAATCCGAATTTGAAATATTCACTAACCCAACTAACTCTGTTATTTCTTGGCACCCAAACGCACAATAAGAGAACATTATTATATTGTCGAAAGAATTTCTGAAACTTTTTTTAAGAATGAATAGTGAAATCAAATAAAGGAGCGTAGCTTTTTGTGAGGTATAAATGCAACTTCAACCGACAAACAGGTATAAGTTATAGAATTTTAATTGAACCCAAAAAGCCAACAGCCAGTGCAATTAATGTCATATATAGTGTTAGCTAGACAGGGAGCTATCTCAAGTCATGTATAAACCAGACCACCATTAAAGCTATACACCAAGAATTTAAATTGCATTCCTATACTTGTGCAATGCAAACATAAGTTGGTATTATGAATTTGTATTTTCGTTTTCAAAATTCAAACAATCAATACGAATTGTTCAATATAAGATTCATATGAAAATGTATTCGGAGACCAAGCTTAATTTTTTTTTTCAGATAAGTAGATTATCACTACTTAATTTCGGATGGTCCAAAATCTTTAGATCGTGTGATTTTCTATCCATCTAAAACAGGAGTAATTTTTTATTTTAAAATGTAAAATTTTATCAGTAAGTACATATTTTTATATGGAGGTCATATTGAGCGGTTCAAATCGACTATTTGAACTTTAAAAATAGAGATTTGAATCCATATCACGGACCTCACTCTTCTAAGTCATATATAGTTGGGCAATGAATAAATTCGTTATTATACTCTTTTAAGAAACCTTTTGAGGTCCCTAAATTTTACCTTATTTCAAACTTAATTGCTTTACTTTGATAAATCCCACACAAACAACGAAACTCTTAACTTGTTGTAATGAAGAAATTCTCATGTCCTGTTTTGCAATAGAGATGAGATTCAAAAAAGAAAAAAAGTACTTAATATATATCGACATGGATGAAACTATTGATGTGTACAATTTTTTTTAAATTGATAATTGATTTTATTAGTTTTTGAATAAAAGATGATGGGGTTCCTTGATTAAAAAAAATTAATATATAACACATATTAGTCCGTACTATAGACTAATATCATTGTTCAAAGTTTAAATAGTTGATCTTAATCGTTCAACATGATCTTCAAATGAAAATGTACTTGCAGACTAAATTTTACATTTTTTACAATTTTTTTACAATTTTTTTAGATAGGTAGAAAATTACTCCTTTTGAATGGTCTAGATTTTTTAGTTCAAGTGATTTTTTACCTATGTAAAAAAATTATAAAAATATAAAATTTGATGTACAAGTATATTTTTATATGGAGATTATGTTGAACGGTTCATATTGATTGTTTGGACCTTGAAAACGGAAATGTTGATCCATAGTACGAACCGATCCGCGCTATATATAGTACCATCTATAGGCTCACTCAAAGTTCAGTGACTTATGTAAAACAAAAAATTATATTTCAATAATCTAAAATATGTAAAATCATAATACGACTGTGTAATTTCCTTAATTTTGTTTTTTAAACGATCGATTTCAAACTCATTTTGTGCAAATTTTAGCGTATATTAATTATTTCTCAGTCACCATTAACTCCATTTATAATTAATTATAGACCAAGTTCATGCAACATTTGTTGAAGAAATAATATATGAAAGTGCAGTATATATGTGTATGTCACACATGTTTGTATTTAAGAAAGAAAGAGACTATTCATGCATTGAGGCTAAACTGAGTTTGGTATAAAATAACCGCTCTCTAGATTTGGGGGCAGCAAAGCAAGTCATGTTCTTAGTAGTCTAAAAAAAGTTGTCATATATATATATATATATATATATATATATATATATATATATATATATAAAATTGTGCTATTATACATTGCAATGTATTGACCTTGGACTAAAATCGTTGGATTCAAAGTCCAAACAGTCGATCCGAACCGTTCAACATGTTCTAAATATTGAAATGTGCTTGGAGACCAAATTTTACATTTTTTGGAATTTTTTTACTATTTATTAAGCCACTTTGAAAAAGTCTGATCCGGTGCTCCAGAAAATTTTACTATTTTTTACTGTTCACCGTTGGATCAGCTATTTTCAAAGTGGCTTAATAAATAGTAAAAAAATTCCAAAAAATGTAAAATTTGGTCTCCAAGCACATTTCAATATTTAGAACATGTTGAACGGTTCGGATCGACTGTTTGGACTTTGAATCCAACGATTTTAGTCCAATGCACGGAGGAGTCAATACATTGCAATGTATAATAGCTCATCTCATATATATATATATATATATATATATATATATATATATATAGTACTTGCAAAAAGGCTACACTTGTTCTTAGTAGAGTGAGAAAACTCTTGTGAAACTTATTTTCTCTGGTCTACATGCACCTATTTTAATAGGTCCTTTTAAGTACCCATGTTCTCTGCTTACTAGCTAGCTGCTTAGTGTGTTATAAATATCTTCCCAAAATTTTGAACCTATCTAAATAAATAGTATAAAAATTTCAAAATATATAAAATCTGGTCTCCGAACACATATTAACATGGAGATCATGTTGAATAGTTTGGATCGACTGTTTGAACTTCAAAAACTGATATTTGACTTACATGCATTAAGTGGTGAAGTTCTTTTTTTTTTTATAGTTTTTATTTATTTGACGGACTCTTGTTAAATAGGTAGAAAATCATTACTTTCTAGATCAAGTGATTTGTATCTATCTAAAACATTAGTAAAAAAAGTCTAAAATATGTAAAATTTGGCTTTCATATGAAGATTATGTAGAACAGTTCAAATCGACTGTTTGGACTTTGAAAATAGAGATATTGATCCATAGTATAGACTAATATGCGCTATGCAAAGTATCATAGCCTCACTCTACACAAATAGTCGTTAAAGTTTTAAAAGTTGATAAGCTTGATCTCATCTTTATTTTTTTTTAAGTGTCCTTTTGGTCCTAAAGTACCATCTGTTTACTCTTTTGATACTTGAAATTCTAAAATACCATTTTAGTCCTTAAAGTATCACTTTATTTATCATATTGGTCCTTAAATTTATTTATTTCTAACAAATCAGCCATATGTAAATAAAGAAAACTAAAAGAAGATCCATATTTGCATCCATGCCATAATAATAATAATAATTATGGTAAGGTATATGTAAATATTAATTTTATTTAATTTATGATGGCACAAACATTAATGCTAGTATAAATGTAATTGATATTTGACATGTCATGAATAATTATTTTCTTTACGTTAATTTATATTGTTTGGCGATACAACCATACTAGTTTTAGTTCCAAAAATAACACACTACGATAGGTGAAAATGACAATTTATTAAATTGATGTTAAATGTAGGACCAATTTGATACAGATTAAAATTTTAAATTAAAAATAATTGTTTTGAAACTTTTACCGACCAAAACGATAAATGTCATATGCAATTTCGGAGAAATTAAATAAGTACGAAATTTGGATGTTTTAGTGGGATATACATGAATTTCAACATTGGATAGAAAATGGATCATCAAGTTAATAGACTGATAGAAGAATCAGTCTTTGGTTTAGTGGCAAAGACAATGATCTCCGTGTGAGAAGTCGAAGGTTAAAAATATTAAATAGTTGGGTGGTTTGACCTCTGACCTTTACTAAAAAATAGTCAACAGATTGAAAAGTTGGAGAATTAGAGGGATCGATATATAGAGAGGGACAGATCTTAGTGTACTTCAAAAGTGGCTAAGCCACCCCAATGATTCTAATTTTTTTAATTAAGTATATTAAATTTTAATTGAATTTTCTAATTTTTTTTCAATTTTTATATAGCTTAGCCCCCCCATAAAACTTCAAATCTTTACTTGTAGCTAGTGGTTAAAGTTGCTTATTGGGTTGTTGGAGAATTTGGGTTCAAATTCCACCTCCCACATTATATATTTTTACATGAGTGAGGCTATGGTACTATGCATAGCGCATATTGGCCCGCGCTATGGACTCAAATCTTCAGTTTGAAGGTCCTAACGGTCGATCCAAATTAACCGTTCAACATGATCTCCATATGAATATATAATTTTAAACTAAATTGTACATTTTTAAAAATTATTTACTATTTTTTTAGATGGGTAGAAAATCACTTGATCTGGAAATTCTGGGCCATCCAAAAACAGTGATTTTCTACCCATATAAAAGAATAGTAAAAAATGCTTAAAAATGTAAAAAGTTAGTTTACATGTACATATTCATATGGAGACCATGTTGATGGTTCGGATCATCCGTTATAATTTTGAAAACAAAAATATTGATCCGTAGTATGGACCAATTCGTACTATGCATAGTACCATAGTTGGTACTTCACTCTTAAACCAAAATGAAAGAAATGGGAAATGGGAGAGAAGATAATAATGGTATATTTGTCAATTTAATTTTTAAATAAAGTAAATAAGAAGTTAAATAAAAGGGGAAGGAAGATATAATGTTAAATTTTTATATACTGAATATTATGGTGTTTTGATGATAAATTTAGCTATTTTAAAAGTTTGTATGGGCACATTAGAAATTCTCCCTATAAGATATTATGAAATATTATTGTTAGTCCCATTATTTTTAAAATAATATAAATTATTAATTAAATAAAATTATAAAATGTTACATTAATTAATTTGGTAGTGAAAAATAGATGTTATCATATATGATTTTAAATTTGGCAATTATATAACAAGACAACATATTCAAAATAGTTCTTACTTAATGATATCCATATATATGATATCCTTACCCAATAAGTTAGAAAACAAATACAGTTCTACATATGAAGTGAACAATTCTCATTTTCGACATATTCCTAACTGAAAGCACTAATTAAAATAATTTAATTAGCTGACTTGGCACCACTAATTAAAATAATTTAATTAGTTGACTTGGCACAAGTATAAGAGAGGACCGACTCTTAATTAATTAATTTAAGGGTTAAGATCCCTTTCTATTGAATTTTTTGACAACACTTGTGTCTGGAAAAAATAAAAAATAAATAGAAAAAATTATAATTATGTTTTTTTCCCTATAAGTTGGCTGTATATATCAAATGTCGTTAAATATGGACCGTTACAAATTTCATTTCATTAATTTGATAATTAATGGATGCAACTTATTACATCAAATTTTATTATTTTTATGTATGTGATGTGTATAATATTATACATTATATTTTTATTGATAGGATTATGAATAAATTATTTATTATATTTATTAAGGTTGTCAAATTAATTAGTTGTTAATAAATCTCAATCCCATAATTACTGTCGGCAAGTAGAGTGTGTTGGGTTGGTCATATAAATTAAAGTGCTTTTCTTTTTATCCATTGAAAGGTTGGTGGCACCAAAGTTCATTCCTTTCTGTAGATCATGTGATGTAGGGTTTGGCTTCCGGTACATAATATGAATATAGCTGGGTTGCAACTTCAAGGCGTACTTGCACTAGTCTTCATTTATTTATCAAATAATTATTGTGTTCAAAATGGCTAGCTAATCTATATATCTATATATAACTTGTTATGTGTTAATTCCGAAATGGACCTTATAAATATGTGTAAGCCAAAGAGTAAAATACCTAGCCGGCCTCTAAAAATTAATATATGGGTACGTTTGGATTGAGAGTGAGATTAGTGAGAATAGCGTGCTAATTCAAATTTGGAATAGTCACTAACCCAACAAAATGTTGGGTTAGCGGAATAGCATACTAACCTGAGCTAACTCAAGTAATAAAGATAGCTACTTTTTCACTCAAACGTGGAATAGTAGCTAACTCAACTAACCCTGCTATTCCTTGGCACCCAAACGCACCCATAGAGACTAGAGAGCAACTATCTATGTTCACTCGGCTTAAAAGTAGTTATGAGGTTGTATACTTAATGAGAAATGAAATATCAAAAAAGAAGGGGGAGGTTATGATATTTTGCAATACGCAGAAGCGCAAATCGGTATGTACTATGAATTTATTTTTTTATTTTCAAAATTCAAACAATCGTTCTAAACTGTTCAACATGTTACTCATATGAAAATGTACTTCGAGATTAAATTTTACATTTTTTAAAATATTTGTACAATTTTTTAGATAGATAGAAAACCACCTGCTCTAAATTCTAGATCATCTGAAAGCCGTGATTTTCTATCTATTTAAAAAGTTAGTAGAAATAGCTAAAAAAATATAGAATTTGGTTTTCATGTACATTTTCATACGAAAATCATGTTGAAATGTTCGAATCAACTATTTGAATTTATAAAATAGAAATACATATGAATTCATAGCGATCTACACATTGCAAAGTACAAAGACTCACTCAAATAAAAACACAATTATTTGCCAAAAACAACATAAAACAGAGATGGTGACTTGTCGATGCAAAACTCATGGCTACTTATATATATATAAAATTGCAAAAACTAATTGGTAGCACCAAGGCCTTGGTCATACCACTTTGACCTTAGCCACTCTCTATGAGAGTGGCTAAGATCAAAGTGGTATGACCAAGGCCTTTGGTGCTACCAAGTCGTTTTTGGATTTTCAAAGTCCAAACGGTAGATCTAAACCTTTAGATGTGATCTCTATATTAAAATCTGCTTGGAGACCAAATTTTACATTTTTTGGAATTTTTTTACTATTTTTTAAGCCACTTTGAAAATTGCTGATCACATGGTCCAGAATTTGGTTGCACTGTTTTTACTGTTCACCCGGATCTGCCATTTTCAAAGTGGCTTAAAAAATAGTAAAAAAATTTCAAAAAATGTAAAATTTGGTCTCCAAACAGATTTTAATATAGATTGAACATCTAACAGTTTGAATCGACTATTTGAACTTTAAAATTGCAAAAACTAATTGGTAGCACCAAGGCCTTGGTCATACCACTTTGACCTTAGCCACTCTCTCTATATATATATATAGAGGTTGGCTATTGTGCTTCCATAAGCATATGCCCACATATGCTTATAACTCATTTTTGCGTTTCCAATATTCAAATGGTCGATCCGAACCGTGGGCATATTCTCCATATTAATATGTGCTTGGAGACCAAATTTTAAATTTTTCTGAATTTTTTTACTATTTATTAAGCCACTTTGAAAATTGCTGATCAGGGTGAACAGTAAAAACAGTGCAACAAAATTCTGGACCATATGATCAGCAATTTTCAAAGTGGCTTAATAAATAGTAAAAAAATTCAGAAAAATGTAAAATTTGGTCTCCAAGCACATATTAATATGGAGAATATGCCCACGGTTCGGATCGACCATTTGAACATTGGAAACGCAAAAATGAGTTATAAGCATATGTGGGCATATGCTTATGGAAGCACAATAGCCAACCTCTATATATATATATATATGGAGTTGGGCTATGGTGCATTGCAATGTATAGTCCCTCTTGTACATTGGACTATAAATTGTTGGTTTTGATTTTCAAACAGTCGTTCAAAACCATTCAACTTGATCTCTATATTAAAATGTGTTTGCAGATCAAGTTTTACATTTTTTTTTAATTTTTTGCTCTTTTTTTAGAATTTTTGAAAATCACTGTTTTTGGGTGGTCCAGAAATTTCTGAAAACAATTATTTTCAAAATTTATAAAAAAATAGCAAACAATTCCCAAAAAATGTAAAATTTGATCTCCAATCATGTTTTAATATGGAGATCAAGTTGAATGGTTTGAATCGACTATTTGGACTTCGAATCTAATGGTTTAAAGCCCAATGCACAAGAATGCCTATACATTGCAATGCACCATAGCCCAACTCATATATATATATATATATATATAGAGAGAGAGAGAGAGAAAAGAGAGAGAGAGAGAGAGAGAGAGAGATGGTCCATCTCTGCCGTTGAGGATCTGTCGACAAGAAATAGGTGGTCCATTTTAATCAACAGAAATAATTGCCGAGAATCTAATCAAGCATGCATTGAGCGTCACCACGCCATATATACCTCCATGCTATATATGTGCTCTACTGTTATGGTACTTATCCTTGACAGCTCTGCAAATTATAAAGGATTCTAATGAAATTATAATTGTTTTTCAAGTTTAGTTTTATAAAAAATTTCAATGTAAAAAATGATTTTTTTTTTACATTCATCGAATTCTAAATACAAGTAAATATCGTTTTCAAACTCTTTAAATTTTACATTCATCAAATTTAATTGTATTTTGTTAAATTTAGTTTGAAATTAAATTATAAAAAAACATGTCATTAATAATAATTGAGAATAATTATTTATATATTGAGATTAAATTTTATAAATTAATAACACATTAAGTTATTATAATTGATACTTTGGGAGATCATTAATTATGTAATCATCCTACAAAAGAGGTAAAGATTAATTATAACATAGCAGTTTTGGTATCATGCAGCACACAAATTATAAACAATATAATTAACGCTGTTTTAATTTTACAGTATGTGCACTGTATGAGCTAAAATTACTCTGTTAAAAAAAAAATCCAACAAAATTGAGCTGGACATTATCTTAAAGTAGTTAGTACACTCTGTGATTATTCTTGTCTATTACATAGACACATGTTTAATTTCTATATAAAATATTTAAAAAGAATAAATGCATGAGTTCACACAATTAATTTCCAGATCCAGCGGAAGGAGATGGCGTCACATCAAATTAGAAATATAATTAAAATTGGGATACATCAATCCCTGAAATAAAAATAAAAATTGCTATGTCATATTAGAAATCCAAAATAAATTATCGTTGTAAATGCTCATAATACTTAATTTGTACCATTTGTTATTTTTTTATCAGAATATTTTTTTCTTGACTTTCTCAAATATCTCATTTAAGAAAAAATATATATGTGATGCATTGATACAAAATACTTAGATATATGTATATTCTGTTGTGTAAATAAATACGAATAGGGTCTAGCATTATATAATATGATATGATATGTGTAAAAAAAAATTATCTATGAGAAAATTTATATGAGAAGTCCACTCATAAGAAACTTATTTAGATTATATCCTTAATTTGTGTGTGTTTTGATGGAAGCATAAATTAAAGATCTCTACTTCAACTGTTAAATAAAGAAATTGTTTTAATGAAGTACTAATATTATTTTAATGAATGATATTGATAATGAGGTACTAATATTATTTTAATGAATGATATTGATAATGAGGTACTAATAATATTTTAATGAATGATATTGATAATGAGGTACTAATATTATTTTGATGAAGTACCAAGAGATTTTTTTCACAAGGGTGTTGATTTCACAAGGGTATTTTAATGAGGTACAATATCATAATATTATATATTCTTAATTTATTTGTTGAATGGTATGTTATCATATCTGCAATAGACAAATAAGATGGACTTTGTTAAGGAAATTATTGTAAATGAATCTAACCATCTTAAAAAAAAAATACTAAAAACAAAAAAAAAAGTTTCAAATTTTTTCCTAACTAATTTAGTATGTAGACTATCTTAATTATTAAGTAATTGTATTTTCATAAATTTATAAGACGGTTTTGACAATTGTTTAAGTAGAATTTTTATTTTGAAAAGGAAAATCACTCAATAACGAAGCTAGCATGATTATTGATCTGTTAAGTTATATCAACAAAATAAAGTATATGAATTATGAAATTATATTAAAAATTTTGTTGCAGGATGTGATTAGCTACACAATCAAAGTGAACCAAGTGTTAGTACATATTTTCAAAAGTTTGTTATTTAATTTTATTAGGAGGATGGTTCAAATTAATGCATCATGCATGGTTTTGTGCTCCAATTATGTTCCACATTATTATTTTTATTTTCAAAGTCCGAATAGTTGATTTGAACAACTCATTATGATCTTCATAATAAAATATGCTTAGATATCCAATTTTAAATTTTTTGGATTTTGTTTACTATTTTTAGATAGATACAGTCTCACTTTTTTAGATAGTCTAGAATCTCCTAAAAATAGTGATTTTGTACATATTCAAATAAAAATAATAAATAATTCCAAAAAATATAAATTTGGTCTCCAAATATATTTTATTATGAAGACCATGTTAAGCAGTTCAGATCGACTGTTCGAACTTTTAAAACAGAGAAATAAGGATGTGGAGCATAATCGGAGCACAAAATCATGGTGCATTAATTGAACCCTCCTCATTTTATTATATATGAATAAATAAATTTACATACATGTGAAAATAACAAATTACGAGAGTGGCTAAGGTCAAAGTGGTATGACCAAGGCCTTGGTGCTACCAATTAATTTTTGCAATTTTAAAGTTCAAATAGTCGATTCAAACCGTTAGATGTTCAATCTATATTAAAATATGCTTGGAGACCAAATTTTACATTTTTTGGAATTTTTTTACTATTTTTTAAGCCACTTTGAAAATGGCAGATCCGGGTGAACAGTAAAAACAGTGCAACCAAATTCTGGACCATGTGATCAGCAATTTCAAAGTGGCTTAAAAAATAGTAAAAAAATTCCAAAAAATGTAAAATTTGGTCTCCAAGCAGATTTTAATATAGAGATCACATCTAACGGTTTAGATCGACCGTTTGGACTTTGAAAATCCAAAAACGACTTGGTAGCACCAAAGGTCTTGGTCATACCACTTTGATCTTAGCCACTCTCAACAAATTACTAGCCGTGAGTAAAATTTCTCAATCCAGTGAAATCAGTTCTCAGTATTAATTATCCAAACAAATGTTGGTGTATGAAAGGATATAATTTTACATGTCATGTATGAAAGGGTACATAAATATTCGAAGTACATTTATGTTTAAAAAACGAAAGCTATGTTAGAGACTTACAGGACCATATAGGTACTCAAATAATTGAAACAGTTTCTGTTGACAGCAACAATACTAAACGCTACTGTTGTATATCACATTCATCCTGCCAATACACTGTGCATTCATATATCCTATATATATATATATATATATATATATATATATATATATATATATATATATAGGACAGTGGTACGGTGCTACGCGTAGCATATATAGAGCCCTCCGTGCTACAGCTTACTTTTTGAGTTTTCAAAATCCTAACGGTCGATCCGAACCGTTCAATATGATCTCCATATGAATATGTACTTGCAAAACAAATTTTACATTTTTTAGAATTTTTTTTACTATTTATTAAGCCACTTTGAATAAACACTAATTTGTACACAACAGTAAAATCTGCTGAACCATTGGATCAGCGATTTTCAAAGTGGCTTAATAAATAGTAAAAAAATTCTAAAAAATGTAAAATTTGGTTTGCAAGTACATATTCATATGGAGATCATGTTGAACGGTTCGGATTGACCGTTAGGATTTTGAAAACTCAAAAAGTGAGCCGTAGCACGGAGAGGCCCTTATATACGCGTAGCATATTAGCCAGATTCTATATATATATATATAGGCTATCATGTTTTGAGAAGTAAAGAGGGTGTTTTACTTTCCGCTTATATCTTTATTTTTAAAGTTCAAACTGTCGATCCGAACATCTCAACATGATCTTCATATTGAAATGTGCTTGGAGACCAAATTTTACATTTTTTGAAAAATCTTTACTATTTTTTTAGAATTTTTGAAAATCACAGCTTTTCATTAAATAAAAAAATAACAAAAAATTCAGAAAAACACTGATTTTCAAAAAAATTTCCAAAAAATGTAAAATTTGGTCTCCAAGCACATTTCAATATGAAGATCGTGTTGAGAAGTTCGGATCGATTATTTGAACTTTGAAAATTGAGATACAAGAGGGAAGTAAAACACCCTCTTTACTTCTCAAAGCATGATAGCCTATATATATATATAGTGAGTAGTTAATATCAAAACGTTTGTTCCTAGACCGTGGAACAAACGCTTCAGTTTTTACATTTTCAAAGTCCAAACAGCTGATCCAAACCGTTCAACATTCAATCTATATTAAGATGTGCTTGGAGACCAAATTTTACATTTTTTGAAATTTTTTTACTATTTATTAAGTCAGTTTTAAAATTGTTGTTTTCAATGATTCAAATTTTTTTCATTGTTTATTAAAATCAGCGATTTTAAAACTGGCTTAATAAATAGTAAAAAAGTTTCAAAAAAAATGTAAAATTTGGTCTCCAAGCACATTTTAATATAGAGATCACATCTAACGGTTTGGATCGACCGTTTGGACTTAAAATTGGAAAACCGATTAGTTACAAATGACTTTTGTCTAAAATATCAAGAGGGAACGGGTTTGATGAGTATCAGATTAAATTCATCCAATTAATGTATATTTTTTATTTTTGCATGAATCTTAACATGAATCTCACAGTTTAGATTCGGCATCATATTAAATTTGATCTGATATCTATCGATTACCCTATTACCCTAAAATAAAAAAATTTAGTTGTCCAATCAAATTCTATGAGTACTAATTATTCAAAGAAAATGATCAATTAGTAATTAATTACAGTTTTCTAGAAAATAATAGAAATTAGAGGGGTGCGTCAGCTTTATTTTTTGAGGCATTTACCAATGAAACAAACCATTGCAGCGTTGGTTTTGGCCTAATTCGATTTTCGACTGCAAAAGAATGTATACTACACGGTTAGTTGTATATCTATACAACAGAAAATCCGAAGACAAAATTTATCCGACGAAAAATTAGCTGATCAGTACAACTCAATATGACAAAATTGTCTGAATTTTAATCGGACTGTCTGAATCAAATCTCAAAATTTGAGTTACTTCAGAGGATCTGGACTCCAAATAATTGATATTTCATTTAGAGTTAAGCTATGGTATTATGTATAGTGCATATTTGTTTATACCAATGTTTTAAATAGCGTTTATAGCTTCATAGCGGGAAGGCTACAAAAAAAGCTATAGCGAATAGCGTAGCTATAGCGGAAGCTATTCCAAATAGCGTTTTTTTTTTACAAAAATTATATTATATATTTGTACTATATATTAACATTATCTAAAGTTTCATAGAACAATAAATAATACCAAATTAATTAAGAAATTATAATATTCATATTGAACTAGTACAAAAGTCCATGGTTCAAAATATCCATAATAATATCATAAACTATCGATCTTTTTCTATACAAAATATCTTAAGCATCATGATTCATTCTATTTTTTTTTCTATACAAAATAAATTTTATGGATCTTTATTTAAGCTCATATAAATTGTCTAAAAAAACCCAATATGCATAGCGTGCAAATAGCGCGCTACACGCTATGCGCTATAGCGGACCGCTATTACTGCTATAGCGGCCGTAGCGCAATTAGCGTATTTTCATGCCATAGCTTAGCGTTTAGGGTCCAAAAACGCTATAGCGGTGCTATAGCGGCGCTATAGCGCGCTATTTAGAACACTGGTTTATACTATGAATCAATATCTCTATCTTTAAAGTCCAAATAACTGATTCAAACCATTTAATATGATCCCATATGAAAATATATTTGTAGATTAGATTTTACATTTTTTAAATTATTTACTATTTTTTTAGATAGGTTGAAAATAACGTAATTTGATAATTTTAGACATTCAAAAGTAGTGTGATTGTTTACCTCTCTAAAGTAGTAAAAAAAAATTTAAGAATGTAAAATTTAGTCCATAAGTATTGAACAATATAATTTAGATTAATCGTTAGAACTTTGAAAATAAAAATATTAATAGACGGTACGGATCAATATATATCTACGCATAGATGCATAGTACTATGGCCTCTGACATTTACATAAATGTTGCAGAACAAAATTGATCTTATTGAAGACAACAAAAGAAATATCTGATCAATTATCAACTATGGAGATGTACATCTAACCTAGCTATACATGATGCATATATATATATAGAGAGAGTGGCGAAGGTCAAAGTGGTATGACCAAGACCTTGGTGCTACCAATTAGTTTTTGCAATTTTAAAGTTCAAATAGTCGATCCAAACCATTAGATGTTCAATCTATATTAAAATCTGCTTGAAGACCAAATTTTACATTTTTTGGATTTTTTTTACTATTTATTAAGCCACTTTGAAAATTGCTGATCACATGGTCCAGAATTTGGTTGCACTGTTTTTACTGTTCACCCGGATCAGCAATTTTCAAAGTGGCTTAATAAATAGTAAAAAAATTCCAAAAAATGTAAAATTTGGTTTCCAAGCAGATTTTAATATAGATTGAACATCTAACGGTTTGGATCGACTATTTGAACTTTAAAATTGCAAAAACTAATTGGTAGCACCAAGGCCTTGGTCATACCACTTTGACCTTAGCCACTCTCTCTCTCTCTCTCTCTATATATATATATATATATGCAGGCGCATATATAATGCATGGGACCCATAAATCAATAGTTCTTTGTACGATATAACAGTTCTCTCTCTTTGTCACAACTCACAAATGAGAGGGCAAAATAACCTAACTTGTTGTTCATTATAGTGCAAGGCAAGGTATATAATGACAATAAATGGTACAGAGAGAATTTAGGTTTTGAATTCGTCCCTTTCTGATCTGTAACAGTGACGCACCGAGAGCAACTACAAATTATTTCTGTCTCAGATATGTATGCATTTATGGAAGTTGTCATATATGATATGAAATTAATTATTCAGACTTGAGAGTAGCTTGGACATATATGTTTCAGCTAGCTTGTGACAAACAAAGCTGCCAGAAATTAAACAAGAATAATCATGCATGCATGTGCTCAAATTTTAAGTAGTTGCAAAATAAAAAAAAAATGATACCCGATCGATCGACATGGTCACATGGATTAATTTTGAAGATGGATTTTGTAGTATAGTAACAAGATTTACTTTTTGGTGTATGTCTCGAGATGATGATTCTTATTCACACTTGACTCTAAGGACATATCAGATCAACTTACAGGAGGTGGAGGAGGCCAGCATGGACATGAACACGACAGTGCAGGTTCTGGTATCTATGAGACTATGACAGAGGTGGAAAGTGGATCGGGACCATCTGATAGAAGGAGATAGATCTCTTCAATCACTCTTTAACCTGCATTTGTAATATTTCATCTACAGATTCTCTTATACCAGGTATGGTACTATATTGATGAAAAGATTTTTCTTGTTTTTCTTTCAATTGAAATGTAGCATGTGTATTTTCGATAATCCTTTTTATCTTAAAAGTCTTAATATTTCATTTAAAATATATATAATTATTTTCAAAATATATATAATTATTAATTATTTTCAAAAGAAATTTAATAATAAATTTCATTATTTCTATCATGATATTGATGATAGAAATAATGAACTTAATTATGCTATTTAAGATAAAGAGGATTATCGAAAATATCAATTTTAAGATAAAGAGGATCATTGACCCCTACCAGAGAGGTTTCTGGGCCTGACAGCCGCTTAAGTCCAATGTTTGAAGACGTCTTGAATGAAGATAAAGACGATGTGGAATGGGATTTGTTTGATTACTGATATCTCTTAGTGTTTTTAATTAGTTATATTTTGGTTATATGTTGGTAAACTGTGTATTTTGTGCAGCTTTAACTTGATATGCTGTTGTTTTGTAACTATAACTGATATATTGCTGGCTGAGTAATAAGTTCTTGCCTTAGGACCTTATACTTGATCGATATGGTTTCTAATAGAAATCGGTGGATTTATTTCCATTACTTTTTAAAAAGTATAGTAATAAGATTTATTAATTATTTGTTTTCATCTTCTTTTCAAATAAATAGACGAATTAAAACGAACTTTTAATTAAGTTTATTTACTGAACTTTTTCGAATTATTTACAAATTTTATATATTATGCTCGAATTTTTTTCGGATTTTTTTTTTCATTCTTAGTATTTCAAAGTACCAAATTTTTTTTTTTTCTTAATTAATCATTTAAGATATACCAAATTGCCACACAAAAATAAAGATATATAAAGAGAATTAGGAACACAAATTTATTAAAGGAGTCTAGAAAAAATCCTATTTATAGAAAAATTAGGGGTGATAAAATAGAATTCGGATCATTTCCAGTATTGCACGTTCAATTACTAAATCCAGACCGTAATTTTAACTTCACACGAATCTTAAAGCGGTCCCCTATTTCTAAATAGATATCAGATTGAGTTTAATTCAGCTGAGAGTAAATCTGAATCGTAAAGTTGTGGGCCCCACTTATACGGGACTTGAGATGATACGGACTCGGATAATATATCTACCAATTCATGAAATAAACCGATGGAATAGTTGAATAAATCGTTACAACATTTAGTTCCTGGTTTAGAAATTACCTTAACAGTTTGCTAGCTAGTATCCTTAAAAAGATATATGCAAATTCTATATTTAGTCTTTTTCTTTGTTAAGAAATTAACTTATTGTGTCTGGATTTGTAAATTGGTTGTTTAAAAAATCCAACGCCTTTAATATTTATATCATTGAATTTCAGTGAGGAAAACTTTGCAATTGATAATAACAATATATATATATGGGTAATTATATCTTCCCCCATCTATCCATCCCCCATTTCATCCCCCAACTAACTAACTACATTTTCTAACTATAATTCAAAATTCTAACTACCTAATTTTCTCCATTTATTTCTTTCCTCTTTCTCCCTCCCTCTCCCACCTCTCCCACCTCTCCCTCTCCACCTCCGCCTCCGCCTCCACCTCCGCCCGTCTCTCTCACCTCTCCCTTTGCGCCTCCGCCCGCCTCTCTCACCTCTCCCTCTCGGCCTCCCTCTCCCACCTCCACCTCCGTCTCTCACATCCGTCTCCCACCTCCCACCTCCGCCTCCTCTCTCTCCCACCTCCGCCTCCGCCGGAGTAGATCCATCACTGTCGACCGTCGGGTCAGATCCGCCTCCGCCGGGTCAGATCCGAGTTATTTGCAAAGAACAAAGCTTCATTAATGGTGAATTAGAACAGTGCGTACTAAGTACATATGGATGAATACTTAATGTTTTAGAGATGAATACTTCAACGTTTATGGATGAATACTTAATATCTTAGGCATAAATACTTTAACTTATATGTACGAATACTTGATATCTTATGGATGAATACTTTTTATTTGTTTGGTATGCACATATGTTTGTAATACTCTTGGTACATTAACTATTTACACTTACACGATGAGGATGAATACTTGTTTAATGCGGGATGAATACTTGCATGACGAGGTGTGAATACTTGTGCAACGGACAACTCGAAAGTATGTCATCATGGATCTCATTTGAAAGAGAAAATTGTGTAGAAGACATTCGTGATTTTAGATTTGCAAAATTCCTCACAGATCGTCAGAAATATTGGTTAGATTGAACGGAGAAAAAAAAACCCATCTCTAAAAACGTGTAATACTCTTGGTACATTAACTATTTACACTTACACGATGAGGATGAATACTTGCTTAATGCGGGATGAATACTTGCATGACGAGGTGTGAATACTTGTGCAACAGACAACTCGAAAGTATGTCATCATGGATCTCATTTGAAAGAGAAAATTGTGTAGAAGACATTCATGGTTTTAGATTTGCAAAATTCCTCACAGATCGTCAGAAATATTAGTTAGATTGAACGGAGAAAAAAAAACCCATATCTAAAAACGTGTAAAAGATGAGTGATTGATGTGTCCAAATATGCTTCTATTGCAAAGATGAATACATTTATATAGATGGATGAATGCTAGTTGTGTTACAGATGAATATTTTTTTTTGTAAATTTCTAAAATGAGCTGAAGGTAGTTAGAAGTCCCCCACTTAATTAATGCGCTGACGGTTATGCGGTCCCCCACTTAATTAATGCTCTGACAGTTGTGCGGTCCCCCACACATGTTGTTTGTCCCCTACTTTCTTGTTGTAATATATCCAAATATGTTTCTATTGCAAATGTGAATACCTTCATATAGATGGATGAATACTAGTTGTGCTACACATGAATACTTCTGCAAATTCCTAAAATACACTGACAGTTATAAATTCTAACTAACTAACTACCTTAATTAATGCAACTGACGGGGGATGAAACGGGGGAGAGCTAGGCGGACCCTATATATATATATATATATCAATGTTTTAAATAGCGTTTATAGAGTCATAGCGGGAAGGCAACAAAAAAAACTATAGCGAATAGCGTAGCTATAGGAAGCTATGCTATATAGCGTTTTTTTTTACAAAAAATATATTATGTATTTGCCCTAAATATCAGTATTATCCAAGGTTCTAAATAGCGATTATAGCGGCATAGCGGGGAGCCAAAAAAAAAAGCTATCGCGAATAGTGTAGCTATAGCGAAAGCTATTCTACATAGCGTTTTTTTTATTTTCAAAAATTTTATTTATATTTCTACTAATAATAAACATATGTAAAGTCTCATAAGTAACAAAAACACCAAATTGATTAAGAAGTTCTAATATTTATATTGAACCAATACAAAGTTCAAATTGTCATTCAAAATATCCCTAATTCATAAACTATCGATATTATAGACCAACGCACATTGTTCAAGTTTATTGATATTATAGACCCATCTAATTTAATTTCGTTTTGGACCTTAAAGCCCATTTAAATTGCAAAACAAATAAATAATAATAAGCCCATGTAGCATAGCGGACCGCTATTCCGCTACGCGCTATGCGCTATAGCGGACCGCTATTACCGCTATAGCGGCCGTAGCTCGATTAGCGTAGTTTTACCTCGTAGCTTAGCTTTTTAGGTCAGAAACCGCTATAGCTAGCTATTTAGAACCATGGTATTATCTAAAGTCTCATAGAACAATAAATAACACCAAATTAATTAAGAAATTATAATATTCATATTGAACCAGTACAAAGTCCAAATTGCGGTTCAAAATATCAATAGTAATATCATAAACTATCGATCTTTTTCTATTCAAAATATCTTAAGCATCATGATTCATGACATAATCTATTTTTTTTTCTATTCAAATTTCAAAATAACCTAGACATGGGTTTCCTTCTCGGTTTGGGCAAATTAAAAGATCTATAGCAACAAAGATTTTAATTGATTTCAGTTTGGGCTTTTATTTAATTTTTTAGGTCTTTATTTAAAGCCCATATAAATTGTCTAAAAAAACCCATTATGCATAGCGCGTGCTATTTGCGCTACACGTTATGCGCTATAGCGGCCGTAGTTCAATTAACGCATTTGATGTCATAGCTTAGCGTTTAGAGTCTCAAAATATTATAGCGGCGCTATTTAAAACAATGATACATAGATAACTAATTCAAGCGACCATTGTCACAGAAAATTGCATTTTTGACTTGACCGTTTGAACAATTTATCCGGTCCTTTAGCCAGTTTAATAAAATTCTTAATTGAGAATGTTTTGACCTTAATCGTTACAACGAAATAACCAAATCATTGGTCAATTCAATCATATGTTGTCACAACTTTTTCAATAGTACTAATTTGAAAAGTAACAATTCTACCTTTATTTCTTAGTATATTTGATTTGCTATATTAATAGCTGTTGTAATCAGCTAAATTATGTATTTTATAAATGATTAAAAAGGTGATATTAAAAAAAAAAACACTATAATGCAACTATTCTTTTTAGGACTTGTAACCTATAAAAATAGGATATAAATCTGCTGTTATTCCAAAGGGATCACATGACCCCATTATTTCTATCACAACCGTTCAAAGTTTTTCATGCACGAACTCAAGAAAAAAAGTTTTTTGTGCCCGAATCTCAATAAAGATCAATAGTTGGGATCGGAATAACAGAGTCATGTGATCTCTTTGGAATAATAGTATATTTATTCCATAAAAATAAGAAGAAGCAAGCAAGTAATTGAGATTATGGAATTTCACAACAGATATGGTGTAAACTGTAAAGTAACTGACAGAAAAGTTCCACTCATCTTTATATTTTAGGAGGCAGTTTATATAATTTATGAAAAAGTGCAACAATTTGTGGTATTGGGCCGAATAGTATGAGACAAAATTAATTAGATGGAATCAAAGAGAAGTGAAGCCCAAGCCCAAAATTAATTTCTAGTAAGGCTCCCCTGATTTTGAATTTGCTGGAGAAGGTTATCAGTGCCATTCTTTCTCATAAAATCACTATAATATTCAATATCTTCATAAAAATTTAATATTTTTTATTTCTAACCTCTTTTAATTACTTAACATTTTATTTAATTATTTTAAAAATTGTACTGACAAATATGTCTTTTGTTTTGAAATAGAGATGTCATGTTATTCCCTTATTTTTAATCCGGCACGATCTCAAAACAAGTCTCTATATAATTTCTGAATTAGGATATATAATTTTTTTGTGATGCATCTATAACTTAAAAAATATTTTATCAAAAATAACAAAAATTACACATGAAATTTACCCTAAACCACATTCTTAATCCACAATAATTGTAGATGTATCATGTCCGCTAATCTGAATAAAGATATTGACAGAGTTATTTTGATTTCATGCAGCACACGATAATAAAGTTAAAATAAAAAATATATGAAAAATAAGTTAATTGGGAACTTTTAAAACAGTTTCTGTCAAAAGTCAAAAGGTCTCTGAATTTGAGCCTAATTTCTTTTCCAAAGTAATTAAGCTCCATATTCTCATTCGAAGAATTTGCCCATAAACTGAATACATTAGAGCTCAAAGTTTTGAACTAAAGATAACATTCTAGAATTTAAAGTAATATGCAAACTTTGACTTTTCTAATGATTTGACAAAAACAAAATACTGGAAACAATAGATTCCAATCTGCTGCTATTCTTTTTAGAATAATAAGAGCTTCCTACTCTTCATTTTTTTCTCTCTCTTCAAATGAAGAGGAAAGAGAGAGAGAGGAGAGAGAAGATAGAGAGAGAAAGAGCAGAGAGATTGTGCTGTCTTATATTCTATTCTCTAATGCAAAACTTAGCGAAATACTTTGAACGGTTGTGATAGAAATTTCTTTGTGCTGTCTTATTTCTGTTCTCTAATGCAAAACTGATGTAATCCGAACATTTAAGTTTTAATAAAATCCATACCTAGACAGCCTGTGCCAGGTTTTCAAAAAAGAAAAAGAGGAGAGAGATAGAGAGGATATATAGCAGCATAGAAGGAAAAATCAAAATTAAAATCAGAATCAGAATTGGTCACTTAACTGTAGAATCCGAATAGATGAATTGGTCAGAATCGGTTGAATCAGATTGGAAACTCACATTTTTTTTAGCAGAAGCTTGTTTTTTACTTAAAAATAGAAAACAAGTTACAAATAAATAATTTATCGAAATATTATGTTAAGTCAAAAAATTATACTCAAATAATTCATTAGTATAAATATTTAGAACTAAACATATAGCCTAATTAATTCTCAAGTAGAGTAGAAACAATAAATTATATATATTAAAAATTAAAATGTATATTAATAAGTTTCTTAAAAGAGTAGGGTTAAAATGCTTCATTGGTTTTATGCTCCATCATGCCCCAACATCATTATCTCTATTTTCAAAGTCTATCCAAACCATTCAACATGATCTTCATATTAAAATGTGCTTGGATACAAAATTTTATATTTTTTGAATTTTTTTTTGCTATTTTTTAAAATAGGTGTAAAATCACTTTTTTTAGAAAATTCTAGACCATTCAAAAATAGTGACTACTGATGTACGGTTAGCGAAATCAAGTAAGAATTTCTAATAAGAAAAAAAAAACCAAGTAGGAATTCATATCACCTGAGGTAACAGAAATTTTGAGTTTAGATCCGAACGGTTCGATGTGCTTTGGCACGACTAATAAAGGGCCCCGTGCATTTCATCTCGGACCGTATTGGCTCGGATTTTGATCTGACGGTCCGGATCTAAACACAAATATTCTGTTACCACAGATGATGTGGACTCACCAGGTATGGGATCACCCAGTGTCGAACTCGTTAATTGTTGGGTTCTTTTTTTAAAAACAAATGGGCCGGCCCAATAATATTAGACCAATAGCCGACGTTCTAATTTATTATCTTACTTTTTTTTTAAGTGGCAATTTTGATTTTCTTTTTCTTTTCTTTTTCAACCGAGAATATCTTGGTATGAGTTGAAAATTTTAAGGACCTAAATTCATAATTCCAATTATTATTTTTTCAATATATCTAGTTTAGAATTTTATTTCTTAAATAAAATTTCAGCCTAAAATAAATCTACAACAAAAGGATGATATATTATTAAGAGAACACAAAAAATAATAATAATTTGTGAACCAGAAATTACTTTAGTGGGGTTAAATTTAATTAAATAATAATTTTCAATAAGTTATATTTTAGAACGAGGTATACTTGTTGATTTAAAGTCAAACCCTTTATTATTGTTAAAACTGGTTTATTTTCTAATGGTGATCCACAGTGATCCATGTTCATGTTAAAAAGATTTTATTTTGGTCTGATCTTGTATTGGTGCACATAAGTTTAACATGAAGAGACCTTTTTTTTCAAATCCAATAACTTTTGTAAGAGAAGATGTGTTTTGTGTGATTTATCATGCATATGCTACTTGTTTCTTAATTTAAATATTTTCTAAGTTGTACAGATGATAGTATATATAATTTGTTATATAGATAAAAAGATTTGCAAAAAAAAGTCTATTTTTAACTTCTAGTAAATAGTTTGATGATAGGATGTATCTAATAATTATATTATTTTTTATACGTTTTTTAATCTTATAATTAGAGATTAGAGAAAATCAACAAACATATTATAAATATTTAATAATATAATAAGTAACTAATTTAATGGTATTGATTATTAACACTATTTATTTGTGTTTTATTCTCATTTTATAATTGATTCAAAAAAAATATTGAGCTTTTTTCAAAAAAGTTAATTGTCAATACGCTTTGTAATTTTAACACGAATTTCCTCTTCTACCAATTTTTTTTGTCCATTTTGTATTTCAACACGTGGTATGAAATTACCAAAATATTTTTTTTTTTTTTTTTCAAATGCATGGTTGCAGGGTTAGACCCATGGACAAATCACAGAACATAAAATTATTTTACGTGTGATATACCAATAGGTTTAGTGCATTAATGGAATGGGACAAAAATTATTAATTTTGTTAGGTGCATCTGATTATATCTGTTAGTCAATTTAAGTATTTTTGTTATATTTTTTTAGAATGTTTTTCAAATAAAAAAAATTGTATTTGCCTTCACGTTTAGATTCAACATGTATCAAATTAGTCTGATGAGCAAATCATTTGAATATCGATTAAACCATCTGAAAACTTATGCGGTTAAACTCATTTAATAAATAGAATTTTCACCTCATCTGCAAAATTCAACTAATTAATTTTGTTTATTGCAGGAAATGACATACTTAGTAGCAACAAAGAATTCACTCAAATAGATGTTCAATTTGGAGGAAGGGGAGACTCTCAATGATTATGTTTGGAGCTTTCGCTGCTCCTCTTTCCAAACCCACTGCGGTTCCTATCCTGATTCAAGCACCAACACCAATTGTGTCTGTAACCGTAGAGGAAACTAAAGATGACAATAAAGTATGCTACTTCATCACGGCGAAAAGAAGCAAGAGTAACATGTCAACACTTTTAATGAAACTTTTATCAATGACTAAACAAATGTCAAATTGTACAAAAACTAATATAGCCATGTAGAAATTACGGACACAATATATACTGTATATAATTAAAAAATATTTTATCAAAAATAACAAAAATCACACATGAAATTTACATTTTGATTAAATATAAGACAAACTTAGTAATCTCTGAGTCCTTTTCAAATCCAGCCCAGGGCCTTCCTACGGTGCTGATGCTAACACTAAAAATATTGTTATCAGCATAACACAATTAAAAAAAATCTAATTAATGACAACTTTACTCTCATCTATCTTCCTTAGTTCAATTTATTTTGTTTCTTTAATTAGCAAGTTTATTTGAGAATCTTTTGAAAAAAATAAACAACTCACTATAGTAAGAAAATACAAACTTGTTCGCATTTGTTTTTACCGTATAAGACATAAATCACCAACTATAGTAGAAATTAAAGATTTTTTTATTAATTTCCTTGAAATTAAATGAACGAAAAATTTAAACAGAGAAATCTTTTGTTTTCTGATTTTGAAAAAACTTTTGTTTTTACAAATGGCTTAATTTGTTTCTTTTAGCCTAATTAGTCGATTGTTTTGTTCTTGAAAAACTTTTAATATATACTTAGTGCATTATCTTGATGTTTGTAATTTCCATATATAATAAACTTGTAAATAAAAAAACGTGTTCGTCATGATATAAAAAAGAAGCTTGATATACTTTAAATTTCCAATAAAATAACAAAAAAGTAAAAAAGATTTAGTAATTGCTTCTCATTTGAATCTAGATAGCTAGGGGAATATTTGTCCCCATTAAACAAATTAACCGAACTACTAGGGGCATTAATTGTACAACATATATATTTGTTTTCATTTGGGATTCTCTTAAGGAAATTAATACTGCAAAATAATTAAGGAAAGATCATCAAATGTTTGAGAGGCAACTGAAATAAATTTGTCTATCAAATTAAAAATTTAAATAATATTGTGTCATTAACAAATTATGTTGTGCGGATATCAGTACCCCTTCCTACGGGTCCTAATTTAATTAATAAATAGAAACCATTTTAGATTTGGCCGACTAAAATAGAAGGTAATTAGTAATTAATTTGAGTCTCACATTCTTGATCCACAAATAATTGTGGATGTATCATGTCTGCTAATCTAGATAAAAATATTGACAGAGTTATTTTGATATCATACAGCTCAGGATCAGTAAAGTTAAAATATTAATATATGATTAATTTGCTGCGTGAAGCTAAAATAACTCTGTCAATATCTTTTTCCGATCGATAATTTCTATTGTGTGTCGAAAATTATAAATTAATTTCCTACATTGATGTTTGGTATACCTATTTCTCATACATGTTCATCCAACGCGAATGGAAAACTTGAACAATTTAATTTCTTAATAAAGACACTCAAATCGATTACATTTCAAATTTGACATGAAATGCCACTTGAAATGTAGCCCTTTGGTTAACAAAAACCTCATCCATATTTAACCTCCGGTACAAATTTGAAGTTCATGAAAATAAAAAAAAATTCTAAAAAAAGCCCATAAAAATAGTAAACTAACCTAACCTATCTCTAAACCATAATTCAATAACAACCTAATTAAACAAATTTCTCTTTTATAGAGCATCCATATGATAGCGCTGTTTTGACTTTTTGCAGCGCACAAGTCATATGATATTTCATTTTCACTATATTATTTGTGAATTGTACGAAACCAAAACAGCGCTATCAATATCTTTACACGAGAAAGAGAGCACCTTTTTCTTCCACCTGCAAAGTTTACAAATAATCCCCTCAGAAAATTAGACATTTCAATCTGCTTGTTGAATGGTTGGCCAGAAGTTTGAAGAAATTACAAATACTAAAAGGACCAATTTGAAAAATGGATGTACATTTACAAATTTTGTAAAAATACTAATATAGGGGACCATGGAGCAACTCAGCTATTTGCGTAACTTGTACCAGTAAAATCCCATTCCTATAAGAAAACCATTGTTAATACATTAAACTGAGGGACTATGATGCATAAAAATAACAACCAGTTTTCTTAAATTGGCTATTAACAGCCTTCATTTTTCTAGATCATTATAAACAACACCGAATCATTTGAATCACAGGTAATTATGAAAAAGATGCACCAATTACCCCTATACATTGTTCAATAACCCTACCAAATCTTATAAATTTTGTAACTAACAACAGGAATTGTTTTGCTTGATTTTAATTGAATTGGATTTAGGGATAGAAAAGCCTACAATAGTTAAAAGCAATATTCAAGTTTTTGGGTGCTTGTACCACCACAGTAAGTTAACTGCCAGGTGCTATTTGCAAATTACACAAAAAATGTAAAAAAAAATATATATATACTGTTTTAGTCTACATAATTTTTGTTATTTTAGTTAAGTGGGTGAATTGACTGTGTCAATAAACAAAATTAAGTACTTTTTGTGACTTTAAACAGAAGTACCAAACTGACAGTTACCAAGACAAAATACCAAACAGGTTAGTATTTATGTTACCAGTTTCTAAGCAAATGTTACCATAAGAATTTTTTTTTGCAAACGTTACCAGTTTCTAAGCAAGTTCAAAATTCAAAGAAGCAACTCCTTTGCAAACGACACCTGCCGCCATTGCCAAAGCTATGCTCCACCTCAGAAGACAGCTCCCTTTCGTCTTTCTCCACATCATCAAAGCAATCTATCCCATGCGCCACATGGCCATTTCCAAATGCCTTGATGTGATCTTTGAGCGAACGCTTGTGTTTGAAGTCGGATCCGCATGTGCAGTACCTGTCGAAATTATGTAGTAATTTATATTCGTTAGCAAACGGAATCAAGTTTTGTTGCAAACATGATATATAAGATAGAATTATCCAGCTGAAATCTCACTATACCTCCTTCTATGAATATATTAATGGTTTATGGTTCTATCAATTGAAGTAATTTGATCATCATTATCAAGACCCATGCTGTTAAAAAAGATTTGTTTCAAGTATAGATTTACCAGAGTTTTCCACAATTTTTCTCATGAGTGCGCCAATCACCACGTACCGCAAACGCCTTGCCACATTTTCGGCACAAAAACGGTTTGATCCCATGCCGGCGCTTGTAGTGGGTTTGCAGAGTACGAAAGTCTTTTAGGGGGCGGGCCCGTGGGTGGTCAATGTGGTTTCGGCAGCCTGGTGCACAACAGTAACAAGGAAGACGTAGCATGGCAGTCGGTTGGGTCCCACGAAGAGACTCTGGGCCACGGCGGTATTGTGACCCATGGCCCCACATGTGCATCTTCAAAAAAGTACGTACATGTTAGTATGCTTAGATACATTTAGGAACAAAGTGGAAATTTTTGGAGTCAAATATCAATCAAATTTTGGTAAGTTTATCATTTACTGGTATTTAATTAATTCGGTAATTGTTTGAACTTAGAAGTAATGCACACAGTACGTGCAGTCTATTTTCTTAATTTAAATTTTCACTCAAGTATACTACGTTTATTATTTAGTTCAGAAATAGGAAACCGTTTATTCACAATCAAACCCTAAATTTTGTTTGTTTAGAATTTCTGTGGTCACATGGTAAGTTCACCATAAACTTTCAAAAAGAAAAACCCAAGAAAAATGAGCGGCCAAAGACTCAGCTGTTGTCCAATGATTCTTCACACATTGAAATTTTTTTGGGGTAAACGCACCTTGAATCATTCAACACATAATGATTTAGTTCCATCAAACTAATCCAATTGTCTTCAAAGGAACAACAGAATGATTGAGAAAGTATCAAAGTAAACCATGAGTTATTTTGAAAAAAAAAAACAGCACACAAAATTACAATCTTTTGTTTAATGAAATTCAGAAGGGAAACATATATTCCATTTGTGTGTATCTTAGCTGCATTTTTACAAACTTATAATCAATATTCCATTTGTGTTGTGTCAGATAGATAGATAGATAGATAGATAAATAGCTAGATAGATAGATAGATATTAGAGAGAGAGAGAGAGCAGGAAATTTTGTTTCCTTTTTTAAGTAACAGGCTTTTGCTTTTGCCTTTGACATTTAAAAGAAACATTCTTGTTGTAATTTTCGTATAAAAGGACGTCATTTTTAACATACATATATAATCAAGAAAATTGCATTTAAAAAAGTTAACACGTAATAAGATAAATAACAGGAGCCAATGGAAAAAGGTTCCCATTGCAGTATCCCTAAACAGAGGTAAGAGAGAAGAGAAAGGGAGCAATGAAATACAAGTCATGCATCACAGAAAGAGCAAAACATATATAAATCTTTAATGAATACTTGATATTTCTATCAAGTACATATCACATGACATGAAGCATATATGAAGGAAGATAATTAATATATACCAACACTACAACAGTCTCTCTATTTCTAGAGAGAGATGAGAAAGAAATGATTGTAACATGGAGATATACTGTTTATGTATGTAGATTGACAAAATGAGCTGTAGTAATGGTGCAATATCTCATCAACAGTTTCTCTTTCCCTATTTCCTGCTGATAGAGGTGTAATGTAATGTACCTGTGTAAGATATATTCATCTTACATTCTTACTATTGAACTCACATGCATGCAAACAAAACAAAAACTCTAAAAATTAGAAAAGGAAATAAATGTTACCAAGTGCAACTACGTGGGAGGAAACGAATGAGTGTGAGAGAGAGAGGGTAAACGTAAATGTGTTTAGATCTCGCACTGGGAACAGTCAGTACTGACAAGAGTCTATTTGAAAGGTATTTTTTCTCAGTAGCAGAAAGAACTTTTCAGCACGAAAACCTCTGAGCACCATAAAACACAAAATCCAAAAGGTGCATATATGACAGGGAACAACTTTGCTGTTTGCTCTCTCTCTCTCTAACCCCCACACCCCCAAAAAAAAGGAGTAATCAAGTTTCAGAGGGTTTTTTTTTGCATTTGATCAGATAGATATATGGTGAGAGAGAGAGAGAGAGTAATATATGTTTTAAATTTGAAGTAATTATAATCAAAGATACATAAAGAGGATATACTATCTATTTTAGTGAAATGAGAAAAGAACACAACAATTGATCAAAGGAGATTAGATCTATAGGGGACAGCACCATATACTATCTTAATTTTTTCTTTTGTTCTTAATTAATTTCTAGAACTATATGGAGTACAAGGAGATCTAACAGAATATATATAGAGGTTATTAGAAACATGTCAGCCTCCTACAAAGTTATCCAATTAAAAAATTCTGACAAAAGTACTTAAATATTTTAATTGAAAATGTCAGTCATCTCAACTTATTTCTAAAAAATCCTTTTTGAGAAAGAATCACAGCCAAATTTGGCAAATCAGTTCATGTACCTTCTTCTCAATAAAAAAATGATCACCTTTCTCTCTTGAAAAACTTTGAAGTGACAAAAGTTGAAAGATCTGAAACTGCTATAAAGATATATGTTTCATGCAATATTATATTAGGAAGAATTGAAGATATCGAAATATTTATGCATGTAGACTAAAATAAACCTTTCCATTTTAAATTTCTTTATAGTTATCTAGAGACAATTAGCTCTTATCTAGATCAGAGAAAGGAAGGAAGAGATAGATTATTAATCCATATATATATTATAACAAATTATATACTGCATTAGAGCCATATATATATACTTCCATAAGAACTGTATGAAAATGTAAGAAAAAAAACATGTATATATATATAGAACGAGAAAATTAGGGTTAATTAATTAATTATAATTAACAAATAAATTGCTCACCTGCATATTGTTGTACCGGTTGAAGGTTTTGCAACAAACCGGGCATGCAAACTGTGTGGGGCCAATCAGAATTTGAGCTGGAGTAGGAATCCAATACTGCCCCTTGTTAACCCTCCCTATCTCTATTCCTTCACTATGCTCTGTACTATTCTCTTGGATATCATTGGAATTGCTATTCTCCTCTATCCCCACCTCCTCCACTTGATCTCTACTCTCTCTTTCCCTCTGTTCCACCTTAGATAATAAATCTACTGTATCATGTGCTTTAACCGTGCCTTGCTCGTCAATGGATGGTTGAGGTTGACCTATGTTTAGTGCTATAGTCACTAACTCTTTCTCTTTGTCGACATGGCTGTTTTCGTTGACATGGTCGTGCGCAAGGGTTTGAGATTCTTCTTGATCTCTCATGGGGAGGAGAGGGAGAACTTCTCTTAATGGAGGGGAAGGAGGTGGGTTGAAAATGGAGAGGTTATTGTTGGTGGTGCAAGGGTTCATCATGAACTGTTGTGAAGAAGGGGTGTAATCTTTGAACAAATAGTATCCATTTAAGAAGTTAGTGTATGAATCTGCCATGGATATATTGGAGCTTAGGATTGTGTTATTAACACATAGAAGGAGAGAGAGAGAGAGAAAGAGAAGTAAAAGATGTGTACAAAAGAAGAAGAGGTTGTCAATAGGAAAGGAAAGGTAGAGGGATGGGGGTGTGATGGGAAGAGAGAGAGGGGAACAGTGGATGGTGGGAATAAGATAGGGAGAGGTGTAGTAATCTTTGGGACTCGCAAGAATAAAAGCTTTCTTATTCTTCATGGAAGTATGTGGAGGTGTATCTCATCTATACACTATACTCTCTCTAAGCTCTCTTTGATCTCTTGATTTTCTGTATTCTCTTCTCTACTGCAATACCAATCAATGATCAAGATACACTTAATTAAATATGTATATATTTGTTTTCTTTGCATGCACACTCAGTACTTACACAATTCCACTTACATTTAATTACATATTCTAATCAAAATCTTTCAAAAAAAAAAATTGATTATTACTAAAAAAAATTATAATAGAAGACTATGTGTCTCCCATCAAACTGAGTTTGATCATCAAGATACTCATCATAAAAAGAAAATTTCTATAAATAAAAGTATGTGAATTATATAATTAACTCAATTATCTAGTTATGTTTAATAAACTCTTCAAAAAAATGATGGTATATATATCTAGAACTATTTAATTGTCGTGCTAAATAATTTACATATTTGACATTGTGAATATTGGAACAATTTATCTAAGATAGCAATTATAAACACAAAAATCATTAGTGAAAAGGAGAATAACTTTTGTAACATGTAATGAAGTCAACCTCCTATATATGGATGGATGGCATGGGTAATATAATATATGAAAAGAAGAAAAATTAAGTACAAATAGGAACTGCAAGTCTAATGATCTCCAAGTCAAAAATTAGTTTTAACAATTTCAGTATATAATTAAAGTTGATACAAAAGTTATATTTCTCAATTATATTATATTTAATTTCATTAAATGTAATCAGAGTAGATAAGTAAACAGTGTGAAAGCAACTCTGTCCAGTACACATACAGGAAGTTGCACATTAAATGCTACATGAGAACAAGGATATTGGTTGTGTATTAACACTATTTATTTAATGATGTAGCACAAGAACATAAACTAATAAATGACATCCAAGAAAAAACTTTAGAAAATGGACTCCAAACCCATCCTACAAGAACCCAAACAAAAAAATGTCAAGAGAGAGGAGAGCCCAAAGACAAAGTAAGATGCTACGAATAGGTGTTGTCTCCCTCAAAGCTTAGAGTAAGAGGTCTCCAATTTTCCATGTACTCTAACATAAATTATGAAGCAATGTTATATAGCTACCAATTTCTTCCACCCTTAATCCTCTCCATTACCTCAGATTTTGGGAAATAAATCTCTTGTTGTTCTCAAGGAATAACAGCAACATGTTATTCTCATCTCAACACTTGGTCTTTGTTGAGATTCGTGCATGAAAAACTTACTTTTTTTGAAATTTGTGCATGAAAAAGTTTGAACGGTTGAGATCAGAATAACAGGTTCCTGTTATTCTTTGGGAATAATAACAGATTTGTTTTCTAGATTTAGAATTTCAACCATTAGATCAAAATTTGGACCAATCCGGGTCAAGCTTATAATGAATGAAGCTAGTCTTATAATATTCATGCCAATATAGATCGGACGGTCCGGATTCATTATGTAGAAACTCAAAGTTTGAGTTTCCCTTAATCCTAATAAATAATGAATGATACATGTTTTAATTTAAAAAATAATGAATGATACATGTTTTAATTATTTGTGTAACAAATAGCATTTCTATCATTTGTAATTAATTAACTAAAAATGTATTGTCTGTCTTGTATCAAGCATTCAGTTCAATGTTAATTAGCTTGCGGAGAAATTTATTAAAAGAATTGAAATATATATAAATATTAGATGGCTCATAGCTTGAACCATAATGATTTAGCAAAAAAAATATATAAACCCTCAAAAGAATGAAATTGCATAAATATATTTTTACAAATTGTTAATAATCCTAACTTTAAACAAATGTATGTGTGTGTGCATGCACAATGCAAACAAGAAATGAAGCGACATTAAATATATAATTTGATCTTCTTTCAATTAATTGACAACATTTGCAATATTTGATCAAATTAAGATGGCATGTACCAAACACCCACATTTTTTATACGGAACGAAATCGGCTGCAATCCTCTTCCTCTCTATCTCTCTCCTCCTCTTTGAAGAGAAAGATAGAGAGGTAAATGGGATCACAGGCTGTTGTTATTTTGCTGAGAATAATATCAGATTTGTACCTCCATTATACATCTTCATTATAAGATCACTGTAGTAACTCATACACATAAAATGCATAACTTTGTCATCTATGCAGATAAACATTTCAGATATATTTATTTTGATTTTAATATCCCAATAATGATCTACCTTTTCAGTTCTTTGGAACGGGGAGCAGTTGCGTTGCTCCCCAGCATTTAGCTTTGGTACAAGGATTCATGTCACCCAACAAAGACGCTCTTGTTTTTTGTACTTAATTACTTTCTTCTAAATCTAAGTGCACTCTTGCAATGCATAATTAATTATCTGAAGATTGTAATTAATAATTGAGTATATATAGGGTTAAAATGCACTATTGATTTTGTACTCCAATCATGCTCCACTTCCTTATCTCCGTTTTAAAAATCTGAACATTCGATTTGAACTGATCAATATGATCTTTATATTAAAATATGTTTGGAGACTAAATTTGATATTTTTTGGAATTTTTTTGCTATTTTTTTAGATAGGTACAAAATCACTGTTTTGGATGGTCCAGAATAATATAAAAACAATGATTTTGTACATATTTGAAAAAACAGTAAAAAATATTCAACCAAATATAAAATTCGGTCTCCAAACACATTTTAATATGAAGATCATATTAAGCGGTTTGGATCGACTTTTCAGACTTTAAACACGGAGATAAGAATGTAAAGCTTGATTGGAGTACCATTTTAATTCCTCAAACTTTAAATGATTTTTTTTTTTCATTTTGCAAACCTTTTCCGTTATAAAAATATTACTATATTTTGTGTGAGTATATAGTAAAATGTTTGAAGTACAGACAATTGGAATTTTTAAGTAATATTTTTTTGGTATAACCAATTTGAAAGGACATAGTGGGCCAAGGTGAAAGGCCCATATAGACACTGTAGGTGGGCCTAATATGCCCAAATTAGCTCTGTCATGGGACAACGGCTATTTAATGCTTAACAGTTCCATATAATATTTCTCATTTTTTTTTTCTGAAAAGAATAAAACAGCTAAGATTAATTAAGAAGCATCTTCCCTTGGATTTGGGAGAAATAGTGTTTGTTTATACTGTTTTGGACTGTAGTCTTTGTATATATTAGCAAATAATTAACAAGTAGAGGTTAATTAATTATTTACAGAAATTAATTGAGTAGCTAGCTAAAAGTTGATGAACAATTTTTATTAGTTATAGGATTAAATAAATGAATGAGAGATTTTGTGTGTGATAATGTATAAACAATTTTATATTTATGAGTGAATCTACAGTCAAATTAGAAATGCTTATTCACTTTCAAAATTTTACAAAATGTTTGATTTGTGCTTTTCACTTGTAATTGTTCAAATTTCAATAATTATATATTATTCATTTTATGTTTAGTCCTCAATATAAAATTTTCAATTCCCACCCGGTTGCATTTTTAAAATATAATTTGGCTAAATGAACCATGGATGGACAAACTTTGCTAGAATTTTCATATATACAGTTTAATTAACAGAAACAACTATTTCCAATCCAAGAGGTACTGAAGTTGAATCATAGAGCTCATCAGCTCAGTACAACACCATTCAAGTAGCTTCATCATAACAAGAATTAAAACTGTACTTGTCAGGAATGGAGGCAAGATAATTACCGACATTTTTATTAATATCCAAAGTTAATTACAAATTAATAAATATACCCAGAATCCCTGGGTTTTTCGAAAAATGCTCAAACCGGCCAGATTCTGGCCAGTTTCCTCCTCTCCAGAAACCGGCCAGAATCTGACCGGTTTCTGCCTTTTTTTTATTTTTTAGAGACACTATGAAGAGCAAGATAATGAAATCTAACACTGAAAATTCAAATTTTTTGTTATATTACTTCTTTTGATGTATAATTAGCATATTTATACTAAAATACGCTAAATTACTTGAAATTATGTTGAATTACACTATATTACATTATATTACGCTAAATTATGTTAAAACTAGAAGTATAATTACTTGTTTTGATGTATAATTATTTGTTAGATTATTTCTTTTGATGTATAATTACTTCTTCTAGACGGTTTGGGTATTTTTCGAAAAACTCAGAGATTCTGGGTATATTTATTAATTTGTAATTAACTTTGGATATTAATAAAAATGTCGGGATAATTAGTAGGGTGGATAAAGACAATTTTATATTTTTTTCTGAGAAAAATATATAACTAGATTAGTATATTTTGCTGAAAAAAAACACAAACTTTTATAATTTTTAAAAGCTTAAGTATATTTTTATAAATTTTTTTGGAATAGTCATAAAACTAGAATTATATTTTGAAATTATTTAGAGTCATATCAAGATATCTCAAAATATATTTTATCGCGGTTGAAAATCATTTTTTAATTTAGAAATGCAAGACAAAATTCTCTGTATAAGAGGTCGTAAGTTCGATATTTGAATAGTTTTTAAATCTAGCTTTAATTATAGCACAATAAAAGAAACGACAATAATTGATCATTATAATGAACATCTAATGACTAATTAAGGATCATAGAATTATCTGTGAAATAATAGTTTACACCATATAGATAGAAATATTAAATAGCCTTTGTTAACAAAAGAAATTTTTAATAGTTGGTTAATGAGTGAGGTTATGAAACCATGCATAGCACAGATTAGTCTGTACTGCGGATCAATGTTTCTGTTTTCAAAGTTTAAATAGTCGATCTGAACCGTTACACGTGATCTCCATATAAAAATATACTTGCAAACTAAATTATTCAATTTTTAGAATATTTTAGAATATTTTATTAGATAGACAGAAAATCGCTGCTTTTGAATGGTCTAGAATTTTTAGATCAATTGATTTCCTACCTATCTACAAAAATAGTAACAAAAATCTAAAAAATGTACAATTTGATCTACCAGTACATTTGTATATGGAGATCATTTTGAACGATTCAGATCGATAGTTTAAACTTTAAAAATAGAGATATTGATCCATAGTATGGATCATTATGCGCTATGCATAGTACCATAGCCTCACTCTTGGTTAATATATTAATTATTACAAAAAAACTTGGTATTAATCGGATCACTAACTAACTTGTTATGATAAGCAAAATTTCAGAGAAGAAAAACAATTTACCAAACTAATAAATTAAATACATGGCCGGCTTAGGTCCCTCCCTAAGCCGGCCATTTTCTGGCCGGCTTGGTATCTTTTTTTTTTTTTAGAGAGAGACACTATGAAGATCAAAATATTGAAATCTAACTCTGAAAATTTGAAATATTTGTTTAAATTATTTGTTATATTACTTCTTTGAGGAGGGATCAAGTTACAACAATCATTTTTTTTATTTTCAAAGTCCAAATCGTCGATCCAAACAGTTCAACATGATCTCCACAATAAATTGTGCTTCTAGATCAAATTTTACATTTTTTTTGAATTTTTTTACTATTTATTAAGTATTTTACAAAAAATAGTCATATTCAGACCATTGAATTTTGTACCCATCTTAATAAATAGTAAAAAAGTTCAAAAAAATGTAAAATTTGATCTACATGCACATTTTATTTAGATGGATGAAACTTGTGATTTCAATGGTTAAAGCTCAAATTCGAAAAAGATAAATTAATAACTACTGAAAAAATACGATATATTTTTAATAAATTTAAATAATGATGAACATTAAAAAAAAATTATTGATATATTATTTCATATATAGATAGCCTAATAATCAAGTTTCAAATATACAATTTGAATATGATGATGATATATGGATCAAAAAATTTAGTTCAAAATGTTAAAAATTCGAATCCCTTGGTGAACGGTAAAACATATTTCAAAAATCTATTTTTTTTTCTTTTATAGACATGATATATGCATCATATACATCATGCATATCTAAAATGTCAAATTTTAAATTCAAACTCAATATGTAAAGATTGTCAAAATTATCAAAATAAATAATTGTCAAATAATGCGGCCCCTTCAAATATATATATTCTCATATATCCATATGTAAATACTCAATAATTGGTCGGAAGTCAATATATATATATATATATATATACCTCATATATATATTAGCACATCCAAAGTATCCTCACATTTAAAAAAATAAATATTTAGTCCGTGTGATGCAATTTTGTTTGATTCTAAATTTGAAGGTATTATAGACGAATAAATTATTGAAGGTATTAATTAGGGGAATTGAAATCTGCTGAAATCCCTCATTCGTGAACAGTGTTCCTGAAATCTCTGAAATCCCGAATCCAGCTGTCCAATTTTTTCTATGCACGCATCTCAAAACAGCTGATTTTTTTGTGCACGTATCTCTCAATAGCTCGACGGTTGGATTCGGAAAAGCAGAGATTTCAGGAACACTGTTCACGCATGAGAATTTCAGCAGATTCGTTTCCTAATTAGGGAGCCGAATCTCCTGCTCATTGAATTCTATCCTTTCAGATCTAAACAGTTATAATTGAAGTATGAAAATTATTTGAGTTTTGAAAATGACAATGATATTTTAATTATGACTGTTTAGATCTGAACAAATGGACAAAGATTCGGTTCCATTAATTAGACGCTTATGTTTTAATCCAAATTTTTTTTAGAAAAAGACATGCATGATATTTTGGCTATTTCTGGAGGGCTAAATGCTTATATGTAAAATATAAGCATTTAATCCAAATTTGGATTGAGAGTGAGGTTAATGAGAATAGTGTACTAACTCAAATTTGAAATAGTCGCTAACTTCAACAAAAAGTTGGGTTAACGGAATGGCACACTAATCTGAGCTAACTTAAGTATTAAAAATAACTATTTTTTCATTCGAACATAAAATAGTCGTTAATCCGAATTTGAAATATTCGCTAACCCAACTAACTCTGTTATTTCTTGGCACCCAAACACACAGTAAGAGAACATTATTATATTGTCGAAAGAATTTCTGAAACTTTTTTTAAGAATGAATAGTGAAATCAAATAAAGGAGCGTAGCTTTTTGTGAGGTATAAATGCAACTTCAACCGACAAACAGGTATAAGTTATAGAATTTTAATTGAACCCAAAAAGCCAACAGCCAGTGCAATTAATGTCATATATAGTGTTAGCTAGACAGGGAGCTATCTCAAGTCATGTATAAACCAGACCACCATTAAAGCTATACACCAAGAATTTAAATTGCATTCCTATACTTGTGCAATGCAAACATAAGTTGGTATTATGAATTTGTATTTTCGTTTTCAAAATTCAAACAGTCGATACGAATTGCTCAATATAAGATTCATATGAAAATGTATTCGGAGACTAAGCTTAAATTTTTTTTTTTCAGATAAGTAGATTATCACTACTTAATTTCGGATGGTCCAAAATCTTTAGATCGTGTGATTTTCTATCCATCTAAAACAGGAGTAATTTTTTATTTTAAAATGTAAAATTTTGTCAGTAAGTACATACTTTCATATGGAGACATATTAAGCGGTTCAAATCGACTATTTGAACTTTAAAAATAGAGAGATGAATCCATATCACGGACCTCACTCTTCTAAGTCATATATATATAGTTAGGCAATGAATAAATTTGTTATTATACTCTTTTAAGAAATTTTTTGAGGTCACTAAATTTTACCTTATTTCAAAATTAATTGCTTTACTTTGATAAATCCCGCACAAACAACGAAACTCTTAACTTGTTGTAATGAAGAAATTCTCATGTCCTGTTTTGCAATAGAGATGAGATTCAAAAAAGAAAAAAAAGTACTTAATATCGACATGGATGAAACTATTGATGTGTACAATTTTTTAAAATTGATAATTGAATTTTACTAGGTTGGCATCGTATTATATATTTGTTGTCTTGGTTTTAGTATTGTTTTCTAAAATAAACATAATTTAAATATCTTATTAGTTAGTTTTTGAATAAAAGATGATGGGGTTCCTTGATTAAAACAAATTAATTAAAAGTTTCAGGAATGAGGCTATGGTACAATACATAACATAGATTAGTCCGTACTATAGACTGATATCATTGTTCAAAGTTTAAATAGTTGATCTTAATCGTTCAACATGATCTTCAAATGAAAATGTATATTGTTTGAACTTCAAAAACCAATTTGGTTTGGTATTGTTTTCTAAAATAAACATAATTTAAATATCTTATTAATTAGTTTTTGAATAAAAGATGATTGGGTTCCTTGATTAAAACAAATTAATTAGAAGTTCAGAAATGAGGCTTTGGTACTATACATAACACAGATTAGTCCATACTATAGACTGATATCATTGTTCAAAGTTTAATAGTTGATCTTACTCGTTCAAGTACATGATCTTCAAATGAAAATGTACTTGCAGACTGAATTTTACATTTTTTACAATTTTTTTTTATAATTTTTCTGGATAGGTAGAAAATTACTCCTTTTGAATGGTCTAGATTTTTTAGTTCAAGTGATTTTTTACCTATGTAAAAAAATTATAAAAAATACATATTGATTGTTTGGACCTTGAAAAACGGAAATGTTGATCCATAGTACGAACCGATCCGCGCTATATATAGTACCATCTATAGGCTCACTCAAAGTTCAGCGACTTATGTAAAACACAAAATTATATTTCAATAATCTAAAATATGTAAAATCATAATACAACTGTGTAATTTCCTTAATTTTGTTTTTTAAACGATCGATTTCAAACTTATTTTGTGTAAATTTTAGCGGATGTTAATTATTTCTCAGTCACCATTAACTCCACATATAATTAATTATAGACCAAGTTCATGCAACATTTGTTGAAGAAATAATATATGAAAGTGCAGTATGTGTATGTCACACATTAAGAAAGAAAGAGACTATTCATTGAGACTAAACTGAGTTTGGTATAAAATGGCCGCTCTCTAGATTTGGGGGCAGCAAAGCAAGTCATGTTCTTAGTAGTCTAAAAAAAGTTGTTATATATATATATATATAGTACTGGCAAAAAGGCTACACTTGTTCTTAGTAGAGGTGAGCAAACTCTTGTGAAACTTATTTTCTCTGGTCTACATGCACCTCTTTTAATAGGTCCTTTTAAGTACCCATGTTCTGTGCTTACTAGCTACATGCTTCGTGTGTTATAAATATCTTCCCAAAATTTTGAACCTAGCTATCTAAATAAATAGTATAAAAATTCTAAAAAATATAAAGTTTGGTCTCCGAACACATGGGTACGTTTGGATTGAGAGTGAAATACCTAGCCGGCCTCTACAAATACCTAGCCGGCCTCTAAAAATTTATACATGGGTACGTTTGGATTGAGAGTGAGATTAGTGAGAATAGCGTGCTAATTCAAATGTTGGGTTAGAGGAATAGCATACTAACCTGAGCTAACTCAAGTAATAAAGATAGCTACTTTTTCACTCAAACGTGGAATAGTAGCTAACTCAACTAACCCTGCTATTCCTTGGCACCCAAACGCACCCATAGAGACTAGAGAGCAACTATCTATGTTCACTCGGCTTAAAAGTAGTTATGAGGTTGTATACTTAATGAGAAATGAAATATCAAAAAAGAAGGGGGAGGTTATGATATTTTGCAATACGCAGAAGCGCAAATCGGTATGTACTATAAATTTATTTTTTTATTTTTAAAATTCAAACGATCGTTCTAAACTGTTCAACATGTTACTCATATGAAATGTACTTGGAGACTAAATTTTACATTTTTTTTAAATATTTGTATAATTTTTTTAGATAGATAGAAAACCACCTACTCTAAATTCTAGATCATCTGAAAGCCGTGATTTTCTATCTATTTAAAAAAGTTAGTAGAAATATCTAAAAAAATATAGAATTTGGTTTTCATGTACATTTTCATACGAAGATCATGTTGAAATGTTCGAATCAACTATTTGAATTTAAAAAAATAAAAATATATATATGCATTCATAGCGTTCTACACATTGCAAAGTACAAAGACTCACTCAAATAAAAACACAATTATTTGCCAAAAACAACATAAAACAGAGATGGTGACTTGTCGATGCAAAACTCATGGCTACTTAGATATATATATATATATATATATAGAGAGAGAGAGAGATTGGCTAATGTAATAACGTTAGAACTTCGGCCGAAGTTCTAACGGGTCGTTTTTGCAATTTCAAAATCCAAACAACCCATCCGAACCGTTCAACATGTTCTCTATATTGAAATGTGCTTGGAGACCAAATTTTACATTTTTGGAATTTTTTGCTATTTATTAAGCCACTTTGAAAGTTTCTGATCCAACGGTGAACAGTAAAAAACAGCCAAATTTTCTGGACCACCGGATCAGAATTTTCTAAGTGGCTTAATAAATAGCAAAAAAATTCCAAAAAATGTAAAATTTGGTCTCCAAGCACACTTCAATATAGAGAACATGTTGAACGGTTCGGATGGGTTGTTTGGATTTTGAAATTGCAAAAACGACCCGTTAGAACTTCGGGCCGAAGTTCTAACGTTATTACATTAGCCAATCTATATATATATATATATATATATATATATATATATATATGGAGTTGGGCTATGGTGCATTGCAATGTAGAGCTCCTCTTGTACATTGGACTATAAATTGTTGGTTTTGATTTTCAAACAGTCGTTCCAAACCATTCAACTTGATCTCCATATTAAAATATATATGTTTGCATATCAAATTTTATATTAATTTTAATAAGTTTGATATTTTTTTAGAATTTTTGAAAATTACTGTTTTTGGGTGGTCTAGAAATTTCTAAAAACAACTATTTTTAAAAATTCTAAAAAATAGCAAACAATTCCCAAAAAATGTAAAATTTGGTTTGTGATCATGTTTTAATATGGAGATCAAGTTGAATGGTTTGGATCGACTATTTGAACTTCGAATCTAACGGTTTAGAGCCCAATGCACAAGAGTGCCTATATATTGCATTGCACCATAGCCCAACTCATATATGTGTGTGTGTGTGTGTGTGTGTGTGTGTGTGTGTGTGTGTGTATATATGTGTGTATATATGTGTGTGTGTGTGTGCAGTGGCGGAACCAGAAATGATCGGTAGAGGGGGCCTAACTAGTTTCTCTGGGCCAAGTGGGGGCAAGGGGGGCCTAACGAGTTTTAACTAGTTATCAAATTTGAAATTTTTTCGGTCCGATGCATTTTGACGATATTGTTCTGTATAGATTGAATATGATAACACTGTTGTAGTTGTTTTTAGATGATATATATATCTGTATTACTTTATATTTTCTGGGCCAAGGGGGGGCCAAGGCCTAGGCTGGCCCAGGCCTTGGTTCCGCCCCTGTGTGTGTGTATATATATATATAGAGAGAGAGAGAGTTGCTTGGTAGCCTCTACCAAGTCTTTTTCAATAAGAGAGAGAGAGAGAGAGAGAGATGGTCCATCTCTCCGTTGAGGATCTGTCGACAAGAAATGGGTGGTCCATTTTAATCAACAGAAATAATTGCAGAGAATCTAATCAAGCATGCATTGAGCGTCACCACGCCATATATACCTCCATGCTCTACTGTTATGGTACTTATCCTTGACAGCTCTGCAAATTATAAAGGATTCTAATGAAATTATAATTGTTTTTCAAGTTTAGTTTTATAAAAAAATTCAATGTAAAAAATGATATTTTTTTTTTTACATTCATCGAATTCTAAATACAAGTAAATATCGTTTTCAAACTCTTTAAATTTTACATTCATCAAATTTAATTGTATTTTGTTAAATTTAGTTTGAAATTAAATTATAAAAAAACATGTCATTAATAATAATTGAGAATAATTATTTATATATTGAGATTAAGTTTTATAAATTAATAACACATTAAGTTATTATAAGTGAAAGTTTGGGAGATCATTATGTAATCATCCTGCAAAAGAGGTAAAGATTAATTATAACATAGCAGTTTTGGTATCATGCAGCACACAAATTATAAACAATTAACGCTGTTTTAATTTTACAGTATGTGCACTGTATGAGCTAAAATTACTCTGTTAAAAAAAAATCCAACAAAATTAAGCTGGACATTATCTTAAAGAAATGCGATTTATTGTTGAACAAATGCCTCAAGCCAATGCGTCCTAGAGCTTTTGTAAGTTAATTAGGGACATTGATCAATTAATTAATCAATGCATATATGTAGAGTTTGCATTTAATTCCTGATCAATGCAGGACGGTCCTAGATATGTGTATTCTGTTGTGTAAATAAATACGAATAGGGTCTAGCATTATATAATATAATATGATATGTGTAAAAAAAAATTATCTATGAGAAAATTTATATGAGAAGTCCACTCATAAGAAACTTATTTAGATTATATATATCCTTTGTGTGTGTTTTGATGGAAGCATAAATTAAAGATCTCTACTTCAACTGTTAAATAAAGAAATTGTTTTAATGAAGTACTAATATTATTTTAATGAATGATATTGATAATGAGGTACTAATATTATTTTAATGAAGTACCAAGAGATTTCACAAGGGTGTTGATTTCACAAGGGTATTTAATATGTAGTGTATATGAAACTAACCATCTTAAAAAAATACTAAAAACAAAAAAAAAAGTTTCAAATTTTTTCCTAACTAATTTAGTATGTAGACTATCTTAATTATTAAGTAATATTTGTATTTTCATAAATTTAAAAGACGGTTTTGACAATTGTTTAAGTAGAATTTTTATTTTGAAAAGAAAAATCACTCAATAACGAAGCATGATTATTGATCTGTTAAGTACCATCAACAAAATAAAGTATATGAATTATGAAATTATATTAAAATATTTATTGCAGGATGTGATTAGCTACACAATCAAAGTGAACCAAGTGTTAGTACATATTTTCAAAAGTTTGTTATTCAATTTTATCAGGAAGAGGGTTCAAATGCATCATGGTTTTGTGCTCCAATTATGTTCAAATGAATAGTTGATTCGAACAGGTCATTATGATCTTCATAATAAAATATGCTTAGAGACCAAATTTTAAATTTTTTGGAATTTGTTTGCTATTTTTTAGATAGATAGTCTTACTTTTTTAGATAGTCCAGAATCTCCTAAAAATAGTGATTTTGTACATATTCAAATAAAAATAATAAATAATTCCAAAAAATATAAATTTGGTCTCCAAATATATTTTATTATGAAGACCATGTTAAGCAGTTCAGATCGACTGTTCGAACTTTTAAAACAGAGAAATAAGGATGTGGAGCATAATCGGAGCACAAAATCATGGTGCATTTGAACCCACCTGATTTTATTATATATGAATAAATAAATTTACATACATGTGAAAATAACAAATTACTAGCCGTGAGTAAAATTTCTCAATCCACTGAAATCAGTTCTCAGCAGGGTTCTAAATAACTAGCTATAGTTACGCAATAGCTACGTTATAGCTTTTTCGGACCTCAAAAGCTATAACACTATTAACCGCTTTTCTTTTATAATGATTATAAATAGCTAGTTATGGTTGCGCTATAGCTGCGGATCTTAAAAGCTATAGCACTATAATCGCTATTTATAACCTTAGTTCTCAGTATTAATTATCCAAACAAATGTTGGTGTATGAAAGGATATAATTTTTACACGTCATGTATGAAAGGGTACATAAATATTCGAAGTACATTTATGTTTAAAAAACGAAAGCTATGTTAGAGACTTATAGGACCATAGGTACTCAAATAATTGAAACAGTTTCTGTTGACAGCAACAAGACTACTAAACGCTACTGTTGTATATCACATTCATCCTGCCAATACACTGTGCATTCATATATCTTATATATATATATATATAGAGTGAGGCTATGGTGCTATGCATAGCACGGATGGCTAGTGTACTACAGCTCAATATGGTACTTTTTAAAATCCTAACGGTCGATCCGAACCGTTCAATGTGATATTCATATGAATATGTACTTGCAAACTAAATTTTATATTTTTTCGAATTTTTTTACTATTTTTTTAGATAGGTACAATTTTGATGGTCCAAAATTTTCAGAAAACACTGATTTTTCTACCTATCTAAAAAAATAGTAAAAAAAATCAAAAAAATATAAAATTTAGTTTGCAAGTACATATTCATATGGATATCACATTGAACGGTTCGGATCGACCGTTTGGATTTTAAAAAGTACCATATTGAGCCGTAGTACACTAGCCATCCGTGCTATGCATAGCACCATAGCCTCACTATATATATATATATAGAGGAGGGATACACTTACAACAAAGTTACAACATTTATTTTTTTCATTTTCAAAGTTCAAATCGTCGATCCAAACCGTTCAACATGATCTCCACAATAAAATGTGCTTGCAGATCAAATTTTACATTTTTTTGAATTTTTTTACTATTTATTAAGTAGTTTACAAAAATAGCCATACTTAGACCATTGAATTTTGTACCCATCTTAATAAATAGTAAAAAAATTCAAAAAAATATAAAATTTGATCTGCAAGTACATTTTATTTAGATAATCATGTTGAACGGTTTGGATCGACGATTTGGACTTTGAAAATGAAAAAAATGAATGTTGTAACTTTGTTGTAACTCAAATTTGTTGTAAGTGTATCCCTCCTCATATATATATATATATATATATATATCTGAATTTGACTAGTTTTTTAGGAGGGATCAAGTTACAACAAATTTGAGTTACAACAAAATTACAACAACTATTTTTTTTCATTTTCAAAGTCCAAATCGTCGATCCAAACCATTCAACATGATCTCCACAATAAAATGTGCTTGCAGATCAAATTTTACATTTTTTTTTGAATTTTTTTACTATTTATTAAGTATTTTACAAAAATAGTCATATTCAGACCATTGAATTTTGTACCCATCTTAATAAATAGTAAAGAAAATTCAAAAATATGTAAAATTTGATCTGCAAGCACATTTTATTTAGATAATCACGTTGAACGGTTTGGATCGACGATTTGGACTTTGAAAATGAAAAAAATGGTTGTTGTAACTTTGTTGTAACTCAAATTGTTGTAACTTGATCCCTCCTATATATATATATATATATATATATATATAGAGAGAGAGAGAGAGATAGGCTATGGTGAGTTGTGAAGTAAAACGTTATTTTACTTCACGCCATATTTTCATTTTGAAAATCCAAACAACCGATCCGAACCGTTCAACTTTTTCTAAATATTGAAATGTGCTTGGAAACTAAATTTTACATTTTTTGGAATTTTTTTACTATTTATTAAGCCACTTTGAAATCGCTGATCCACTGTGAACAGTAAAAACAGTAAAATTTTCTGGACCACCGGATCAGCGATTTTAAAAGTGGCTTAATAAATAGTAAAAAAATTCCAAAAAATGTAAAATTTAGTCTCCAAGCACATTTCAATATTTAGAACATGTTGAATGGTTCGGATCGGTTGTTTGGATTTTCAAAATGAAAATATGAGCGTGAAGTAAAAATGACCTCTTACTTCACAACTCACCATAGCCCAGCTCTATATATATATATATATATATAGAGAGAATGGCTAACATACAAACGTTTGTTCCTGGGCTCAGGAACAAACGATTTGGTTCTCCGATTTTCAAAGTCCAAACAACAAATCTAAACCGTTAGATGTTCAATCTATATTAAAATCTACTTGGAGACCAAATTTTACATTTTTTGGAATTTTTTTACTATTTATTAAGCTGGTTTGAAAACCGCTGTTTTTCAATGCTGCAGAAATTTAATAAAAACAGCGGTTTTCAAACCAGCTTAATAAATAGTAAAAAAATTCCAAAAAATGTAAAATTTGGTCTCCAAGTAGATTTTAATATAGATTGAACATCTAACAGTTTAGATTTGTTGTTTGGACTTTGAAAATCGGAGAACCAAATCGTTTGTTCCTGAGCCCAGGAACAAACGTTTGTACGTTAGCCATTCTCTATATATATATATAGATGTGTGTATATATATATATATATATATATATAGAGATAGGTTATCATGCTTTGGGAAGTAAAGAGGGTGTTTTACTAACAGCTTATATCTCGATTTTTTAAAGTTCAAACTGTCGATCTGAACATCTCAACATGATTTTCATATTGAAATGTGCTTGGAGACCATATTTTACATTTTTTGGAAAATCTTTACTATTTTTTTAGAATTTTTGAAAATCACAGCTTTTCATTAAATAAAAAAATAACAAAGAATTCATAAAAACACTGATTTTCAAAATTAAAAAAATAGTAAAAAATTTCCAAAAAATGTAAAATTTGGTCTACAAGCACATTTCAATATGAAGATCGTGTTGAGAAGTTCGAATCGATTATTTGAACTTTGAAAATTGAGATATAAGCGGGAAGTAAAACACCTTCTTTACTTCCCAAAGCATGATAGCCTATCTCTCTCTCTCTCTCTCTCTCTCTCTCTCTCTCTCTCTCTCTATATATAGAGGTTGGCTACTCTACTTACATAAGCATATGAGGACATATGCTTATAAGTCATTTTTGCATTTTTAATGTCCAAATTATCGATCTAAAGCCCTCAACATGTTCTCCATATTAATAAGTGTTTGGAAACAAAATTTTACATTTTTTGAAATTTTTTTACTATTGTTTTAGAATTTTTCAAAACAGTGGTTTAATATGGTAAAAAAAATAATAAAAAAAATTTGAAAAATGCTATTTTGAAAAATTCTAAACAAATAGTAATAAAATTCAAAAAAATGTAAAATTTCGTTCCAAAAAATGATTTAAATTTTTTTCATTGTTTAGTAAAATCAGCGATTTTAAAAATGGCTTAATAAATAGTAAAAAAATTTCAAAAATTATAAATTTTGGTCTCCAAGCACATTTTAATATAGAGATGATCACATCTAACGGTCTGGATTGACCGTTTGGACTTTAAAAATCGGAAAACCAATTGGTTACAAATGACTTTTGTCTAAAATATCAAGAGGGAAGGGGTTTGATGAGTATCAGATTAAATTCATCCAATTAATGTATATTTTTTATTTTTGCATGAATCTTAACATGAATCTCACAGTTTAGATTCGGCATCATATTAAATTTGATCTGATATCTATCGATTACCCTGTTACCCTAAATATAATTTTTTAGTTGTCCAATCAAATTCTAGGAGTACTAATTATTCAAAGAAAATGACACAAGCGATTAGACCATCTCTATCCATCAATTTGCAGCGTTGGTTTTGGCCTAATTCGATTTTCGACTGCAAAAGAATGAATACTACACGGTTAGTTGTATATCTATACAACAGACGATCCGAAGAAAAAAATTATCCGACGAAAAATTAGCTGATCATACGAATCGCGTTCGCTCCCATAAGTATTGAACAATATAATTTAGATTAATCGTTAGAACTTTGAAAATAAAAATATTAATAGACGGTATGGATCAATCTACGCATAGATGCATAGTACTATGGCCTCTGACATTTACATAAATGTCAGAAACTATATATGTATATATGTGAGAGAGAACAAATGTTACAGAACAAAATTGATCTTATTGAAGACAACAAAAGAAATATCTGAGATGTACATCTAACCTAGCTATAAATAATGATGCATATATATATATATATATATATGCAGGCGCATATATAATGCATGGGACCCATAAATCAATAGTTCTTTGTACGATATAACAGTTCTCTCTCTTTGTCACAACTCACAAATGAGAGGGCAAAAGAACCCAACTTGTTGTTCATTAGTGCAAGGCAAGGTATATAATGACAATAAATGGTACAGAGAGAATTTAGGTTTTGAATTCGTCCCTTTGTGATCTGTAACAGTGACGCACCGAGAGCAACTACAAATTATTTCTGTCTCAGATATGCATGCATTAATGGAAGTTGTCATATATGATATGAAATTAATTATTCAGACTTGAGAGTAGCTTGGACATATATGTTTCAGCTAGCTTGTGACAAACAAAGCTGCCAGAAATTAAACAAGAATAATCATGCATGCATGTGCTCAAATTTTAAGTAGTTGCAAAATAAAAAAAAATGATACCCGATCGATCGACATGGTCACATGGATTAATTTGAAGATGGATTTTGTAGTATAGTAATAAGATTTACTTTTTGGTGTATGTCTCCAGATGATGATGATTCTTATTCACACTTGAGTCTAATTAAGGACATACCAGATCAACTACAGGAGGTGGAGGAGGGAGGAGGCCAGCATGGACATGAACACGGCAGTGGAGGTTCTGGTATCTATGGCAGAGGTGGAAAGTGGATAAAGATGATCGATGTGGACTGGGATTTGTTTGATTACTGATATCTCTTAGTGTTTTTAATTAGTTAGTTTTTGGTTATATGTTGGTAAACTCTGTATTTTGTGCAGCTTTAACTTGATATGATATTGTTGGCTGAGTTATAAGTTCCTGCTTTAGGATCGACCTTATACTTGATCGATATGGTTTCTAATAGAAATCGGTGGATTTATTTTCATTACTTTTCAAAAAGTTAATAAGATTTATTAATTATTTGTTTTCATCTTCTGTTCAAATAAATAGACGAATTAAAACGAACTTTTAATTAAGTTTATTTACTGAACTTTTTCGAATTATTTACAAATTTTATATATTATGCTCGAATTTTTTTCATTCTTAGTATTTCAAAGTACCAAAAATTTGTTTTTTTCTTAATTAATCATTTAAGATATACCAAATATTCTGCTACCAAATTGCCACACAAAAATAAAGATATATAAAGAGAATTAGGAACACACAAATTTATTAAAGGAGTCTAGAAAAAATCCTATTTATAGAAAAATTAGGGGGATAAAATAGAATTTGGATCATTTCCGTACTGCACGTTCAATTACTAAATCCAGACTGTATTTTTAACTTCATACGAATCTTAAAGCGGTCCCCTATTTCTAGTTAGATATCAGATTGAGTTTAATTCAGCTGAGAGTAAATCTGGATCGTAAAGTTGTGGGCCCCACTTATGTGGGACTTGAGATGATACGGACTCGGATAATATATCTACCAATGAAATAAACCATTGGAATAGTTGAATAAATCGTTAGAACATTTAGTTCCTGGTTTAGAAATTACCTTAACAGTTTGCTAGCTAGTATCCTTAAAAAGATATATGCAAATTCTATATTTAGTCTTTTTCTTGGTTAAGAAATTAACTTATTGTGCCTGGATTTGTAAATTGGTTGTTTAAAAAATCCAACGCCTTTAATATTTATATCATTGAATTTCAGTGAGTACAAATTTGCAATTGATAATAACAATATATATATATATATATAGAGGAGGGATCAAGTTACAACAAAGTTACAACAATCATTTTTTTCATTTTCGACGTCCAAATCGTCGATCCAAACCGTTCAACATGATCTCCACAATAAAATGTGCTTGCAGATCAAATTTTACATTTTTTTGAATTTTTTTACTATTTATTAAGTATTTTACAAAAAAATAGTCATATTCAGACCATTGAATTTTGTACCCATCTTAATAAATAGTAAAAAAATTCAAAAAAATGTAAAATTTGATATGGAAGCACATTTTATTGTGGAGATCATGTTGAATGGTTTGGATCGACGATTTGAACTTTGAAAATATAGAAAATGATTGTGGTAACTTTGGTAACTCAAAATTGTGGTAACTAGATCCCTCCTCATATATATATATATAAAACTAATTCAAGCGACCATTGCCACAGATAATTGTATTTTTGACTTGACCGTTTGAACAATTAATTTAGCCAGTCTTTTGGCCAGTTTAATAAAATTGTTAACTAAAAATGTTGATCTTAATCGTTATAACGGAACAACTAAATCATTGGCCAGTTCAATTCAATCATCTGTTGTCACAATTTTTTCAATAGTACTAATTTGAAAAAGTAACAATTCTACCTTTATTTCTTAGTATATTTGATTTGCTATATTAATAGCTGTTGTAATCAGCTAAATTATGTATTTTATAAATGATTAAAAAGGTGATATAAAAAAAAAAACACTATAATGCAACTATTCTTTTTAGGACTTGTAACCTATAAAAATAGGATATAAATCTGCTGTTATTCCAAAGGGATCACATGACCCCATTATTTCTATCACAACCGTTCAAAGTTTTTCATGCACGAATCTCAGGAAAAAAAGTTTTTGTGCCTGAATCTCGTAAAGATCAATGGTGGGATTGGAATAACATGGTCCTGTGATCTCTTTAGAATAACAGTAGATTTATTCCATAAAAATAAGAAGAAGCAAGCAAGCGATTGAGATTATGGAATTTCACAACAGATATGGTGTAAACTGTAAAGTAACTGACAGAAAAGTCCCACTCATCTTTATATTTTAGGAGGCAGTTTATATAATTTATGAAGAAGTGCAACAATTTGTGGTATGGGCCGAATAGTATGAGACAAAATTAATTAGATGGAATCAAAGAGAAGTGAAGCCCAAGCCCAAGCCCAAGCCCAAAATTAATTTCTTGTAAGGCTCCCCTGATTTTGAATTTGCTGGAGAAGGTTATCAGTGCCATTCTTTCTCATAAAATCACTATAATAACCAATATTTTCATAAAAATTTAATATTTTTTATTTCTAACCTCTTTTAATAACTTAACATTTTATTTAATTATTTTAAAAATTGTACTGACCAATATGTCTTTTGTTTTGAAATAGAGATGTCATGTTATTCCCTTATTTTTAATCCGGCACGATCTCAAAATAAGTCTTTATATAATTTTAAATTGAGGAGGGTTCAAATGCATCATTAGTTTTGTGCTCCAATATGCTCCACATCTTTTATCTCCATTTTCAAAGTCCGAACAGTCGATCTGAACCGCTCAACATGATCTCCATAATAAAATATGCTTGGATACCAAATTTTATATTTTTTAGAATTTTTTTACTATTTTTTTAGATAGATACAAAATTACTTTTTTAAGGAGATTCTGGACCATCCGATAAAGTGATATTGTACCTATCTAAAAAAATAGTAAAAAAATTCTAAAAAAATATAAAATTTGGTCTCCAAACATATTTTATTATGAAGATCATGTTGAGCGGTTCGGATCAACTGTTCGGACTTTGAAAATTGAGATAAAGAATATGGAGCATATTGGAGCACAAAAATTATGGTGCATTTGAACTCTCCTCTTCTGAAATACGGTATATAATTTTTTTTTGTGATGCATCTATAACTTAAAAAATATTTTATCAAAAATTACACATGAAATTTACATTTTTATTTAATATAAGACAAGCTTAGTCATCTCCGAGTCCCTTTTAAATCCAACCCATAACCTTCCTACGGGTCCCACATTCTTAGTCGGGATAAAGATATTGACAGAGTTATTTTAATTTCACACAGCACACAATAATAAAGTTAAAATAAAAAATATAGGAAAAATAAGTTAATTGGGAACTTTTAAAACAGTTCCTGTCAAAAGTCAAAAGGTCTCTGAATTTGAGCCTAATTTCTTTTCCAAAGTAATTAAGCCCCATATTCTCATTCGAAGAATTTTCCCATAAACTGAATACATTAGAGCTCAAAGTTTTGAACTAAAGATAACATTCTAGAATTTAAAGTAATATACAAACTTTGACTTTTCTAATGATTTGACAAAAACAAAATACAGGTTTTGAAAGATTGTTTTGATCTCTCCTCTGACCTCTCTTCACTACTGATGCACGGTTAGCGAAATCAAGTAGAATTTCTAATAAGAAAAAAAAAACCAAGTAGGAATTCATATCACCTGAGGTAACAGAAATTTTGAGTTTAGATCCGAACGGTTCGATGTGCTTTGGCACGACTAATAAAGGGCCCCGTGCATTTCATCTCGGACCGGATTGGCTCGGATTTTGATCTGACGGTCCGGATCTAAACACAAATATTCTGTTAGCACAGATGATGTGGACTCACCAGGTATGGGATCACCCGGTGTCGAACTCGTTAATTGTTGGGTTCTTTTTTTTTTAAACAAATGGGCCGGCCCAATAATATTAGACCAATAGCCGACGTTCTAATTATTATTATCTTACTTTTTTTTTAAGGGCAGTTTTGATTTTCTTTTTCTTTTCTATTTCAACCGAGAATATCTTGGTATGAGTTGAAAATTTTGAGGACCTAAATTCATAATTCCAATTATTATTTTTTCAATATATCTAGTTTAGAATTTTATTTTCTTAAATAAAATTTCAGCCTAAAATAAATCTACACCAAAAGGATGATATATTATTAAGAGAACACAAAAAATAATAATAATTTGTGAACCAGAAATTACTTTAGTGGGGTTAAATTTAATTAAATAATAATTTTCAATAAGTTATATTTTAGAACGAGGTATACTTGTTGATTTAAAGTCAAACCCTTTATTATTGTTAAAACTGGTTTATTTTCTAAGAGTGAGGCTATGGTGCTATGCGTAGCACGGATTGAGCCGTGCTACGGTTCAATATTTGAGTTTTCAAAATTCTAACGGTTGATCCGAACCGTTCAACATGATTTAATGAATATGTACTTGCAAACCAAATTTTACATTTTTTCGAATTTTTTTACTATTTTTTTAGATAGGTAGAAAATCACTGTTTTTGGATGGTCCAGAATTTTCAGATCAAGTGATTTTCTACCTATCTAACAAAATAGTAAAAAAAATTGAAAAAAATGTAAAATTTGGTTTGCAAGTACATATTCATTTTATAATCATGTTGAACGGTTCGGATCGACCGTTAGAATTTTGAAAACTCAAATATTAAGCCGTAGCACGGACCAAACCGTGCTATGCATAGTACCGTAGCCTCACTCATTTTCTAATGGTGATCCACAGTGATCCATGTTCATGTTAAAAAGATTTTATTTTGGTCTGATCTTGTGTTGGTGCACATAAGTTTAACATGAAGAGACCTTTTTTTTTTCAAATCCAATAACTTTTGTAAGAAAAGATGTGTTTTGTGTGATTTATCATGCATATATTACTTGTTTCTTAATTTAAATATTTTCTAAGTTGTACAGATGATAGTATTATATAATTTGTTATCTAGAGAAGAAAATTCGTAAAAAAAAAGTTTATTTTTAACTTCTTAGAGCTTGATAATAAGATGTCTCCATTAATTATTCATTTTTTTATACATTTTTTAATTTCATAATAAGAAATTAGAGAAAATCAACAAACATATATTATAAATCTTTAACAATATAGTAAGTAACTAATTTAATGGTATTTATTATTAACATTATTTATTTGTGTTTTATTCTCATTTTAGAATTGATTCAGAAAAATTATTGAGCTTTTTTCAAAAAAAAAAATTAATTGTCAATACTCTTTGTAATTTTAACACAAATTTCCTCTTCTACCAATTTTTTTTGTCCATTTTGTTTTTCAACACGTGGTGTGAAATGACCAAAATATTTTTTTTTTGCGGAATTCAAACTTTTTTTTTCAAATACATGGTTCCAGGGTTAGACCCATGGACAAATAGGTTTAGTGCATTAATAGAATGGGACAAAAATTATTAATTTTGTTACGTTCAGATGATTATATCCGTTAGTCAATTTAAGTATTTTTGTTATATTTTTTTAGAATGTTTTTCAAATAAAAAAAATTGTATTTGTCTTCAACGTTTAGATTCAACATGTATCAAATTAGTCTGATGAGCAAATCATTTGAATATCGATTAAACCATCTGAAAACTTATGCGGTTAAACTCATGTAAATAAATAGAATTTTCACCTCATCTGTAAAATTCAACTAATTAACTATTGAGTTTTGTTTATTGCAGGAAATGACATACTTAGTAGCAACAAAGAATTCACTCAAATAGATGTTCAATTTGGAGGAAGGGGAGACTCTCAATGATTATGTTTGGAGCTTTCACTGCTCCTCTTTCCAAACCCACTGCCTTCAGGTTACTATTGAGTTTTACAAATGGCTTAATTTGTTTCTTTTAGCCTAATTAGTCCATTGTCTTGTTCTTGAAAAACTTTTAATATATACTTAGTGCATTATCTTGATTTGTAATTGCCATATATAATAAACTTGTAAATAAAAAACGTGTTCGTCATGATATAAAATAGAAGCTTAATATACTTAAATTTCCAATAAAATAACAAAAAAGTAAAAAAGATTTAGTAATTGCTTCTCATTTGAATCTAGATAGCTAGGGGAATATTTGTCCCCATTAAAAAAATTAACCGATCTACTAGAGGCATTAATTGTACAAGATATTTGTTTTCTTTTCGGATTGGTACTTTTAAGGAAATTAATATTGCAAAATTATTAAGGAAAGATGATCAAATGCTTGAGAGGCAATTCAAGGATAAATTTGTCCATCAAGTTAAATTTTTTAAAAATATTGTGTCAATAACAAATTATGTTGTGCGAATATCAGTACCCCTTCCTACGGGTCCTAATTTAATTAATAAACAGAAACCATTTTAGGTTTGGCCGACTAAAATAGAAGGTAATTAGTAATTAATTTAAGTCCCACATTCTTGATCCACAAATAATTGTAGATGTATCATGTCTGCTAATCTATATAAAAATATTTTTTTATTAATATATATAAAAATATATATATATATTGACAGAGTTATTTTGATATCATACAGCAAAGGATCAATAAAGTTAAAATATTAATATATGATTAATTTGCTGCATGAAGCTAAAATAACTCTGTTAATATCTTTTTCCGATTGATAATTTCTATTGTGTGTCGAAAATTATAAATTAATCTCCTACATTGATGTTTGGTATACCTATATATTCTCATACATGTTCATCCAACGCGAATGGAAAACTTGAACAATTTAATTTCTTAATAAAGACACTCAAATCGATTACATTTCAAATTTTGACATGAAATGCCACTTAAAATGTAGCCCTTTGGTTAACAAAAACCTCATCCATATTTAACCTCCGGGTACAAATTTGAAGTTCATGAAAATAAAAAAAATTCTAAAAAAAGCCCATAAAATAGTAAACTAACCTAACCTATCTCTAACCATAAATCACTAACAACCTAATTAAACAAATTTCTCTTTTATATAGCATCCATATGATAGCGCTGTTTTGACTTTTTGCAGCGCACAAGTCATATGATATTTCATTTTGACTATATTATTTGTGAATTGTACGAAACCAAAACAGCGCTATCAATATCTTTACAAATAATCCCCTCAGAAAATTAGACATTTCAATCTGCTTGTTGAATGGTTGGCCAGCAGTTTGAAGAAATTACAAATACTAAAAGGACCAATTTGAAAAATGGATGTACATTTGCAAATTTTGTAAAAATACTAATATAGGGGATCATGGAGCAACTCAGCTATTTACGTAACTTGTACCAGTAAAATCCCATTCCTATAGGAAAACCATTGTTAACACATTAAACTAAGGGGCTATGATGCAAAAAATAACAACCAGTTTTCTTAAATTGGCTATTAACAGCCTTCATTTTTCTAGATAATTATAAACAACACCCAATCATTTGAATCACAGGTAATTATGAAAAAGATGCACCAATTACCCCTATACATCGTTCAATAACCCTACCAAATCTTATAAATTTGATAACTAACAACAGGAATTGTTTTGCTTGATTTTAATTGAATTGGATTTAGGGATAGAAAAGCCTACAATAGTTAAAAGCAATATTCAAGTTTTTGGGTGCTTGTACCACCACAGTAAGTTAACTGTCAGGTGCTATTTGCAAATTACACAAAAGATGTAAAAAAAATATATATATATATACTGTTTTAGTCTGTATAATTTTTGTTATTTTAGTTAAGTGGGTGAATTGACTGTGTCAATAAACAAAATTAAGTAACTTTTTGTGACTTAAAACAGAAGTACCAAACTGACAGTTACCAAGACAAAATACTAAACAGGTTAGTATTTATGTTACCAGTTTCTAAGCAAATGTTACCATAAGAATTTTTTCTAAGCAAGTTCAAAATTCAAAGAAGCAACTCTTTTGCCTTTGTAACTTCATCTGCTTTTGTGCATCACATTGATTTAGTTAAATGAGACACTTGCGCCAATTGGGAACTAGAATCTCTTTTTTTTTAGGAGCTTTTTTTCGTCCTTCTGCTTTCTAATTCTTTTTTACTGGTAATGAAAAAAAAAATTTCTCAGAAAAAAAAGTTGCATATTATATTTGTTTTTTCATTGCTTTATATTTTATACCAATGTTTAGATGGTACGTATGGTTAATAAAAAGGAGGTAAAAGATAGTATTAAAATATTTAGAAAATTATATATTTCAAATAATTAACTATATACTATGATCATTCAACACTTCAAACTAGTTTTGGACAGAATTAATTGAGATATTGAATATCTAATCTGAACTTATTAATTATAGAATTCAAAGGGACATGCGCCTTCTCAGTATTAAAAAAATTAAATAGAATTCTCTGAAACCACTCGTATTCTTCATCTTTTCCAAAGAATATTTATTGCTAGGTGGGTCCATCATTTCCATCTTTAAAAGGAAGAATCAAGCAGTTCTTCTTGCATTCCTCTCTGCTTTTTATATAGTAATAAAGCCTCTCCTTTATATATAACTATGTCACTCTCTACACAGAATCAAATGATGTACCAGACCAATGGAAAAAGTGACTGAATCACATATGTTTAAGATTATGGGGTACTCCTTAGATAAGGATATTGGCAAAGGGAATTTTATTGAATCGACAATTTTTGATGTCAGTGGTTATGATTGGAGTATCAAGTACTACCCAAATGGGGAGAGGGGGGCAGAAAAAGATGACATATCGATATTGCTTCGCCTCAAAAGTGAATCTGAATGTGTAAAGGTACAATGTAGTATTACTATTCTAGACCAAAGTGGATGTGCTTTACCCTTAAAACAAATCATCAGATATTAGAAATTTCAGAATCAATTCAGATTGGAGCTTTAAATCATTCTGTAAAAGAGCAGAGTTGGAGTCAAATATCAAGGATGATTGTTTTATAATTAAAAGTGTCGTTACTATTTTCAAAGTTTATCCTGCAGAATCAACTGCACAAGTTGTTGTTCCGCCTGGTACCATACTGCAGCAAATTGGCCATCTTTTGGAGAATGGAAATGGAGCAGATGTTACATTTGATGTGGATGGGCAAACTGTTAGTGCTCATAAATGCATTCTCGCCGCAAGATCACCAGTATTTTCAGCACAATTTTTTGGTATGTTGAAGGAGAAATCAGATACAATAATTAAAATTGAAGAAATGGTAGCTCCAGTTTTTAAAGCTATGCTTCATTTCATATATAATGATTCACTTCCAGAATTTGAAGAGATAGATACTAAATTAATGACTCAGCATCTCTTGTTTGCAGCTGATAGATATTGTTTGGAGAGATTAAAGATAATGTGCGAGAAGATGTTATGTGGTAGTATTGACATGAGCAATGTGGTTAGCTTGTTATCTTTAGCCGAGAGGCACAGATGCTTTCAACTCAAAACAGCATGCTTGAAATTTTTAGCCTATCCGGAAACTCTTGGAGGGGTTGTGGAAACAGAAGAATTTCAATATTTAGTCAGAAATCGTCCCTTAATTTTTAAGGAATTACTAGAATCAAAACTAGACTAGGTGATTGTTTCCCCCTCCAATTTCATTTTCTTGTTTTTTTTTCGTTCAAGTTGTGCTTATTATCTATTACTTACATCTTTTGGATAATTAAATGATATTATTCTTATTAATTAATTGTTTGCTTTGATGCCTTTTGCTCTTTTTTTTAGAACAGCAACAATGTAGTGTGTATGTTATAGACGGGAATTAAGTATATACTAGGGGTGAGCCTCGCTTTGCTTCGGCTGTGACAATTGAGATTTAACAGATATATTTTATGAAACTATTAGTTTACATATAGAATTAAATGGAACATATTGATGTATAACAAAGCAAAAGCGGTACATAAGTATATCAATAGTGAGTACGAAAGAAACATAATGATCTTTCTAACTTCGGCAAATTCATTGTGATTTAATTAGACCATGAAAGAATGCAAAAGAAAAATTAAATAACAGCACCGTGTGGGAATACTCTCTTCCAGCTACAATTTCCAATTGTGATAGATTATTATCTCTTCCTCGTTCCAGTATAGAGAAATGTCTTCCTCCACAAAAGAAAAAGAACTTTTTTTTATAAAACTACCAAAAATATTCAAATATATTAGTTTGATTGGTTTCTATATATTTCAATTCATGCAGAGGATCAAATTATTACTTTGCCATATATCTCACAAATCTCTTAATTTCAAGTGTGCTATTACTTCTATATCATTGCTCAACACTGAATTGTAAGGGGAGGGGCTTGGGTGCGGATCTCAACAACTCAACACGAATCTTGATAAAATATGATCCATTCGACTCTGGGCTGCACGTGCAGCGCAACAGAGGATCTGAATTCCTGAGACTTCTTTAATCTTCTGTCCAGCCCTCCATCTCTTCAGATCTGAACTGGAACGTTACAACCATGCAAAATACAGCAGAATGGTATCAAAATTATGAAAATTGACTCTAAATAAGACCAGAACTAATTGAACCACAAATATGCTAGAATTGAATCAAAGTCCTAAAATTTACAGCGAAATCTTTATGAAATGTCAGAACTTATTGAGCAGCCCCAATATAAAACTGAGTGTTGTTAGAGTCGAAATAGATATGACAAAATATAGGTACCAAACCGATGCAACTCAAGAATCATATCTGACTGAATCCCTATTGGAAATCTAGGTTAGTAAAGTAATATTCAATTTCTCTGAAAACTAAAAGAACTCTGACACTAAATTTTAGCATCTAGATATTACTCAATTGAGTTTGTTCATTAGTTGCAAGTGTGTGAACCATTACAATTGACACTTTTCTCAAATTGGAAAAAAAGAAGAACAAATAAGATAGCAATGAATTACTAAAAGTGTTCTACTTGAAATAAGAAATAGTAATTATGATTACCAATAAAGGTGCTAGATGAGGGTTGATCAAGCTTCAGTCGAGAAAGTCATTGTAGAAGAGACGACAGTTTTTATTAGGCCTGAAATTTGGAAAGGGTCAAGAGAGTATCATCAATAAAATGATTGGAACATTATACTTTTGGAGAGGGACTACAATATCCATTTTCATTTATAAGGATAATATCCTGATTAATTGATTTAAGGCAATAAATGGAAATTTGAAAGAGTACAGTATCCATTTTCTGTGTGTAAATTAGGCAAATACACATAGCAGGACTATGCCGTATAAGTGTATGCATCTTGATATGATTGTGTTTGGGTACAATAGTATTGCACAATGATATAATCTATTAGGTACCAAAACTCTTGTATGCAAGCAGTAATACAAAAATACATTACACTGTCACATCGGCAGCTTAATTAAGCAAAAAAAAAAAACAAATATTGGTATATTGAGGGATTTTAAATTTTTTATCTGCTTAAAACATAAGGGTAAAAATAGCAGATTCAAAGCTGGTTACATATACATAGAATTTAAGATATTTATAACATTATCTGATACACTGGTAAAACGTCCATGTACCAGTATATGTAAACCACCCATACAATCAGTACTATATTTTTATGCACCATGACATATGATTTGTATGAGCAGTGCACTTACGGCCAAACATGGGTGATGCCCGTAACTGGAATCCACTATGGGTTACTATTGCTCTCTCTTTTTCCTTCCTACTCCATAGCCTACCTGACAAAATTAACATTACTTATATATGAGACTTTGGCTGCACAATTAAGCATAAAAGCTTTTAACATTATTTGAAAATTTAAGAGAATTAAAATAAAACGTCAATAAAAGTAAAAATATGATAACCAGATAAAATACAATGGAAATAGGGAAAAGAATAGATGTTAGTTCACTAATGACAGGTTTAAAGTAAAAAAAAAAATGAAATGAAATTAGAAAAAAGAAAACAATACCATTTCAAGAATGTGATTCCTCTAACTGCAACCTGCTCATCTGACTCTCTTGAATTAGGTTTCCAGTATACATCTTCATCATTTTCCATCTGTAAAATGAATAATCGAACATGACAACTTATCAGTGATACATATAAATTTCATCGTTACTCGGAAAATGATTGTTTCAAAAATACAATACAAAAAATATCGATATACGTACCTGAGAAAAATAAATCTCGGGGAGAAGAGCAGAATACTCGGTTATTATTCTCCTGTTGTCACTTGGGTGCATGCCTTGAAAGGGGGAGAAATTTGGTTGTAGCTTCCTATTTCTGACAAAAATCAGGCAAACCCTAGATCGGAAGAGGAAATAAATCGAGTGAAGAGCGAAATCGGTTTAGAAAAGAAATTGAAGAAGAAAGTACCTCACCGTAGAACAGGAACAATAGTCGGAAAAGAAGGCACCTCAACGGAAAAACGAAGAGCGGTTCGTTGAAGAAGAAACTAAATGGAGGCAACGGATTGGACAATCCAGATCCAACTGTTCGAACTCGATCCCCTGATCGCCGCTGGAAGGAATGAGCAGAAGAAAGAAAGAGCGGAGTCGAAATTTCTGGAGAAAACGAAGAAACGAAGGTTCAAGAGAGAAGAAAAGAAAGGAGAAAGGAGAACTTTCTAGAGAGAACAGGAGGATACGGAGAAAGATGAGAAGAGAGAGCGAAGGCGGGAAAAAAATAATCGGAGGGAGCTTGTGGCGCTGACAGTGGAGCCCACATGTCGGCCTCACTGTTCATATTACTGTAGCACCCCTATCAAAGATTAAGTATATAGTATAGATTTGTAGGCCTTTGAGCCATGGTACTATTGAAGCTAATAATAGAATTCCTCTTCATTCTCTCTATAATTGTTATCAGAAGAAAAGTGTTGCTATTTAAAAATGTGACTTGTACAAATCAGTATTAGAGATAACAAGAGGGTTGACTTTGTTGCCTCTTCATTCTTAAAATACTCTGCATAAGACAAAAGATTTCGTCCAAGAAGAAAAAAAAGGAGAAACCCTAGCCGTCGCCGCTCCCTTCTTCCTCCTCCACATTTCTCCATTCCACTTCTCCCACTCCTTCTAGTTTTCTTCTCCGGCATAGCAATATCCTTCCCTCTCTCTCGTCGCTATCTCCTCAAGCGGAGAAGAGAATGAGAGGGAGGGAAGAGAGCTGAGTCGAGTGGAGCTGATCGGAGCCGAAAGCACGGTATCGTCGGAGCTCGAATTGTAGAGTCTTTACCTCTATCTTGAAAAAGAGTTATTTGATCCGTTTTTTATCAATGAAATTGGTAGTGTGTATTTAAAGTCACTAACTTTAAAAACATTATGCTTAAAAGGTTGGTAAAACAAAGATATTAATTTGTTGGTCAATTTGCTCTAATTCAATTATATAACCTGAATTATAATTTTTCCAGAATATAATATTATTACAAGATCAAAGTTTTCAACTCACTCAGGTTACAAGGAGTTCATGTTTTCTTTTTGTAAGTAGAATTTCGTCGAACAGGTGACTTGCGTGTTGCCACTTGCTAGGGAGGGGGAATTCGTATCCTCTGCGTTAACTCAAACGTTGAGTTAACGCAGAATGAATCCTACCGTCCAATTTGTGTTGGCGCGAATATCAAAGGAGTCGGTGCATTTTATTTTAGATAGGATTGATCTGGATCCTGATCCGACGGCCGAGATGTATTAATGCAGAGGATACGGATTCCTCAATTAATTTTATATAGTAATGTGATATTCAATTCCGAAAGAAACTAAAAGCGCAACTGACGGAAAAAAAAAAAGTATTGTGCTCAGGAGCATAAACGGTCGGATACGGATCAAATAGTGGTCAAGCCGTATCCTTATCTGTTATAATTTTTCGGATACAGATACGAATACGGATAGTCTCGAATACAGATACAGATCGGATATTAAATGGATACAGATCGGATATCGGACAGATACAAATACGGATGTGAATATAATTCGGATAAGTAAAAATAAACTACTAATGTACATTCTAGTAAAAAATAACAACTAAATATAATTTTTCATTCATAAATTAGATATAATATTTTTCATAATAAGTTTGTTGGTTACAAAATATATATTATATTATTAAAATATAAGTCACTATTCATGTCATAGTGTTATATTGTTCATCAGAATATATATGTATATGCAGTTTAATAAATCATTGATATGTATATGTAATTTAATAAATTAATTTAAGAACATAGAGTGCATTTGTAGCAGTTTAGAGTGTAAACGGTCGGATACGGATAGTTAAGGATAGTTAAAATCGGACGGTCCAAATCTAAACAGAAATATTCTATTACCTCAGAGGATATGGATCCTATAATTGAGTGTAGTTTAGTTCGGATAGTCATCCGAAATAGATTTGGGTTTGATGGCATCGAAGCCGTCTAATGTGCATTAAAATTTGTGCATTTCAGAGCACATCAGACAACTCTAATATTCATTGAATTCAAATTTACTTTTGATAGTTATTGGACCTACACTTTTTTTCATATTATATACTTCATTTACTTTTGTATTACTTCTAATTTTCTGGAATTAATTGTGTGGGAGTGAGTAAAAAAATTGATCCTTAATTTTTTTTTCTTTTTTCATGAACTTGCAGGCAAGCAAAAGCTATAAAATGGAAAGGTATAGTGTGTTTAAAAAAAATTTGTATGTTGTTAAATTAATGAACAAAACACATGAATTAATTTTTGAATAAACAATTCACCCAAATTGGTCCCTAAACTCTTCTACTTGTAAACTTTATATGTGCATACCTTTTTATTCAAAAAATATTGATTTTAGTATATTAGTCAGCTTGATGAATTGGTACTTAAATATAGAAAATTTTAAAATTAAATAAAATCAATTGATATTCATTATCTCTTACTGAATCTGAATCTGCGCTTATATATGGAGATCATATTAAGCAATTAATTATTTGAACTTTAAAAATAAAGAAATTAATTCATAACACAGGTCAATGTGTGTTATATACATAGTAATGTAACCTCACTCTAATAATAACAATAATCCAGCCCATGACCTTCCTACGGGTCCTAATTATAGTAAATTAACATAAACCGTTTTAGATTTGATTGACAAAAATAGAAGGTAATTAGTAATTAATTACCTAAGTTCCACATTCTTTACCCACAATACCTTTAGATGTATCACACCATTATGTTCGTTTTTGGGTAAATATATTAACAGAGTTATTTTAATTTTTATACATCGTACGATCAATAGAGAGTTATTTTAATTTTTATACAGCGTACGATCAATAGAGAGTTATTTTAATTTTTATACAATGCACGATCAATAAAGATAAAATTAAAATATGAAATTAAAATAGCTTTGTTAATATTTTTATTCTTATTGATATTTACTCTTTGTCAATAAAGATCAACGAGTATGGAAAACTGAAACAAATGTAATTCAGAATAAAAAAACACATTCAGATCGATTATATTTCAACTTTTGACATGAAATGCCACTTGAAATTAATGTAGTCCTTTATTTATTTTTAAAAAATTCATTCGTATGTAACTCCGGGTACAAATTTTAAGTACATGAAAATTAAAAATGGTCCTAAAAAAAGGCCAATAAATATAGCAAACTAACCTAACCTCTCTCTGAACCCTAATTCACCAACAACCTAATTAAACAAATTTTCCTTCAATAGAGCATCCAACCAGGATAAAGATATTGACAATATTATTTTGACTTTCTGCAGTGCACGAGTCATATAATTTTTTATCTTAACTCTATTGTCCATGCATTGTTCGAAGTCAAAACAACGCTATCAATATCTTTACTCATCCATCCAGCTATAAAAATCCACCCCTCCTCTTCCTCTCTTTAAGCCTGCCAAGCACAAGAGAAAGAGAGCATCTTTTTCTTTCAGTTCCTAAGTTTCAACACCGGGCAGGTTTCGACAGACAAACTCGATCGTTGCAATGGAGATGAAGAAGGCCGCATGTGCTTTGCTTTTCGTCGCTGCATCCGCCACTGCTGTAATGGCATCCGAGGCACCCGCTCCTGCACCTACCAGCGGGGCCTTCTCTGTCTCTGCACCGACTATCGGGACCCTTGTCGGTGCCTCCGTCCTCTCCTTCCTCACCTACTACTTGAACTAAGTTCTTTCTAATTTATGGATTAGTTGAGAAAAAATGTTGAGAAAAGAGAATTTATGGAATGTGGGGTCATGTATGTGGATCATATAGCTCTTTCTTGAATATTAAATGATTTGATCCTTAAGTATTAATTAATATTTACTTGTTAGTTTATTAATAAAATGATTGTCATTTAATTATTGTACTTTTAATTTGTTAATGAAATGAGAGGATCACTTTATTAGATAATAATTAAGGTACCAATGGAGCATTGGTCTATGGTAGCATTAATTCCTATTCTTGGATCCTCCATTATCATTCAAATTGCTTATTATTTAAGTTCACACATAATTACTTGAATTGTGTATTTGTGTATATTTATGTTGTGCTTCAATATAAGTACCTGATACAGCAATGATTATTTATTTACGAGGAGGGTTCAAATGCCTCCATTTTTCATGCCTCCATCATGCCTCCATTTTTAAAAACTTTAATAACTCAAAATTTAAAACTTAAAAATCAAAATAAAACCGTTAGATATGATCTAAATCATTTTATCTATGCACGTGTAAAAAATTATGACATTTCAATTTTGTTTTGGTTGTCATCAAGAGCTTGTAAAAAAACATACAAATGTGGATAATTTCTAGACGTTGATTTTTCAACTTATTGATTCACATAAAAACAAAATCAAAATGTGATAATTTTTTATGAGCACATAGATAAAATAATGTAGATCATATCCAACGGTTTTATTTTGACTTTTAAGTTTTAAATTTTGAGTTATTAAAGTTTTTAAAAATAGAGGCATGGTGGAGGCATGAAAAATGGAGGCATTTGAACCCTCCTCTTTATTTACACAATTTAACTAAGATTTAAGAAAACCATCATTGTGTTTTGCAATAATAACACAAACCAACGTTTTATCTATCTAAAAAAAATAATATTTTTTTTAAATGTAAGATTTGGTGTCTAAATATAATTTCATGTGGAAATTATGTTAAGCAGTTTGAATCGATTGTTTGAACTTTGAAAATGAAGAAATTAATAAATAACACTGACCAATTTTTGTTGTGCATAGTACCATAAATAATAATAATAATAATAATAATAATCCAACCCATTACCTTCCCACGGATCCTAAATTTAGTCAATAAACAGAAACCATTTTAGATTTGATTGACAAAAATAAAATGTAATTAGTAATTAATTACTTAAAAGTCCCACATTCTTGACTCACAATAGTTGGAGATGTATCATGTCCGCTAATATGAATAAAGATATTAACAAAATTATTTTAATTTTATGCAGCACACCATTCATAGAGATAAAATTAAAAGAATATATGGCTGATATGATGTATAAAGCAAAATATTTTTTGTTAATATCTTTATTCCGATTGATAATTTTCTATTGTATACCGTTGTATATTGAAAATATATTAATTTCCTACATTGATATTTGGGACATGTACCTATTTTCTCATACATGTTGATCCAACGAGTATATGGAAACTTTTGACATGAAATGCCACTTGAAATGTAGCCCTACATTTTATTTTATTTTAAATCTCATCCGTATATAACCTCCGGGTAAATATTTGAAGTACATGAAAATTAAAAATAAGTCCTAAAAAAACCCATAAAAATAGGAAATTAACCTAATCTCTCTCTGGACCCTAATTCACTAACAACCTAATTAAACAAAATTTCCTTTCATAGAGCATCCATTCATGGTAAAGATACTAACAATACTGTTTTGCCTTCCTACAACACACAAAATTATATAATATTTTATTTTGACTTTATTGTCGGTGCGTTGCACAAAACCAAAACAAATCAATAAAAATCCACTCCTTTCCCTCTCCCTTTAAGCCTGTCAAGCACAAGAGAAAACGAGCACCTTTTTGTTCCACCTCCAAATTTACAATACAAGGCAGGTTTCGACAAACAAATTCGATCATTGCAATAATATGGAGATGAAGAAGGTCGCATGTGCTTTCCTTTTCGTTGCTGCATCCACCACTGCTGCAATGGCATCTGAGGCAAACTGCTCATGCACCTGCCAGCGGGGCCCTCCCTTGAGACCCTAATACCATTGCTTTCTTGGGTGTGATGAGAAGACTTCTTGTTTTTTTCCTATGATTTGGGTCACGTACTGTAATTAAATTCAACATTCGATTAAGATTTAACAATTCTGATCACATGTGACTTGCGTGACCTCGTACCGTGTTGTGACCAGACTAGTTCGTGTGCCGCGCCATTTCAACTAAAGAGAAGACAACATACAATACTCATTATCACATTACAAAAACAGAATAATCTGAAAAAAAAAAATAATCATTCCACAAATTACTACTCTATGAGGAAATGATATTCATCTCAGGTCTGATATTCAGATGTGTATTGTAAACACGCTTCAGTAGCACTTTTATGTAAGCCTTAATTTTATCTTTCTCCTTGCCTTTGATCTCCTTAATGTTAAAGTTGTTGCCTTTGATCTCCATAATGCGAAAGTTGTTCCCGGTAAATCCAAGGCTTATCTCCACCTTGTAATGTGACTACATTGAAAATTTAATCAAGAGTTAGTTAGTTAGGAAGGACTTAAAATGCTTAAAAACTAGTACTGATGCAACCCAACAGATTCTATCTGGTAAGAGAGAGAATCGGTCTATCCAATCTAAAATCGATGGTCCAGATCTTTCTCGGTCTCTCCAATAAATTTATCAAATTGGAGAGAGATTCGTTATTCCTTTCCTGCCAATGCTAAAAAAATTATACATATTCCTAAAATAGCAAAATTAGCTAGCAATTCAAAAGTAACATAACATAACATCTCTAGCTATTATTAAATATTACTTTCTAGAATCAAAGTTAACAATTTAAATATAGACCATACAAGTTAGTCTACACACAACTCCAAATTAAGCCAAATAATTTTGCTCTTTTTTGTGATTCTAAAAGTAAAACACTACTGACTGGACTGGTAGAGATTTCCTTAATTTTCCAATCAATAATAACATGCTTACGTACGTGTTAAAAAAAGATTCTAAAGGCTTTGAGATATATGTTGCATTTTAAGCAAGCAAAACAATACAATATATAGTATGTCCAAGAGAGAGATTCTCAGTTATTTATTATTAACTTTATTGACAGAAAAATGCACTAAAAATACATAACCTATCCTTTTTTATTTCTTGAGAACCAATAAAATTGGAAGTCTGTTTATGTATACAAAAAATGCATGGATCAAAACCATTTCACATTTATCAATCCTACAATTAATCCTAGCTACTTCACGATAGCAATAAATAAGAACATTTATAATAGCAATAAATCACAAGAGAACTGTGTTTTGCAAGAAAGAATGCTGCAATTAAGACTCAAGTTGGTCTTAGTTAAAATCATCAGCTTATAAATCACAATATATACCTGGCAGTGGCAATGAACCAGAGTGAGCTTTTCAAGGTTACGTGAATGGAAGAGGAAACAAGCTACTAAATCAAACTCATCAGTCATGCACCATTCTCCAATTTTCAAGCTCTTTAAATTATCGAAGGATGGAAATTTAGTTGTTTCTTCTTCAATTACATCCTTCATTTGCTAAATTAAGAACAAAAAATAGCAAAAATACAAGTCAAGTCAAGTCAGTCAATATATATTTTCCATACTTGAAAATAAAATATAATAAATAATGCAGAATTAGTTATTTCATAAATAAAAGTGTTCTAGTAGTTTGTGTCAGATATATATCTCGAGGAGGGATCGGATGACACCTCTTTTTGGTGACATCTCTTTTACCACATCCATTTTTTTTATTTTCAAAGTCTAAATCGTCGATCCAAACCGTTCAACATGATTATCTAAATAAAATGTACTTGCAGATCAAATTTTACATTTTTTTGAATTTTTTTACTATTTATTAAGATCGGTACAAAATTCAATGGTCTAAGTATGGCTGTTTTTTGTAAAATACTTAATAAATAGTAAAAAAATTCAAAAAAATGTAAAATTTGATCTGCAAGTACATTTTATTGTGGAGATCATGTTGAACGGTTTGGATCGACGATTTGGACTTTGAAAATGAAAAAAATGGATGTGGTAAAAGAGATGTCACCAAAAAGAGGTGTCATCCGATCCCTCCTCATATATCTCATATTAAAATGTACTGTTGATAATTAATTTGGTAAAATGCTTCCAGCATAGTCATATATATTCGTTAGTTGCACATTAATAATACGAAACATTCTTCAAGCACCGGCATTTTTTTTATGCCTCATACGATCGAAATTAAAACCCGCATAATCACCACAAAAATAATTATATGCATATTATTATTATTTATGTTAGACTTATGGTTCAAATAAAGTATATTTTTACTTCTTCAAATTTGATCGGGCTATACTTATTTACATTTTTGAAAGAAAAACTGGGACAGATAATTGGGTTCACCAATGCGAGTAATGAAATTTAGAAATTGAGTTTGTTTTGCAAGTAATTAATAGCAATACAAGAATCCAATAATTATTATCAAAAACTAAGTTACAAATAATATACAATCGTACCAAGACACCCGATTGAGACAACAGCATTAACTCAAGATAGGTTGCATTTGAAAGACCCGTCAGAAACACAGGGTACTCATTGGCATGGTAATGGATGCACGCTTTCACAAGAGACTCCAGCTTTTTGAACTTTATTCTTCCCATTGACCAAGAATGTACCTTCAAGTAGAGCAGATTCGGGGTTGAAATTGATATGTCATGAGGAGTTTCGGGGTTCAATTCGCAGTCAAGTACAAGACACTTCAATGTGGCAGAAGATATGTTACAGGTGTTCAAATCACACCAAGAAAGCACCATTTCTTCTAAAGAAGGCAACCCTAACAGCTTTTGCATTACCTCATCTACAATCTCTATGGAATCAAGGGTTAGTTTCTTGAGGCAGGGAAGGTTTAAAGACGTCGGCCTTATATCTTCACCTTCCAAGTGTAATTCCATCTCCTGCAACGACTCACAGGAGAAGATAGAATCGGGAACTTGAAAATCATAATTCTCTGTGAAAATATGAACAGATAGAAACTTGAGTTTGAACTTTGCTGCCACATTATCAAGCCATGTAGTGGCAGGTTCGGGGTTGCTTCCTTCCTCATCCCATTTGAGTTTGAATGAATCCAAATTTATTATTGGATCACGGTGTTCAAAAACACCATTAATAAAATTTGTGAAATTTTCTTGAATATCAGAGATATCCTCTTCGTCTTCATCTTCTTCCAGATCTTCTAGGCGGAATTCATGAAAATCAAAATTGAGAACAGGTACAGCAGCCCAGAGATTCTGGAATCTTTTGGCTAGCAAGGAGGTCTGAACAGCCTCCTTTGTGCTCAGCAAAGACAGAATCAGTATCAGCATATCATCTCCCAACTCACTTATACTATCAACATCTTCAACTGCAATCTTTCTTCTCTTTTTTGTAGGGCTTTGAGTTGGATCCATGACTCCTGCTCCTGTTTGTGTATAATTAATTAAAAAAATAAACAATTAATGACTACTTAAGTCAATCTAAAAAATAAACAACAACTCCTTCTGTTAATAAATAAATACCAGACACATAAGCAAAAGAAAGCAACAATTGGTAATAAATTACTCAATTAAGCCTCAGGCAATGTCTATTCTCTACTCAAGTACTCTAGCAATGTCTAATCCTCAGGCTTAATTGTTTGTTCCTTTCAAAAATCAGTTACTCCATACTTAAAACGTTTAAGCCTCTAAACTAATTATTTTATTATCTACACCATTTAACAAATCATTCTGAAATAAAATTGATAATAATCTTTCTCTCTGATTGGAAAATGTAAAGATACTTAATTCATATATACATAATTCAAAGAATTTAGGGTTTAAATACTAGATAATTTATAGAAAGGAAGGGAAAGGGACTTAGTGATAAACTAATTCAGTGAACTAGCATTTACAAATTGATAATTCAACACAGAAATTGATAATAATCCTAAAATTATGCATAAACCCTAAACTTTTTCATCAACAGTGGACAATCTGATGGTTGAATTGAGTACCTAATATTGCCAAATCAGGTATTACGAAGCGACAAGAGTTATTGAAATTGATTAAGACTCGAGTAATCCAGTACTCCAAAATTTTGCCCCAAATGCAATTTAATTCAGAATAAGACGAGATGAATAAGGAAAAGAAAAAACAAAGTACAGTTCGAGCACCTATTATAGGAGATCGCAACGCAGAGCGGCGGAGGAGGCGGAGGAGCGGGGTGCGGCCGTGCGCCGATCGCCAATCTATGTGAGAGAGAGAGGGAATTTTGAAAAGATTTGGGGGTTTATTCTTATAAGCTGGGTTAGGTTAAATAAGGAAGTAAATCAAGTGGATAAATATAGAAACGAATCAGGACCGTCCCATCCGTACCGGCACGAATATTGATGAATCTCGTGCATTCCAGATTCTGATCGGACGGACGACATTCTAAACTCACGATCTGAGTTCCCAAGCGGTCGTCAAAGTCTTTTTTTAGTAGGCCTTACCCTTACTTATATCAAGTCTATTTTTTAGGGATCCTTTTTTATACTAAGTTTTTGAATTAATTTGAATTTGAATAATTATGGTAAATGGGGTGGATTAGTACTACTAAGATTAGTACCTCTTCTTTCTTTAACTAGTCCTTTTTTACACAACCCAATTACCATATGGCTATTTCATCACGGGCTAGTATTAGAAAAAATGAAACTAAAGAAATCCACCTTTTTTTCTATAATAAATTTCATGCGGTGTATTATATACTTTTTTTTTATTTTGTGTGTTTTTATTATGTCCATTTTTAAATATCTAATAATAAAATTTATTAAATACGAAAGTAAAATTAATATAATTTATATTATTTTCTCCACATATACATACAAATTTTATAATATTTTATTATATCCTCACCTTTAATAAGAGGAAGTAGGGGTGTGATAGGTCAATGTGCCAATGACTCTCAATAAACTTAATCTCGGCCCACAAGTGACTTGGGATTCGGACCCTGCCAAGGGCCAACCCGAGGTGGAACAAAATAGGGCCCTTAATAAGCTGGTCGTGGCCCAAAAGTAACTCGGGACCCGGACCCCTTCCTGGGGCCAGCCCGAGACCAAAAGCAATAAGGCCCATAGCCCGGCAACAAGCATGTCCGACGAGGCCCAGTTGGGTCGCACGCGACAGGTCCAAAAAGCGACTCGGGACTCGGACCCCTTCCTGGGGCCAACCCAAGACCAAATAAAACAAGGCTTGCGGTCCAGCTGCCGAACGGCCCGACGAGGACCGAACCGGGCCTCGTCCAATTAGCCCGAAGCAATCATGCTTGGCGAAGTCGAGTTGGGCCTCACTTGATAAGGCCTAGTCCAACATCGACTTCCTGTCACCGCCCTTTATGCAGGTGTCACCGCTTTTATGCGAACTCCCCTAACTGTTCTGACAACACGTATTAAACGGTTAGGGGCGACCTATTTAAGGCAAACAGTTCCTTGAAATATGGGTCGCAATTTCTCACTAAGCAAGGTATTATAGAGGATAGAGCACTAATACCTTCACACCTTTCCACTTTTCTTAGTCTCGGCCCATGGACCCGAGATGGGACGAGCCCAAATCTTTAACTTTCTCCTCATATGGCCTACTCCCCCGAGATAGGACGTATCAACCACCGTGGGGCCCCCGCTCCAACTAAGCGAGATGGTTGCGATTGGCAAGCAGGTCGAGTCCAGTGTTAGCGCTCCTCTGGAGGCTGCTCGGCGAGTTGAGAACACTCAACCCCCAGCTAACCATTCATTGGGCCCAAGACCCAATGCTCCTTTGAGGGAACCTCCTCTCGGGAACTCGAGCACGGTAGCAACAAGTTCAAATCCCCTTGACCAACCTGCTCGAAGATCTCGTGATCCTATTGTTACACCTACCGGTCCCATGATCCTGTTACCAGGAGGAACAACAAATTCTCAACTAACGTCGGGTCCAGAACCTCATAGGCGAGTCACTCAACCAATTGGCCCGACTCCTACAACTGGTCAAGTCATAAGACCAACCGAAGCAACTATTGTGACCGCTCAGACCACCATACCAGTCGGATCAACCCCTGTGACTAACCCGAACTAGCTAGTCCACCCTCAATACAACACCCCGTACATCCCTCAATACGTGTACCCGTCAAACTCTTACACTTACCCCCAGTACACTACTATTCCCCCAGGGTATTATTATCCATATACCGACCCTGGTCCGTTACCTCAACCTCAAATCCCTATCCCAACACTTGAAGCGCGGCAACACAATTCTGCTCCAGTAATGCTGCCGATTAACCCCGGACTCGATCCGGACAATCCCGGGTCTGGTCCCAAAAACCCTGGCCCTGGTCCAGAGCCTTTGAGCCTTGGTCCAGAGAATCTTGCTCACGGTGGGGGGGCGGAACAGGTTAATGGCATGCAGTGTCGAAACTTTATAAGTGAGCGGGAAGCGAAATCCCGTCTGAGGCGGCCAATTCAGAAAGAAGTGTCAGTCGTACGAGATCTAAGCGGTCTCGAGATGACCGTAGCAAGCGGACGAGAAGGGAATGGTCTGTGTATACGAAAAGAGACCGCCGAGATTCTCCTTCCAGAAGGCAAAAAAAGTCGCCAAAGGGAGCCGGTCCAGCTAGTGGGGATATGGCAATAATCAGAGACATGATTAGAAAAGGAGTAGCGGAAAAGATAGCTGAGATGGAAATGGAAAAGGTAGGGACCTATTCTAGATCGATGAACTTGTCGAAAGGTCCTTTAGCTCCAGAAGTATATGGAGTTTCGATGGTAGATTTCAAATACACCACTGGCCTTACCAGTTTCCAAGGCAGTGGAGATACTCAAGACCCACGGAACTTTGTATACGGGTTCCTGGAAAGGCTTCGGTTACATGAAGCATCAAATGTCGTTACGTGCCGTGTATTCACCACCTGTTTGACTGGTGAGGCATGTGAATGGTACATGAAGTTAAGGTAGGGGTCAATAAGAACTTTTGATGAACTGGCGAATGCGTTTCTGGCTCGCTATGACATGATCCGGCCTCCCCGAGCCCCTTGTGATTCTCTCCTAGATCACATTCAAGGTCTCAAAGAGAGGACCCAGACATTCGTTGACAGATTTGTGCGGGCCTCTTGAGAGGTTCAAAATTATAGCAAAGATTTCGTTTTGGCAGTAATTCAAAATGGGCTCTGGCAAGGAGGGCCAGGTACCCTCAGGTATGATGCTCAGAAAAGAGAGTTCAAAAGTTTACAAGAGTTTTTGGCTTTTGCGGAAGGGTACATTTGGTCGGAGTTAGACGCTGCTAAGTTTGCTAGGCCGCGATCTCGGTCACCGAGACCATTGCAGGACAATTGGTAGCCTGAAGGTAATCAATCTCGGAGGCAAGAACACCCTAGTAGGAACAACCAACCAGGGAGAGGAGCAAATAGGCGAGACGATGGTAGTGAAGGATATCGGCCGCATTATGTTCGCTATGCTCCCTTTGTCAAAAGGAGGAACGAGATGTATCACGTTATCAAAGACATGGCCGACCTTCCGAGGCTGTTACCTAGAGAAATATTTGAGGTTAAAGATATGAACCAGGAATGTCTTTTTCACCGCTTCAAAGGGCATTACACGGGGGATTGCCTCCAACTGAAAGACGTCATGGAAAGAATGGCGAGAGAAGGAAAGAACGAAGTATATCAAGCCCGGTTTTTACAAAAAGTATATCCGGAAGTATAATGGGGAACAAGAGTATAAGAAGAAGATCCAGTACAGGAAAGACTATACCGGACCTAGGTATTTGGAATGAAAGCCTCAAGACGATCGCAAGGAGAGACCCGAACAACTTGAGAGGCAGAAAAGTCTGGATATTAACGTAATCAGTGGAGGGCACAGGGAGGTGATTCTAAATAAGCACAACCGGGACGATATCAAGCCATACCTGACCATACTAAATGTAGAACAAGCTCCGGAGACAACTGTCTTACCGCCCCATGAGCAAAGTTTGAACTGTCGACCTTTGAATATCTAGAAGTCCTAGGACTTTTTCCTAGACAACTGTCTTACCGCCCCATTCTAAGCTTGTGTGCTATTTAAAATGTGTTTTGCGCGTTTAAAGCAAAGTTAAATGTTTTACAAATATTAAGAAATTACAAACCAATATTTTGGTTCTGGTACCAGAGAGGTGGTATCAACTGATAATGTAATAGTTTTCATTTGTTATGAAAATCGGTGGATCATCCCACTTTTTTTCAAAAAAATAAAAAGAAATTACAAACCTATAAACAAACGACAAATAAATTGCTCTACGCGATTCCCTTTACACGTTTTATATTGGATGATACTATTCAGAAAAAAAAAAAAAGATTCAATTTTCTTCATTACAGTAATGGACAATTATATGTAATATTCTGCTTGCTTGTTGAATACATCAAACAAAATACTTTCTTTAAATTTATTTACAAAATATCTTTGTGAATTCAAATATACACCCTTTTTTACACTCTCTCTCTATCTCTCAATTATTTTTGCTAACAAAAATAAATTGAGTAAATGAGAGGGAGGGGACAGAGAGCAAAGCAAAAAGTATATTTGGATCCAACAAGGTCATTTTGTAAATGTATTTAAAAAAGAAAGTATTTTGTTTGATGTTTCTGAGGGTATTTTTTAAAATTTTTCCAACAAATAATAACAGGTACAGAGATAAATGTGATATAAAAAAATTAACTGTACCAGCATGATAGTTATGTATTACATCAAAAGGAAGCTTCAACTTTAGCTTATATTAAGCATATTCCCCGGTATGGTACATCATTTATATTTATGAGAATAGAATAACCACACCAACTTTTATTTTTTAGATTACACTACGACTCATGCAACACAACAACAAAAAAACGCACAAATAATGAATGAATCAAGTGCAAGGGCAAAATGGAACCTTAAACAAAATCCCTTCTAGCTTGCCTATTTCTATATCCCGATACCAAAAGTGTTAATTCCGGTAACCGACACCAAAGTGGAATCTTCTAGCTTGTCTATCATTAAATGCATACTCCAGCCTTAACGGGCCCAGAGGTGAGTCTACCCGAATGCCAACCCCATACCCGTAACCACTGCCCGGTTTTCCCCTTGCTCCTGCTGGGTCACCTGTCAAACACAGACCCCACGAAAACACAAAAAATATTACACAATACAACCTTTTTAGATTTAGTATACCATTGTTTTGGTCTTTCTATAATTAGTAGTGTGAGGCTGTGATACTATGCATAGCGCAGATTGGTCCCTACTATGGATCAATATTTTTGTTTTCAAAATCTAAATAATCAATCTAAACCGTTCAATATGATCTCCATATGAAAATGTACTTATAGATCAAATTTTACATTTTTTAGAATTTTTTTACTATTTTTTTAGATAGGTAACATTTACTTATATAAAGATTCTAGAACATTCAAAGGTAGTGATTTTCTAACTATCTAAAAAATGAGTAAAAAATTTTCTTAGAAAATGTAAAATTTTCATATCATTTTGAATGGTTCAGATCGACTATTTGGAATTTGAGAACAAAAATATTGATCCATAGTATGGACCAATCTGTGCTATGCATAGTATCATAGCCTCACTCTAATTAGTATTACGAGGAGGGATCAAGTTACAACAAATTTGAGTTACAACAAAGTTACAACAATCATTTTTTTCATTTTCAAAGTCCAAATCGTCGATCCAAACCGTTCAACGTGATTATCTAAATAAAATGTGCTTGCAGATCAAATTTTACATTTTTTTAAATTTTTTTACTATTTATTAAGTATTTGACAAAAAATAGTCGTATTCAGACCATTGAATTTTGTACCCATCTTAATAAATAGTAAAAAAATTCAAAAAAATGTATCAATCCAATATACAGTTATGAGTTGTATGTGGTATCTATCCATAGCCTTTTTTACTTGTTTATGAGAGAGAAGCTTACCAGGTACTTTAGGACCAGATCCAAGATCACTTCCGTAGTCACCAAACACCACTCCTTCTAGTGGCCCGAACTACAAATTATAAATAAGGATTATATTTCAACTTGAAACTCATGAATAATGTCTCATCCCTAAAATCCATTTCAAATCAGATCATAAGATAACCAAATATGTTGCAGAAATTACATAGCTCCCCGGTATTTGTTTAGGAAAAATCAGTGCATTACCAATCCGAACCAAGCAGTACCGAATCAGAATCCAACAATTCAATGAGAGGCTTTTTCACAAAGGCCTCGGCATGAAAAGTTTTGGGGTTGATTATCAGTCTATCACAGTGCAAAAAGAACTGTAAATAGGCGTGTTCATTGGATCCAGTTTATTTGGTTTTCAACCGAACCAAAAAAGTTTGGATTTAAATGGTTCTGTTTTTCTGTTAAATGGATCGGTTTGGTAAAAAAAATTATTATTTCGGTTTTTTATATTTGGTTTGGTTTAGATTTTTCAAAACTGAAAAGACCGATCTGACCGAACTCTATATGGTTCAAATCCATGCTTTATATATAATGCATGTAATATCAACAACTTATATTTTGGTTTGGATATTTTAGAACATCTACATATTTTGCATGGAATTGAACAATGTATGTAATGTCAACAACTTATATATATAATTCATATTTATTTCTACGATTATAAAATGTATTAGTGTACTTATTGAGATTTGACCTTTTAAACTTTAATCTCTCTTATTTCGGTTCAACCAAACAAACTGAAATTTACTTTGGTTATTTTGGTTCGGTTGACAAGTTTAATTCGGTTTTAATCGAATTGACCCAATGAACACCCCTTAACTGTAAAAAACATCATGCCTTACCATACGGAAAGATACTTCACCACTGCCTACAGCATATGACCGACCGGACCCCACGGCTCCTTCCTCATATCCACGTACGCTGTTGGTGCCACCAATTGCAAATGCTTCATGAGGCGAAAAGTTGCCCTCCACGTGGCCACCGGATCCACTGCAGAAAACACAAAGATAAAAATTAAGAGGTCTTAATTCAGGTTTATGACAAACTTCTTTAAATATTGAAGCACACCAACTAAGAGCAGTCCTTTCCATTTTTAATTTATGCAACAAAATAAGTTCAAGGGCCAAAGTGATCTGATCTAGGAAAGGAAGAACTTAAAAAAATTTAGTCACCATAAAAAACATGGAAGAACACAAAATAAAATAAAATAAAATAAAAAAGAGTACCTAAAAAGGAAGCGGGCTGGGCCGACATCAAAACCTTGGCGAATACGGGCAGTTACTCGGTTGAAGCATAACCACTCAGGTAAAACTGGTAGCCCTTGCTCTACATTCAACACTAACTGCAACAGATAAAAAAATCTTAGACATACATACATAGACAGATAGGGGCGGAATCACATTTAAAAAAAATATGATTGGCAGGGGTATTTAAAGATACTAACCATAGTGGAACTATAGTCGCCAGAATCAGTATAGATGCTTTCAAATTTTGCGAGGAGTGTGTCATCATACGGATTTCCACTAGAGTAGATACACAATTAATAAGCTGCTTATGCAGTAGTAATAAAGGACAGAGGGAGGGGGGCCCACCTGGCAGTAAGCTGGCAGTTGTAGAAATCTCTTATGATTGGCTCACCCTTGTCATCACGAGCACCCGTGTGCTTATGGAATACAACAAAATATATCATGACATGTGTCAGTTCAATAGTCAAACAAATAGCAAAAGTTCAAAAGCCCTTGCACAATTTCTATTCATTTTACTTTCAAATACTAAGCTCCTCACTTTTACCATTCATCTAAGAAATTACCTAGTAATAGAAATGGCTCATACAAGCCTATTGCACAATAGTGAGGCTATGGTACTATGTATAGAGCGGAATGGTCCGTACTACGGATCAATATCTTTGTTTTCAAAGTCCAACCAATCGATCTAAACTGTTCAACGGGATCTCCATATGAAAATGTACTTGTTGATCAAATTTTACATTTTTTTTATAATTCTTTTACTATTTTTTAGATAGGTAAAAAATCACTTGATCTAAAAATTCTAGACCATTCAAAAGTGGTGATTTTCTAGCTATCTAAAAAATAGTAAAAAAATTCTAAAAAATGAAAATTTTAGTCTACAAGTAAATTTTCATAAGGAGATCATGTTGAACGGTTCAGATTGACTATTTGGACTTTGAAAATGGAGATATTGATCCGTAGTACGGACCATTCTGTGCTATGCATAGTACCATAGCCTCACTCATTGCACAAACATTTTTAAGTATCTTGTAAGTACCTGGAATATTAAACCGACGGTGCCGCTCCACTTAGGCCTGAAAGGTCGGCTATATTCTATCCCAGCAGTGACTCTACCAATTGTCAGGCCTAGATGATCTGTTCGATCAGTTCCATGTACCAGTGTACCTGGAGTTCTTGAATTCTGGTACCAGCAACATAAATAAACACAATATGAGAACAATTTGCTAATCTTTTGGTAGTGACAATTTTTAAGAAAATATGTCTTGTGTGATTTGATGGGTTTATTTTAAAAATATTTCATAATCAATACTACATAATAGTAAGGAACATGTGAGAAGGATTTGTTTGTTCAGTCCCATGTACCAGTGTATCTGGTGTCTTTGAATTCTGGTACCAACAACATAAAAATTAAACACAATATGAGAACAATTTGCTAATCTTTCGGTAGTGACAATTTTTAAGAAAATCTGTTTTGTGTGATTTCATGGGTTTATTTTAAAAATATTTCATAATCAACACTACATAATAGTAAGGAAAATGTGAGAAGGATTTGTTTGTTCAGTCCCATGTACCAGTGTATCTGGTGTCTTTGAATTCTGGTACCAACAACATAAAAAATAAACACAATATGAGAAGAATTTGCTAATCTTTTGGGAGTGACATTTTTCAAGAAAATCTGTTTTGTGAGATTTGATGGTTTGTTTTAAAAATATTTCATAATCAATACTGTATAACAGTAAGGAAAATGTGAGATTATCCAGAAAGGGTCATCTAACATGTATAAATTTTAAAAGTCTAGTGCCTACATTCGCATAAAATTGAAGTTGCATTGCCCCCACCCCCACCCACAAAATTTACTGTATCAAATCAGAACAGATGATACCAAAAATAAGAACTGCATTGTACCTTAAAATAGAAAACTACAAAGGAAGAAGTAATTTCCTGACCTGAACCATTATAGATCGAGAGGTTCTTTTGTTGTCACCATCAATCCATGGGTCAGTGTAATTAATGCGAAAAATGGAGTCTATCTGGCCTCTTTCTAGAGAGAGATTCAACTTCTTGTTCCTCCCAAACACATTTCGATGTGAATATGCAAAACTGCATTTAGGTCAAATGAGAGGATCAAGACTCCAGGTTTCTGGATTTGGCCGAATGAAATGAACACTTTTAGGGGCAAAAAGGGAAATGCAAATTACCTGCCAATGAGTCCTGAAAGTGGCCCATTTGTAATCCTGCATAAACAAATAGTATGCAATTGGAGCTTATTAAAAAGACAATTATACTGGAATATAATAGAGAGGAGTGGGTTTTAAGTTCACAATAGGATAAATTAACAGTTACAACCCAAAAGTTACAATGATAAGAATTTAACCGATCCTACAAATATAGAATAGAGCCAGGGAGTAAGGTATCCTCATTTAAACTATTTTTCTATTCCACTTTTTCAAAAGAGAACAGCAAAAACATTTTTTGGAAAAGTGTTACAACTTGCATAGTGTATCTGAGGTATACATTATGAATTGCATGTTTTAGAATAAATAAATGATAACAAGAGCGCATTGGCACGTCTGACATACCCACTAGAGATGCCACCACCAGCTGAGAAACCACCTGAAGGCCTTTCTACAAGGTTCATTACAAGATCTACTTTGCTAGAATCTAAACAATAAAAGATGGGTAAGTTTTAGAGCATCCGTACATAAAGAAACAAAAGTTCTCACCATAGGAATTAGAAAAACATAAAAAGAAAAAGAGTGACGCTACGGTACTATACATAGCGCGGATTAATCCGTACTACGGTTAATATTTTTGTTTTCAAAGTCCAAATAGTCGATTTGAACCGTTCAACATGATTTCCATATGTAAATGTACTTGCAAACTAAATTTTATATTTTTTAGAATTTTTTACTATTTTTCTAGGTAGGTAGAAAATCACTCCTTTTGAATGGTCTAGAATCTTTAGATCAAGTAATATTCTACCTATCTAAAAAAATAGTAAAAAAATTCTAAAAAATGTAAAATTTGATCTACAAGTACATTTTCATATGGAGATCATGTTGAACAGTTCAGATTGACTGTTTGGTCTTTGAAAATGGAGATATTGATCCATAGTACGGACCAATATGCGCTATGCATAGTACCGTAGCCTCACTTAAAGAAAAATAATAAAAGTCTTTCTGACCTCCACTTTGTTGGGGAATTATGGAGGCATCTTCCATAATTCCCATTGTTAGTATTGTCTCAGCGTCTCTCTGAACTTGTTCCCGATTAAACACCTATTAATTTAACACAGATAAGAAAATAAGCTAGGTTCAGTTTAGATAAACCAACATTTGGTATATGAAAAACAAAAAATAAAATAAAATGAGAGGATACCATTTAGATTACAAACCTGGCCTTTCTTTGTAGTTAATTGTTGGAGTATGGTCTCTGGTTTTGTCTTACCAACAGTAGGTTCACCCCTGAAAAGAACATAATAATGTCAAGTGCAAAATAATACAGAAAGTATAACCTTCTATAAAAATATCTGTGGAATATAAAAAAAAAGCTTACGTTTTTCTATCAAGAAAACGAAGAATAATATTGTTAACCTCGCACTCGGATACTTGCATCCGAAGCATGCCCCCTGACAGAATTTCAATACCTGTAAACTAAAATAATAAAAAAATGAAGGTGAATTAATTCCACTATAGCGAAACACAAAAATTATAGAAAATTGAAATTGGGCACTTACCGCACCAAGTAGACCACGATCATAATACCAATCATTGATGGATTTTACGACTCGTTCAAGATGCCTTATGTTTACTATCTTCCCTGCATGACTTGACACAAGAAACTTTTAAATAAGGAGCCCCATTTCAGATATTCAAGGGTTTTTGTGACTAATTTAACACAAATTTACCATATTGGTCATGGAACGCATCTTGTAAAAACTTGGTTGGAAGATGATTTGCACCTTCACAGATCAACCCTCTAAATTCCTGGTTTGGCTCTACCTGTAAAAGCAATTAAATCTTTTCAATCAACTCAGTCAATTCTACAATAAAACAATAACAAAAACCAAAGTCAATTCACTGCCAAAACTAGTGCAGTTAAGAAACAAGGAATCTGATGCATGCAGATTATGGCCGGTAGTAATAATAACTGTATATTATAATGAGATATCCCATTTGACCTTTATATTGTAGAGCATGCCATATAAAGAAGTGACCCCAGCAAAATTTAGTTATATCATCAGAAAATACTAATTGACTAAACTTACACTTTGTTCTTTCTCTTCACACACAAGGCTTTTAGATTATATTAAGTTCAAATTCTGAAAACAGGAATTGATGGAGTCGAGATATGCCAGTACTATTATTAAATTTGATTTTACAATGAGTTAATAAAATGAAATAGAAATTGCAGGACCTTCCGAATTTATATGAGCGCAAGTATCCAGATGAAACTGAACTCTTTCATTTCTTAATAGAAGGGTATCATATGTATATTAGTTTGATCAACATTTTGATTCCCTTCTATTTCTAGGTCAAACCAAAAATAAGAATATTTTATTCCTACCCCTCTCATAGATGGAAATGAATAATTCTTAGTAACCATTTTTACAAAATAAAGCAAGTTTGTCAGCTGAACCTTGAGCTCGGCAACATAAGTCAGATCTCCAGTTCAGACATCAAAATCTATCATACACCGATTGCATCCAATTCCTAAAAATAAACTTTTGATTAAATAAAAAAGAGGTACCTGAAAGACGAGACGGATGCCATCACGGGTGTCGAAGGCAACAGGTACACAGGAGCGGAAGAGTCCAGTCTCTACGATGCGTGTCACATCCTCATCTACATCACGTGATGTCAGCGCTGTGTTCGCTCGGCACGCTCTCAGCGCCTTCTTTGCCTCCTCTTCCAGGTCACCCCTCTCCAGCAGCTCCCCGTCCTGTCAAACAATTTTCAACCAGGCATTACAAACTTTCTATTTTCTAGCCAGTAGGAGGTGTTACTGGTAATAAGGCCAACTACCCGGCATATAGCTCACAGCAAGCAATTCTGTTTGAAATTTTTAACTTTTACCAGAATCCTAATAAAGTATTATATAGGCATAAATAATTCCCCAAATTTTCTTTGAAATTCCTAAGTAACTGTTTTGCATATAACCAGCATTGGGGTATTTTCAAGACAATAGGTGTTACTAGGGGTAAACATTTTGACAGAGAAGTTTTTGATTCATGCAGTGCTGCTTTGACTCTAGTGTCCGTGTGTTGCATGAATTAAAAACTGCTGTCAAAAATTTACCCTGTTACTAGTAATAATGCTAATTACCCAGCATGTAGCTCGAAGCAAGCAATTCTGCTTCCAATTTCTATTTTTTACCAGAATCCTGGTAAAGCATTATATAGGCATATATAATTACCCAATTTTGAAATTCTAACTTGTAGATGTACTGAAACAAAAGTTTAAATCATAAGAGCTCACCTTAGTTCGTACCAAAACCTCGCTAATCAGAATTCTCTCTTCTTTAAGTGTAATACTTTTCGGGTCCTGGTTCTGATCGGATATCGCTAACGCGAGCTTAGGTCGAAGCTTTTGGCTCACGGTTTTGACATATGACTGGACCGAGTCCACGAAACAATCCAAGCGGAGGCGTGCGAATGGGAGAGCGGACAGGATAGGAGGCACTGGAAAGGGAGAGGAAGAACACGGATCGAGCGAAGGGACTTTGATGGAAGAAGAGATGAAACGAACTTCTTTGTTCTTCGTACGAGCCATGGAGAAAGGAGTAAAAATGTTAGGGTTTTGAGTTTGGAGAGGGTTTAAGGTTTACGCCATTGGAGGTGGAGGTCGGAGAAAGAGGAAAGGCAAGGTACCGAATGAATTCATATTACTTTGAGGTAACAGAAATTTTGAGTATAGATCCTGACCGTTCGATCTTCTTTGCACGAATATTAAAGAGTTCCCGTGCATTCCACCTCAGGCCGGATCGGCTATATTCTGATTAGACGGTCCTGATCTGAACGCAAATATTCTGTTACTTCAGAGAATATGGACTCGGTAGCGTACTAGCGTATAATGTGGAATACTGATTCCCGTTCGAAAGTCGGGGAAATGGAGGGGAGTGGTTCGGAGGGGTAAATATTTTAACAGAGTACTATTTACTTCATGCAGCCCAAAGGATATGAATCAAAACAGCACTGTATTATATAGTTCGTGCGCTGCACGAAGCTAAAACTGCTCAGTTAAACTCTTTTCCGTTCGGAGTCCAAGCTCTGCAGTTTAAAAATAAACTGGATACTCCTAGAAGGTAAAGGCAGAATTCGCCGAATTTTTTTTTAATATCCATAAAAAAAAATAAAAAATTACACAAATATCCAGTTTTTTTTGGTATTTTTAAAAACTACTCTGACCATCAGAACTCTAGACGGTCAAAAAAGGAGTTGAACCGCCAAAAGTTTTGGAGGCACAGGATTTCCTATATATTCCTTTTAGGGCTGTCAACGAGCTGGGCCCTAGCTCAGCTTGTTAATTCTGGACCGAGCTTTTACCGAGCGAGCTAGACCTATGACATCCGAGCTAAAAGTCCAGCTTGAAATCGTGACGAGCTCACTGGGCTTTATTGGGCTTGAAGTCGTGAAAATATGGACCGAGCTAGCTCACGAGCTCACTGGGCTTTATTGGGCTGCTATTATACAAATTCAAAAATATTAAATAAGAAAGCCCATTAATTATTTACATAATCCAAGCCATCAAATATGATAGAATTTATATAAAACATAGCAATTAATTTATTATAAACACATTTAAACATACAAATCCACACAAAATAACATAAATTCACACAATTATTTAACAAAAACTGAATGGAGACTACTGGGCCATATGTAAATTTGTAATTCAAGGCCTATAGTGTATAGCTCGTTATGAGCTGAGCTGGCCCGGTCCGAGCTAGGCCTTAGCTCAGCTTGTTAATTTTGGCCCGAGCTAGTGGCTCGCTGGCTCGCTAATAGCTCGGTCCACTATCGAACGAGCTGTTACCGATCGAGCCAGAGGCGAGTCACGAGCGATCCACGAGTTGCGAGCTTTTTTGCCAGCCCTAATTCCTTTTCATTAATTTTTGAAAATAAATGGAGCAACTTACAATTTAAATATACTAGAAGAATCATCAAACAAAAAAAATGAAATATATTATAATTTAGATATACTAAAAGTACTAATAATATTAATTTTATTTTTTAAATTATAAATTATATTTATTTATAATGACCATTAATTATGGACTAATATATATTCATTTCTTTCTATTTTGTTACCAAGTAAAAAAATGTTATTTTGAATTACAATGGAAAGTCCAATTGAGCACAAATCCGAGGAATACAAAACTGATTAGGCTCTTGTGATGATTTTATAAAATATTAGGATTTCAAAAAAAATGTAATGTGTTCTAAAACGACTACACGTGTCACGGAATGATACGATTTTGTTATGGTGCGGTACGTGTGCTTGTTACGAGTCTCGTGCTATCACTATTCGCGTGATGTGACTGTTATTAGAAAAATTGAAACGACACACGAACTAGTCTGGTCGCAACACGACATGTGCTAATGCGAGTCACATGTGATCAGAACCGCTAGATCTCGATTGAATGTTAAATTTAGAATAAACTAACTTAAATTAAAAAAAAAATAGTTAAACATGATAAACATGACCGGCCGATTTTATAATAAATTAATTCGAAAATTAATAAATTCGCACCCATTGTTCTACATACTTCCTCTCCATGCCATTGCTCAATTTATATGTATTATTTGTTATGTAATGATAATTTGATTTCTGATTTACGGTTCAGTTTTGACTATTTAAAACTAAATAAAACGAGTGAACCAAATAGTATTTTGTATATATATTAATATATAAATTATTAAGTGAGTACTTATATTATTAATTATACATAATCAGATTAAAATTTGATAAATTTGGTGCGTTCAATTTTAAAATTTAATAAGATTAAAAAAATATACCACTGTAATTCAAATTCAAATTAATTGAAAATCTTAGTCTAAAGGACCCCTAAAAAATAGACTTGCCATAACTAAAACCTACTAAAAAATAGACTCCACGACCGCTTGGGAACTCAGATCTTGAGTTTAGAATGTCGTCCGTCCGATCAGAATCTGGAATGCACGAGTTCCATTAATATTCGTGTCGTTACGGATGGAACGGTCCTGATTCGTTTCTATATTTACCCACTTAATTTACTTCCTTATTTAACCTAACCCAACTTATATAACAAAAAACCCCCAAAATCATTTCAAAATTCCCTCTTTCTCTCTCTCCCTCCACCGCCTAAATTTGAGCGTTTTAGGGTAAGATTGGCGATCGGCGCACGGCCGCACCCCGCTCCTCCGCCTCCTCCGCCGCTTTAGCACCTCCACGACTCCGCCGCTCTGCGTTACGATCTTCTGTAATAGGTGCTCGAACTGTACTTTTTTTTTTTTTTTCTTTTCCTTATTCATCTCGTCTTATCCCGAGTTAAATTGCATTTGGGGCATAATTTAAGAATACTGGATTATTCGAGTCTTAATCAATTTCAATAACTCTGAGTTGTTGCTTGGTAATGCCTGATTTGGCAATATTAATTAGGTACTCAATTTGACCATCAGATTTCTCTGATATATATATAGGTGCATGTCATGTCAGTATATGATAGAAACAATTTGTGTTGACTATTAAACCCTCAGATTGTCCACTGTTGATGAAAAAGTTTAGGTTTTATGGATAATTAGGATTATTATCAATTTCTGTGTTGAATGCTAGTTCACTGTCAATTAGTTTATCACTTAGTCCCTTCCCCTTCCTTTTCTTTAAATTATGTAGTATTTAAACCCTAATTTGAATTATGGATGTAAAAATTAAGTATCCTTTCTTTACATTTTTCCAATCAGAGTATCAATATATTATCAATTTATTTGAGGATTAGACATAGCTATAGTACTTGAGTAGAGAATAGAAGCATTTTTATTATCAATTGTTGTTTTCTTTTGCTTATGAGTCTGGTATTTGTTTGTGATTGACTTAATTAGTCATTAATTGTTTATTTTCTTAATTAATTATACACAAACAGGAGCAGGAGTCATGGATCCAACTCAAAGCCCTACAAAAAAGAGAAGAAAGATTGCAGTTGCAGATGTTGATCGGATAAGTGAGTTGGGAGATGATTTGCTGATACTGATTCTGTCTTTGCTGAGCACAAAAGAGGCTGTTCAGACCTCCTTGCTAGCCAAAAGATTCCAGAATCTCTGGGCTTCTGTACCTGTTCTCGATTTTGATTTTCATGAATTCCGCCTACAAGATCTGGAAGAAGATGAAGACGAAGAGGATATCTCTGAAATTCAAGAAAATTTCACAAATTTTATTAATGGTGTTTTTCAACACCGTGATCCAATAATAAATTTGGATTCATTCGAACTCAAATGGGTTGAGGAAGGAAGCAACCCCGAACTTGCCACTACATGGCTTGATAATGTGGCAGCAAAGTTCAAACTCAAGTTTCTATCTGTTCATATTTTCACAGAGAATTATGATTTTCAAGTTCCCGATTCTATCTTCTCCTGTGAGTCGTTGCAGGAGATGGAATTACACTTGGAGGGTGAAGCTATAAGGCCTAGGTCTTTAAACCTTCCCTGCCTCAAGAAACTAACCCTTGATTCCATAGAGATTGTAGATGAGGTAATGCAAAAGCTGTTAGGGTTGCCTTCTTTAGAAGAAATGGTGCTCTTTTGGTGTGATTTGAACACCTGTAACATATCTTCTGCCACATTGAAGCGTCTGGTACTTGACTGCGAATTGAACCCCGAACCTCCTCATGACATATCAATTTCAACCCCGAATCTACTCTACTTGAAGGTGCATTCTTGGTCAATGGGAAGAATAAAGTTAAAAAAACTGGAGTCTCTTGTGGAAGCGTGCATCCATTGCCATAAGTTTGAAAATGAGGCCCCTCTGTTTCTGACGGGTCTTTCAAATGCAACCTATCTTGAGCTAATGCTGTTGTCTAAAAGGGGTGTCTTGGTAAGATTATATATTATTCGTAACTTAGTTCCTATATATGCCATTTTTTTATAATAATTATTGGATTCTTGTATTGCTATTAATTACTTGCAAAGCAAACTTAAATTCTAAATTTCATTACTTGCAACAAGTATGGAAAATATATATTGACTGACTTGACTTGTATTTTTTTTTTGGGTTCTTAAATTAGCAAATGAAGGATGTATTGGAGGAAGAAACAACTAAATTTCCAACCTTCAATAATTTAAAGAGCTTGAAAATTGGAGAATGGTGCATGACTGATGAGTTTGATTTGGTAGCTCGTTTCCTCTTCCATGCACGTAACCTTGAAAAGCTCACTCTACTCCATTGCCACTGCCAGGTATGTATTGTGATTTATAAGCTGATGATTTAAACTAAGACCAACCTGAGTCTTAATTGCAGCATTCTTTCTTGGAAAACACAGTTCTCTTGTGATTTATTGCTATTATATATATTCTTATTAATTGCTGTCGTGAAGTAGCTAGGATTAATTGTAGAAATCTCTTATGATTGGCTCACCCTTGTCATCACCAGCACCCGTGTACTTATGGAATACAACAAAATATATCATGACATGTGTCAGTTCAATAGTCAAACAAATAGCAAAAGTTCAAAAGCCCTTGCACAATTTCTATTCATTTTACTCGGATACTATTAAGCTCCTCACTTTTACAATTCATCTAAGAAATTACCTAGTAATAGAAATGGCTCATACAAGCCTATTGCACAAGAGTGAGGCTATGGTACTATGCATAGCGTGGAATGGTCCGTACTACGGATCAATATCTTTGTTTTCAAAGTCCAACCAGTCGATCTAAACTGTTCAACATGATGATCATATGAAAATGTACTTGTTGATCAAATTTTACATTTTTTTTGTAATTCTTTTACTATTTTTTAGATAGGTAAAACATCACTTGATCTAAAAATTCTAGACCGTTCAAAAGCAGTGATTTTCTACCTTATCTAAAACACTCTAAAAAATGAAAAAATTAGTCTCCAAGTACATTTTCAGAAGGAGTAGATCCACTGTTTGGACTTTGAAAAAGGAGATATTGATCCATAGTACGGACCATTCTGTGCTATGCATAGTACAATAGCCTCACTCATTGCACAAACATTTTTAGGGTTATCTTGTAAGTACCTGGAATATTAACCCAAGGGTGCCGCTCCACTTGCAGCATTCTTTCTTGTAAAACACAGTTCTGTTGTGATTTATTGCTATTACATATGTTCTTATTTATTGCCATCGTGAAGTAGCTAGGATTAATTGTACGATTGATAAATGTGTAACCGGTTTGGTCCATGCATTTTTTGTATACATAAACAGACATCCAATTTTATTGGTTCTCAAGAAATAAAAAAGGATAGGTTATGTATTTTAGTGCATTTTTCTGTCAATAAAGTTAATAATAAATAACTGAGAATCTCTCTCTTGGACATACTATATATTATATTGTTTTGCTTGCTTAAAATGCAACATACATCTCAAAATATTTAGAATTTTTTTTTAACACCTATGTAAGCATGTTATCGTTGATTGGAAAATTAAAGAAATCTCTACCAGTCCGTACCTAGTTTTTTAATTGGATAGACTTTCTGCATCCTTTTGTGGTGTTTTAGAGTCACAATAAACAGCAAAATTATGTGGGCTTTATTTGGAGTTCTGTGTGAAATTTACTTGTATTGTCTATATCTAAATTGTTAACTCTGATTCTAGTGATGACTAGAAAAGTAATATTTAATAATAGCCAGAGATGTTATGTTATGTTACTTTTGAATTGCTTGCTAATTTTGCTATTTTAGAATATGTATAATTTTTTTAGCATTGGCAGGAAAGGAATAAGGAATCTCTCTCAATTTGATAAATTTATTGGAGAGACTGAGAAAGATCTGGAACGTCGATTTTAGATTGGATAGACCAGTCTATAATTATATCCACCTAACCCTAACTGTATTATTCTGCCCATTTGTCCATTTAATTAATTTTAAATTGACGGTCTGGATCTGTCTGTCTGGAACTCTTCAATGAAATCAATCCCTTCAAGTTCATTTGGAGTGCAAGAAGAGAGGCAGTGTTGGTTAGTATTATTAATAAATAAATACTCTTAATTAAGTCCTTCCTAACTAACTAACTCTTGATTAAATTTTCAATGTAGTCACATTACAAGGTGGAGATAAGCCTTGGATTTACCGGGAACAACTTTCGCATTATGGAGATCAAAGGCAATAACTTTAACATTAAGGAGATCAAAGGCAGGGAGAATGATAAAATTAAGGCTGATGTAAAAGAGCTACTGAAGCGTGTTTACAATACACATCTGAAAATCAGACCTGAGATGAACATCATTTCCTCATAGTGTAGTAATTTCTGGAATTATTTTTTATACTCTTTTCAGATATTATTCTGTTTTTGTAGTGTGATAATGAATTAGTATTGTACGTTGTCTTCTCTTTAGTTGCTTCTTAAAATGATATCATATCACTGTTTTGAGCCTGAAATCCCGATCAGACATGTAAGCTAAACCTATTCAACTTCTGAAATCATTAACAGAGATTCTGTTTCTTACTTATAAATAGGAATTTATAGGGTCTTATTCGTAATTTTCACATTTCATTCTTGTCAGTCCTTTTATAGCACATTCATCTCCAGCAGGTCAAGTTAAAAGAACAATTTAGTCCAAGTATTTAATGTATATAGTATACCAGTAACTGGTACAGTAAAATTTGAACAATATATAAATTTCTCTTAAATTTATACTTCAGATTTATATATATTTCAAAAAAATAATACATAGGAGAATTGGGGTTAATTTGCAAGTCTGTCTTCTTCATTGTCAGTCTCTGATCATGGTCTTCTTTTCTGATCTATTGTCTTTACATTTTGCTTAAATGAACAAAAAATAACAAATTTTTAAATTTTAAATGATTAAATGAAGAGATGGGAATATAAATAATACAATTGAGTTTTAATTGGAAAATAACTAAATTTTAAATTTCAATGGGAAAATATCTAAAAGTAGAAGTTTTGATGGGGATATATACAAATTTCTCATTTTAATTTTGGGTCCGCCTAGCTCTCCCCCGTGAACAATCCCCCATTTCATCTCCCGTCAGTTGCATTAATTAAGGTAGTTAGTTAGTTAGAATTTATAACTGTCAGTATATTTTAGGAATTTACAGAAGTATTCATCTGTAGCACAACTAGTATTCATCCATCTATATGAAGGTATTCACATTTGCAATAGAAACATATTTGGATATATTACAACAAGAAACTAGAGGACAAACAACATGTGTGGGGGACCACACAACTGTCAGAGCATTAATTAAGTGGGGGACCGCATAACCGTCAGCGCATTAATTAAGTGGGGGACTTCTAACTACCTTCAGCTCATTTTAAAAATTTGCAAAAAAAGTATTCATCTGTAACACAACTAGCATTCATCCATCTATATAAATGTATTCATCTTTGCAATAGAAGCATATTTGGACACATCAATCACTCATCTTTTACACGTTTTTAGAGATGGGTTTTTTTTTCTCCGTTCAATCTAACCAATATTTCTGACGATCTGTGAGGAATTTTGCAAATCTAAAACCACGAATGTCTTCTACATAATTTTCTCTTTCAAATGAGATCCATGATGACATACTTTCGAGTTGTCCGTTGCACAAGTATTCACACCTCGTCATGCAAGTATTCATCCCGCATTAAGCAAGTATTCATCCTCATCGTGTAAGTGTAAATAGTTAATGTACCAAGAGTATTACACGTTTTTAGAGATGAATTTTTTTTTCTCCGTTCAATCTAACCAATATTTCTGACGATCTGTGAGAAATTTTGCAAATCTAAAACCACGAATGTCTTCTACACAATTTTCTCTTTCAAATGAGATCCATGATGACATACTTTCGAGTTGTCCGTTGCACAAGTATTCACACCTCGTCATGCAAGTATTCATCCCGCATTAAGCAAGTATTCATCCTCATCGTGTAAGTGTAAATAGTTAATGTACCAAGAGTATTACAAACATATGTGCATACCAAACAAATAAAAAGTATTCATCAATAAGATATCAAGTATTCATCATATAAGTTAAAGTATTTATGCTTAAGATATTAAGTATTCATCCATAAACGTTGAAGTATTCATCTCTAAAACATTAAGTATTCATCCATATGTACTTAGTACGCACTGTTCTAATTCACCATTAATGAAGCTTTGTTCTTTGCAAATAACTCGGATCTGATCCGGCGGTCGACAGTGATGGATCTACTCCGGCGGAGGCGGAGGTGGGAGAGAGAGGAGGCGGAGGTGGGAGGTGGGAGACGGAGGTGGAGGTGGGAGAGGGAGGCCGAGAGGGAGAGGTGGGAGAGGCGGGCGGAGGCGCAGAGGGAGAGGTGGGAGAGGCGGGCGGAGGTGGAGAGGGAGAGGTGGGAGAGGGAGGGAGAAAGAGGAAAGAAATAAATGGAGAAAATTGAGTAATTAATTTGTAGGGCCATTAGGTAGTTAGAATTTTGAATTATAGTTAGAAAAGGTAGTTAGTTAGTTGGGGGATGAAATGGGGGATGGATAGATGGGGGAAGATATAATTACCCTTTAATTTTTTGTCTACTCCTAGCTAAGTTTCTGGATCCGTCCAAAACATGACCAACATAGAAAAATAAAATAAATAACGTATTTATATTCAATTATTAATTTACTAGCAAGTACAGTACAGTAATTTCTAGATTTTATTTTCATATAAAACCCTTACATTTACCAAATAGCAAAGAATTTTAAATATTTTGTTACCTGCCTGATATAATAAGGAACCTCCTTTTCAAAGTTGCATTATTCTTTTTATTTTATTTTATTTTTAATTTCAAACATGAAGACCAAATTAGAAGACCCTTATTTGACTAGTCAACCTTTCTATTTCACTGATTTATCTATTCATTCATCTAATAGTTCCGCCTAGTTAAATGATAAAAGAAAGAGGAAATTTCATGTCTACCCCTAAAAAATTTTGAAATCACATAATATCATATTTATCGTATTAATTTTAAAAAATCATAAATTTGTATAATTTATTTTTTATTAAAACTCATTTTAAATTTATGAAATTCCTATTTCATCATTTATTAAAAAATATATAGCATGGGTAAAAGACATAATTGGTCAGTTTGTGAGGACAAATGATTTATTTCTCTACTTTTGACGCATATGACTTTTAGGTCTACGTTCATGTGTACGTCATAAGTAGAGAAATGAATTATTTGTTCTTACAAACCAGCCAATTAGAAGATAGTTGAACACATCTTACACATGCTACATATTTTTGTTATTTTTTTAATAAAAGGGTAAAATGTGACTTCATAAATTTAAAAATGAGTTTTAATAGAAAAGACAATAAATTAGGTAAATTTGTGAGTTTTTGAAATTTAAAAGGACTAATATGATATATAAATTTTGGAAGAAGAAATACATAATTTTAAGATTTTTGAAGGGTATACATGAAATTCCTCCAAAACAAAGGCAGGACCTTAAAAATTGAGAAAATTATATATACCCATCAAAACATTGTGATTTCGATATTCACTCATCATTTTTTTTTTTAACAAAATTGAGAAATCCCACTGATTTCTTATTAAAATCACAAACCATACAAGCATAATATTTTTAGAACAGAATATCAAACAGTTGGTATGAAGACCATAAACAGTACATCAACTATTACGAGTAGAACTAGGGTGTTCCTAAGTTCATCAAACCTTTTCGTGAACTCAACTCTAAAATCTATTGAATTAGCTTAAATGATGAATCTGAATCGTCGAAACCCGTCAAACATATGAGTGATGCGTCTACATGCAAAAAAAAAATTTAATTTTCGACTTAATTTTGTAGAGTCAAGTGGTAAAAAACATTCAAAAAATGAATGCATTAAAATTAATTTATAAACCTTCTAATTTTGACCGCTTGACTTTATATTAAATTAATTCGAAAACTTAAATTTTTGACATGTAGACGCATCACTCGTAAGATAGACGAGTTTCAACGGTTCGGATTCATCATTTGAAGCCAATCCGATAGATTTTCGAGTTGAGTTCACAAACCTATTTAAGAACACCCTAATTCTACTCCAACTATTACATCCATAACCAATCAAATATTACAATTAGTCTTTACCTAATCATGATATTTACCCATCAATTTTTTTATTTGACTCTGTGAGATATGAGGTGCAAAAAAGTCTACAAGATCTTCCTATTCACACAATAGTCTAGCAAAAGTCAAAAATACTAGCCAACCAAAAGCTCCCCTCCCAAATCATTTAATATAATATTAGCCAACCAAACAAGACTAGTCCCCCTCCCTTCATTATATAATTTGTAGATATTAACACAACCAAAAGCTCCCCTCCCAAATCAAATGGCAGCAAGTGGAAATCAGGAAGTGAAATTACTTGGGGTAAGGTTGAGTCCCTTTGTCATAAGGGCTGGAATTGCACTGAATCTAAAAGAGGTGCAATATGAATTCCTCGAAGAGAAATTCGGTGTAAAGAGCGAGTTGTTGCTCAAGTCGAACCCGGTTTATAAGAAGATGCCGGTTTTGATTCATGACGGGAAACCGATATGCGAGTCCATGATTATTGTGCAGTATATCGACGATGTTTGGTCCCGATCCGGAACCACTTTGATGCCGACCGATGCGTATCAGAAGGCAATGCATCGGTTTTGGACCGTCTATCTTGATGACAAGGTATTACATTTTTCAATATAAAAATATCATTTAAATTTGATTATCTGTTATACTAACTTGTTATTTAACTTTTGCAGTTTGAACCCTCTTTATATAACTTAGCAATGTCTCAAACTGAGGAAGCTAAGGCCGAGGCCGAGGAGCAAACTATGGCAGTTCTACAGCTGTTAGAGGAAGCTTTTGTCAAGATGAGCAATAAGGGAAAACCATTCTTCGGTGGTGACATGATTGGATACCTCGACATAGCAATCGGTTCTTACTTAGGATGGATGAGAGCAACTGAAGAGATAATTGGGCTGAAGCTGTTAGACGATGCCCGGATACCGCTTCTTTGTGCATGGGCTGAAAACTTTTGCAACAATGAAGCAGTACGACATGCTTCTCCAGAGATCGTGAAAATCGTGGAGTACGCCAAGTTTCTCCGGTCGAGGTGTGAACCCGGACCTCCTCAGGCCAAGTGATGTTTCGATTTTGATAGATGATGAGGGGTAGGTTGCATGATGACTTATAAAGTCAGTTTGTTACTGACATGTATGATTTGTATTTGTATAATATTTTAAATGATTTTTGTTGATTGAAAGGGCAATTTTCCTCCTATTGTTGTGTTTTCATTGCTCTTCTCTGTTTTCACTTTGGGTCTCATCAATAGAGTATGGGTACTTGCAGAATAGTGTGACTGGCTTTGGCCTAGTACTATTTGGTTGATGTAGCGGATGTGAGTAAATTAGTAGGTGGAAATTTCTTAAAAAGGGGGTGTAGTGTAATATTGAAGGTATTAATGAAGGTAGGTAGCGATGTCATGTGTAGAAGGGTTTTGAGCATATAAGAAGAGAGTAGAGGAGAAGAGTAGAGAAAGGTGAGGGTTGAAGGGTTGATGGTCCCAGTTTCAGAGAGCAGGGAAGAAATGGTTGGACATTTCAGCGAACGGTGGTGTGGTGTGCATCAATCAGGTGGAAGATTCATGGTCGGACATTTCAGCGAACATGTGGTGTGCATTTCTTAAAGAGTGGTTGTGCTTGTGCGCATGTGCACAAGGGTTATGCTGTGACAATCTCAGGAATCACAATCATGTAATTTTAAATACAATTCACTTGTCAGCCTCTGACAAGCTTTCAAAAAACTTTTTAGATTCACTTTTGTAGAAGTACATTTCTTGTAAAATGACCATTTTACCCTTTTGCTTTTGTGACCCATTTAAAATTCTTATTTCTGCTGTAGCATGCAAACAAGGAAAAGCGAAAGCTGAAGAAGGATATGGGCTGGATTGAAATCAGGCCCAACAGGCTGGCTACAAACATGACTTCACATATATTCGAATGCGTATCCTCTGAGATATCTCAACTTTTTTGAGTTGAGACATGTACGGACCAGATTTAAACGTTGCCTATTTAGATGCAGGGGGACGAATTCACGTCCTCCCCGGTACCGTAATAGAGAATCTTTTACAATTATTGGATCTGGACCGTTCTTTTTAACTTGGTACGAATCTCAAAGCCCAATAATACTGCCCCTGCGCTAGCCCGAATCTTTTATAGTAATGGAGATGATACTTGTCCTTCACATCCATTGCATTACCCGAAAAGGGAATATTTTACAATTAGTGGATCCGGACCGTTCTTTTTTAACTTGGCACGAATCTCAAAGCTCAATAATACTGCCCCTGCGCTAGTTTGAATCTCAAAGCGGTTGAGAGTAAATCTCAAACTGTAAAGTGAGAGGATACTTGTCCGGGACGGGTCTGTTAATAAAAAAAATGGGTTGCTTCAAGATTCGTGCCAAATGGTTCGATTTTTACACATATCAACTCAAAAGTTGAGATATCTCGGGGGATACGGATTCCTTATATTGTTGGTAGAAATACAGGAAATAACCTTCAAAGGAAAAACAAAGTAAAATGAAGAAAACCAATGATATAATGCAGAATTAATTACAAGGTTCTTCTAAACTTCATACCATATCATAAAAACAAATAAAGATACAAGATGCATATAAGACTAAAAGAAATGACAATCAATGATGAAAACAGAAAAAAAAAACAAATAATTTCAAAGAAAACTCCTTGATAACATACATGGTAATTCAATTTCACAAATAATGTTAAGGCGACATCGATCCGCTGCTCGGAGGAACGAAGTAGGCATAAACTGCAAAGAAAGATTGTACACATGTAAGAAGTACAACAACCACAGCAGCGACAAGAGAAATCGCTGTCCATGGACTTCTAAAATATTCATCAATGAATTGTGTTTTATGCCTGTTCCACCTTGCCCGCTGCCTGCTCCATCTTACTTTACAGTATTTGTTCACTTCTCCGAACAATTCAGCCAAAAAGTGATCGTCCTCATCTACAACCATGCCTTCGCAGATCTTGTTGAAGAAATCAGTCAACTCCTCGTCACTACCCAGACCGTTGTTGAGGATCCCGCACTTATGTAGTATCATCACATCGTTTGGCGTGTTGACTAGCGAATCCAAGAACAATGCAAAGCTTGACAAGTTTGCATTAATTTCATCTGATTTGGACTGTTCAAATGCTATGAGGTTGACCAAAAGAGTCTTACTTTCATTGGTGATTGCTAGTCTAGGGATTTCCAAGACATTATGATGAAATGATATGTCGAGCATATGATCCGGGTTGCTCTTTGGTCTGAGTTTTATGCCTGCATTTTGGAGCTCAGTGGCACAAGGGATCACCATCAACCTTTTCCAGGTAGGATTTGGGAATGGCAAGCTTAGAGAAATGCTTTTGCGAAATATTCTTGTGAGCACCCATAAATAAAACTCAAGAAGCAAATTATTAATTGTACTCAACATATAATCAATTGTATTCAACATAGATGAACAAAATGATTCGGAACTAAATACAAATGGTTTTCTTGGATCATTGGGTATTGAGCAGTGGTAACCTAGATGGATCAAATGTTGAATTTCAGCTGGAGGATCTGGAAATACGGAGGCATCTAGAACTGCTGGTCCAGCTTGGGAAAAAATATAAGCAAGGTACTTTGTAAAATCCTCTCTTTGGTCTCGTCCTATACTAATGTCAAACAACTTCTCGACTACAAAGAAGGGGATTTGGTTCTCTAGAAGTAGCAAATCCGAAAGTATGAACACAGAATGACCAATAGAATTTGACCTATGTTCATACCAATTTAAGAAGTACTCGAGCACAAAGCATCCGTCAAGCAGCATAATCAAGCAGAATCTATTGCTGTCCAAAGGCACACTCTCATTATAACACAACCGAGCTCTTTGTTCTAGCAACCTAATCTCTGATAAACAGAGATCCACACTTATGTGGTCCCCACGGAACAGGAAATCCCGCAAGAACCGCCATTTTTGCTCCTCCATGGCTTCTAATCTTTCACGACCATGGTGGAATGGACCAATGGAGACGACAAAGGGCGCGAAGAGATTCTCCTTGCTTTGGCGAAACTTATATGGTACACGAAAGATGGAGGTACCGATTTCGTTTAGTTGGCCGAATGTGTTGAGTTTATATTTTATTGATTCTAACAGGTGGGTATCAACAATGCTCAGTATCTGGATATGCCATTAATGTTTCTTCGTGAATGGAAGATTTTGGGTTCAGCTTGAACGTATAACAACGACCTCTAACATTTGTATTTATATATTTTGATCAATAATTAGTGTGGTCCCCATTCCCACAAATAAATTAATGTTTTCTTTCGGTTGAGCTAAATCTAAAAATATATTAATGTATCACGCCTCATTAATTCATTTAGTTTTGAAATCTGATTTTTGAGTCGTTGACTTCACCATTCCCAAGTTTGCATTCTGGATCCATCGTTTAATCTAATTCCCGAAATTTCGGATCTAATTCGGGCGGTCAAAATCAAGACAGAATTAATTAGATTAAACATCATGAAGAAATTAAGAGACAAAAAAAATAATCAATTTCAATAATTACAGTTGGACTGGTACTTTCTTAGTCGCATTATAAGATTTCACTATCATTTACAAGAATTCGGATCCGATGCTCTTCTTTTAGAAGAGCAGGGTTCTCTTCTCCTTTTCTCTCTTTCTCTTTCTTTCTGTCTTTTCTCTATATCTCTTTCTAAAATCAAGACGCTGCTCTTTACAAAAAAAAAGAGCAACAAATTTGAATTCATACAAGGTCGGGCAACTGGATTGCATTACAATAATTTCTTAATGAAAAATATTTGTTTATCTCAATTAAAAAGGTTGCAACATTCGTACGCGTTTCTCAATTATAATAAGTTGTAAAAAGAAGTGACACAAAATATAATGATAATAACATAATGTACTGCAATGAAATTCTTACCACTAAATTAATTCGTAGAAAGGAAAAGATTTGTTTTCCCATCCAATAAATTAATTCGTAGAAAGGGAAAGATTATTTCCCCATCCAATAACTCTGCTACATTACTCGGTCTTTTCCTGTTCTTGTTTAGTACAAATTAGCAGCTGGTCGAGAGATGCGATCTGAACTCGATAGAATCAACGGAATTAATAAATGAAATATATGGGTTGACCTCGAGATCTGCCGTTGAGTTTGAATAATGAATTAAATAGGAATAATAAATACAAATGAGTTGACAGTTGGCAGTGCGCCTTGAAATCTGAACTAAAACTCGTGCTTCACATGAAGGGCCTTGAAATCTGAACTGAAATGATTCTGATAAATTCGTGCTTCACGTGATATGATTCCTACGCTGTAGCATTCTCATTCATTAATCTCTCTCGCTCTCTCTCTCTCCAATGCGTGTTTTACATGGGAATGCCTTTTATTATATTATTTTCAATTGGTGACTCAAAATTTCTTCCCATAAAAACGATTGTAATTTTACATTTTTAATCTATTACAAAATATAAAGAGTTAAATAATATATAGTGAATTTAAATAACACTTCTATTTATTACATGAGTCCGTGCACATCCCCTACATTAACACACCGTTTGAGTTCTTATATCTGGACCATCTAACATCCGGATCAATCCGACCATGGATGTAATGCACAGTATCTCTTTAAAATTCGTGTGAATATGTAACTCAAACGATGTGTTAGTATCTCTTTAAGGCCGAGGATATGAATCACTAATTATGGTCACGTTTTTTTTTTTTTTTTTTTTTTCCTTTGGTTAATTTCATTTGGTCGATTAGAGAAGAAGGAAATTGAAGTAAAATGAAGAGACGAGTTTCATAAAGTGATATCTCATGAGAAATAAGAACACTATATTGTTGAAGATTCGAGTAGCCACTGTGTATTAAATTTTAAAATTTTGATCCTACCTAAACACATAATTCTGATATAAATTAGAAATAGTTTTGAAGTTTATCATTAGATGTCGAGAGAATTGGTTATGCCGCATGTTAGTGTGCCTGGAAATCAGAATATTTAATACTGATTTGGACGTTGAAAATTTTCAGTTACCACCTCAATATTTCAAAATTATGACATTGTCATCGTTTTTGCCAAAAATTCAGAACTTTGCACGCGCACAAAATTGTTTTTTTTGTTCCTATTCTATTTTTGTTATGTTTATGTTTCTGTTGTGTTTAGAATTGCACATTTTTATTAAGTTTTTTCCTGTTATGTTATGTTTATAATTATAGGTTCGCATCATATTAGATGAATAAATTATAGATCCGAACTTGATTAGAAAATAGAATTCAAATTAAACGCACATGTTTTAACAAATAAATTTTTTTACTAAGTTTGAACTAAAAATTACTACAAATTGTACTACAACACAACTAACAAATAAAACCTAAAAAAATTCGTGATCAATAATGTTACTTTTATTTTTAATGTAGTCTTTCAAACTGTTGTCCGTACGACACCACCGGATGATGTGTGAGTACCATCCTGCTTACGAGGGTGCTCTATGTCGTCTGGATTTGTACCAAATCGCCTGTATGGCCGATATCGACTGCAGGCATTGATTAGTAGACTAGAAGTAGGGATTGAAGAGGGGAGCACAAAGACGAGCGCGGCGGGTGGGTTCAAGGAGGGTTGCAGGGCGATATGGATGCCGCCTTCGACCTTCTTCCTTGAACAGAGTGAGAAAAGAAAAATCAGGGGAAATGAAAAGACAGAAACGTTAATGAAGCGGGTCTAATAGGAGAAGCGATTCGTTAATCAAGAAAGAATTAAAAAAAACAAAGAGATCTTATGGTAGAGATCGCCCATTGAATTGATTTTGGTCTGATGGGCATCAGACAACCCTTCTCCCCAGCGCATAGCATACATATTGGTGATAATTAATAACTGACAATTAAGCGAATATCATTTTTCAACATCTTAATTACAGTAAATAATTAAATAAATTTCTGTAAGAGTTCCGTTCCGTCCTGCTTCTAACTGTGAAAAATTTGGTAAGAAAACAAACATCAATTATAAAAAAATCCAACAACTAACCAAGCATGTAGCAAAAATGTTCCATATGTTGTAAAAAAAGTGTGTGTCTATAAATTAATAAATCTAGTACATAGAAGATAGACATTCTGCATGGAAAATGGAAATGTATAGAGTTACATCAGGGCCAGGCAAAAAATGAGAAGGAAAGACACGACAAATGATGTCAATCCAGTAGCCACAGTACGACGAATATTAGAACCAGATCTAAAAAAATGTTCTCCCGTGAAAATTACAACAAACACGGCACAGGAGATCCTACAAACAGAGTGATAACAAGGAGAAGGATTGCAATTGGCAAACAAACTGGAGCAAGTGTCACGTACCACCCCAATCCAAATGCCACAACCATACTACTTGCTGCCAATAGAAATGCATAGATAGCAAATTTCAAGACCCGGCCAGGTGGACCTCTCCTAATTTTTGTAAGAAGCGCAAATAAGCTTACAAATCCTTGAATAAATGCCAAGGGATTGGCTAGAATAAATGCCCGGAACATATATCTCCTTCCTAAATTTGGTGTACCGTCATCTTGGTTATAACCACCAGGGATTGTGAAAGCGGCAGCAAAGGTTACAGTTGTGATAAGTACGGAACCCAGTCCGATGACTTGACTTTTCTCCCATTTATTTGGTAATGTTGATTCCATTATAACATCAAACCACTCTCGAGTAAATTTATAACCTCTAGTCTCAATGTAATTGCTAATATCTAAATCATCAATATCCTGCAAGAGGCACACAAGAGAGCACTTAAATTACCAGTACCAATAATTCAAATGGAGAATGATTAGAAGAACGTTACGTCTTTATCAATTTGTTACCTTCTGTTGTTGCAAAATTAAACAAATAACACTTATGTAACTAACATATATAAGGTTCTCATAAAAGAAAATGCAAAGGGAAAAAGATATGTGTTTGTGGTAATGGGCAATACATTGAAAAATTCATAGAGCAATTGTAATTTAAATAGACATTTCTAAATAGAAATCAATAACTAAATTCATAAAACAATTCATTTCTGTCACTTGTGTTGTAGTATTTTGCAGTATAATTCTAAGACAAATTATCCAAAAATATATACTGTTCTTTATACCACAAGTCAAAATTATATATAGATTTTGCCTATACTACGAGCGTTCAGGTGTCTTTGTGTGGACATTGAATCTAATTTGCTACTGTGTTTGCTAGCTTGGTAGTTCAGTAGTTGATAGTTTATCAGTACCTCATTAGATTCTACCAGTTGCCTCGCAGAAAGTTCGAATGGTGTTATCCCTTCATTGTTTCGGATTGTTTCTGCAACATGATTTTTCTTGTTTTCCCAAATAGCTCTCATAACCTTGCTGCGTCCTCCCATTGCTGCAATGTGCCATGGTGTATTTCCTTCATAATCCATTGCATTATTCATTTTTACTATTATTTCTCCAACACTGGTGACTTTAAATATATTCCAAAAAAAATCTCTCAGGTTGCTTAGGTTCTCTTCTGCAACAATGTGAAAAAAGTTTCTTCCTCGAGAATCCAATAACTCGGCAAAATTAGGGTACTTTTCAATGAAATGGATTGCCAGTCCCATGTTGCCCATGCGTGCGGCTACATGAACTGGATACATTCCGTTTGAAAATTTGGTGCATGCCAAATTACTTGTGGTATAAAGAACAGTATATATTTTTGGATAAAATTTGTCTTAGAATTATACTGCAAACTACTACAACACAAGTGACAGAAATGAATTGTTTTATGAATTTAGTTATTGATTTCTATTTAGAAATGTCTATTTAAACAATAGTCTGGACCATCATAGTATATCGTTTGACTATTGCTATGTACATTGGCGATAACATTTCGTTGTTGTCCATGTATGCTACTTCAGGATACAACTTCATCAGCTCGCATGCAACATTTATATGGCCATGTTTGGCAGCAATGTGCAAGACTGTGTCTCCATTTTCATTTGTTTCTTCGAGTGCATCTTTCACGATGACAAGATCAATTCGAATAAGGTGGTGGATGACCTTTTCGTTTCCGAGTTTCACAGCACAGTACAGGGCGTTTCTGACATCTTGTTTCGTGCTTTCAACAGGGACCTATCTCTTTCGAAAACTTTCAAAGCGAGCTCGTTGTGCCTCTCAGTAACAAGTATGTGAAGAACAGTGTCCCCAAAACGCGTTGCACTTTGGAGTTCGGATTGGACAGCCTGTTGTTCTATCTTTATTTGTTCGGAGAAGAATTAGAGCCTTCTATTGTCACCTAATTAGACAATGTAAAATTTCATAGATTGAGAAAATAAGATTGAGGAGGTAATTGAGGACACATCTCTTAGACATCTTTCTCTGAATGGGCTAGAGTTGAAAATGCAAACACCCTCACACACATGCACACAGCAAGAGGTTTTCATGTACTATCTTGAATGCTGCATTAATTTTAACTTTCGTTTTTCATTAGTATTATCTACTAATGTACATAACAAGGGGACATAATGCTTTGTTCTTTCCAGTTTAGGTTTCATTAGTATGGATTGTGCTGTTGGTACCAACACCAGTTACAATGACCACAGGCTTATAATTATGGGAAAATTGATTATTTGCCACTCCAAAATCTGGTTATTTGAAAAATGCCACTCTAAACTTAGTTAATTTTTAATTTTGCCACAATTATACAAATCTTATACTATTTTTATTAAAAATTAACTAAAAAATTCTATTTTGAAATACATATTTCTGTATTTCCGATTATACCCCTCAAATACAATTAACAAAAATTCTCTCCTCCTTCCTCCACTCCAGTACACATCGCCTCCTCCCCAAATCATAGAACTTGCGTAAATTAGAGGAATGATACCTCGCATATTTAGTCTATTTTAGACCTGTTTTAGTACCAGATTCGTGCCCTAATTCACCAGAATCATGTGCATTTCATTGATATATCTTTAGAATTTGGTACTGCTGAGTGTTTGTTTGTTTTCTGCAGGTTTGGAGCAAAACACACGAAGAAACGGCAATTTTGGATGATGAGGTACGGCCCTTACCAGGCTTGGTACGGGTCTCACCAGACTTAGCCGATTTCAGCTCATCACGCCTGGTACGGCCAGGCCGTACCACTTTGGTACGGGCCGTACCTAAAGGCGGCCTGACATATTCAAATCTTGGCAGAGGCTATTTAAGGCGGGGAGCTCTCCAATTTCGAGGAGGATTCCATTCCAGAGACATTTGAGAGCACAGTAAGAGAGAGAAAGAGAGCTAAGGAGCTAGGAGCAAGAAGGAAAGAAGAGGAAAGAGGCGAAACTCGACGGATCAAGCTTCCTCCTCTCGATCCCTTCGATCCATGGCTTTCTCTATCACTCTTATTGTATTTTTAGATCAGATCATGTGCTGTGAGTAGTTATTTTAGTTTCTAGGGTTTAGAGATGGATTCTTGATTTGCTTTGACTTCCTTTGACTTGTATTTTGTATGAACTCTTTTGATTGATTGATTGTGATTTCTTTGCTATCTCTTGCTTTGATTGCTGTGATTGTGTATGATGAACCTCTAGGTCTAGATCAAACCTATCAAGGTCATGTGATCATCTCAATCTCTCAACCAAATCAATTGCTTAGGGTAGACTTGTTCGAATTGAAGCCGAGAGGTTGAATTCTCCTCTAATCGACAGATTAGAGGGTGCCTTAGGTCTCCAATCAACCAGCTAGGGTAGATCTGTACCAATATATGAAAATTGAGGTGTAGAAATCCCTAAAAGGCAATCAATTGCATTCCAACCTAGATCTTGATCCAACACACGAGAGTTGAGGCTTAGGAACCTTAGGTATGGTTAATTGAACATTTCTAAAGAGTTTAGCACAAGGTACCAGCAAGGAATGCATCAACTCGAACTGGTAAGATTTGTTCTGGCAATCCAGTACGGGTCTTACCAGAATGGTGCGGCCTTGCCTTACCAAGTGAAGTACGGCCTAGCCGTACCAACTTGGTACGGGCCGTACCACTAGAGGCAGATCACAGATGAAGTCTGAAACCCTAGAAACGCCTTTTATCCATAATCAAAACACAGTTTACATTTCTTCTAGCATTTTATTACATTTGTTTGCATTGTTAGATTTGTTTGAATTGATCTTTTAGGAACTTAAATACCAAACCAAATCTTTCTCACTTCTAGTTTTTAATTGAGTTGGTAGATTCTAATCTAACAATTGCCCGTCCCTGTGGATCGATACCCGATTATATTACTCGATAGGGGTTGTGCACTTGCAACCCTTACTCGTGAAGTGTAAGCGCGGTTTTAAAAGGTACGCCCTCAAGCGTACCGAAACTTGCGTTGCGCTTTCGCGCGAACAAGTTTTTGGCGCCGTTGCCGGGGACGGTAACCAATTGCCTAGTTAGATTTTACCTTACTTAGTTAATCTAGACTTTATCTTGTATCCTTTATTTTCTTTTATTTTATTTTGTTTCTTTTATTTATTTATTTTCTCTTTTTCAGGAACACTATGGCGATTACTATCTGAGGAGCTCGAGACACCATGGATCTCATGTACAACATGACGACAGACCAACATTGGTTTGGCCGCGACAATTTTCAAGCTGGAGGAGGCGGCCGATCCAAAGCTGATCAGATCACAGCTCTATATGCTAGAGCTGCCGAGCTAGAGGAGGCCATGATCGCAGCTCTATATGCTAGAGCTGCCGAGCTAGAGGAGGCCATGGAGAAGTATTCAATCAGAATGAGCGTGAGGGCAGCCAGAAACCATCAACCACAGCCATGTGTCATGTGTGGGGACAGGAGACACTCTTACGAGTATTGCCCACTGGCTGATTGGGATGAGGAACCGGAGCAGGATGGCTACTGCTACAACACTGCACCGTTTGATAACCCCAGCAATTACGTATTTCAATCCGATCCACCCGAGCCGTACATTGATCCCGCTGAGATCGAATTCATACACGAGCAAGGGAAGATGAACCAGATGCTGTGGGAACAGATGCAGAGCATGTCCACTCAAATGGCTGCTCAAAGCAAGCTGTTGGAGCAGTTAAGCCACATCGTCGCCTCACGCCAACCTCTGCCAGCTCAGCCAGAATGCGAAGGACCAGCCCAGCCAAGTCGACCTGCATCTCCACCTGAAGAGCATGTGGACGCGACCCGCACGCCACCTGATGCGACCCGCATACCGTGGTCTGATGACCTGGAGATCAAAGGAAGCGAGTCGGATTGGTCAGCATGCGATGCCATTTCACTTGATGCGACCCGCACGCCACTTGATGCGACCCGCGTCAAGACCCAGACAGAGCGGCTGACTCCTGAGCTCAAGCCTCCAGCAGCTCACCTCAGGTATGAGTTTCTAGACCCAGATAGATGTTGTCCTGTGATCATAAGTGCAGATCTTGAACCCGATCGGACTGCTACACTCTTGGAGAAATTGGAAGCGCACAAAAGCGCGATCGGGCGCTCGATCAAGAACTTGATGGGAATCTTGCGGATTCTTCTGATGCAAGAGTGTGATCGCACGGTCCGTATACCTCAGAAGTGGGTGCTCCCTCCAGTGCCACCCGATCCATCTCCAACTGAAGCCTGAAAAGAGAAGGTCGAGCTCGAGACCTAAAACGAGCGCTCCTTGGGAGGCAGCCCAAGCCATTTTTACCTGTTTTGCATCTTAGGAACAGATAGACATGCATTCATTCTACTGCATTGCATCACGAGCGGCTTGAGAAATCAAGAGAGAGAACCCACAAAAATTTGAATGTGGTACGGCCCGTACCAACTTGGTACGGCCAGGCCGTACCTAGGTCAGTGACGCGAACAGTTGCATTAACTGCCGCCTTTTTCCCATTTAACCACCCCCGTACTCGCACCCCTTCCCCTCCCCTTCCCAGCCGCACCTCTCTACTATCTCCTCTCTCCCTCTCCACTTTCTCTCCCTCTCCACTTCCTCTACCTCTTATTCCATCCAAACCCGCGCACGAGAAGCCCCAACCAAGCACCGGCCGGAGCACCAACGCACCACCGACCTTCTCCTTCTTCGCACGGCCAAGCCGCACCACTTCTCCGGTCCGACCCGCACCACCTCATCGGTCCGACACGCACCACATCTCTCGGTTGGTACCTTCTCTCCATTTTCTTTTCCATTTTTCTCTTCCTTGCACTGTTCTGCCCCAACTCTGTCAAACCCTAACCTGGTACGGCCCACCCGTACCAGGTAGGTACGGCCCGTACTGACCTCTCTGACCTGACACCAAACCTGTACCAGTTTGTACCAATTAACCCTAACCAGCCCAGTTTTGTGTTTTGTAATCTCCTTGTCTGGTTTAGGAGTTAATTGGTTGCAAGAACCCCCAATTTGTCATTGGTACCAGTTGGTGCGGCCCTTACCAGCCCACACCAAAAACCTAAGGTAGGTACGGCCCGTACCAGCCTGTACGGCTAGGCCGTACCAACCTAGGTCAGACCAGGCCGTACCAACCCAGTCAGACCAGGCCGTACCAACCAAATCAGACCCTCGACCAGCCAACGCCATGAGCGTCTGAGGGAGATGCGTAGGCAATCCTCTCGCTCCTCCACACCCTCTGACAACTCCGTCCCTTCCGCCACTGGCCCGATGGCCGACGTTCCTCCTGCTGATGCCCCCACGTCATCTCATCACTCCCACCGGAGTGCGTCTCGGAGTGGCTCCCGCGCATCTCGCCACTCCCGGGAGAGTGCAGCCAGGACTGGGTCCCGCCAGAGTGTTTCCCTTCGGGACGCAGTCGAGCCCATCTACTATGAGGGAGAGACCACATCCAGTGGGCATCAGTCCGGCTACCGGAGCCCACAGGAGAGCCCCTCTTACCATCCATCTGCTGACCAGGACCAGGGCTCTGACGAGGCCTCTGACCAGGCCTCCGCCCACGACTCCGTCCCCAGCTCCGACCACGGCTCCGACCCCGCCTCTGACTCCTTTGGCACCGATGCGGCCCTCTCTGATGCCACCCAGCGTGCCGATGCATACACCGAGGAGTACTTCTTCATGCCGACCCGTCGGCAGTTCAAGTACTTCTCCATCCTGCTGAAGAAAAAGATCAACAACACGAGGATTGTTGATTTCTCTGCTCTTCAGACGCTGGGACTTGAGGATGAGTTCCTCCGCCTTACCTCCCGGATCGGGATCACTCCTGCTTTCTGGACGATCGCCCAGAGGGGGTACAGGAAGCTCACCATTGAGTTTCTTTCCTCTCTGGAGCTCAAGTACACGCGGAAGGATAACCCGTACATCAAGTTCCGCATGCTCCAGGAGACCCACCGCGTGCTGCTCTCTGACTTGAGGGAGTGGTTTGGCTTTGAGCCGAACCCGACCACTGACACCCTCTCTTTCTCTGAGGGCCTGGAGCGCGACAGTTTCTGGGAGCTGATCTCTGGCAGCGCAGCCGGGTCAGCTTTCAACAGAGACTACAAGCAGCTCAATGTCCCTCACCCAGTCATCCGATGTCTGCTGCGTATCCTCGGTTGCACCATCTTTGCGCGTGGCGAGATGTTCGCCCGTGCTAATGTTGAGGATATGCAGCTGGTGGATCATATGCTGCGCCCCGACAGCACTCTCGAGCGGCCCGATCTGATGCTCGCCATGATCCACCACTGGCTCGGCATCCAGACGCAGCCCAAGCCAGGTGGCGTTTTCTACATTTCCGCCTATGTCACTCTAATCGCCGAGCACTTACATCTCCAGATCATTGGCGACGACGAGTGCAGGAGCTCCCGATCTCTCTCTCTCTCTCAATTCTGCACCTACAAGTTCATCGAGTCAGCAGCAGGCCGCGATGGGCGAGGTGCTTGGGCATGGCGCATGCCTGACGGGAGGACCAGCTATGTCATGCCTTTCCCAGTCACTCTCTCCTTCGATGACCGGAGCACTTGGTATTTCCGCCGTCCGCCCCGCGTGCAGCTTGCCCCTGCGGCCCCACCTCCACCTCCTCCACCACCGCAGGGCGATGAGGAGATGATCGATGCCACCACCTCTCCAGTCCAGGCTCAGTTTGAGCAGACGCATCCTCTTTCTCCTCATGTGCACCCATTCCCCGGCCAGGCTCCCCCCTTCTCCGAGCAGGTACATGTTTCACCCTTTGATGCAGGTACCTCATCATATGGAGCTGGCCCTCACACGTACCAGACTGGCCCATCCACCTCCGCCTACGCAGCCGGACCCTCCACCTCCTCCGGTAGACCCGTGTATCCCCCTCCAGTCTCTGAGCCCACCATCCGGGATGTCTACCACCTGATGTACGACATGCGTCAGGAGCAGGGCGCCACACTCCATGATCTCCAGCGGCGCGTGACTGGGATAGAGGAGCAGTTGAGCGACTGGCTCTGGTACGACCGCTCCCACAACTGATCAGGTTCGCTCTCTTTTCCCCGAGCTTCTTTTATCTCATAGTCTTGAAGCATTGAGGACAATGCTCAGGCTAAGCTTGGGGGGATGACATTTGCATGTAGGTCATGTTTACTTTACCGTTATTTTTTCGTATTTTTGTGCATTGTTAGGTGAAAATTTGCGTAAACTGCTAGAATTGAGAATAACTTGAAACAATTTGGTTGTGATTAGGATAGACCTGAGTGAACTGGAACTAACCCATGATTGGTTAATGAATTGCTTAGGTTGAGATGTTTTTAATAATTGAAAAGATGAAACAAACTTAGAATTGAATCGAACGAGATTATTCGAAAAAACTGAACTGTGCCTTTAGGAATTGGGATTTTCAAAATTAAGAAAGTTTGGAATATCCATTGGTATGAGTGAATACCAATCGATGTGTGTATTCATGGTATGAGCAAACCAGAAAGAATAAAAAAAAGAAAAGGAAAAGAAAAGGAAAGTAGAAAAAGAAAAAAAGAAATGAAAAAGAGGAGCAATAAGCGAGTACTGGCAATAAGTCTGACTCAAAATGAGAATCAGGCGCCTTTGAGCTCGCCTCCCAACCTAGGAAAAATTAGAAATAAAGAGAGAATTTTGCTCGTACCAACACACTTCGTTCGCAGCTTTCTTACCCTTAAGCTTGATTCAAGCTTGGGGGAGGGAAAATGAAAAGAAAAATCACCTTGAATAAAAGCACTGACTCAGAAAAAGAATGAAATTGTTTCGATCAAACCTAAGTAATTAGTCTTTACATTGTTAGAAGCATCTCAAAATAAGAAGTTCAATTGACCAATTGGTGGAGTGAATCAAGGTTTATAAAGGGATATTTGAATTACAACCGAATCGATTCTAGCAATTCTTGACTATAGCAGACTCACGTAGGTTTTCACATTTAGGCTTGTATCCGCATTTAGATTTAGTTGTCCAGCACTTTTACCCGAGTTTGAAACTTTTTGCTTGAGGACAAGCAAAGGTTCAGCTTGGGGGAATTTGATACCTCGCATATTTAGTCTATTTTAGGCCTGTTTTAGTACTAGATTCGTGCCCTAATTCACCAGAATCATGTGCATTTCATTGATATATCTTTAGAATTTGGTACTGCTGAGTGTTTGTTTGTTTTCTGCAGGTTTGGAGCAAAACACACGAAGAAACGGCAATTTTGGATGATGAGGTACGGCCCTTACCAGGCTTGGTACGGGTCTCACCAGACTTAGCCGATTTCAGCTCATCACGCCTGGTACGGCCAGGCCGTACCACTTTGGTACGGGCCGTACTTAAAGGCGGCCTGACAGATTCAAATCTTGGCAGAGGCTATTTAAGGCGGGGAGCTCTCCAATTTCGAGGAGGATTCCATTCCAGAGACATTTGAGAGCACAGTAAGAGAGAGAAAGAGAGCTAAGGAGCTAGGAGCAAGAAGGAAAGAAGAGGAAAGAGGCGAAACTCGACGGATCAAGCTTCCTCCTCTCGATCCCTTCGATCCATGGCTTTCTCTATCACTCTTATTGTATTTTTAGATCAGATCATGTGCTGTGAGTAGTTATTTTAGTTTCTAGGGTTTAGAGATGGATTCTTGATTTGCTTTGACTTCCTTTGACTTGTATTTTGTATGAACTCTTTTGATTGATTGATTGTGATTTCTTTGCTATCTCTTGCTTTGATTGCTGTGATTGTGTATGATGAACCTCTAGGTCTAGATCAAACCTATCAAGGTCATGTGATCATCTCAATCTCTCAACCAAATCAATTGCTTAGGGTAGACTTGTTCGAATTGAAGCCGAGAGGTTGAATTCTCCTCTAATCGACAGATTAGAGGGTGCCTTAGGTCTCCAATCAACCAGCTAGGGTAGATCTGTACCAATATATGAAAATTGAGGTGTAGAAATCCCTAAAAGGCAATCAATTGCATTCCAACCTAGATCTTGATCCAACACACGAGAGTTGAGGCTTAGGAACCTTAGGTATGGTCAATTGAACCTTTCTAAAGAGTTTAGCACAAGGTACCAGCAAGGAATGCATCAACTCGAACTGGTAAGCTCTGTTCTGGCAAGCCAGTACGGGTCTTACCAGAGTGGTGCGGCCTTGCCTTACCAAGTGAAGTACGGCCTAGCCGTACCAACTTGGTACGGGCCGTACCACTAGAGGCAGATCACAGATGAAGTCTGAAACCCTGGAAACGCCTTTTATCCATAATCAAAACACAGTTTACATTTCTTCTAGCATTTTATTACATCTGTTTGCATTATTAGATTTGTTTGAATTGATCTTTTAGGAACTTAAATACCAAACCAAATCTTTCTCACTTCTAGTTTTTAATTGAGTTTGGTAGATTCTAACCTAACAATTGCCCGTCCCTGTGGATCGATACCCGATTATATTACTCGATAGGGGTTGTGCACTTGCAACCCTTACTCGTGAAGTGTAAGCGCGGTTTTAAAAGGTACGCCCTCAAGCGTACCGAAACTTGCGTTGCGCTTTCGCGCGAACAAGGAACCCACGGAGAAGATCGGCTCGGGAAACTTCGGTGTTGCGAGGCTAATGCGCAACAAGGAGACCAAAGAGCTCGTTGCGATGAAGTATATTCCCAGGGGCCAGAAGGTAATGTCTCTGTTGCTGTCAGATACCAGAGTGAATTTGAGTATTAGCGGGGTTAACTTTGACACGGTAAAAATAATAGAAGGGGAAAAAGAGACAAAGGGCAAAGCGGACAGAGAAGAGGGCAGCGCTCATTTAAAAGAGCTACTGCTGACTACCGGGGCCCAGTTGCGGATTCCTTAATATTTTGCTCGTTCAAGCAGCTGGATTTCTGGCTCAATTGCTGATTGAGATTTGATCGTCAGATTGTGTATCTGATAGTTGCGATGAAGTATATTCTTCTCTCTCTCGCGCGGCGCAGATAGATGAAAACGTGGTAAGAGAGATCATAAATCACCGTTCATTGTACCGATCTGGTACTGGTAAATGGTACCAGTGAAACCTGTGATGTCTCTGTTGTACCGATCTGGTACTGGTTATGTTTTTTCTAAGAAGGGTATTTTAGTCATTAATTATTTTTTTTGTTTTTTAACAAGACTAATACATTATTTGTGGCAAAATTAAAAATTACCTAAGTTTAGAGTGGCATTTTTATGATTTCTAATTTCGGAGTGGCATTTTTCAAATAATCAAATTTTGGAGTGGCAAATAATCAATTTTCTCTATAATATAGGTGTTTGATGGTAAATTCACTGGTTTTTACACTGGGACAAATGTCAGAATTTCAAGCAGCTATAACAATTCAACACTTTCACCACATACAGTATCAAACGGTTAGAATCGTTCCTTCAGGAAACAGGAACTGCTACCCCCGACAAAATGCCACCAGGGGTAAAAAGTACTATATGCCGCCGCTTTCATGTATGAAAATTATGATGGGCTAAACAGTGTACAACCAAACATGATTGGTCGATCTGAGGCCAGGGCTGCTAACCGAACAGGGCTGTCCATGGACAGACGGGCCGAACAACAATTGGACAGGAATTGAACAGATTGTTATATGAACCTGGCCCGAAGTTCAGTTCGGATCAGTTGACATTAAATCAACTGGGCCGAGTTTGAACGGACTTTGGACAGCCCGTTGAACAGTTTAGATTGATTTCTGTTCGAACACGACCCATCGAACAATCATTCGAACAGTTCAGATTGATTGAGTCCGATCGATTCTTGCGCGAACTCGCGATCTCTTCCCTCTCCGTCGCGCCGCCTCTCATCCTAGCGGCGCGCCACCCTTCCCCTCACTCCCTCTCTCTGTCTCTCTCGCTGCAACTCTCTTCTCTCTTCTTCTAAAACCCCAAACTCTCTTCTCTCTTCTTCTCCAGTCACTCTCTCTACTAACACTCTGATCGGAAACGAGGGTTTATAGCGCTAACACGAAAAGGTGTTCTCTGCTCCTCTCTGGCTCTCTGCTTTCGTTCTTCCCTTCGACAAGGTGCTTGTTCTCCTCTCCTTTTTACGCTTGTTCTCTTTCCTATTGAATCCTTATCAGCATTTTAATGGCAATGGTAGTTAATAGATGATTTTTTTTTGAGTATATTTCGTATTTATCCAAACCAATTTTTCTTCACCCAATATTGCTTCCGATCAAATAATAATAATAGATGATTTGGTTTAGTATCAATTTGAGTATTTGAGTATTTGAGTTTGATGCAAGTCATTGAATCAAATTGATAGGGTTGCTCAACAGAATCGATCGAGTATTTGAGTTTGATGCAAGTCATTAAAGATTTATTTTCTGCTATTGTTTTTCAGGGATGCAAGCTCACTGCTAGAATTATACCACTCTCTGGGAGGCTTGCTAAGTGTTAAGGTAATTGTTAAGAATTTATCTATTTGCTAATTGTTAGAATTACACTAAAATTTCATGATATCATATTTTACTATTCAATAATTTCCTACTTTGATGAAATGGTATGATTTTATAATTATAATCTTAGCTAATTAGTTGGTATGATTGAACTGAAATCGGTATAGAATGATTTGTGTTTCCAATGCTGAGAAAATATGAGAAAATTATAACAACAATATTTTAACAGTGACTCCTAACAGTTCAATCCAATAATGGGTAGGAATGACATGTTGAGTGTTTGGTTTATTACCACATGCCAGTAACTATTTGAACTATTTGTACTATTTGAACTCGAAATATATTCTTATATAGGTTACGACATCAGGCACATGGCCTTTAGAATGTCCATTGCCTTCTCATCCCATGAATAAGAATGCTGTAGGTTACGACATCAGGCTCATGCCCTTTAGAAATATCACAATGATTTGACTGGTCAATTTGCTATCTAACGATCTTTTGTTATATGAATGCCCTATATCATGTGCAAAAAACTTGTGTAAGAAAGGTTAAATTGAAAAGGCAGCGGATACAAAAAAAGAAGATTGAACTTGGGAATCTTGTACCAGCAAAAGGTTTACTTAGGCAATACCACAAACAGCTGATGCACAGCAGAAAATCAGATCCGTACCAGTACTGGTACAGACAGGAAAACAGCACCAATTTTCAGCAAGAAAATAGATTAACAACAATGATAGCAAACACAAATTTTTCTGAAACCAGAGGCACTTTTTCATTGATGAATATAAGGTCGTTACACTTACAAAACTATACACGCATCTTTAATTTTGTACACATTGCAAGATAGATCAAAACAAATGATTTTGCTTAATAATTGCAGGTTACTAAGATTTTGCACATGATCAAGCTTTATGGAAAGCTACAAGGGTGAACAAGGTCAGTTAATGGTAAATTTAAAAAAAAAATTACTAATACATGAAAACTGAGATACTCATAGTTAATGGTATCTAAGATGTTGCTGTTGGATAATTTTCTGGTATCTAAGATGTACTAGTTTCAATTGGTGTTGGATAGTTTTCTGGTTTAGTATTGTTGCTGCTGATGGGTTCATGACAATAGGATAGGATCTTGAGTTTATGGCAAAGGTCAAACATGGGTGAGCTGAACTTTATTTGCTTCCAGTACTGTATACTGGTACATGGTAGCAATAATTCAAAATGCAAGATCTTACTATAGAATAGTTGTCCAAAAAAACGAAATAATTTTATTTTATTTTCTTCTTTACAATAGAAATCATTTTGAGTTAATATGAAAAGTAGTGATTATATTTATTTTATTTTCTTCTTCACTTAGAAATCATTTTGAGTTAATCACAATAAATTAGTAGTGATTACTTATTTCTTCACTTATTAATACTTTTATTTGTGAAATTTGGCAGGTTATGTTGGAATGCTTCGAGTTGTGAAATTTGGCAAGTTATGTTTGAATGCTTGGAGTTCAGAAATACCATTTAATTGTTGTTTTTATTGCTGGTCTTTGTTTTTATTGTTGTTCTTTTAGTGTTGTGGGATTTCTTTAAAAAAGAAGTACAAAAGCAGGTTTTCAATTTTAGAACTGGAGTTTTGATTAGGCATAGTTGAGAGGTGCTTCAGCTGGATCTAATAATTTTGCATTTTGATATAGTTAAGGCATGTATTTGTTATGTCCTTTTTATTATATGTTAAACTCTTTGTTGTTCAATGTTCACAGAATTGGAGTTCGGATTTTTTGCATTTTGATATAGTTAAGGCATGTATCTGATGTCATTTTTATTATATGTTTATTGGAGTTCAAGTCCGAATCCCAATGGGTACTCTTTCCCTTGACTTGAGCTTGCTGTTCAACTTAATTTCTATTTGATATAATTGGAGTTCGGACTTGACACTTGAGCCCTGTTGTTCATAGAATTGTCCAAACCTGAGCCCGATTAGTTGTCCATAGTTCAGCCCTGTTCACTGAACCGGGCCTGTTCCGAACAGGGCTCAAGTCTGAACAGGGCTCAGTTTTGAACAACAATGAACGGGCAGAATATGAGCATGAAGAACTTTGTTTCGGGCCGATCATGAACAGGGCCTGTTCCTTTCAATTTCGATCTGGGCTGATCATGAACAGGGCTTTCGTTCATTAGCAGCCCTATCTGAGGCTGTGACTGTTGCTCCTGGGTCAATTCATGGATGACTGTTAACATAACCATGCATCACTGGCATATATATTAGTTTGAGGCTGTGACTGTTGCTGCTGCAGGATTTATGAAAAATAGAGTAAATGTGTTCATAAATAATTTAGCACACACTTTTATATATTCAGAACTTCTTTCTCACAATGTTTCCTTATTCCAATTACACTACAGAGTAGTAAATTAAGTGATTGTTTGAACTAGATAGGAGAGAAAGAGAGGAGAACTGGGCGCCAAATGGAGGTGCAAGGGAAGGGGGAGTGTCGGGGGAAGGGTCAGAGGCACGGTACAATATTTTGGAGGGAAGGACATGATTGTCACTTCTATTTTTTATTAATATCAATTTGTATTTTTAATTGATTAAATTATGAAAATGGCATATTAATAATATAAGTGAGTTTAGATGGAGCTAGAAATAACCTAATTTGAACTTTTGATGCAAAAATTTCTTGTTGAAATTTGAGGGGTTGTTCGCAAGATGAAGGAACCTCGTTCTGACTGGCATATATATATATAAACTTCTTGATGAAATTTGAGTGGTTCTTCACAAGTTGAAAGAACCTGATAGATGAACGTACTCCACCGAATATTATAATTTCATTGCTCAAATCGTTGCATTTAAACAAAGACAAACTTAAAAACCACGATTTGTTGACATGTATATGCATTAGTAATTTGTGTTGAAATTAGTACTTCTGTCATTCGTGTTGAAATTAATACTTCTGCGATATATATATTTTTAAATGAGGAGGGATCCACTTACAACTTTTGTAAGTTACAACATCTTACACCAATTCGATTTTGTGATTTTAAAAATTCAAACAGTCGATCCAAACCGTTTAACATGATATCTATACTAAAATATGCTTGGAGATAAAATTTTACATTTTTTTTTTTCACTATTTATTAAGTATTTTACAATACTGTTGTTTTTCTATGGTCCATAATGGTGGAGATGGTGATATAACTTTTCGTTGTTGTCCATGTATGCTACTTAGTGAATTGAAAACGGGGCGGGTCGGTCCGGTCCGGTCCAAACCCGCCCGGTCCACGGGTCCGGCGGGTTGCACGGGTCCGGTTTTCAGAGGCCGACCCCGGCCCGTGATCAAACCACGGGTCCGGCGGTTCCACGGTCCGGGCCGGTCCGGTCCACGGGTCCGGGGGGCCACGGTCCGGTCCGGTCCACGGTTTTTTTTTTTTTTGCTGTTTTTTTTTCCAATTCAATAAGTTTGTTTTGAACCGAACAATTTTTGTTATAATAAGACGAACAATTTATATTACAAAAATTCAGTTTTGATATTACAAAAATTCATTAAATCAATTGCTTTAGGAAAAAAAAACGAATTATTTGATCTTAAAAACCGAATTATTCTAAAACAATTGATTTAAAAACAAAAGTTTTTTTTATTTGGGACATACATTATTTAAGTGTATAATACTTTTAAACTAGTTTTTTTTATTTGGGACATACATTATTTAAGTGTATATTATATTTTTACATATTCTTATTGACATATGAATTATGAATATTTTATGATGATATTATATTGTATACACGTAGAAATACATGAGGAATGAAATATACGTGACAAAATACGCCACTGTTTTATTTCAGAACCTGGTTTGAAGTGCGACAACTATGATATGGAAATACTCTCTAATATTTATAGTATCATATTTAACCTTCTAAATTTTAAAAACTAAATAATTTATCCAATCTATTAACTTTTCTAATTTACACAAGGATATAAATATCATTGTATGTCATAAGTAGAGGAATGAACCATTTGTCCTCAGAATTCAATCAGTTAGAAGGCATAATATTTTTCTTACACATACTGCATATTTTTATTTTTTTTAATAAATAATAAAATGGGTACTTTGACATCGGTCCCATTCGGTGTGAACCAGGTTTAGGACTCAAGAATTTTAAGGGACCGGTTCAATTGCAACCGGTCTGGTTTGAACGGACATCTCCAATGAAGAATAGAATATATGCTTCAAAAAATTCAAATTTGATTTATTACAGAAATAATTCGGACCATTTAATTCGTATTGGTATGAATATTCTAATCGGACAATAAGGATTTCAAACTTAATTTTTGAGGTACTGTAGAGGATATGAACTCAACAAGATACTAAGACGCACGATCAATCTAAAATTGATATTATCTTAAAATGTTACAAATGGTAAGAGTCAAAGCTCTGGTAAAAAATGTTTTATTAAAATTATTTTAATGTAAATTAAACTAGAGGAGGGTTCCAATGCACCAAAATTTGGTGCACCAAAATGCACCAAAAACTCATAATCTTCATTTTCAAAGTTCAAATAGTCGATTCGATCCTTCCAGCGTGTTCTTCATATTAAAATGTGCTTGGAGACCAAATTTTACATTTTTTGGAAATTTTTTACTGGTTTTTCAGAATTTTTGAAAATCACCAAACAATAATTTGAAATTCAGCAAAGTGGTGATTTTCAAAAATTCTGAAAAAATAGTAAAAAATTTCCAAAAAATGTAAAATTTGGTCTCCAAGCACATTTTAATATGAAGAACACGTTGGAAGGATCGAATCGACTATTTGAACTTTGAAAATGAAGATATATGAGTTTTGAACAAGGTTCTAAATAGCGTTTATAGCGTCGTAGCGGGAAGGCTAAAAAAAAAGCTATAGCGAATAGCGTCGCTATAGCGGAAGCTATTCCAAATAGCGTTTTTTTTTTACATTTCGTATATTCAATATTTGTACTAAATATCAACATTATCTAAAGTCTCATAGAACAATAAATAACACCAAAGTAATTAAGAAATTATAATATTCATATTGAACCAGTACAAAGTTCAAATTGCGGTTCAAAATATCCATAGTAATATCATAAACTATCGATTTTTCCTATTAAAAATATCTTAAGCATCATGATTCATGACATAATTTTTTTTTTCTATTCAAATTTTATTTTCGATTTGGACTTTTTTTCTATTCAAATTTCAATTTCTATTCCCAATTTCAAATTGATTTATCTGTAGCAAGTAGCAACAAATTCAATTTCGGTTTGAGATTTTTTTTATCTTTATTTAAAACCCATATAAATTGCTTTAAAAAAAAAACCCATATTGTATAGCGCAAATAGCGCGAATAGCGGACCGCTATAGCGCTGTAGCGGTCGCTATAGCGGCCGTAGCGCAAATAGCGCATTTTGATGTCATAGCGTAGCGTTTGGGGTCCAAAAACGCTATAGCGGCGCTATAGCGCCGCTATAGCGCGCTATTTAGAACACTGGTTTTGAATGCATTTTGGTGCATTTTGGTGCACCAAATTTTGGTGCATTGGAACCCTCCTCATTAAACTATTACATTGAATTAATTAAGCGAATTTTAAAGATATGCAAAAATTAAACAAAAGTTGCAGAATAAACAAACCCAGATATCTAATGACCTTAGCATTATATAGAAAAAAAAAATGAGTTTAGCATTCATATATATGAATAATGATACATATATATTATAATTCCAATAGTTTGAACCTGCATTAGGAAATCAGTTCTTAATTTCTTCTCTGACATGATTTTGTGATAATAGATCAACCTTTATGTGATCCGCAGCACAAAATGTTATAGACAGAGAGTTACAAAGGAACCACATGCTACAGTAAAAATTAGGGATGGGGCTGCTGGATTCAAAAAATTTCGAATTGCTACAGTATATTTTTCAAAGTGCTACGGTAACAAATCCAGGTCCAGCGGGTAAGGCGGGTCCGAGTCCGGTCCGGTCCGGGTTTGGTCCAATCCGGACGGGTACACGGGTTAAATAAAGGGGGGTCGGTCCGGTCCTGTGGGAAGAAAATCAAACCGGCCCGTCCCAGGACCGGACCGTATCTAACCCCGGTCCGGGACGGGCCGGTCCAGGTCCGGTCCACGGGTTGGCCGGTCCGGTCCTGGACCGGCCGGGTTTTTTCAATTCACTAATGCTACTTCAGGATACAACTTCATCAGCTCGCATACAACTTCCAAGTAATTGTGATATATTATTATTATCATCATCATCGTCATCATCAAGTACTTGGAAGTTGATGAAATAGTAAATTATTATTATTATTATTATTATTATTACAAGTAGCTAGGAGCAGTTGTAGTGGTGTTACTGATAATAGTAATGATAATGATCAATATGATAACAAATTAATAGTGAGTTCAGCTAGTATGACATCAGTGTCATTTCAGTTTATATAACACAAACTCCAAAACCTATTGAATCGATTTCAAACGGTGAATCCAAACTGTTCAACCCGTTCTACTTCATTAGTTATTTAAAAAAAAAGATCGACTTCAATAGTTGTGCATTTACATGTAAAATTTATAATTTTTTGAATTTATTTAGTATCAAGTCAAGCAGTCAAATGTGAGAGATTTTAACTTAATATTAATGCACTTATTTTTCAACATTTTTTACCACTTCACTTGATACTAAAATAACTCCAAAAAATAAATTGTTTCCATGTAAACACATCATTGATATAGTAAATTAGTTTGAACGGTTTGAATTAGTCGTTTGAAGTATATCTAATAATTTTTGAAGTTGTTGACATATGACACTAATTAATGTCACACTAGCAGGACTCATTAATAGTACTACTAATTATACTAATAGTTTAATACTACTATTAACAACAATTATAATAAAACTATAATAATTGTAACAATTGATGAAAATGATGGATGATGTTGATGTTGATTCGAACAAATAATTTTGATAATTAATCATAACAAGATATAAATTAAATGGAAACAAATAAAATATGTAATATTAATTATAGTGTAATGATCTCATATATATTACAGATCGACTGTATATATATTTACGACGGGACCAACCAAAAAATTGTTCTCTCAAATATTACCTTGACTTCTTTTTGTTCTTCCAGCAGCCCAAGGCGTTGTATTAAAACATCTTCGTCGCCTTTAATTGCTGCTAAGAACAGATCAGCAGACATGACTGGACGTTGTTCATGCACCAATTTACATTGGGAGAGGATGACATCTCAGTGGCCATTACAATTACTTGTACCTTTAATTGGTTTTAATCGATCTCTAGTATAAAATAAATGAATTAGTTGAGGAAACATTTTTATAGCTAGTGGAGTTTGAATGTGAGCTAGTAACAAAAAAGAAAGATGTGTTATAGATTCAATTTATCTTATGATCACTACTTGAAGATAGAATTTAGACAGAATACATGCACATAGCATAGGAACATGTGTTAAGTTCTATTTCGTTTTATAGATGTAACCCCGGTAGTTAGAAGAAAGAATTTGGGTGTGTTCAATCTTCAAGCAAAGTAATTAACAAAGTAAAAAGAGTACAAATCAGCATAGGTACGTAGCATATACTGTACATGAAATAATAATAATATATTTTTTTATCAGAACAAAGCAAATACCTCAGAGTGAAGACAAAGTAAAAATTAAAAATAAAAATAATTGAAATCAGCGTGACATGTAATGAAAAAGTACAATTAATGAGAGAGAAATCATGTAGGTGATTTAAAATTTGCAGAAAAATCATAGGCTCCTGAGTATAATTTCTGTTGTTCTTATTTTTGTTGAGATAAAGATAGAAATCAAATCTTTCAACGTTATATATCCACAATTAATTCTTCGTCGGATTTTAAATTTTACAACTTTACACACACAAAAACTTATCATAGTCACTATATTTAATAACTAATTTTGTCATATCCACAATAAACATTAATAGTTCATAGTTAGGGGTGTCAACAGGTGCGAAACGGATTGGGTGGAAGCATTATCATAACTCTTACTTGTTATGTTAATGGAAATAATTTTATCCTTACCCGTACCTTGTACTCATCTTATAGAATATGATACGAATCAGATATACGGGTATAAGGGTGACATTGAATAGATATATTTTTTTAATTATAACCGTATATGATACGAAGTTTAATATAAAAGAAATTGATTTGTATTGATTCTTTATTACAGGCTATACATGATATTATATAGGCTAATTACTAATTAGCCGTTACACTCTTTCCTAAATTACAATATGCAATATTGCTGTTACTATTTCCTAATTACACTAGATTTGATACAGAATCGGATACAAAGATGTACACAGCTGTACACTCCAAACTTGCTAAGAGTTGTCACATATTGGATCTGATTTGATATTCTCAATATCTTCAATACTCCCCCTCAAGTTGGGTTCGAATAAGTCGAAAGAGCCCAACTTGCTTGTGATTTGGTGAAATGTATTCCCATCAAGTGCTTTTGTGAAGATATCTGCCAGTTGATTTTTGCTATTTACATACGGTGTTTCGATTTCCTTAGATTGCACCTTTTCCCGTATGAAATGACAATCAACTTCTATGTGTTTTGTTCTTTCATGAAACACCGGGTTTGAGGCAATATGCCTTGCTGCATTGTTATCACAATACATCTTCATGGGGTGCTTAACTTGCATTCCCATGTCTTGTAACAGTTGTTTCAGCCACGTGAGTTCACTTGCTGTGGATGCCATAGCCCGATATTCAGCTTCTGCACTGGATCTTGCCACAACATTTTGTTTCTTGCTTTTCCAGGTTACTAAGTTGCCTCCAACAAACGTGCAATATCCAGTTGTAGACCTTCTATCTGCACTGCCTGCCCAATCTGCATCAGAGTAACCAAGAATAGTGTTATCATTATTCTTTCTCATGCAAATTCCCCTTCCAGGTGAACCTTTCAAATAGTACAAAATTCGGTTGACAGCATTCAAGTGACTTGTTCTAGGACTATGCATGAATTGACTAACTACACTAACTGCATATGTGATGTCTGGTCTGGTGACAGTTAGATAGATTAGTTTACCAACTAGTCTTTGAAATTGCCCAATGTCTTTTAAAGGTTCACCATCTGTAGGGTTTAATTTGCAATTCATTTCCATAGGTGTAGTCACTGGTTTAGAGCCTAGTTTACCTGTTTCTCTTAACAAGTCTAGTGTATACTTTCTTTGAGATAAAAAGAGTCCTTTAGTTTAGTGAGCTACCTCTATTCCAAGAAAATATTTTAAATATCCCAAGTCCTTGATATCAAATTTTTCTTTTAAGTGATCTTGGACTATTCTAATTTCATGATTCATATTTCCTGTAATAATGATGTCATCTACATATACTAATACAATGACAATTGAGTTTTTTGAGTGTTTTGTGAACATGGATGAATCTGCAGAGCTTTTTGTAAAGCCAAGTTTTGACAATGCCCAACTTAGTTTGGCATACCATGCACGAGGTGATTGTTTAAGACCATAAATTGATTTATGCAACCTACATGCAAGGTTTTTATTAAATTTCTTGAGATGACCAAGTGGTAAGTTCATATACACTTCTTCCTCTAAGTTTTCTTGGAGGAAAGCATTTTTAACATCCATTTAGAATAAGTTTCAACCCTTGTTTACTGCTAGTGATAGTAATACCCTAACAGTACTCATTTTGGCCACAGGTGCAAAAGTTTCAGTATAGTCTATACCATATGTTTGAGTAAAACCTTTGGCTACTAGTCTAGCTTTATACCGTTCGATCGAGCCATCACTATTATACTTAATCTTGTATATCCATTTGCATCCTACTGGTTTCTTTTCTTGAGGTAGATCTACAATGGTCCAAGTTTTATTTTTTTCAAGAGCATCTAGCTCTTCTTCCATTGCCTTTTTCCATATAGGATTTGTTTGGGCTTCTTGATATGTTAATGGCTCGGTTTGACTTGATATAGAGCTTAGATAGGTCTGGTATTTTGGGGATACATTATCATAAGTGATATGTTTTTGAATAGGATATAATGAAGTATGGTATGTAACAAAATCTCTTAACCTGGTAGGAGGTCTAGTGGAACGTACTGACCTGCGAACATGATTTTGATTTGTGTCACCTGAGACTTGAAGAGTGTCATTTTGAGATGCTTCTTCATCTTCAATTTGTTGTTCTTGACAACTTTTGGGAGTTTCATCTTGACCTGAAATAGTTAGTATTGGCCTAGGTTGTTCTTCTTGGTTGTGACCATACTGACCCTCTACACTAGGTATTGAATTACCTTCTTTAAAGTATGGTTCATCTTCGCGAAATGTTACGTCTCTAGATATATACATTTTCTTTTTATTAAAGTCATAACATTTGTACCCTTTCTTTTGAGAGGAATAACCTAAGAAGACCCCTTTAATTGCTCTCTTTTCCAATTTATCTCTTTGATTTTCTTGTACATGTATAAAGCATACACATCCAAATACTCTTAAATGCTCTAAATTTAATTTTCTGTTATTAAGAACTTCTAAGGGAGATTTATCATTTAAAATATGACTAGGAGTTCTATTAATTAAATATGTAGCAGTTAGAACAGCTTCGGACCAAAAACTTTTAGGTACATTTGTTTGAAATAATAATGCGCGTGTAACTTCAAGTAAGTGTCTATTTTTTCTTTCAGAAATTCCATTTTGTTGAGGAGTGCCTACACACGTTGTTTGATGAATAATTCCTAATTCTTTAAGAAAATTTGAAAACTCTTTATTAATATATTCAGTACCATTATCAGATCTTAGAGTTTTAATTTTTGAATTGAATTGATTTGATATCATATTTGTAAATTCTTTAAACGTTGAAAAAACTTCACTTTTAAATTTGAGTAAGTATAACCATGTAGTGCGTGAGTAGTCATCAATAAATGTTACAAAATATTTATAACCATTAAATGACTCCATTGGAGCAGGGCCCCATACGTCAGAATGAATAATTTCAAAAGGTTTAGTAGTTTTGCTAGTTGAAATAGTAAATGGTCTTCTAGTTTGTTTAGCATACTTGCAAATATCACAATTACTTGAATCTAAATTTAAAAATGGCATAAGTTTCTTTAAAGATACATCAGAAGGATGGCCTAATCTATGATGCCACAAATAATTATTATTGCTAATACTATTATAAGCATGATTGGTTGTTTCAATAAAATAGAGTCCATTCTCTAATTTTCCTTCACCAATCTTTTTTCCAGTCAATCGGTCTTGAAATATCACATTATTTGGTGAGAAAATTACATTGCAATTTAATTCAGTTGTTATTTTACTAATAGAAAGTAAGTTAGAGGTAAATGTAGGCATGTACAACACGTTTGAAATATTTTTTTCAAATAATGTGGTTTGTCCTATGCCTTTTATTTGTACTTCATGACCATTAGCTACAGAGACATGTGGCGATGTTTCATTTTTGACTAGATTTTCTATATTTCCAATATTTCCAGACATATGATCTGTTGCTCCAGAATCTATAATCCATTTATTTTTATTTATAGCTAAATATGTGCAAGAATTACTTAAATCGGGTTGTGGAACACTATTTTGAACATTCTTAGGGTCTAAGTTACAAAAGTTCCTAGGTTCTGGTTGGTTGCTGATATATTGGACAAGTTCTGGATCCGGACCGCAAGTCTGACTGGGTTTTGATTTAGCGCTGCTATTTTGGATATTTTTAAGGTTTATGTTAGAATGTTTCCAAGACAACCTTTCAGCAGTGCAATTATTGATAAAATTAGGGTCCAGAGAGTTAAATTTACCTTCTACCCTTTGATTTTTGTCCCTCAAATGTCCGCCATTAGAGTTCTTTGGAAGCTTAGCTAGCAGCTTACTGATTTGCTCAATTATCGAGTTGGAGTTGTTCAAATCGGTTCTTTCCGCTGCTGCCGTGTGCGGGGCTTCTCCGATTCTTTCATTTTTCTTCGCTGGTCGCAGGTGGGGGTGTAGGGACCAGCAAGATTTCTCAGTGTGTCCATTTCGGTGGCAGTGATCGCACCTTTCACCCGACTTTGCATCAGCTTTTGCTCTCCCCCTGTCGCCAGCACTCGGGCCGCCGTTAGAGGTCGCTTGATTGAACTGGGGCATACCGGTGAGGTTTCCGACTGCTGTCACCGTATTGGCGGACATCTCAGATGTCGCCTCGCCATCGATGGTAATTTGGTTTTCACTCATCGCGACGATTTTGATTTATCTCTGAGCTCTGGTATTGCTAAGTTCTTAATGCTCTGATACCATGATACGAAGTTTAATATAAAAGAAATTGATTTGTATTGATTCTTTATTACAGGCTATACATGATATTATATAGGCTAATTACTAATTAGCCGTTACACTCTTTCCTAAATTACAATATGCAATATTGCTGTTACTATTTCCTAATTACACTAGATCTGATACAGAATTGGATACAAAGATGTACACCAGCTGTACACTCCAAACTTGCTAAGAGTTGTCACATATTGGATCTGATTTGATATTCTCAATATCTTCAATAGTATAAGATAACGAGTAAGGAATATAGTCTTTACCCATAATCTTACCCGTTATATATGTTCACGGGAAAAAAAACTGTACCCTTATCCGTACACATTAAACTAAACGAAAAAAAATCATACATGTACTTGTCTTATTGAATACGGTACGGGCGGATAAAAGGTAAAAGGGTGGCATTGACACTCCTATTCAAAGTATATATACGTAGTCGATCATCACCCAGGTCGAAGTATAATTTACACACTAACAAATTCAAACGTGGTAAAATCAACTTTTCAAGATAATTAGAGAAATATTTTGGAATATGATCGGATGTTCAGCACGTATATCATTTACATTACAAAAAACAAGTATACGTACGAATTAAGAAGCTTCAACAATATAAACAAGTGCAAAAAATTTGGACAAACAATTTGGAAGTATAAAAGCAGGGGCAAAGAGTAATGACAATGAATCAGGTATAAACATGTCCATTAATAAATGCATTAATTGTTTGGGTATAATTAACATATCCAAGGATAAAGAAAATGAAGTATAGCTACGCTGGTTACCCTAGTGCAAGGAGGAAGCATAATAATGATATCACCATAATTTGAAACACTATGTACCCACTTAATTAAACCGAAACCAACAATGAGTTTTTCGAAATATTTTTCAAATCTAAAATTTTAATAGCTTTTCCAATGAAGAATTTATTAAACTTAAAAGCATTAATGTATATACATGAATGGTGATCTACCACAGCGGGAGAGTGCAAATAATGATGATAATGGCGATGGGCATGCTAACAAGAGAAATTGTGGTACGCATCACAAGGTTTCCATTCCGGAAACCTGACAACCCTCTAACCAACTATGGTTAATTTAAATGAGTGCGTGATCCTTATTGTTTCTGAAAAAAAACAAGAGAAATTGTGCATCACAATAATAACCTAATCCAAAAGTTAGATTCTATTTCTGACATGTGTTATGATGGGAGACCAATAGTAAAGAAGCATGTGTTATAAGATTCTATTTCTTTTTGTTGATGTAAACTTCAGATATTAGAATAAAGAATTGAGTGTGTTCAGATTTTAAGCAAAGTAACAAAAGTACTACCCAGTCTGGACAGAAAAAAACATGCTCAACCTACGAATAGAATATCATTTATGTAAGCAAAGAATCGAATCAGAACAAGGTCCTTAAAGAACATGTCTCATAGTAATGATAAAAGTATTTCTCTATTATTTAACAAGTAAAATCTTTACAACTAAAATATTGTCATGCAATAAAGAAACACCATTTGTTACACAAGACAATTTCCGACTAATTAATCCGGTATTTCATATTAATTAATTAGAGAAATCAGATGTCATTTAAATTTGTAGAGAAATCAGAAGTTTGTCAGTACAATTTTCGATGTTCTCACTTTTACCTTTGTGTTATGTTTTCATCTTAATAAATCAAAGTATACAATATCTGATGCGATGTTCCCGTCATATGACCTGCACATTCTCATCCAGATGGATAGATGGGTATAGTCTACAAAAATTAAAATTCATTGACTGTCATATCAGTCTCGAAGAGTACCTAGCACTCAAAAGATTAAAGATACATTGTTTGAAATATTTCAAAAAAATACATTTACTTGTTGTTTCTCAAGTTCTACTGATTGTATTCCATCTAATACTGGTTGTATTTCATCTTCCTCTAGTTGTCTGTCATCTTCTTCTAGTTAGTTTTCATCTACTACTTGTTGTCTTTTATCTACTATAAGTTGTCTTTCATGTTTTACTAATTATTTTTCATGTTCTACTTGTTGTATTTTATCTACTTCTATTTGTCTATCATAATTTACTAGTTGTCTTTCATATTTTACTGAGTGTTTTACATCTACTACTAGTTGTCTTTCATGTTCTACTGTTTGTATTTCATCTACTACTAGTTGTATTTCATCTTCTTCTAGTTGTTTTTCATCTACGGCTGGTTGTCTTTCATCTACTACGGGGTTGTCTTTCATGTTCTAATTGTTTTCCATGTTCTACTGGTAGTATTTCATTTTCTTCTAGTTGTCTTTCATGTTCTACTGGTTGTTTTTCGTTACTTGTTGTCCTTTCATATACTACTTGTTGTATTTCATATACAACATTGGTTCAAATCGACTATACACACACACCCGAGGGTTCCGCCAAACTCCACCAACCAATGTTAGAGAATATTTCATTCATAAACTCAAAATAATAAATAAATAAAAAAACAGTACAAGAGTGACAAAAACTGAAAAGGAAAATTAGAAACAAGTAACCTCTCCAGCTAGCTAACTTAATTAGGAGCAACTCTAGTATTCTACCAGAAGTTAAATATAGTAATATATGAATATTAACTTTTTGCTTAATTTCTAGACAAGTGAAATATTTTGGGCCATTCTTTCACAATTAAGACGTGCAAAATTAAATATATTACATTTGAACTATGTGAAAAAAGTAGTTATTGAAATTGATTTTTTTTTTCTCTTAATTTCTTCATGATGTTTAATCTAATTAATTCTGTCTTGATTTTGACCGCCCGAATTAGATTAAAGCGATGGATCCATAATGCAAACTTGGGAATGGTGAAGTTAACGACTCAAAAATCAGATTTCAAAACTAAATGAATGAATGAGGCGTGATACATTATATTTTTAGATTTAGCTCAACCGAAAGAAAACATTTATTTGTGGGAATGGGGACCACACTAATGATCAAAATATATAAATACAATATTAGAGGTCGTTGTTATACGCTCAAGCTGAACCAAAAATCTTCCATTCACGAAGAAACATTAATGGAAATATCCACTCACGAAGAAACCACAAATCTTCCATTCACGAAGAAATATCCACATTATGCTGAGAGAGCTGAGCTCCACCTGTTAGAATCAATAAAATGTAAACTCGACACATTGAGCCTACCATACAAAATCGGTTCCTCCACCATCTTTCGTGTACCATACAAGCTTCGCCAAAGCAAGGAGAATCTCTTCGCACCCTCTGTCGTCTCCATTGGTCCATTCCACCATGGTCATCCAAGATTCGAAACCACGGAGGAGCAAAAATGGCAGTTCTTGCGGGATTTCCTGTCCCGTGGGGACCACATAAGTTTGAATCACTGTTTATCAGAGATTTCAAAACTAGAAGAGAGAGCTCGGAGGTGTTATAATGAGAGTGTGCCTTTGGACAGCAATAGATTCTGCTTGATTATGCTGCTTGACGGATGCTTTGTGCTCGAGTACTTCTTAAAATGGTATGGACATAGGTTAAATTCTATTGGCCATTCTGTGTTCGTACTTTCGGATTTGCTACTTGTAGAGAACCAAATCCCCTTCTTTGTAGTCGAGAAGTTGTTTGACATTGGTATAGGACAAGACCAAAGAGAGGATTTTACAAAGTACCTTGCTTATAACTTTTCCCAAGCTGGACCAGCAGTTCTAGATGCCTCCATAGTTCCAGACCCTCCAGCTGAAATTCATCATTTCGTCCATCTAAGTTACCACTGTTCAATACCCAGTGATCCAAGTAAACCATTTGTACCTAGTTCCGAATCATGTTGTCCATGTTGTCCATGTTGTCCATCTATGTTGAGTACAATTACTAATTTGCTTCTTGAGTTTTCTTTATGGGTGCTCACAAGAATATTTCGCAAAAGCAATTCTCTAAGCTTGCCATTCCAAAATCCTACCCGGAAAAGGTTGATGGTGATCCCTTGTGCCACTGAGCTCCAAAATGCAGGCATAAAACTCAGACCAAAGAGCAACCCGGATCATATGCTCGACATATCATTTCATCATCGTGTCTTGGAAATCCCTAGACTAGCAATCACCAATGAAAGTAAGACTCTTTTGGTCAACCTCATAGCATTTGAACAGTCCAAATCAGATGAAATGAATGCAAACTTGTCAAGCTTTGCATTGTTCTTGGATTCGCTAGTCAACACGCCAAACGATGTGATGATACTACAGAAGTGTGGGATCCTCCACAACGGTCTGGATAGTGACGAGGAGTTGACTGATTTCTTCAACCAGATCTGCCAAGGCATGGTTGTAAAGGACGATCACTTTTTGGCTGAATTGTTCGCACAAGTGAACAAATACTGTAAATCAAGACGGAGCAGGCAGCGGGCAAGGTGGAACAGGAATAAAAAACAATTCATTGATGAATATTTTAGAAGTCCATGGACAGCGATTGCTCCTTGTCGCTGCTGTGGTTGGTCTACTTCTTACATGTGTACAATCTTTCTTTGCAGTTTATACCTACTTCGTTCCTCCGAGCTGATCGATGTCGCCTTAACATTATTTGTGAAATTGAATTACCATGTATGTTATCAAGGAGTTTTCTTTGAAATTATTTGTTTCTTTTTCTGTTTTCATCATTGTTTGTCATTTCTTTTAGTCTTATATACATCTTGTATCTTTATTTGTTTTTATGATATGGTATGAAGTTTAGAAGAACCTTGTAATTAATTCTGCATTATATCATTGGTTTTCTTCATTTTACTTTGTTTTTCTTTGAAGGTTATTTCCTGTATTTCTAATCCGTATCGCCCGAGATATCTCAACTTTTGAGTTGATATGTGTAAAAATCAAACCGTTTGGCACGAATCTTGAGGCAACCCATTTTTTTTATTAACAGACCCCGTCCCGGACAAGTATCCTCTCAGGTACTGTAAAAATAGTCGATTCGAACCTTCCAACACGATCTTCATATTAAAATGTGCTTGGAGACCAAATTTTACATTTTTTGAAAATTGTTTACTATTTTTTTAGAATTTTTAAAAATCACAGCTTTTCATTAAATAAAAAAATAAATGCATTAATTTGTTTGGGTATAATTAACATATCCATGGATAAAGAAAATAAAGTATAGCTTCGCTGGTTACCCTAGTGCAAGATAATAATGATAACACCATAATTTGAAACACTATGTACCCACTTAATTAAACCGAAACCAACAATGAGTTTTTCCAAATATTTTTCAAATCTAAAATTTTAATAGCTTTTCCAATGAAGAATTTATTAAACTTAAAAGCATTAATGTATATACATGAATGGTGATCTACCACAGCAGGAGAGTGCAAATAATGATGATAATGGCGATGGGCATGCTAACAAGAGAAATTGTGGTACGCTGCAGTGGTTTGAAAAGGGGCCGGGTCGGGTCGGTCCGGTCCAAACCCGCCCGGTCCCCGGGTTGACTCGGGCACGGGTTAGCCCGGGTCAACGGGTTGAGTCGGGTAGGGGGGGGCGGGTTGGGGTCTGACTCGGCCGAACCTAACCCGGTCTAAACCCGGCGGGTTAGGACGGGGCGGGTTAGGTCGGGTCAGGGGTCGGTCCGGTCCGGGTAGGGCCGGTCCGGTTTGGTTTTTTTTTTTTTTTTTTTTTTTTTTCGGTTTCTGTTTTTTTGGTTTTCTGTTTCCAGAGAGGCAGAGAGGGGCAGAGGGCAGCGGCAGTCGGCAGAGAGCAATTTTTTTTTTTTTGCATTTTTTTTTTCTTTTTATTTTATTTTAACTCAATATATTTTTGTTATAACTTTTAACAAAATCAAATTAAGTTAAAACCGAATTTTGTTAAAACCAAATTATTCTAAAATCGAGAATTCGAGATATACCGAATTAGTTTAAAACCGAATTATTTTTTATCTTTAAAATCGAATTATTTTAAAACAATAGATTTAAAAACAAAAGTTACCCTCCTCCTTTATTCCGGGCTTGGGACCGGCTATGTAAAATAACATAGGCGGAGTTCTAACTTTTTTTTTGTTAGTAATTATTCTTTAAAATAAAACAATTGAAATATTTAGAAATTATAATTTAAAAAAATGTAAATAAAAATTAAAAGAGGATAGAATTTTATACCGACACTACCTATCTAGTAGTTGTTGTGCATATACCATAGGTCGCTCTCTTGCTCACCGTCCGAATCCTCGTTAGGCTCAGGTCCCTCGGTACCGCTTTCTTGAGTGTCGACACCGGATGATGACGCTTCCAATCTCATGGCATGTTGCGTGCGATTTTCAGCATCAATCCAGTCTTTCAAGCACACAAGTCTCTCGAAAACATGTGCACCCAGCTTACTTCGTTTATCGGTAAGGATCCTGTTCGCCGAGCTAAAACAGGATTCAGAAGGGACGGTTGACACGGGCACGGCAAATCTAACCTATTTAAAAGTAAGAAATAAATCTAACTATCCAACAACTTCAAAAATAAGAAATAACTAAAAAATCTAACCTATTTAAGATAAATTCGAATTTTAAAAAATAAAATCTAACCTATTTCAAAATAAATCCGAATTTCAAAATAAAATCCAATAATCTAACATATTCAAAATTTAAAAAATAAAATATAACATATTTATCAAACAAATCTATTTATCTAACCTATTTCAAAATAAAATACAATAATCTAACAAATACAATAATCTAACATATTTCAAAATTAAATACAATAATCTAACATATTTAGAAATAAATCTAAAATCTAACATATTTGAAAATATTCAAATGTAACCTATTAAAAATAAAGATAACATATTTAGAAATAAATCTAACTATCCAACCAATTCAAAAATAAGAAATAACTAAAAAATCTAACCTATTTAAGATAAATTCGAATTTTAAAAAATAAAATCTAACCTATTTCAAAATAAATCCGAAAATAATAATAAAATATAATAATCTAACATATTCAAAATTTAAAAAATAAAATATAACATATTTATCAAACAAATCTATTTATCTAACCTATTTATAAATAAAATAACTTATTTGAAAAAGTAAAATCTAACATATTTCAAAATTAAATACAATAATCTAACATATTTAGAAATAAATCTAAAATCTAACATATTTGAAAATATTCAAATGTAACCTATTAAAAATAAAGATAACATATTTAGAAATAAATCTAACTATCCAACCAATTCAAAAATTAACCTAAACATATTTCAAAAATTAATCTAACCTATTCGAAAATAAAGCTAACATATTTTAAAATAAATCAAACCTATTCTAAAAATAAATAGAACTTATTTAAATCTAACTTACTTACAAATAAAATCTCACATATTTCAAAACTAAATCTCACATATTTTAAAAATAAATCTAACCAATTTTAAAATAAACTACCTATTCAAAAACCAATTTTAAAACAAATATAACTAATTTTAAAATGAATATACCCTATTTAGCACAAATAAAACCTATTTAAAATAAAATTTAACTTACTTAAAAATAAAAACCGAATTAAAATTAAATCTAACCTATTTAAGCTATTTTGAAAATAAATCTAAGCTATTTATAAATAAATCTAACTTATTTCAAGAATAAATCTAACCTATTCAAAAGTAAATCTAATATATTTTGAAATAAATCAAACCAATTCTACTAACAAAGTAACAATAAATCTAACATATTTAAGCTACTTTAAAAATTAGTCTAACCTATTTATAATAAAACTAACAATAAATCTAACATATGTAAGCTACTTTAAAAATTAATCTAACCTATTTATAATAAAACTAACAAAAAATCTAACATGTTTAAGCTATTTAAAAATTTATCTAACCTATTTATCATAAAATTAACAATAAATCTAACTTATTTAATAAATGCAAAAAAATTAATCTAACCTTTGCGAGATGAAAACTTGCGCCTTTGCGGGATGAAATAATCTTGTTCAACCGTATCTCGCGCCTTTGCGGAATAAAATAAATTTCCAACTATTTTTTTTTCTAATAATTAAATTAATTTCTGAAAAATAAAAAAAAATGATAGAGAATTAGAGAGTATGAGTGAGAGAGAGTATGAGAAGGGAAAATCAGAAATTTAGTGAGTGAGGGAGAGTGAGAAATTTAGTGAGTGAGGGAGAGTGGGTTTGGGGGTTAATTTATGGGGAAATTCGGAACTGTGGGGGCCTGGCTGGGTGTGAAATTGGGGGATTTCAGTCAAAATTCGGAACAGTGGGGGGCACTGTGGGGTAGTGTACCAATATTCCAATTTTTGGGTTTCTCTGCGTTAGCCCGAATCTCAAAGCAGTGTGAGTTAATCCCAAACCGTAAAGTGAAGGGAATCTTTTACACTAATGGAGAGGATAATTTTTGGCTTCCCTAGAGGCTAGAGAGTAGAGAGGCTCTGCGCCTCTGCCTCGTAAAGTGAAGGGAAATAGGGAATAAATGCAGAGGGGGGGCCTGGCGCTGGCGCGGGGAACGGTATTATTGTGCTTTGAGATTCGTGCCAAGTTTAAAAGAACGGTCCAGACAGAGGGAGAGGGGGCTGGCGCTGGCGCGGGTACCAAAAAACCGTGTCACACCGCACGGCACACGCTACCGTAAAAGATTCCCTTAACAATTGCTATTTACGGTTGAGATTAAATCTCAGCCGGTTTGGGATTCGGGCTGACTGAGGGGGCAGTATTATTGTGCTTTGAGATTCGTGCCAAGTTAAAAACAACAGTCCAGATTAAGTAATTGTAAAAATGTACAACTGGCGCAAAATTCACAATTTCACATCCGGCTAAAATTAACAGAGCAGTTTTAGCTTCATGCAGCGCAATATTCACATGAAAACTATATAAAAATGCACTGTCCGTAGCCAAAAAAGCTCTGTTAATATTTACAGAGGGGGGGGGGGAATTTTTGAATAAAAGTCTCTGGTTCACCCGGGTTCGGGTTAGGTTCGGGGTAGGTCGGGTTCACCCGGGTTCAGCCGGGTTTTGGGTCGGGTTCGGACGGTTCGGGTCGGTTTTAGGCCGGTCCGGGTCGGGTTCGGGTAGACGGGTTGACTCGGCGGGGGGAAGGTCGGGTTTCGCCCAGGAAACCGGATCCGACCCGTTTCAAACCCGACCCATCACTTTAGAACGGGTCGGGTCGGATTCAAGGTCGGGTCAGGGTCGGTTCGGGTTCGGATCCCGGGTTTGCACGGTCCGGGTCGACCCGCCCGGGTTTAATCAATACACTAGGTACGCATCACAAGGTTCCCATCCCAAAAACCGACTATGGTTGATTTAAATGAGTTCGTGACTTATTGTTTAAAAAAAAAAACAACAAGAGAAATTGTGCATCACAATAATAACCTAATCCAAATGTTAGATTATGTTTCTAACATGTGTTATGATGGGAGACCAATAGTAAAGAAGCATGTGTTAGATTCTATTCTTTTTGTTGATGTAAACTTCAGAGATTAGAATAAAGAATTGAGTGTGTTCAGATTTTAAGCAAAGTAACAAAAGTACTACCCAGTCTGGACAGAAAAGAACATGCTCAACCTATGAATAGAATATCATTTATGTAAGCAAAGAATCGAATCAGAACAAGGTCCTTAAAGAACATGTCTCATAGCTAGTAAAGATAAAAGTATTTCTCTATTATTTAACAAGTAAAATCTTTACAACTAAAATATTGTCATGTAATAAAGAAACACCATTTGTTACACAAGACAATTTCCGACTAATTAATCCGGTATTTCATATTAATTAATTAGAGAAATCAGATGTCATTTAAATTTGTAGAGAAATCAGAAGTTTGTCAGTACAATTTTCGATGTTCTCACTTTTACCTTTGTGTTATGTTTTCATCTTAATAAATCAAAGTATACAATATCTGATGCGATGTTCCCGTCATATGACCTGCACATTCTCATCCAGATGGACAGATGGGTATAGTCTAAAAAAATTAAAATTCATTGACCAGCTGTCGTATCAGTCTCGAAGAGTACCTAGCACACAAAAGATTAAAGATACATTGTTTGAAGTATTTCAAAAAAAATACATTTACTTATTGTTTCTCAAGTTCTACTGATTGTATTTCATCTAATATTGATTGTATTTCATCTTCCTCTAGTTGTTTGTCATCTTCTTCTGGTTAGCTTTTGATACGTCCCTTCCCGGGGGGAGCGGGCCTTACTGGGGTTAAGTTCGGTAAGCGGGAGATGGGCTTGTCCCGTCTCTTCGTCGACGGGCCGAGATCTTGAAGAATGAGGAAGGTGTGAGGGTACTTATGCTCTAACCTCTACAATACCCTGTGTTACAGAAAATCGCGATCCCTCTTACCGGGAATTCCCCGCTTTAAATAGAGGGGGCCGGACCGTTGAGACGTCTTGTCAAAACGGTTAGGGAGTTCGCATATGAGCAGTAGCGTCCGCATAGTTGGCGGTGACGCTCGCATAATTGGCGGTGACGCGAAGTCAAAGTTGGACTGGGCCTCATGAGTGAGGGCCCAACTTGACTTCGCGGGCCGGATTGTTCCAGATCGGTGGAACGAAGCCCAGCTGAGTTTCTACCAGGCCAGCAGGTGGCCGGTGTGTGGGCCTCGTCCTGCCTGGTCTCGGGTTGGTTCCGCGAAGCGGACCAAGTATTGAACTGCTCTTGGTCTCGTGCTGGCCCCCGAAAGGGTCCGAGCTCCGAGCCTATTCCTTGTTCCGGGCTGGCCCCGCAAGGAGGTCCGAGTCCCGAGTTGCTTTTGGTCTCGAACTGGCCCCACGAAGGGGTCCGAGTTCTGAATTGTCTTTTTGGGCCGTGATCATAAAGGGCCTTATTTTATTCTACTTTGGGCTGGCCCTTGATGGGGTCCGAATCCCAAGTTTATTTATGGGCCTAAGTTTGGGCCTTATTGAGGGCCATTGGCACATGGACCTATCAGCTTTCATCTACTACTTGTTGTCTTTCATCTACTACAAGTTGTCTTTCATGTTCTACTTATTGTATTTCATCGACTACTGGATGTCTTTCATGTTCTACTATTTGTATTTCATCTTCTTCTAGTGGGCTTTCATCTTCTTCTAGTTGTCTATCATCTACAACTGGTTGTCTTTCATTTACTACTGGGTTGTCTTTCATGTTCTGCTAGTTATTTTTCATTCTCTACTGGTTGTATTTCATCTTCTTGTAGTTGTCTTCCGTGTTCTACTGGTTATCTTTCATCTATTACTTGTTGTATTTCTTGTTCTATTGTTTGTATTTCATCTACTACTGGTTGTATTTCATGTTCTTCTAGTTTTCTTTCATCTTTTTCTAGTTGTCTTTCATCTTCTACTAGTTGTCTTTCATCAACTATAGTTGTCTTTCATGATCTACTAGTTGTTTTCATGTTCTACTGGTTGTATTTCATCTTCTTCTAATTGTCTTTCATGTTGTACTAGTTGTCTTTCATCTACTACTAGTCGTATTTCATCTACTACTGATTGCCTTTCATCTACTACTGGTTGTTTTTCGTGTTTTACTGTTTGTATTTCATCTACTACCAGTTGTCTTTCATTTTCTTCTTATTGTCTTTCATCCACTACTGGTTTTCTTTCTTTTTCTACTTGTTGTCTTTCATCTACTACTAGTTGTCTTTCATCTATTACTGGTTATCTTTCATAATCTTATTCTAGTTGTTTTTCATCTACTACTGGTTGTCTTTCATAATCTTGTTGTAGTTGTCTTTCATCTACTACTAGTTGTATTTCATCTCCTTGTAGTTGTTTTCCATGTTCTATGGGTTGTGTTTCATCTTGTACTGGTTATATTTCATCTACTACTGGTTGTTTTTCATTTTCTTCTGGTTGTCTTTCATCTATTACTTATTGTTTTTCATGTTCTACTTTTTGTATTTTATCTACTTCTGGTTGTATTTCATTTTATTCTAGATGTCTTTTATCTTCTTCTGGTTGTCTTTCATTTACCACTGGTTGTTTTTCATTTACTACTAGTTGTCTTTCATGTTCTATTAGTTGTCTTTCATCTTCTACTAGTTGTTTTTCATCGACTACGAGTTGTCTTTCATGTTCTACTGATTGTCTTTAATCTACTACTGGTTGTCTTTTATGTTCTACTGTTTATATTTCATCTACTACTAGTTGTATTTCATCTTCTTCTAATGGTCTTTCATCTTCTTCTAGTTGTTTTTTTATCTACGACTGGTTGTTTTTCATCTACTACTGGGTTGTCTTTCATGTTCTACTAGTTGTCTATCATGTTCTACTAGTTGTTTTTCTTGTTCTACTGGTTGTATTTAATATTCTTCTAGTTGTCTATCATATTCTACTAGTTGTATTTCATCTTTTACTAGTTGTTTTTTATTGACTATTTGTTGTTTTTCATGTTTTACTGATTGTCTTTCATCTTCTACTGGTTGTCTTTGAAATTACAACCTGGTCCTAGTTCTATGCAGTTTCTCCTTTCCCATTAATTACCATTATTTCTTGTCTACCTGTGCTCATAGCTTGTCTCTACCTGTGCAATTTTTATCTTTTCTTTTCTTTTTTTGTACGGGGCTGGAATAATTTGGCGTAACATGGTTTTCCATTTTATTAACAAGTGGGTTTGGGCTTAAATAGATTTTGGGCCACGTTTCTTCTTGAAACACTTGACTTGTTGGATTTTAACTTGAACCAATATTTTGGGCCACCATTCCCTTCTCTCTCCCTTTCTTAAATTCATATATTATAGGTAACAATTAATTCATGATCCAATCGATACTCGGTTTTTCTCCATCAACCAGGGAGGTGATTGGATATATAATCCCATTTTGTATTGAAGAAATTATATCATACATCTCAAAATTATGTTCCGTAGCTTATTTCTTGTAATTTGCTGTTTTTATTTCTTGAAATTATATCATACATCTCAGCGAAAACCAACCGTTGAGATGAGAATGGTTCCTGTTATTTCCCCCAAAATTAAAAGTCCTCTTTCCTGACTTTTCTGTTTTTAAAAAGAAGCTTTTAAAAGGAGCTGAAAGCCTGAAAAGGTTGATATAATGGTAGTTAGTAGTGGAGAGCAGAATCTAATTTTAATGTGGTCTTGGTATCTAAGCCCCAAATTCAATCATTTGCATCTCCAATGATTTTGGGACAGTGGTAAAGTAGTTCAAGGGGTAGATCAATGTCAAATCATTTTTCATAAAAGAGAGAGATTTTTTTTGTGTGGATAGGATCAATTAGAGCATGGAGTAATATCACTTAATTTCAGACCTGATAATGGTTTAATATCAACAATTCTGATAATATTTTTTAGAAACTATTTGAATAAAATCGAAACATGCATTAACTCTCATTTACGGAAGCCCATCTGCTGAAATTCGAGACCGGTAACAGTAATCCTGAAATCCCTGTAATTTGAATCCAGCTGTCGAACTGTTCCGAGATGCGTGCAAGTAAAAACCAGTTGTTTCGAGATGCGTTCTCGGAAAAAATTCGATGGCTGGATTTGAACTGCAGGGATTTCAGGATTATTGTTCATTGGTTTCGGAATTTCAGCTGATCTGAATCCCTCATTTACAGGCATGATATGTATATCATACAAATCATGCTTATAATATACTAGATTTAAAATTTTAGATTTATCTTTTATAATTTTTCAAAATTGTTAAGATAAACAATTGTTAAAGGAACTCTTCTATTAAATATAATTTGTAGACTTGTAGTGTTCATCTCCAATTAACATATCATTGGTCACAACTACAGTTATAATTGGTTTGTAAGATCCAATACTAATATAACAATATATATATATAGATAGGCTAATGTCATAACGTTATAACTTCGGCCGAAGTTATAACGAGTCGTTTTTGCATTTTGAAAATCCAAACAACCGATCCGAACCGTTCAACATGTTCAAAATATTGAAATGTGCTTGGAGACTAAATTTTACATTTTTTGGAATTTTTTACTATTTATTAAGCCACTTTGAAAATACTGATCCGGTGGTCCAGAAAATTTTACTGTTTTTACTGTTCACAGCAGATCTGCGATTTTCAAAATGGCTTAATAAATAGTATACAAATTCCAAAAAATGTAAAATTTGGTCTCCAAGCACATTTCAATATTTAGAAAAAGTTGAACGGTTTGGATCGGTTGTTTGGATTTTGAAAATGCAAAAATGACTCGTTATAACTTCGGCCGAAGTTATAACGTTATGACATTAGCCTATCTCATATATATATATATATATATATATAGAGATTGGCTAATGTGCTAACGTTATAACTTCGGCCGAAGTTATAACGAGTCGTTTTTGCAATTTCAAAATCCAAACAACCGATCCGAACCGTTCAACATGTTCTCTATATTGAAATGTGCTTGGAGACCAAATTTTACATTTTTTGGAATTTTTTTACTATTTATTAAGCCACTTTGAAAATACTGATCCGGTGGTCCAGAAAATTTTGCTGTTTTTTACTATTCACAGCAGATCTGCGATTTCCAAAGTGGCTTAATAAATAGTAAAAAAATTCCAAAAAATGTAAAATTTGGTCTCCAAGCACATTTCAATATTTAGAAAAAGTTGAACGGTTCGGATCGGTTGTTTGGATTTTAAAAACTAATAAACGACTCGTTATAACTTCGGCCGAAGTTATAACGTTATGACATTAGCCAATCTCATATATATATATATATAGGACAGTGCTACGGTGCTACGCGTAGCATAGAGCCCTTCGTGCTACGACTCACTTTTTGAGTTTTCAAAATCCTAATGATCGATCCGAACCGTTCAACATGATCTCCATATGAATATGTACTTGCAAACCAAATTTTACATTTTTTAGAATTTTTTTACTATTTATTAAGCCACTTTGAAAAAACACTAATTTGTACACAACAGTAAAATCTGCTGGACCATTGGATCAGCGATTTTCAAAGTGGCTTAATAAATAGTAAAAAAATTCTAAAAAATGTAAAATTTGGTTTGCAAGTACATATTCATATGGAGATCATGTTGAACGGTTCAGATCGACCGTTAGGATTTTGAAAACTCAAAAAGTGAGCCGTAGCACGGAGGGGCCCTTATATATGCGTAGCATATTAGCCAGATTCTATATATATATATAGAGTATGGCTAATTTGCTGCTGGCAGCATTTCGGCCAAGTGCTGCCAGCAGCAAATCTGCCATTCTGATGTTCAAATAACCGATCCGAACCGTTCAACATGTTCTAAATATTGAAATGTGCTTGGAGACCAAATTTTACATTTTTTGGAATTTTTTTACTATTTATTAAGCCACTTTGAAAATTCCAGATCATATGGTCCAGACTGTTTTTACTGTTCACCCGGATCTGGAATTTTCAAAGTGGCTTAATAAATAGTAAAAAATTTCCAAAAAATGTAAAATACTCCAAGCACATTTCAATATTTAGAACATGTTGAACGGTTCGGATCGGTTATTTGAACATCAGAATGGCAGATTTGCTGCTGGCAGCACTTGGCCGAAATGCTGCCAGCAGCAAATTAGCCATACTCTCTCTCTCTCTATATATATATATATAGATGGGCTATGGTGCATTGCAATGTATAGGCATTCTTGTGCATTGGACTCTAAACCGTTGGATTCAAAGTCCAAACAGTCGATCCAAACCGTTCAACTTGATCTCCATATTAAAATGTGCTTGGAGACCAAATTTTACATTTTTTGGAATTTTTTTGCTATTATTTCAGAATTTTTGAAAATCGTTGTTTTTCAGAAATTTCTGGACCATTCAAAAACAGTGATTTTCAAAAATTCTGAAATAATAGCAAAAAAATTCCAAAAAATGTAAAATTTGGTCTCCAAGCACATTTTAATATGGAGATCAAGTTGAACGGTTTGGATCGACTGTTTGGACTTTGAATCCAACGGTTTAGAGTCCAATGCACAAGAATGCCTATGCATTGCAATGCACCATAGCCCAGCTAAATATATATATATAGAGATGAGCTATGCTACTACGTGGAGTAAAACGCGTTTGTACTTCACGCCGTATTTTTATTTTGAAAGTCCAAACGACCGATCCGAACCGCTCAACATGATCTCCATATTGAAATGTGCTTGGAGACCAAATTTTACATTTTTTAGAATTTTTTTACTATTTATTAAGCCACTTTGAAAATCTGAAAATCCGGGTGAACAGTGAAAAACAGTAAAAAATTCTGGACTGCCGGATCAGTGATTTTCAAAGTGGCTTAATAAATAGTAAAAAAATTCTAAAAAATGTAAAATTTGGTCTCCAAGCACATTTCAATATGGAGATCATGTTGAGCGGTTCGGATCAGTCGTTTGGACTTTCAAAATAAAAATATAGCGGCGTGGAGCACCAACGCGTTTTACTCCATGTAGTAGCATAGCTCAATTATATATATATATATATAGAGATTGGCTAATGTCATAACGTTATAACTTCGGCCGAAGTTATAACGAGTCGTTTATTAGTTTTTAAAATCCAAACAACCGATCCGAACCGTTCAACTTTTTCTAAATATTGAAATGTGCTTGGAGACCAAATTTTACATTTTTTGGAATTTTTTTACTATTTATTAAGCCACTTTGAAAATCGCAGATCTGCTGTGAATAGTAAAAAACAACAAAATTTTCTGGACCACCGGATCAGTATTTTCAAAGTGGCTTAATAAATAGTAAAAAAATTCCAAAAAATGTAAAATTTGGTCTCCAAGCACATTTCAATATAGAGAACATGTTGAACGGTTCGGATCGGTTGTTTGGATTTTCAAATTGCAAAAACGACTCGTTATAACTTCGGCCGAAGTTATAACGTTAGCACATTAGCCAATCTCTATATATATATATATATATATATGAGGAGGGATACACTTACAACAAATTTGAGTTACAACAAAGTTACAACATTCATTTTTTCATTTTCAAAGTCCAAATCGTCGATCCAAACCGTTCAACATGATCTCCACAATAAAATGTGCTTGCAGATGAAATTTTACATTTTTTTGAATTTTTTTACTATTTATTAAGTAGTTTACAAAAAATAGTCATACTTAGACCATTGAATTTTGTACCCATCTTAATAAATAGTAAAAAAATTCAAAAAAATATAAAATTTGATCTGCAAGTACATTTTATTTAGATAATCATGTTGAACGGTTTGGATCGACGATTTGGACTTTGAAAATGAAAAAAATGAATGTTGTAACTTTGTTGTAACTCAAATTTGTTGTAAGTGTATCCCTCCTCATATATATATATAGAGTATGGCTAATGTGCTTCCTCTAGAACTTCGGCCTCGTGCTTCCGGGGGCATATCTTAGTGTTTGATGTTCAAACAACAAATTCAAACCGTTAGATGTTCAATCTATATTAAAATCTGCTTGGAGACCAAATTTTACATTTTTTGAAATTTTTTTACTATTTATTAAGCCACTTTGAAAATTCCAGATCCGGGTGAACAGTAAAAACAGTCTGGACCATATGATCTGGAATTTTCAAAGTGGCTTAATAAATAGTTAAAAAATTCCAAAAAAATATAAAATTTGGTCTCCAAGCATATTTTAATATAGATTGAACATCTAATGGTTTGAATTTGTTGTTTGAACATCAAACACTAAGATATGCCCCCGGAAGCACAAGGCCGAAGTTCTAGAGGAAGCACATTAGCCATACTCTATATATATATATATATATATGATGAGGGTTCCAATGCCTCATGTTTTTCATACCTCATCTACATCATTTGTTATATCTTCGTTTTCAAAGTTCAAATTTTTGATCCGACTGTTCAACATGATATTCATACTAAAATATGCTTGGGGATGAAATTTTATATTTTTTGGAAAATTTTTACTATTTTTTAAGATGGGTACAAAATCACTGTTTTTGGACCGTTTAAAAAACAGTGATTTTCTACCCATCTTAAAAAATAGTAAAAAATTTCCAAAAATTATAAAATTTCATCTCCAACCATATTTTAGTATGGATATCATGGTGAACGGTTCGGATGGACAATTTAGACTTTGAAAACGAAGATATAGAACATGAGGTATGATGAGGCATGAAAGGCATGAGGCATTGGAACCCTCCACATATATATATATATATATATATATATATATATATATATATATATAGAGAGATTGGCTAATGTGCTAACGTTATGACTTCGGCCGAAGTTATAACGAGTCGTTTTTGCAATTTCAAAATCCAAACAACCGATCCGAACCGTTCAACATGTTCTCTATATTGAAATGTGCTTGGAGACCAAATTTTACATTTTTTGGAATTTTTTTACTATTTATTAAGCCACTTTGAAAATACTGATCTGGTGGTCCAGAAAATTTTGCTGTTTTTTACTATTCACAGCAGATCTGCGATTTTCAAAGTGGCTTAATAAATAGTAAAAAAATTCCAAAAAATGTAAAATTTGGTCTCCAAGCACATTTCAATATTTAGAAAAAGTTGAACGGTTCGGATCGGTTGTTTGGATTTTAAAAACTAATAAACGACTCGTTATAACTTCGGCCGAAGTTATAACGTTAGCACATTAGCCAATCTCTCTATATATATATATATATATATATATGAGGAGGGTTCAAATGCCTCCATTTTTCATGCCTCCACCATGCCTCCATTTTTAAAAACTTTAATAATTTAAAATTTAAAACTTAAAAGTCAAAATAAAACCGTTGGATATGATCTACATCATTTTATCTATGCACGTGTAAAAAATTATGACATTTCAATTTTGTTTTGATTGTCATCAAGAGCTTGTAAAAAACGTATTAATGTGGATAATTTCTAGACGTTGATTTTTCAACATATTAATTCACATAAAAACAAAATCAAAATGTGATAATTTTTTATGAGCACATAGATAAAATGATGTAGATCATATCCAACGGTATTATTTTAAATTTTAAGTTTTAAATTTTGAGTTATTAAAGTTTTTAAAAATAGAGGCATGGTGGAGACATGAAAAATGGAGGCATTTGAACCCTCCTCATATATATATATATAATCTCTTGCAATTACAGGATGCGCATGTTCTTATTCCTTTTTCAAAATTGCAAATTTTATTTTATATATAGTAAAAGAAATAAAATATTTTATGTTTGGTAAACAACCCTCTTGATCAGTCCATTTATCAGATAAGACAAGCAAGAATCTCTTATTAGTATTTCTGTCATTGCCAATATTTTTTTATTGGTTTGACCTACTTCACACAAAGCATTATTTAAATTTTGAGCAAAATAAAATACAAGTACACCAGAAGAATGTTACACAAAAATATAATATATCCCAGATATAATCTGTGATGTGATATAAGTATTATATTTATTATAGTCAATATCATATCTAACAATAGAAGAATTGGGCAAAATGCCTGCTTTGAAAAAAAAAAACAAAAAAATGAAGAATTGTTTTTTTTTTCTTTTTACAAAAAAAGGGCTGGTGGATAAAAATTAATTGTTAAGATGCATAAATAAATATAGTTCATGCTGCAGTTCTTATAGAAAAATATAATTTCTTTGTAATCAAAATAATTCATATTCTATTTTTTAATATGTAGCGTAATTTCTAATTTAGAAAGACTTTTTTTAAAGAAATCACTTTCTAACTTCTTTTTTCGGCACTCAGTGTTTGTTGCTCTCTATTCCTTAATGATAATTATTAAGAGCATCTATGTCCCAACAACTCAAATGAGTTTCTAAATAATTGTTAATTATTTTTTAGAAATTAAGGTCTCTAAATTTCTAAACTCTTAAATCCCTGAAATTAATTTTAGAGTTTCTATTAAGCCACGTTAGCAATAAATTAAAACGAAGAAATAAGTTGAGTCAATTATTTAGTTAGCATGAAGTTTATAAACAGTTTTTTAATAAGAAACTTTCATGTATAGTTTCTAAATAAGAAATTTTCTCACATCTTTAAAACTATATTAGAAATTGTTACCTCATATTATAAACTCTAATAATACCAAAAATACAGATGTTCTAATGCGATCACTAAAAATAATTAACTTAATTTATCTTTACCACTTGACAACTGTTTTTTTAATTTTCTTTTTAGTTTTATTGATGTAGCGCACTGAATTTTCTAAATTTATTTTTTAAATAATCTGTGCATCGGTCCAGGTGTTACCAAAGGGTTTCAGTGGTTGAGTCTGATTCCACATTGAATTGCACCTTTTTCAAAAGCAGTTTTGTCTGGATATGCTCAGAACTGATATATATGAACAAAATTAGGTGTGATAGTGTGATACTGTGTGATTTGCTCACAAAGTAGGGTTGGTGAGCACATTTTTAAAAGATTATTGGATTGACTTTCAATAATAAATTTAAACTGTTAAAATTCATCTACTTGATCATATGTATGTGCATGATCAAGCGGTCAAAAAAATGATGAAAAATAAATACATAAAATAATTTAAAAAATAACCTATAAAATGTTCAATTTTTTTACCGCTTGATCATGTGCTAAATGAATTCGAAACTTTAAAATTTTTGCATGTACATATATCACTCACAAAATAGATGGATTTCAACGGTTTGAATTCGTCATTGAAAGTCAATCCGATAGCCTTTCGGAGTTGTGCTTACCAACCCCTCTTGGTGAGCACATCACACCCTAATTTTGCTCGATATATATCTCCCTATATGCAATTCAGATATCTTATATGTCATTTTAAAAATTTAAAAATCTAAAAGTAATCTGCATTTCTTAAAATCTCGAAACCTAAGTTTTTGAATTTTCAACTTAAAAAATGCCACAAATAAAAAAATTCGGAGTTTTGCAGGATACCGAGATTCATAACAGAAATAATAGCCTTGAATATATTAGTTAATAAAAAGATCTATTTAGTGTGACATTGACTACAAACTCATTTAGTTATGAACCATGCACACATTTTAATTTATACATAATTCTCTTTTTTATCGCTTTTGGACGAAAGCATAATTTCTCATCAATTTTTACAAAAATTACCATTAGTGAGAATTTATTTTCTACATAATTTTTCATGTTCATGATTTTCATAATTATATTTTTTTATACTTGTAAAAAATTACTCACATGAATAAAGCAATCTGAAGATGCAACTGGAGATATCCAGTTAAATCCGGGGAGGTCCCCTTTACAAGTCAGGCTATTTACGTCATTTTACAAGTCTGACACGCGTTGATGGGTGATGATAATGACATGATGACAACATTTGCACAAAAGTCCCTACTAGTGTTGTAAATAACGGTACGGTCTAGCAATTAATTGGTATGTAGCTGATTAATTAAAATTATGCAGATAATTTAATATTTTTATTAAATTTATGTATATATATCATAATTTATTAAAAATAATTTATTTAACTCATTAAACTTATTAAATAAACTTAATTTGACTTAGTTTTATTATTATAACATGACACTATGCTTATTTCTTCTTAACACATAAGCATTTTACGTGTAAGTAACACATTTATTTAATGAAAGCTTTATTTACTCATCCGTTGCCCTAAGCCTACTCAGTGACCTCCTTTTCTTCCTTTAACAAGAAAATAAATTTGAGAATTAAGTTTTTTCAAATACTGATAACATATTATTTGAAACAAATGAAATATTTCAACATAAAATCACTAAATTTAGTTTATGATAACAACTTAATTTCATAAATTGAAACGTCGTACTAATTGAAAAAATTACATCGCTAAGTAAGAAAAATATATGGTATATAAATATTAGAAGAATTAATCAATTTTAAAGTAAGAAGAAAAAATATATATAAAAAATATTGGATGTATATCTAAGCACAAATAAAACTACAATACATGATTTATAAACTTTATTATCACACACTATCACAAAAAAAACAATGTGAAAATAAATATTCACTGGAATAAACAGACGATTAAATGATAAAACGGTCGATTAATCAGAAAAAATGTCTGATTAATTCTTTTCATCCGCAAACAGACATCCGTTAAGTGTATTCGTAACGGTTTGGCCGCCGTTAACGATTAAACGGCCGTTAAGACTGTTTTTTACAACACTCCCAACAATATAATTTTGATTTTAATGAAGTGAAATACTATATTAAATAAAAAACGGATACGTATGTAAAATTGTAAATATTAATCTCACTATTCTATGTATACTCATCAATATTAATTAATTCCTTTCGATATAAATACAAAAGTCAAGGGCCAAGAGCGTTGATTTTAATCGAAAATTTTAATTAAAAAAGTCAATACCGTAATCAAAGTACAATTCAGATAAAATTATGGTATTTAAAAAAAAATTGAAGAGTCTTTGTATCGATATATTATTGTATATATTTCAATAACACCTACTTTATGAAGTAATATATTATATAATAATGATCATATTGGTTTCTAATTTATGGACCTTTATAATAAAAAATATTTGTTATAGAAGTTTGTAAATTATGATAATACGTGCAACATGATTCATTTTGAACTCTCTTATTATTAAACATGATATCATTCCATTTAATTGGTATTTTTTTTTTTTTTTGAGAAAGCATTTAATTGGTAAATTTGAATGTTATTGTGCCAAAACTGACCACGTTTCTCTTAAACAGAGAGGGAGTCACGACTGAGTCCGTTTCCTCTGCATTACGTTATATTTTGTGTTTGGTGTTTCAATCGTCCGATCAAAATTCGGGTCCTTTAATATTCGTGTCATTACCGATCGGACGGTTTGGATTTGTTCTACAGAAACTCAAAATTTGAGTTACCGCAGATGATATGAGTTTGTGACGACTCCCCCCACCATTTAAAAGGAGAAACCTTTTGATTTATCTGCTGCCCCTACCGCCTTTTCATTTTTTCAACCTAAAACCCGCGAATAAATGAGAAAAAAAATCAAACAATCGCAAGATTGAAAGAGTCGCGATTTGTTCAAATTAGAGAATTCTAAGGTAATTCCTTTTCTTTTCCACTTTGTCTTAGTTTTCGTTTACTTGGGGAATGCATAATTGGTTCCGACTTTCTGCATATGCACCTTTTAATAATAAATACCTTTTGATTTGAAAATCTTCTTATTTTCAGCAGATACTGATAATTTATACTGACAGAAAGATCAAAATGCAGATACTGATAATTTTGGTGCTTTTAGGTTATTTGGATATGGTATTTTGGCTGCTTTAGATAGTTTCTAGTGCTTATGTAAATTCTGATGTATGACTCTTGTATCTGGTTTTGGTACCTAATTTAGGTACCGATCAGGTTCATATGGTTTCTATATGAAATCGGTGGAAATATCCACTATTTTTCAAAAAAAAAAAAAAAATGCAGTACATGTAAAATTGTGTACCAGTATGTACCAGTGGTACAAGATGCATGCTACTTAAGTTTATAACAGACTCACTTTCTCCTCAGTTTTGATACTTTTTTTTTTTAATTTATGTTAGAAACTTTTGTTTTTGTAAATTTTTTCAGAAGAAATGGCAGGATCGAATGGCCTTGAAACGCCCCTTCTCGGAAAAGACCATACAACGAAAGAAGTAATTTTCAGGGTGAAGGGCATAAAATGCGCTTCTTGTGCAAATTCTATTGAATCTGTAGTTTCAAAAATTGGAGGAGTTGAGAGTGTATCAGTTTCGCCTCTTCAAGGCCAAACGATCGTCAGATACCGACCCGATCTCACAAATGTTTGTAAAATATACTTTCTCATGCATTTCTGTTTGTGTAATGTTACTGGGAGCAATTTTCATGTATTCTTTCTTAATAACTTCTGAATTTAGCTAATATTTAAAAAGTTAAATATAAATATGATATAAAAGTTGAAAGTAGCATCAAATTTTAGAAAAGTATAGTTGTCTCTAGAAGGAGAGGGTTTTTTTCCTATATGCATCTGCTACTGAAGGTCATACTGGTATAAACCCTAAAATGTAACAATTGCCAGAATTTGAGTTTTAGGCTATGAAACATTTGTAATTAATTTCTTCTTTCTTCAGGTAGAGACCATTAAGGAATCAATCAAGGGCCTTAATTTTGATGTTGACATTGACCCTTCATCTCAAGAGATTGTGGCATGTCGGCTCCGTATTAAAGGCATGGCATGTACCAGCTGCTCTGAATCGGTCGAAAATGCCCTAAAGTTGGTACAAGGAGTCAAGAAAGCCACAGTTGGTCTTGCCCTTGAAGAGGCCAAGATCCATTTTGACCCAAACCAAACTAATCCAACCTGTTTGATAGAAGCCATTGAGGATGCGGGTTTTGGGGCTGATTTAATTAGCTCTGGTTGGGAAGTGAACAAAATTTACTTAAAAATAGGTGGAATTAATAACTCTCTAGAAGAGTATAGTTTCATTGAGGCACTGCTGGAAGGAATAGATGGGGTGAGTACTGTAGAGGTGGACCCCAGTTGTCAGAGAGTGGTGGTTTGTTACGATCCGGACTTAACGGGTCCGAGATCCGTCATGCAATGCTTGGAAGAGGCTGCCAAGCGGGGCCCGGTTTCATTTGATGTGAAATTTGACACACCTTCTAAGGGAGAAGATGGGGACCGGTACGGGGAGACAAGGTGGTACAGAAATCAGTTTCTGTTGAGCTGTTTGTTTTCTGTACCTGTTTTTGTTTTTGCCATGGTTTTGCCCATGGCTGGTACAGCCGGGGATTGGCTGGAAATTAATGTGAAAAATAATTTGACGGTTGGTTTGCTTCTTAGATGGGTGCTCTGTACTCCTGTTCAGTTCATAATTGGCTGGAGGTAAAATTCCAGTTTTGACCTTGTGATTTTGTTATATATTTTTTTAATGCAGTTTAGAACATCATACCGACACTGGACTCGATTGGTACTGATTCCAGTACCACTATCGACAATACTAATCTCTTCACTTATTGGTTCTCATTTCAAGTCTCAACTAATATAAGACCCATAAAAAAATAATCCTAAATTTGAAGCTGTACTGAAGTTGCAATTCTTGTCTTTTTTTTCCAAATTCCGAAACATATTTCTAACATATCTGTTTTTTCTATGCAAAAAAAAAAAAAGATTTTATATGGGGTCATATCATGCACTGAGACGGGGTTCATCTAACATGGATGTGCTAGTAGCGCTTGGCACTAATGCAGCCTACTTCTACTCGGTTTATATTGCGGTAAAAGCCGCAACCTTGCCGAATTTCGAGGGTCAGGATTTCTTTGAGACCAGTGCAATGCTGATTTCTTTTATTCTTCTCGGGAAGTACCTCGAGTCCATGGCAAAGGGGAAAACCTCTGATGCATTGTCGAAATTAACTGAGCTGGCACCCGAGACTGCATTCCTGCTCAACCTTGACAGGTGTGACACACACTGCTTGATTTCTGTTTGAATTTGAATTTAGCACCAAAAAAACTAACCTTAATAAAGGAATACTGATAGAAGAAAAAGGGAAAGTATAAAAAAAGTTAACCATCCTTGGTATGGTTTGTTTTACTTTTAGTGCACGGAGGTGAAATTAAAAAGCAAAATAATGAAGAAAATTGAAAAGGTCAACTTATCCTCTACTAGATTTTTTGGGTTTTGGTCTATTGGTGCATTATTGAGTAACTTCATTGCGTGTTTTTACCCTCCATTATTCTTCAGCTCAAATATCTTAAAATTTATTTTCTGCCTTCAATGAACAGGGACGGAAATGTAATTTCAGAGACAGAGATAAGTACCCAACTATTACAAAGAAATGATGTTATAAAGATAGTACCAGGTGAGAAAGTGCCAGTTGATGGTGTAGTTTTTAAGGGACAAAGTCATGTTAATGAGAGCATGATCACTGGCGAGTCGAGACCCATTGCCAAGAAACCTGGAGACAAGGTCTCCTCTCTCTCTCTCTTTCACACACACACACAACATTCACGGACAAAATTAATATCTCGTTCTTTGTGATATTGTAAAGTATATACTATGGATTCTCTGTATACTTTGGCTATAAATTGACCTTTAAACATCAATTATCCAAACAACAGTGGAAAACTGATCAAATTTCCACCGAACCATATAATAATTGGTTAGTTCTTATTATATTGGGCTTATACAAAATGTAAAAATCCGTTCAAATATTTTTCTCTCTAGGTGATTGGTGGCACAGTGAATGAGAATGGGTGCATACTTGTTAAGGCAACACATGTTGGGTCTGAAACCGCCTTATCACAGATTGTTCAGTTAGTAGAAGCTGCACAGTTGGCGAGAGCTCCTGTTCAGAAGCTGGCCGATCGCATTTCTCGGTTTTTTGTTCCCACTGTAAGTTCCCTATTATTATTATCATTTTTTTTTTTTGAAAGAGTCTGTAATAAGGTCTGATCTGCAGTCAAACTGACGTGAAAATGAGTTAACCTAACCTGGAATGATATTAAAATAAACGTAAAGAAGACCTGACCAGAATCAAATAACCTAATTGACTTATAAAAACTTAATTGACATGCTGAATTGGCTTTTTATTGTAGTAACTTGATTGACCCACCTGGACCTGATCAAACTCAAAATTGAATGACATATCATTGATCTGAAACCAAAATAATTCAAGCCTGAATATGCTTAATATGATATAATCTAGACAACCTGAATGTGTTTTATTTGACCTCCTATTATCAATCACCTAACAATTGAAATTAATGCAAACCCCAAAATGACCCAAATCATAATTTATTTTCTAGGTCTGGTATATTTCTGATAAACAGTAATTTTTTATAGTGGTTCAACTCTTATACTAGTGTTTTGATACAGGCAAAAACACTTCTATAAACAGTATTTTTTTTTGTACTGTCATTTATCTGGTCGTTTTTTTCTTTTCACTATAGGTTGTGGTAGCTGCATTTCTTACATTTCTCGGGTGGTTTATAGCTGGAGGGACCCACCTTTACCCAAAGCATTGGATTCCAAAGGGCATGGACGAGTTTGAGCTCGCACTTCAGTTCAGCATTTCGGTGCTAGTGGTTGCATGTCCATGTGCACTTGGTCTTGCGACTCCGACAGCTGTCATGGTTGCCACTGGTAAAGGTGCCTCTCAAGGTGTGCTTATTAAGGGTGGCCATGCACTCGAAAAAGCTCACAAGGTTTGGTTTTCGTTTGTTTCAATATATCCTCAAAGAAATGTGAATGACAATATACCTCCCTCTCAGTAGTTAAACATTAGTTTTCATCATTTAAATACCAGCTGTTTGGTACTGCCTTTTGTAAGACTGATTGGTTTCATAATGCAATCGGTCTATGCCACTTTTATCAAAAAAAAAAATATATATATATATACCTCCCTTTTTCCTTCTTTTGCATAGATTGAACCATTTGGAAAGAGGGGTATTTTGGGCATTGTGCATAGGCTAACACCTTGATGTATTAATACCAGGTGAAAGCAATAATTTTTGACAAGACTGGTACGCTGACAGTTGGAAAGCCCTCTGTGGTACAAACAAAGCTCTTCGCCAAGATAACTCTTATTGAGATGTGTGATTTTGCTGCTGCTGCTGAGGTAGTTTCCATCAGTTGCATAGTCACCTTTAATTATGTTTATAATGAGTACTTCACCTGAAAACGACCATTTTGTTTTGTCAGGCAAACAGTGAGCACCCTCTATCCAGGGCTATTGTGGACTATACAAAGGCGCTCAACCAACAATACGGATTATCCAATAATGACTTTTCAACCTTAGAAATCAAAGATTTTGAAGTACATGCCGGTGCCGGAGTCAACACCAAAATTGGTACCCGATCCGTTTTGGTCGGCAACAAGAAACTCATGCACCTGTTCCATATTCCAATAAAACATGAAATAGAAGAATTTGTATATAATATGGAACAGTTGGCGAGGACTTGTGTATTGGTTGCTATAGATGGTGAAATATGCGGTGCATTTGCAGTTTCAGATCCATTGAAGCCAGAAGCGGGTCGGGTTGTATCATATTTGGAACAAATGGGTATTTCATGCATCATGGTAACAGGTGATAATTGGGCCACTGCACGTGCTATTGCAAGAGAAGTCGGAATCAGGACAGTATTTGCAGAGATAGACCCAGCAGGAAAGGCTGAAAAGATCAAGGAATTACAGGTAGCTTTCATACTCTGCCAATTAAATAAGTATCTTGAAAGATAAAAGAAAACATAAGAAATCTCGCCTGTGCTGTCTTACTGTTGTTTAGGTACAAAAATCTTGTCTGGTCTATTGAAGCTTGGTTGATTGCTCGGAAAGAAAATAAGTAAATAAACAAAAAGAAGAATCTTTAGGTTATAATAAATTTCCCTCTCGAGCTGTTCAAAACTTCAGTTTGCATAGCAGAATGGTTGTTATACAAAATAGAGTGACGCTATGGTAATATGCACAAATTTCCGCACTATGGACTCATATCTCCGTTTTAAAAGTCCAAACTGTCGATGTGAACCATTGAACATGATCTTTATATGAAAATAATTGCAGACCATATTTTACATTTTTTTAGAATTTTTTTACTTTTTTTTTTGGATAGGTATTAAAATCACTTTATTTGAAAATTCTGGATCATCCAAAAAAGTGGAATTCTACCTATCTAAAAAATAGTAAAAAAATTACAAAAAAATGTAAAATTTGGTGTACAAGTACATATTTATATGGAGATCATGTTTAACGGTTCGGATCGACTGTTTGAACTTTGAAAATAGAGATATGGATCTATAGCACTGGTCAATCCGTAATATGCATATTACCATAGCCTCACTCTACAAAATAACTATATATATATACCAATGAAAATAATTATTATTTTCATTGGTATGTTTTTTTTACTATTTTGTATTCAGTCCTAAACCCTAGCTTCAAAATTTCAAAACCAAAAATTTCAAACCACCGGCATCTATTATCTACAACTAAACCAACACTTCCTTTCCTAACTCTTACAGAAGAAAGGCCTAACAGTTGCCATGGTAGGAGACGGCATAAACGACTCTCCTGGCCTCGCAGCAGCTGATGTCGGTCTCGCAATTGGGGCCGGGACCGACGTTGCTATCGAGGCTGCTGACATTGTGCTCATGCGTAGCAACCTAGCTGATGTAGTCACTGCCATTGATCTCTCCCGCAAAACCCTTGACCGAATCCGTCTTAACTATATCTGCGCCCTTGGTTATAACATTTTAGGATTGCCGGTAGCAGCAGGAGTTTTGTTCCCGTTCACTGGTGTCAGACTTCCTCCCTGGCTCGCCGGTGCTTGCATGGCTGCTTCCTCTGTTAGTGTAGTTTGTTCCTCATTGTTACTTCAAATGTACAAGAAACCGTTGCATGTGGAAGAAGAAGCAGTTGTGCCAGAACCTTCTGAAGTCCAGAGTCCAGTGTGAGGTAATCGAGTATTTCTGTTTAATATTCGTGCGGATTCTGATTGGACGGTCTGGATCTAAACAGAAATAATCTGTTACCTTAGGTGATATGAATTCAGTGTGAGGTTGTTTAATATTCGTGCGGATTCTGATTGGACGGTCTGGATCTAAACAGAAATAATCTGTTACCTTAGGTGATATGAATTCAGTGTGAGGTTGTTGGTTGCTGTGAGATGTTGTTGTGGCATCTTTAACTTGGCCACTTTTTATTAATTCTTGAATTTTTGGCTAATAGTGTTCTATAATTGTAGTCTTGTAGGTGAAATGATTCTCATATATATATTTGGATTTGGATAATAGAATTTTTCCAGTTAATAATGCTAAATCTTCTCTTCCATATTTTTTCCATTGATTGCCATTTCATGAACTAGTTACTAGAAACTTTCAAAAGTCATACTACTATATGTTACTTGCAATTTCCATTCAGTGGCTTAAATGAAATATGTAGTTCTACTTCAATTTAGGAAAATTGGGGATTATAAATTAGTCTGTTCAAAAGTTAGCAAAAAAAAAGAAAAAAGGGGAAAAAAATGTGGAATACCATTCAATTTAGGGGTGTAAACGGAGCGGATTCGGGATTCGGAGCGGATTCGAGCGGATAATGCTAATACTAAATTCGTATCCATTTTTCAATGAGCGGATACGAATACGGATACGGATAGTAAACGGATGTCAAAATTTAAAATCAAATCCGTCTTAAACGAATACAGATACGAAGCGAATAATTTACGAATACGAAACGAATAATTGTCGGATAATTGAGTCATATAAATTGTAAGATACAAATACTCATTAACAAAATTCAAATATAAAAATGATTGAATAATTAAGTATGTTGATCTTCGCGCTTCATTGGAAATTTGTGGTTCAAGAAGTAACGTGCATAGAAAGCTATACCAAATCTAGTATAATAGATCTTAAGCAGCACATGCACGCATGGTAATTAAATTGAGTACCCTTCTCTCTAAATTTTCTTGGGCCTATAAAAAACAGACGGGGTTCAGATGGGCCTGATGTGTTTCTGTGATGGTAATTAAACTGTCCGGATGGGTTAGACCCACAAAGGAGAAAGTCAATTAGAAGGGACTGTATATAACCGAGCCGAGAGCAATTTCCGTTCTGTAGCGAACAGAGTAGAGAGACTAGTGGGTGAGCATAGTGCCAAGCTGATATCCGATCCATTTATCTATTTTGGAAATTATATTCGGATACTTTCTACGTAATCAACAATTATCCGGATCCGTTTACACCCCTAATTCAATTCCATGACAAACACCATACTTAAAATATGGCATTTTACTGTCCACAAGAAAAAAAAAAAAAATAAGAGGAAAAAATGAAATCTGAAATTTATAATTCATTCATGATTGTGATTCACGATCCGAATCACATATTTGACAATAATTAATAGGTGCTTCAGTTTTTCATTAATCTAAAGTCAATTTCTCAATTGATTTCAAATCAGGGTTACATTCGTTATTTGTTTAAGATGAATTTTTATCAAATGAAATTTCGACTTAATGGCTCACTGAAATTAGACATGGTTAAATATTTTAACAGAGCAGTTTTGACGTCCTGCAGCGCACAAACAATATGCAGTGCTGTTTTGATTACATAATTTGTGCACTGCATGAAGCCAAAACTGCTCTGTTAAAATCTTTACCCATCAATTGATTATTTTAAAGGAACACATTTTTCATTAAATTAAAGATTACCGTTAAACATGCCTGGTGAAGAACAGAGGTAAAAATTACAGACCTAAAAAAAAAAAAATTAATTAAAAATTTAACGGATATTTTATTTATGTTCAAGCAAATCAAACTATCGCAACAAATTGTATATTATCTTTTACAATTTTGTTTACCTAGATATGTACACTGATCAGTTACTTAAATTACTAATTAAACACTTCCATCCGATAGCAATATAATATATTACTAGTGTTTGTTATGAAAACAAAACACGCTATAAATTTGGCAAATTTTCCTAACAGGAAAACAATCAAAACAAATTTCATTGTAGATAAACAAACTTAAGTTACAAACATTAGCTCAATATATCTCTATATATATTTTCCAAAACTCACAAAATTTAAAAAAAGCTAGAAATTGGTACTTGAGAGGAAGTTCCTTAATATTATTGCTAAATAAACCCAAAAAAAGACAGAAAATAACCATGGACTTCCTAAAAAATCTCAAGTGCACAACAATTTTGCTCTTTGTTTTTGCATGCACAATTCATGCTCAAAACTTGAGCTCATGTGTCTACAATGTAATGGATTACGGCGCAGTTGCTGACGGAAGAACCGACAGCACACCAGTGAGTTATCAGTATTAGTTTACAGTTCTTGTATTAATATCTGATCACTGATCATGATATACTGATACATAACAGGCATTTTTAAAAGCATGGGAGGGGGCATGCACGGCAAACGAAGCACCGACATTGCTGATACCTGAGGGGGCGTTCCTTGTGGGGCCATTGAAATTCGAAGGACCTTGCAAGAGTCCTATGTCAGTGAGTCTGAAAGGCAACTTGTCAGCATCGACAAACCTCGATCTGTTCTCTAGTAACTGGGTTGAATTTCATTATATCAAGGGGTTGAAAGTTGCGGGAGGAGGGACGCTTGACGGACAAGGGGCGTCGGCTTGGCCACGGAACCAATGCCCGAATAAATCTATATGCAATACCCTACCTACGGTAATTAAACATTTATTTCACTACCTTCTTTGCAATTGAGTGAGGCTATGGTACTATGCATAGTGCATATTGGTCTGTACTACGGATCAATATTTTTATTTTCAAATTTCAAATAATCGATCAAAAAACGTGATTTCTATGTGAAAATGTATTTGCAAACTAAATTTTACATTTTTTTAGATTTTTTTTTTACTATTTTTTTTTAGATATATAGAAAATCACTACTTTTGAATGATTTAGAATCTTTAGATCAAGTAATTTTCTACCTATCTAAAAAAATATTAAAAAATTCTAAAAATGTAAAATTTGATCTACAAGTACATTTTCATATGGAGATCATGTTGAATGGTTTAGATTTGAACTTTTGAAAATACAAAATATTGATCCATAGTATAGACAATATACTATATATAGCATAGTATCATATATAGCCTCACTCTTTGCAATTATATAATATAATTGAGCAAATGTGAATACTTGTTCTTTCAATTCACTTTTTTTTTGTTTCAGACTTTGGTGCTTGCCTTTGTTGAGGATGCGAAAATAAACGCCATACACTTGATGAACAGCAAATTCTTTCACATGACTGTCTTCGCCTCGAAAAATATCCATCTCAACAAACTCAAGATCAAAGCACCCGCAGATAGCCCGAACACAGACGGCATTCATATCGGAGATGTTTCAAACATCAACATCACCAACACGATTATAGGCACCGGCGATGACTGTGTCTCGATCGGTCCCGGGAGCACCAATGTGACGATATCAAATGTAAAATGTGGTCCTGGACATGGTATCAGCATAGGCAGCCTTGGTAAATATTTGAATGAGAAGGATGTTAGGGGTCTCCATGTCGAAAACTGCGCCTTGACCGGAACCATGAATGGACTAAGGATTAAAACTTGGCAGGATAATCCTTCTCCATTGGTAGCATCTGATATCGTTTTTGAGAATATTCAGATGGATGGCGTGGCGAACCCGATCATTATCGATCAGAAATACTGTCCCCATAATTTTTGCAGTGATGCTGATGTAAGTTCAACAGATACATTTCTATTTGGAAAAAAGGAAAACAAAATTTGATAAAATTTAAGCTTGTTTTACCACAAAATTTGATAATTACTTCATTTTTTTTCATCTAAATATTGCAGTCTCCTTCAAATGTGAAGATACAGAATGTCGCATTCCGAAACATCACCGGTACATCGGCGTCTCCTGTGGCGGTCCAGCTACTTTGTAGTGATGCGGTGCCGTGCGAAGGTATTGAGCTGAGCAATGTCGTTTTGAAGTCCGATAAATATGATTTGAAGACTCAATGTGTGAATGTACATGGTGTATCAGATGGAAGCATGAACACGGCCTCCTGTGTATGAGCGATAAAGCTATTGACAGCGCTGTTTTGACTTCTTGCAGCGCACAAACAATAGAGTCGAAACAGCACTACATGAAGCCAAAATTGCACTACATGTATCCATATATTGAGTTTGGTGTAATTAAATTATTTTTATTTATTACATGCTGAGCATTGTTTGTTATACGAAGATTGGGGGCGGGTATTAATTAATCTCCATTTATTGGATTATTGGAAAAGATAAAAAAAAATTCTTTTAGCGTAATTTAAATATTGGGGGCAACGCAAGAGCTATTTAAACATTTTTATTCGTTATTTCGGGCTTAATGGGCTGCGGCCCAAATATAGATAGGTCCCTACATGTAAAACAATTATAAAAGATGATATCTATCTATACTATCTAATTTTGGACCGGGAGGGTACTATGACGCAGAATTTCTGTCCGAAAGGGCAGCAATTGGATTAAAATAGCTTATCGGGTTTAAATTCATTAAATAATCAGCACTAGATAAAAAAATAAATCAACATAATAAGAAACAATAAAAATGATATATAGTCTTACATAATAAAAAACAACAAAATAATATCATTTTACATATTAAACAATAGAGTTGATCTGGATTCGTAAATTTCTATAAAATTTCTATAAAAATAACAAAGTTTTTCATTAACAGTGCTTTTGGACTGGTCTGGCGGGCTTTCCAATTCCAGAGAGACAAATCCAGGGAGGAGCAAAGTGGTATCGGGTCCGTATTTTTTCACTGAATTTCAAAATCCAGGTAGGGGCAGCTACTCCCCTCTGACTATGTGTGGGTCTGCCCTTGCCTACAGTCAATATGAATAGTGCCTCTTACAGGTGGGTCCCACTGTTCATACCGCTTTTCTCTCCTTCTTTTATATCATCGTCAGCTTTTTATGTATTTTTTCTGACTCTTTTATTCCCTACATTTGATCATATCTGACATAATTTAATAAAATTTACGGTTAAGTCTGGATTCTGGGTTTAATATAAAAAATGGGCAAAAGAAAAGATGTACAACTATTTTTTGTTCCTTTTGCAATTTCAAATATGGTCAGTTTCGTACTGGTTTTTGTGTTCAATCATCTCAACCAACAGTAAGTCAGGCGTACATGACCCGTGAAATGAAGGGACCCGCTCGTCAACCTCCCAAAGATCTAACAATTATTGAGTGGTGTGGGGCCCAGTAGGGGCTTTGTTCAATGGACACCCAATTTAAAACCATGCAGAAAGTGCAAGCGAATCTGCTGGGATCGCAGAGTCCTGATGTGGATAGGTGGTCTTGATGGTTTCTACTTTCTAGTTAGTAAGGTGGGTTTTGAATGGTATTGGAAGAATGGTACTAATATTCCATTTCATCCTTCTTTTCTTTCTTGGATTGTTGCGTTTGTTCAGTCCTATGACAGGAACTGAGGAATGACCCTAATTCCCACTTGTCAATTTTCCTTTCTTCTCTACTACAAAACATTGTTGCAAACTGCAAACTACGTGATTCAAAATCAAGTTGCTAAAGCAGCTCTATTTTTGTATGATTGGGACTTGGGAGCATAGTGATAAATAAATAGTTCAGGTTCAGTTCGGCGGAATCAAAAATTTGTGATTCGAAAATAATTTAGATATAATTCGGAAATGATTTGGTACCATAAGGAAGCAAAAAAACAAAAAAAAAAGTTTAATTTTTTTTAATTTTAAAAAAAGTTTTCGTGTTTTTATTGCGAATAATTTGTGATTCGCATTTTATTCGCAAATAAAACATATAATACTTTTTTTGCGTTTTATTCAGTGTTACTATAGTTCAGAGGCAGTTAAGCTAGTGACTAGTGGAGCCGTCTCCGACACGGCACAATTACGGCACACGTGTCAGTTACGTGCCTTGACTCGCATGTCCCGTGCTGTGACCATTCGCGTGCCGTGTCCATCTTTTGAAACTTTGGCGCGTCACGGCACGGCACATGAAAGATTTAGTCACGGTACCGCACGACACGTAGTCACGCGAGTCACGTGTAATTATGATTAAATGGTCACGCGAGTCACGTGTGGTCACGGCACGTTTAGACACGGTGTGACCATTCACGAGCCGTGACCATTCTTGAATTTTGGTCACAGCATGACACGGCACGAGATCAAAGTCATGACGTGTTAGTCACGGCACGGCACGTTTTTTCCACTCTACTGGTGACACCTCTTTTAGGAAATAAATCTGTTGTTTGCTGTTATTTTTTGGGAATAGACAAGGAATAACATAATTATATCAATTTCAACCGTTCAAATTTTTTCATGCGTGACTCAACAAAGTAAGTTTTGTTTGCCGAATCTCAATAAAGATCAACGATTCATTGAGATCGGAATAACAGATTCCTGTTATACCCAAGGAATAACAGCAGATTTATTTCCCCTCTTTTATGTTTGCAAAATGAAGATACCTCACTTGATATTATAGTGATTAAATTCTATTACGGTTTAAACAATAGTTTCAGTTGATAGAATGATGTGTCATGTTTAGACTATTTTTGGTGCCTTTATTCCATTTTATTATTTCGAGAGAGAAAAAGAGATCGACTTTTCACTTGAAAAAAAATGGTGCTTTATGAAAAAAAAATTGGAATAAAGGCACCAAAAATAGTAAAATAGTCAAAAAAAAATTGGAATAAAGGCACCAAAATTTTTATTATTCGCAAATTAAAGTTTTGCACGTTTTTTTTGGAATTTTGATTGTTTCATTATTTATATCCCATTAATTCATCTCAATCGAGTTAGAATGTTTTATTAGTTTTGTGACCCATCATGCTCCAACATCATTATAGATTAGTAGTGAGCAGCGGTGACTGAATTATAGATTAGGTTTCCTCTTTTTTCTGACTATCTATGTTGTCAGTAGTGAGCAGTTGTGACTATAGTAACAATATACGTGATAAATTTGCAAATAATTTGCGAATAATTCGCGTTTTATTCATTTTTTTGACGTTTCCGAACTAAACTCCGAATAAAACGCAAAAAACGTATAATACGTTTTATTCACAAATAAAACGCGAATCATGAATTATTCTCGAGAAAAATGCGAAAAAAAAATTTATTTTTATTTTGGGGCTTTTTTTTGGGTTTTTTTTTCGTCCTTGTTGTACCGAATCATTCCCGAGTTATACCCGAATTACGAATTTTTTACCCCGCCAAACCGAACCCAAACTATTTGTTTGTCACTATGGTTGTGACAAAGGGGTGATCGAATTATTGATTTGATTTATCATATTTTGGATCGAATTAATAATTCAGTCATTGTTATTTTTGAAAATAAAATAAAAAGATCATTCTATTTTCCAACAATTTATTTTTTTTAATTTCTAAAAAAATTGGGCATCGCTCCCCGTTAGTCCGTTACCTGCTTACCTAACCAACTAAACTGAGATGAATTCAATCAAAAAGAGAAAGATTAGTATGCACTGAATTTCCTCAAAAAATAAAATGGATTTATATGAATTCGTAAACCTAAGGTAACACAAAAATTCTGTTGGATCAGCACGACTATTAAAGCTTCCCTGTTCGTTCCACCTCGGACTGGATCTGCCCGAATTCCGATTAGACGGCCGAGATCTAAATATAAATATTCTCTTACCTCAGAGGATATAGATTCGATCAAAAAAAAGATCCCAGCTGTGGGGTCCACAAATATACAGAGTGCCTTTTTGGGTGTATAAATATATGACAGTGACCTTACGTTATAATTTATATGGCTGAATATTTATTACTTATGCTGACTCGCGCGACAACATAAGAAATGTTCGTAATCGCACGCTATTAATAAAATAGAGGGATTTCACGTATACCCCTCAAAAAGTTCAAATTATGTATTACCCTGTAAACTTTGAAATTACGTATTCCCTTCTAAACTTCAAGAACTCACAAATCTACTCATTTTATTATTTTTATATTAAAACTCAATTTAAATTTATAAAATACACAATTTACGCCTTATTAAAAGCATAAAACGTCTGTTGGACTCAAATTAGAATCTAAAGGGTTCGTCTATTGTCCGATATGTGCGCGTCGCTCCAATATACATGTGTGTTCGCCTTTAAGATTCGTGTTGATCTAGCTCGCACAGATCTTAAAGTAATTCTGATATGCGTGTTGATCTAGCATGCACAAATGCTTTTAATAAAGAGTAAAATGGGTATTTTATAAATTTAGAATGAATTTTAATATATAAGACAACCAAATAGATAAATTTATGAGTTTTGAAAATTTAGAGGGGGAAATATGTAATTTTGAAGTTTTTGAGAGGTATACGTGAAATTCCCCCAATAAAATAAACGGTCATGTCACGCGCGAGGGATTTTTAAATTTATAGTTTGCAAAAAGTAATTTTTCAGCTTTTTATTTTGACTATATTTTTCTTAATTTGACGATTCTCAAATATTTAATTTAATATTTATTGATTATTTTAAAATAGTTATTTTTTAGTTATTTATTGTACAATATTTAAAATATATATAATGTATGATTTTTTATTTGTATATTTTTAATATTTTTTTAGAAATATAAGCACACCTGATTAAATAGTCATAATTCTTTTACTATTTTTAATTTTAAATGCTTCGTTTTATTTTTATAGAAAATATATAGTTTCGTATATAATTAAAATGAATAGAATTATTATAATTATTATTGTGAAGTGCGCATAGGCAAAAATTATCTTAATTCATGCATGAAAAATAGCAAACAACATGAGTAGGAAATTATTATTAATTTAAAGCTGATATTAAAATTCAAAGCATTACAGTTCATAAAATATTTAAACAAGAATAATCTAAATATCTAGTTATGCCCATGCATAATGGTACTTTCACGATTAATTTTACCAAAAAAAAAAAATCAATTTTTCTTTTAGTTCCGTCCTGCTTTCAATTTACTAATTCAATCTTGGACAACACAAGCTCGCGGTAGTTTGGTGGGTCCCCTACTATTGAACTGGAGGCGCCCCTCTTGATCAGTCGTCTTCTTCCTTCTATTTTATTTTCATCAAAAGAAAAAAAATTAATATAGGTTAAGAGTTGTCTTTTGGGTTGATCTGGCGGATATGATTTGCAAAACCAAATTTTTATAATATGAGCTTAATTAGTATTTAGGAAGCACGAGGAGTCGGGTCCCAGCACCAGGAATTCGATTGCATTACCATTTACCGCTGAACATCCGGATCTATAGCTGCACACGTGGCGCCGAAAGACTCTTTCATGTGTGGCCCCACTCCGGCTGGTACCTCTTGTTGATTTTCTGTGAGCACTAATCTTGTAAACTTAACGTGTCACAACTAATTTCACTTCATAATGGAAGTTTGTTTAGGTGTACATTGGAAGTGAGGTACATTTTATCAAAATAAGAAATGTTGACTGGGAAACCAAGTAAACAACTCATTGTATTGGTTGACTCGGAAAAACAAATCTAATTGCAGTACAAAGACACAATTAAGTACTCGCTACATAGAAAAAGCAATGCTCGTCGTGCTTCTAATTAAACAAACAAGTACTTAGTAGCTTAAAATTTTAATATTTTATGCCACTAATTAATGAGAGCTAAGTTGGAGTGAGAAAGGTCTTTAGGATTAGGGATCGATAAACTAATTGATTCGAGTGTCTATGCAAATATAAATATATTAATTAACTTAAATAATAAAAGGTCAAGATTGATTATATCAAACACCGACATTTTTATTAATATCCAAAGTTAATTAGAAATTAATATTTATGTCCAGAATTCTGGGGTTTCGCCAAAAATGCCCAAGCCGGTCATTTTATGGCCGGTTTTCTCTCCTCAGAAGCAGATCATAAAATGACCGGCTTCCTCTTTTCTTTTTCTTTTTAAACTAGTAATTTACCCTATATATACTCCTTTTTTCTCTCTCCTCCTCACAACTCACTCATTTCTCAACCCAATTTCCTCTCTTCTTTAAATTAATTTTTTTTTATCTAATTTAAATTTTATTTTATTTTATTTAATTTAGGATTTAGGTTTAGGGTTTAGGGTTTAGGTTTAGAATAATTTGTTGTAATTTAGTGTAATTAGCACGGTAGGGTATTTTGGCATTTTTTTAACATAATTAGGCTAATTAAGCGTAATTTAGCTGAATTTAGCATAATTAGGAAAATTAGACCATTTGAGCGTATTTCACCGAAATTAGGCTATTGTAGCATATTTAAGGTTATTTTAAGCGCAATTGGACCTATTTTAGCATGTTTAAGCAGAATTAAGTTTATTTTGGTCGTTTTTAGCATATTTTACCGAAATTAGATTATTGTAGCCTATTTTAGCATATTTTAGGTTATTGTAACCGCAATTGATCTATTTTAGCATGTTTAAGCAGAATTAAGCCTATTTTGGTCGTTTTTAGCATATTTTACCGAAATTAGGTTATTGTAGCCTGTTTTAGCATATTTTAGGTTATTGTAACCGCAATTGATCTATTTTAGCATGTTTAAGCAGAATTAAGCCTATTTTGTTCGTTTTTAGCATATTTTACCGAAATTAGGTTATTGGAGCCTCTTTTAGCATGTTTTAACCGCAATTGGCCTATTTTAGGTTATTTTCGACATCAGGATGCTAGAGCACGGTCTACCCGTCGTCCAGTAGTGGACGAGCCGATTAGTACCAGCAGCACCGAGCATATCAGTCCTCTCCTGTGGATTTGCCACGACAATCACCGAGTCTCACTGGCTTCTCGTGAGGTACATATCTTTTTTTAGGTTTTCTTTAAATTTTTTTGAGTTTAAATTTTGTTATGGTAACACCGTGTGGACTACTTTTTTGAACGCATGACACATTTCTTTTAGACATTAAGTTGCGGTGCATTCACATGCGGTACTACGAGGTGATGGACCAGTACCTCGTCAACCTGGGTCTCTACCAGGTTGTGGACATTGTGCGAGTGGAGAGAAACATCATCAATGCATCTCTCATCGCATGACTGGTGGAGCGATGGCGTCCCGAGACGCACACGTTTCACAAGCCATTCGGAGAGATGATAGTGACTCTCCAGTATGTGAGTGCCCTTTGGGGTTGAATTCGTATCCTCTGCATTAACTCAAAAGGGAATCTTTTAAGTTAATGAATTATGACCATCCGATCTGTTTCAAGATTCGTGCAGACTAGATCCGCACGAATATTGAAAATCTCCATAAGTTATAGTCAGAAGTCGGATTGGCTCCGTTTAAAATCAGACGGTTTAGATTCATTAACTCAAAAGATTCTTTTTTGAGTTAATGCAGAGGATACGCGTTCCTTTGGGGTTTGCCTATCCGTGGCACACCCGTTGGCAGCGTATCCGACAGCACCAGATTCAGCAGTGATATCGAGGAGTTGTTGGGAGCTGATCATTTCTCTCTCATTGGGGATCGTGGGCAGTCAAAATTCCATAATGAAGATGACGAAGTTATGAGAGCACTTCAGTGCGGGTCTGATGGCAGATTCCACCGAGGAGGAGATTCAGAGGTACTATTTATAAATTGTTTCTATTAATCAATTTCTAATATGAGGATTCTATTACTTTTACTATAAATTGTTTCTATTAGATTTTTATATGTTTTGTATTGCAGATATACACGGGGATACGTGATGGACCTTTTTGGTTCTGTCATGTTTTCTGATTTCAGCGGTGATCAGATGCCGATGATGTATATAAATCAATAAGTTTTTATGTGAATCAATAAGTTGAAAAATCAACGTATAGAAATTATTCAAATTAATATGTTTTTTACAAGTTCTTGATGATAACCAAAAGAAAATTGAAATGCCATAATTTTTTACACGTACATAGATAAAATGATATAAATCACATCCAACGATTTTATCTTGACTTTTAAGTTTTAAATTTTAATTTATTAAAAATTTAAAAATAAAAGTATGGAGGCAAAAAAAAAAAATGAAGGTATTTGAACTCTTCTCTTTTTATAATACGAGGTTAGTATTTAGGAAGCACGAGGAGTCGAGCAGTGCAAATTGGTGGGTCCCAGCACCAGGAATTCGATTGCATTACCGCTCAACATCCGGATATATAGCTGCACGTGGCGCCGAAAGACTCTTTCATGTGTGGCCCCACTCCGGCTGGTACCCCTTGTTGATTTTCCGTGAGCATTAATCTTGTAAACTTAACGTGTCACAACTAATTTCACTTCATAATGGAAGTTTGTTTAGGTGTCATTGGAAGTGAGGTACATTTTATCAAAACAAGAATTGGTTGACTCGGAAAACAAGTAAACAACTCTAATTGCAGTACAAAGACACAATTAAGTACTCGCTACATAGAAAAAGCAATGCTCGTCGTGCTTAAGTTGTCATTAAAAATTTGATATTTTAAGCTCCTAATTAAACAAACAAGTACTTAGTAGCTTAAAATTTTAATATTTTATGCCCCTAATTAATGAGAGCTAAGTTGGAGTGAGAAAGGTCTTTAGGATTAGGGATCGCTAAACTAATTAACTTAAATAATAAAAGGTCAAGATTGATTATATCAAACACATTAGATAAAAGAAGATATACATAAAATCAAAGAATAAAAGAAGCAATTCTTATTACTTTTCGATGTGCTACTAAATAAACAATTACATGTTTAAATGGTTTTATATATTCTATATTAAGGAAATATCAGGCGTAGCGTGCACATATTTTTGTTAAATGAGAAGAGACAATAATGATACATATGTTTAGGAGCAGAACTAGAAAATTTGAATAGAAGGGACTAATTTATAAAATGCATAATATGTGAAAAAGGCAAAAAGAATATATAATTAGTGGAAATTGAACTCAAGATCTTACAAACACAAAATAGAACTCTTACCACTAGACTACAATCACACATATATTATTTTATGAGGGCGGCTAGACTATATAAAAACTTAACAAAACAATAATTTAATTAAAGTTTAATATACATAATTAAAAAAATTAAAATCATTGGGGTGGCTTAGCACCCCTGACATACATGTAAATCCGGCCCTGCATATGTCATTCGATTAAAATAGATAAGGAGAGAGAACAAAATCGAGCAGATATGTGTCTCTTCTGGATATTTCAGGATAACTTTGTTTTTCAACCAACGTATTTGTGTTGAGAGCAAGGATGATTGTTGGCTCACTAATCTCTATCTGAGCATCAATAACTACAAGTTGTTTGTTTCTGTTTTTTCCTTGCTTATTTCTGTAATAGAGGATCTAGTTATATGTATTGATAAATGTGAGTGGGTTTAGGTTCACTGATACGCCCTGATATGTAATTTAGGCACATACCAGATTTATTTTCTGTGCGTACATGTTGCTACTACTACCGTAGCTCTCATGTAATATACTTTCACGTTTAATGATAGGCCTACGGGCTTTTTACAAAAAAAAATGAGCAAATATGAATATAAATGATTTGACATAGCTTAAAAAACTTTAAAACTATTATTTTGACACCCCTCGAGAATTAAAAAAAATTACTTATTTATTCCTTTAAAATTTATAATATTACATTATTCTTTTGTACACACAAGCATATTCAAGATGCTACCATGTCAGCCTCATAGATGGAAAAATGATCCATTTGTTCTCGAAAACAAACTAATTAGAATGAACAGTTTTCATATACATACTATATATTTTTATTTCTAAAAAAGAGTAAAATGAGAAATTTAGAAATTTAAAATGTGTTTTAAAAAGAAAGACAATAAATTGAGTAAATGTGTGAGTTCTTTAAATTTACAAGGGTAAAGATAATATTATTTATTTTAGAGAGAAAATAACATAATTAATATTGATTTTTTTTTAGGTGTATACGTGAAATTCCTCCTAATTAATACTTACCTCTAATATAAATAAATTGCTAACATTTAGCGTCCTTAGAATTGTTCTTCCGAATTCTAGAGTTTCACACCCATCATCAAAACCTAAGCTAGGGTTCAAATTTGAGAATATGTCAATATAGTTAAGCAATCAGAGTCACGAAACAACTCTCCCTTTGAGAAATAAGATCTAGAAGGTCTCAATTTCAAGTGCATAAAAAAAGGTAATGATGTTGAAATGAGTAAGCTTAAAAGTAATGCAAAAAAAAAGTAACCTCTCAAGAATATATATCTCTCCCTGTCCTGTGTGTTTCCTTTTTTCTCGATTTTCAACAATTTTTCATCGTTTCATTTTTCTTGATGGGTGTAATCACCGTCCAATCTTTATTAAGATGTGTGCACATTGCATTATAATTCGTATGCATCTGTTTAATTTCCGTGCACACATATTTTAATACTGATCGGACGGTGTTGGAGCTAATTGAATTCAACAGTAGGTCCAATGTCCATCGGTCCTACTCCAATCTCGTGTCTGTGCGAATTTATATCCAGTCAAGTACCTGATCCTGTAATACGAGATTCAGACCGTATATTTTATTCTGACACAAAATTAAAAAACCTCCGTGAATCTAAGACAGATTCGGAAAAAAGAAATTCGAGAGCGGGACAAATCCATTCATATTGGATGGGGTCAATTGACCTTCATGTTTTTTTTTTGTTTTTTTACAATTATGTATGATTATCTATATAATTATTTTAAGTAATATGTTATGGAATTTGTATATAATTGACTTCCTATTACGTGTTTAACTCACATAGTTCGAAAATATAGTTCGAAAATCTATTTGTTGAAAAAAAAAATATCAAATATTAATTGCTGATTTTGATGACATTATCAAGATAATGTTATAGTAATAAGTTTTTATTTTATTTTAAAGTAAAAATATTGTAATAATTAAAGCAAAAAACTAACGTCAGTTATCTGCTATAATATATTCTGATTAATACTGCATTTTATATCTCGATCATAAAAAATATGACAAAAAATTCAACTCCCATAGATATATATTCTTAATTACTAAGTGAATTTTCTATATACTACAAACTGAATACACACACCAGAATTGTCTATTTATTTATTAATTTATTTAATCCATGAACACGAGAATTCATATAGTCACAGATAGAGTGGGAAGAATGATACGACAGAGCCAAGGAACAACCGGTTACAGTATGAAATGGCACAACATGCGGGTCGGTTACGTACCGTGATTATATGTTGAAAATTTGGCACGACACGTCACACCACACAAAAGATTTAGTCACGACACGGTACATGGTCACGCGAGTCACATGTAATTAGGACCGTTAGATCTTGATCAAATGATGAATCTTGAATAAATTAACCTAAGTTATGATCAAATTAATGGTCACGCAAGTCACGTGTAGTCACGTCACTTTTGGGCACGGCGTGACTCACGTGACGTGATGATTTGTGTGCCGTGACCAGCCCTTAACATTTTGGTCACGGCACGACACGACACGTGAAAAATTAACTTAATCACGACACAGCACGATACGAGACCAAAATTACGACGTATTAGTCACAGAACAGCACGACACAACACGTTTTTTCCGCTCTAATCACATAATAATTATGTTTAAATTCAATTAAACGGACTGTCCGATCAGAATGCGAATGAATATTAAAAGAGTTCCGTGTAATTAATCATAATTTTAATCACATAAATTCGGATATAAACATAAATATTATAACGTAAATCACTACATAATTAAGCAAGCTTACTTAGTGGGTCAATAAGCACCGCCCAATGGGGTCCTGACACGACGGCGCGAGGTGGGTAGAATGTACAATGTAGAATGTTGTTCGGTTTCTAACTAACTAATAATTCCACCTCAGTTTCACACGCAATCTTCCTTTTATTTATTATACCTAGTAAAAAGAAAATGAAACCTACAAGTATTAATTGTACCCACTTTTTAAGAGAAAAGATATTGACATAGATATTTTGATTTCACGTAATGCATCAATTATATATGTAGATGGATGCATTAAATATGAATTTAGAATGAGATCTGAGTTATTGTCTGTTTTAACCTTATGACGAATCTCAAAATAAAACTTCTATATCTAAATAGGCTCTGAAATGAATTTGGTTCTGTTGGGAGTATTCTATCCTTGCAGTATCGTAGAGAGATACTCATTAAATTTATCTAAAATTCTAAAACCACTCATGTAACACATAGTTGTATTTTTCTAAAAGTAAAAAAACTGTTCAGACTCCGCTTGAACTCCAGCTCTTATAATCCAGGCCTCCATTAATATCGACTAAAGCAGATCGGACGGTTCAGATCTAAACTCAAAATCTGAGGTAACTAAGGTGATATGAATTCCTCTTGTAACGCCCATAACCCCTCATAAATTGCGAGGCCAATCAATTCACCTTTCCAAGTATTCATTCGGCAATCCTTTCCAAAATCAAAGCCGCTTACTCTTTCTCTGGAGAATCTTTGCCAAAACCACCCGTTAAGAGTTTCAATCGTGCACGCTAATGGGTTAGTAAACCAGGTTTGATTTTGATTTTTTAGATTGATTTGAACTAATTGTTATACTTCAAATTCTTTAATTTCTGATTTTTTCATTTGAATTTTGAAAATACATGGTTTGGTTTTTAGCAGCTTATGGATTTTCTTGTTTTATTTTTGGGATTGTTTTGCTATTACTGAATTGAAAGAATTCAGTAAATGTGTCCTTCTCTCACAAGCATTTATCAAACACCTAGTTGATATAATACTCATTTACAATGTTTTTTTTTTGCTTAGTTGGATATTTCTTCTATAATTAAACAAAACATGGAGCCCGGGCCACCATGGCAGGATCCACTCTGGGGATCATACGGCTACGGTGCCGGATCTCCTCTCCAAGGCTTATCGGACAGCAGTATCACCGGCACCGGCATCGGTGGGATGTTAAAGAGAAGTTTCGCAGATATGGAGAGGCAAGATCAGCATGCACTGCTACAACAAGCTCTGCTTTCCACAGCGGTGAGGCAGAAGACGTTTCTGGAGTCGCCGGTACATGCACAGGTACCGGTACCATCTGTATTCTCCGGCAGCTCTGATCTGGGGAGCCTGACTTCGGTTTCTTCCTTCTCCTCTCTTAATTCACTTCCCGGCTTCGTGTCCCGACCACAACAGAGAGAAATGATTTTCAACACAAGTATGAATATGAATAGGAATATGAGTATGAATTCAAATTTGAATTTGAATATGAATATGAGCAGGAACCCAGTGGGGTTCTCCTTTGCCCCTCCCTCTCCAGCACCGGTTAATGACTCGGTGCGAAACCAGCTGCAGGAGCTTGAGAGGCAGCTCTTATGTGACGACGATGAGGATGACGAGCCTAGCGCTTCCAGCTCGGTGGTTACCAATTCTGAGTGGGGTGAGGCGATGCAAAAAATTCTAGAGATATCAACTCCGCCGGTACCACAATTTCCTGTTACAGGCACAGCTCAGAATCAAACCCTTTCCTCTTCCCCTTCTAACTCCTCTTCCTCCACTGCCTCCTCCTCTGCCTCATATTCACCTCCAGTTTCAGCAACATCTTCCCGGCAACTGCTCTCCGACACTGCCACAGCCATTGCTGAAGGAAATCTTGAAATGGCTTTGGCCAACATGGCCGTCTTAAAAAGGAATGTCAACTCAAACGGTGATACAGAGCAGCGGCTAACGGGGATGATGGTTACTTCGTTGGCCACTCGTATAAACTCTTCAATGGTGACTCCATTACAAGCAGGGAATCCGATTGCTGAGCTATGCGGGCCGGAGCAACGGGCCGCAACACAGCTGTTGCATGACACGTCTCCCTGCTTCAAGCTCGGCCTCCTAGCCTCTAACCTTGCGATTCTTGGGGTTACTGGAGGGTCCCGGCTTCATTTAATTGACTTTGACATTGGCACTGGATCTCAGCACGCCGGCCTCATACAAGCCCTCGGTGAAGGCCGAAGAAATATGGTTTTCAAAATCACTGTTGTATTGGACCCCACATCCCCCTTCACCCCAGCTGCCTCAACCAATGCCAGATCAGTCGGGGAGCGGTTGAAGAAGGTTGCTGAGCGTGTAGCAGTAGATTTTAGGTTCAACATGGTGACATGTCGGGTGACGGATTTGGACCGGTTACTACTAGGATGTGAGCACGGGGAAACATTGGCTGTAAACCTAGCATTTTCGCTATCACGAGTGCCAGACGAGAGCGTCACACCTGCAAACCCTCGCGACGAACTACTGCGCCGGGTCCGCTCCCTCGGGCCCCATGTGGTTACTCTTGTTGAGCAGGAGATGAATGGCAATACGGCACCATTTACCACACGTTTCAGTGAGGCATATAATTACTATGGAGCAATCCTGGATTCTCTAGAGGCGACATTCGGTCGGGATAGCATGGCGCGGGCCCGGGTAGAGGCAGCCCTGGCACATAAAGTTGTGAATTTGGTGTCAAGGGAAGGTGCAGAGCGGGTTGAGCGATGTGAGGTGCTCGGCAAGTGGCGATCCCGTATGAGCATGGCTGGGTTGGTGCCGGTTCCTCTCGGACCTGCCATTGTTGATCATCTTCGTACCCGGTTAAATTCAGTTCGACCCAATACCGGCTTCATGGTTAAGGAGGAGTCAGGAGGTATCGGGTTTGGGTGGACGGGTCGGATCCTAACAATGGCATCTGCCTGGCGTTAGGTTGACGCAACTTCATCTCTCTTTTATTGTTCTCACCAACTTCTACCAGCATATGGAGATTTTTCTTCTTGATTTAATTTGCTTTCTTTTCTTTCTTTCCTGTTTCAACAGTTAATTAATTAATTATAGGCATGGTGAGTTTGGTGATTGATTGATCGCTGGTAGCAATAACTTTTGTCAATTACTCAATTGTTTCTATTGTTATTAACAAGGAAATATATGATATGAAATTATAGTGAAATATATTGCATTTTTTTTTTTGTTTGAATTGTGATCTGGGATGACTAGATGAGCTGTCATGGGATGAGAATTTGGTTTTTGTGGTTTATCTAATTCCGTTAGAAAGGGCCTCTCGTGAGGCGAATTTTAAGTTATTAAATACTTTTCTTTAATCTTTTGAATATATTTTGTGTGTTACAACTTACAAGCGAGCGCGTATTGCATGACCTGGTTTACAGTAGTTGTAAGTTTGCGATTGATTTGGTCTTAATTGATTTTATTCTTTTTCAAATTGTAATCACAAATGAAATGAAACATCTTTCAGTCATATATCACACAACACTATAAATATGAAAGAAATAAGTTGGTCATTGTAGTAGATGGTAGGTAGTTATAAAGCAAGCTAGCGTATTTATTCCATTGAAGATTCTTGGGCCAGACATTAATTGCCACTAAATATCCCCAACACTTTATATACACGCAATCCTTCTAAGTTGGTACATCATATCATATATATGCACAATATATATATGCACAACGGTGGCTTAACACGCAATCCTTCTAAGTTTTAACAATGACGATTTTGTATTATTTATCTCTTTAAAGAAGAAGGGTGAGGAGGCTTAACTTGTTCAAACTTGAAAGAGATTTTGACAAAATCTTATCCCAAATCGGATCTAAATCGTTTGATATATATATAGGTACTACAAATTTTGGTGCAGATCGAAAAGCTCCGATCTAACATCCGATTTTGATTCAATTTGCTACTATATATATATATTTGCCAAACTTTGTACCTAACTAATTCTGGTTCCGCATATATACAAATAAATAATTAGCGTTCATGATTGGCATATTGATCTTCTCTTTGGCTGCACCTGCACGTAAATATAGCGCTGTGGTTGCACCTGCACGTAATCATAAATTTTCTGAAAACTCTCTCTCTCTCTTACTTGATAATTAAGTTAGCACAGTTTCCCTCCTATTTTTTCTTCTAGCTAGCTAGCTAGATTCTCAAATAGACAATTAATATATAATTAAATTAGCTCGATCACTCGATCATTTTGGCAAATTTATATATTGTGTGCTATTTTAATCATTCCTTAATTCGGGAAAAAGAAAATTCATCAATTAACCTAGCTTTTGTCAAAAATTATCACTTTGTGTTATTTACCATAAACTGCATAAATCTTGCACAACATGCATGTACAGAATGCTTATCCTGGTTTAAGTTGACATCTCAACTGCAATCATTGGCATATATATATATATTTAAGTAAACAATACGATTCGAGTCCACATCCTCTAATACAATCATGGTGAGGAATGCATGGGGCCTCTTTAATATTCGTGCAGATTCTGATTGGACGGTACTGATCTAAACACACACACACATATATATATATAGAGAGAGATGGGCTATTGTGCTTCGCGAAGTAAATTTTACTGTTTTTTGAAAATCGCTGATCCGGTGGTCCAGAAATTTTTACTGTTCACAGTGGATCAGCGAATTTTAAAGTGGCTTAACAAATAGTAAAAAAAATTCAAAAAAAATGTAAAATTTAGTCTCCAAGCACATTTCAATATTTAGAACATGTTGAATGGTTCGGATCGGTTGTTTGGATTTTCAAAAATAAAAATATGATCCGAAGTAACCCCCCATTTACTTCGCGAAGCACAATAGCTCATCTCTCTCTCTATATATATATATATATTCTGTTACCTTAGGTGATATTAATTCCTACGATTAACGGCTGGGGTGTAGCAGAGCAGGGAATGATTTCTCAACCTGACACCATATATGATAAGACATGAACTCAGACCATATGGGAGCACATGAAGAATACATGCTCAAACTCGGCTCATAACTCGCGAGCTCAACTCATGTCAAGCATTAAAAAACACAACTTAAATAGCTTAAGGTTATTCAATCAAAATAAATAGCTTAAGGTTATTCAATCATAATTCTATTTTAGAACGAGGATATACTAATGAAATTCCCCCCATATGTCTAGAAAGCAATTGTAAAAATGTGTTTCTTAACTAAAGAATAGTGGGACTGAGATTTGGAGAATCGAAAACTTTCAGCCGGTTGCTTTGCCAAAATCAGACTATGGTAAATTCTATTCAGGCGATTCATACATGTTCTACAGGTGATTGCCAATCTATTTTCAATGTTTCGTTTTATTTTCTTTTTTGTCTAGAAAGGCAACTTTTCCTCTCTTTTTTTTTTGCATTTGATGTATGAATGTTTTATGTGTCTTTTATAGACAAGTTCTGGAAAAGGGGGCGCTTACCACTTTGACATTCACTTCTGAATCGATAAAAAGAAGAGACTCCTTGGCTCATGAGCCGGCTCTTCTCAGCTAGGACTCGGCCCTGTTTGAGTGATAAAATATGAGCCGAGTCGAGTTCGGACTTTATTTAGTTTAAGGCCTGACTCGATACAATTTATTGAGATGTTCAACTTATTGACTCATGAGCCGGCTCCGCTCATTAGCAGCTCTATATATATATATCACAAATGTAACTAAATTAATTGCCGACATGCATGGCAACGGCATCCACGGAATTAACCAGTCAATAATATAAGTAAAGGAACTCAGACAATGGACACAATTAGCATTAGCATTTGTCGCCTATATATCGATCATAACCCACTCAAGTTAGAAGAACCACAACATAACCTCAGGAAGCACCCCATGCAAAACAAAAAGGATCAAATGAATTAAATTAATGCATAAATTAATTAATATCCGTTTCGACCATTCAAGAGTTCACTTCAAACTGATCAATATATAATTCTACTTGGGGTAGTAATTAAGTAGTAACCAACTTTATAGATTGTAAAGGAATCTTTGAAAAAGCATGTAATTAGCTCATCTCGTTCTTTTTTAATTCACATTGATATATCTTCCAATACAAGGAAAAAAAAAAAAGTTAATTTCCATGGGTACAACTCAAACAATTACAAGAAATTCACAAGGTTTAATTATACATGTAAAATGTTAGGTATATAAAAGTACTTAATAGATAATTATGGAAAATTAACTTACGTCCAGTTACTCCAGTAGACAATTTAATTAAAGTCAGAAATATAATGCAGTTGAGAATCTGAGAGAATTAATATTATTGTTGGAGAAAGAGCATAAATCCCTGTAACAGAGGCAGGGAACAGTTTTAGAGGTGATAAAAAATATAAAAAAGAGCATTGTACGTATTTCTAATACATACAGCAGATTGAACAGAGACATTACAATAATTAATGCAATTGCATCAATGCGGGAGTTCTGCAATTAAGAAATGAAATTGATTTCAATTACTCCATGACAGCTGTTTGCAATTGCAAATCAATTGCACCAATGGAGATGCTCTTAATGAATCAATCACCTTTCCAAGTATTCATTCGCCAATCCCTTCTAAAATTAAGCTGCTTACTCTTTCTCTCACAAGCATTTTATCAAACACCTAGTTGACCTTTACCGCTGTGTACTGTTGTCATGCTTAATTCAGTGAAATGGTTGTTTTTTTTGCTTAGTTGGATATTTACTGGTAATGCAGAATAACTTAATCGATTATAACGGACATGAAGAATCATATACCATTTGAATCTGGTCAGATAGTTGAATCAAAGAGCTTCATCAAAGGATTTTGCAGTGCATGGTTCCGTGGTAAGGTGAGGCGAAAATTACTGATTTGGGATTTCTTCTAATAAAAAAAGAATATTTGGGTTGTTTTCTGTTTAATAAATTTCAAATTTGCCAGATGAAGAATATTCGCACTAGAAGGGGCTCTCATGAATGTCTTTTAGAATACTGTGACTTCCTTTGCTGATACCTTGATCATATCAGTATATCACTATAGACCCTTAATTATGCAAATAAAATAAAATAAAGTTTAAGAAAATTTTGAAAAATAATGGAGGAGATGCTTTTAATATTTCTAACCCATTACTGCAAAGCTACTGGTCCATGATGCCTATAGTCAGGGGCGGAACTAGAAAATTGAGATTGAGGGGTCTGGATAAACAATCTTTTGTAAAAATTAAAATTTTTGAAGGACAAAACTGAAATTTTTTCAATTTATAGGGGGTTCTTAGCACTCCTTCCCCTCTTTATACAAAACTGGTCCATAATTTGCAACATGAGTATTATATTCATATATAACCCTGCTCCTCTAAGTCAAAGATTTGAGTCAACTGAGATATCTTATGCAGAGACAAAGGGCATTTTCTCTTGCGCTTTTTTTCTTATATTGTTTCTTCATAGTAGTGTTCTGAAAATGGATAAAATGGATAAAATGGATACAATTGCCAATGTCGAAGTTCTTTTTTATTTTTTTTGAAATTTTTTGATAATTCATCTCCGTTTGGTTTATGTGTTTTGCTTTTGTTCGGTTTGGCTTAGTTGGTTTGGTTCGGTTTGAGCTCTTCAAATTCTATATAAAGCCTAGCAAGAACTGAGAAGAATGCTAATGGCCCTTTTGCTGTAACAGACAAATGGAGATTCCTGGTACACTGCTCGTCTGGTACGACATGAATCAGGTATTTCTGAAAATAAAATACTTAAAAATTAATGTATATGCTAGCATACCCATAGTTTGTCTAAATTTTGTCAGAATTCAGAAATATGCATCCTCCATTTTGTCACAGTATCCAAACTTTCCTGTTATGTTCACATATATATATATTATATTGCTGGAATGAAGCAAAAAAAAAAAAAGTAGAATCTTTGTAAAATTTTGTAACGAAATAATGCAAAAGCAGACTACATAATGTCTTAGCACAATGTGTTGTGCCTTAGGAAAAGAAGTAAACATTTTATATGATTTAAACCTTTATTCCCAGATCAAAGCACAGGTGCCGCAGACAAAGCATCGGATCCAAGACATGATAGTTCCACCTGAGAAGACCAGGACAGTTGATACCTCTTTTGGAAATCACAGTGAAACAGAATTTTAACTGGAGATGGTTCCATCAACAAAATTATAATAATATTAGTAGTTTTTTGAAAACAGAAATAAGTTTGTGTAATCTTATAAAAATAGGTTGCTCTCTAATATAGTTACTAATGATTAAATTTGCTCTGTAATCTTATAAAAATAGGTTGCTCTCTAATATAGTTACTAATGATTAAATTTGCTTAGTTTACAATCTGACTGAAACAGTCACACCAACGTTTCCAATTAGACGGATGCAAAAGTACAATATATTTAACAATGCCTACAAATTCTCTAATTTAGCAATGCAAAATGGATCTCCATTATATAATGCAAAATTTCAAACAAGAATACACATTACAAAATGAGCTAATTTAGCAATGCCTACAAATTCTCTAAAAAAAAAAAAAAAGAGAGATATACAACATCAATGCATGACCATTCTTCTGCTTCTACAGTCAGTATTCACATATTTCTCGAACCAAAATTTGAAGGCATGGGTGGACGAATACCGGCATACGAAGAGTAATCCTGTCAGAAATTAATATTGGAATTAATTTATAGTACCTGGGATGATCAAATTCTAACAAATTACTTCAGTCCCATCATAGTACCTGGGATGAACAGTGAGGAATGCTGTTCATATTGGGGTGCATGTAAATCTGGCCTGATGACACATCATTAGTAGCATAACCCTGCAATAGCAAAGGTGCATGCATCACTATACTTAAACAACTGAAAATAATAAAAAAATAAAAAAAAATCAAAATTAAAACTTCGATGATGGTATAAGTACAACATACCTGAACATACATCGGTCTACTGCCAGTGACAGCCGGTTGGTTGATCCGTGGATCCGGTGCTGAATAAGGATGGGTATCGTTGGAAAGTGCAACATACATTGGGTCCTGAGATGATGGTATAAGTGTCTTCTTTGCTTTTTCTGCATCACAAGTAGCAATATCAGAGAATCATCAATTATATATATATATATAGAGCAAAGCTAGGGCGTGATGTGCTCACCAAGAGGGTTTGGTGAGCACAACTCCAAAAGTATATCGGATTGGCTTCAAACGACAGATCTAAACCTTTGAAATCCATGTACTTCATGAGTGATGCATGTATATGCAAAATTTTAAAAGTTTCGAATTTATTTGCTACAAGGTAAAGCGGTAAAAGAAATGAACATTTTATAAGTTGTTTTATATATTCATTTTTCATCATTTCTTTGACTGCTTGACCTTGTAGCAAATAAATTCGAACTTTCAAAATTTTGCATGTACATGCATCACTCATGAAGTACATGGATTTCAACGGTTTGGATTCGCCGTTTGAAGCCGATTCAATATATTTTTGGAGTTGTGCTCACCAAATCCTCTTGGTGAGCACATCACACCCTAGCTTTGCTCATATATATATATATATATGTTAATATCAGCCAAAACACATTACTGTAAATCTTTGTAACAATGCACACAAGAAGTTAGGTACTCACTTGACTTTTTATCTTCCTTGAGCATCTTTTTCTTTTTCTTATCATTCTTGTCAGACTCCTTGTTCCTCGTAGAAGCGTAAGGAAGCAAACCCTTGATCTCAAAAGTATTCTCCAGGGATTCTTCAGCACCCTCGAGCGCATCCCACAAGATCTTCTTCATCTCCTCATTGTCACAACTCTTCAGCAAAAGATTGTAGACGTACTTCATAGCTTGGTTTCTGTACACCACCTCGGCCATGCTTCCCTCAAGGTGCACCATGTTGTTACTCGGCTGCTCTCGCCCAATCCCATACAACCTCCTCCTTGCATCTTTCGTCCATCGATTCAACATGTACCTGTCAGGTATACGATCGACACTCTTGAGGTTGAGTGCATTTAATGAATGCGGGCAGAGCAAACCCATGGTCTCAAACTTCTTGCAACTACATGTGACCTCCATTGTAGATGTGTCAAGCAGCACTATCCACACTTTTGATCCCCTTGCTTGAGCCATGAACTGGAACCGGTAGAGGGACCCACCACACTGCGTTTCCTGATAAGAAGTTGCATTGTTCCCATCAAGAAAATCTGCTTCAAACAGCTTATAGGCCTTGTGTGTGTACAATTCAGCTGCCTTGTTCAACAAGCTGCTGTTCTTGATGACACGTGGGGGCACACTCTGACTACACTGGTAATCCTCTTCTACCTCACTCTGTCGCCAACTAGCAACCAGCTTATCTAGCCTGATTACAAAATCTATCAGACAAGTCGATTCATCTGAAATGCCATTAAATACATTACTCAAGCTCTCAGCTTTCTCAATGGAGGTGATGCCCCCATCATATGCATCCTTATGTAAAGCACAACACCATTTCTGACGAACATCGTAGAGTTCGTTGAGCCATGAATGGTCTTGTACACTGTACTCTGTAACCATCCTGGCCCACGTCTCCTCAAATTCCATCTCCGACTCACAACCATTCATGCACTTAGTGAAGAGGGTCTGAAAGGTGCGACTCATATTTGAAGTTCCAAGATGAGATTCCATGTTCTTTAGCACATGCCATTGGCAAAGGCAATGGCGTGTGTCAGGTAAAACATTCTCAATGGCCTTTGCCGCTGCAGGATTTTGGTCAGTGAAGAGCGACTTAGGCGCATGGCCACCCATTGATTCAACAAAGGACCTAAAAAGCCACTCGTAAGACTCAACCGACTCGTTCAGCAAGAAAGCACAACCAAACATGACATTCTGCCAATGGTGGTTGACCCCGAGAAAAGGTGCACACACCATGTTGTACTTGTTAATGCGGTATGTCGTGTCGAACACAACCACATCGCCAAAACAGTCATAGTCAATGTGGCTCCTGCCATCACGGCAAAATAAGTTGGTCATCCGCCCCTCGCTGTCAACTTGCACATCCCAATAAGAGTCAAAGACCCGTTGCTTGAAATAGTTAATAACCCCCTGTGCATCCGCCGGTTCAATCAGACAAGGGCCATCTTGCTCGGTCAAATCCTGAGTTACAATTTCAGTGTCAGACGAGGGACCAACACTTGCACCCATGCCGGTTTCTTCGTTTGTGACAGAGCGCGGAGGGATTGGCTGGATTGCTGCTACCATTTTCTCCAAAATTGCCGGTTTGGTCATCATAAGTGAACGTGCTGATCGCAACATGTGTCTCTGCCCAGGTCGGACCAGCTCGTGGTTATGCTCTTGAACTAAACGAATGACCTTCCACCGGCCTTGGTTATCAACCCGGAACCGGATCATTGCCTTGCAGTTGGTGCGGGCATCAGGCCGGGATGGATCTGCATCTGGATCCTCGTCCCGGCTCCCTTCCTTTGAACAATAGTAATCTTTTGTGCGGATATTTTTGGTACCAGTAAAATAGTATTGCTTTCCCTTGCGAATACTGAAACCCATTCGGAGGCCATACTCACAGTAAAGCTTGTAAGCCTCCTCCTCACTGTACACAACCTGGCCCAGTAATTCTTCACTCAATTCCTTGCTACTCATCACAACTTGGAGTTTGTTCGGGCTCCTGTCTGTATCTGTATCTTTCAAAGATGTATCTTCCATCATTGTGGATTGCATTTGGGTTACTTGTTCGGTTTGCTCTGCTTCTTCTACAACAGTCTCTCCATCATTGTCAAGGCATATGGCCTCACCGTCAATTTCAATAGCATAGTTTGTATTCTCCATTTGTAAATCCTTCAAAGGAAATAGCACATGTTAGTTAAGCTAAATTAAACTTGCTGCACAAACTGAAGTATAACAACTAGAAATTTCCTTAAAGAAAGGCCTGATCATTTTACAAAAATAATGTTAGCATAATTTCAAGATATTTGATCTTCTTATCAGATTACACAAAGTAAATGGTTCTGACCTGCACAATCAGATTACACTATTCGCCTAATACTTTGGAGGCTCTGACCTGCACAAATTACACAATCAGTTTTCAAGATTCGCCTAATACCAAGAGCTTTAATGTTATGAGAGCAGTTATAAATTATGTAGTTATGTAACATGAATATTCTACTTATGATATTAATTAAAAAAACAGAACCAAATGATTACTGCATTTTCTTAGATTTACCTCAAGTATTCAGATTGATGTTTTTGAGTTAAAAAAACAGAACCAAATGATTACTGCCCATATTGGTTTTAAACTATAACGTTGGTATTTGGAGTTCAAAATATGGCCATATACTAATATACTTCTACTTAATCATAAGAACAAAAAATAAAAAACCATAAAATAAAACTTAAAGAGTTAACTCAACATATTTTAACAAGCATTGAACAAAATCAGATATATGCATTGGAGAACTAAACATACTTCTCTACTCTAAGAAACAATTCATAAAATATAATACTACAATATATAAAATAGTGATAATAGAAAATATTAAAACAGAACAAAATTTCTAAAAGCACACCGAAATTCTCAAATCACATTTAAAGAACAAACTTTACAATTAAGACTTATAATTCATGCATACCGTAACTTATTAAAAAAAATCCATGTACAATTAGAAGAGAGCACACTTAGAAGAAGGCTTCCCAAAAATTCAGTATCATCAATTCAGCATCAATACCACAAACAGAAATTCAATTGATATAATTGAAGTAAATGACACCAATTTCAGCACTTAGCATCCCTATATACTTTAAGTGCCTCTTTCAATGTCATTTACTTGAAATAAAACAAAAACAAATGGTCAGTTAAACCCTAGTTTCAGAAAAAGAAATTCAGCAATTTCAATCAAACCCTAGCACAATTTCAGATTGCAATCCTTATCATGTGACTTTTTAATTAAACCCTAAATTCAGGATAATTACCACAAAGTCATCTCTTAAATTTAAACGTGAAATTGCTAAATTATTACCTTCCTGATCGCGGTAAGAGAAGGGCAGCGATTTTCGCGAGAGAGAGAGATCGCGTTTGGGGAGGGTTTCTCAATAACTGGACGGGTCCGGTTTGATTTAGCAGAGAGAGAGAGCTAATTTTTTTTGGATCTAGCAGGCGAATTAATCTGGGCCGTTGGTTATAATTGAATCCCATCTAAAATATATGAGCCCCTCAACGGGCCTATTATTGGATCCTAGCAGGCCTTGATAAATTAGTCCAACTAATTTATAAGCAGCCGATTCCAAACTTCATCTTAACAGGCCTTGTTATATTAATGGGCTGTACAGACTAACACCGTTAGTAGGCCCGTTATAATCAAACCGTGTCAGCTTAGTACCTTAATTTCCACTTGTCTTAATATCAGTTGGAAAAATTTAATTTCTCGATTGTGTCTTCCTCTTTCTCCTTACTTCAGTACAGAATCAAAGATAATCAAGAAATACAGCATTTCCTCCGTGAAAACTAAAAGCTCTTCTCTTCTCTTCTCTAGCAGCAGCAGAGAACATCTTCTCCCTTTCCACTCGTTCTTTCTACCTTAATGGCAAATCAAGAGACGCCCCCTCAGATAGCCGAACAACCGAGCGAGCAAACCGAACAGTTAAACAATGATGCCACTAAAATGATCCTGATGCATGCACCAGCAATTTCCCTACTCAGATACCAACTGGTGTGCAAGAACTGGGCGGCAATGATCCAAGAACCCCAGTTCAAGAAAGACCATTTTAAGCGAAACGACGCGACAAATGAACCGTTGCGACTCCTCAAGGAGGTGGAGGAGGTTAGTTCTGGTGTTTTTTGTGAAAAGCCCATGGTTGTTGATGTGAATTTGCAACACTGCAAAATTTGGATGCCTCGAGATTTGGGCAGCGATGGGCAATTCGTAGGATCCTGCAACGGTCTTCTCTGTATTGAAGTGAAAGGTGAGATAACTGTGTTCAACCCCATCACCCGAGAAGTGGTTTATCTGACAAAGGCAACTTATATCAAGGGATATGTGGTTGTGCACACAGACTTTTTGTTTCACTCTGCTACGGGCGAATATAAGGTCATGCTGTTTTACTGGAATCCTACCACGACATCTTGTGTTGTTAATCTATACACATTATGTCCTAACAGCTCGTGGAGACAAGTCGGCGAGATAAGTTGCTTCCCTTATAATGGTGGTGTCAATGTCGAGGATACCATCTATTGGCCTTACATGTCCGATTATGATGCTATCATCTCCTTCGATCTTAGCAAAGAGAAGATCGAAGAACAATTTTCAGATATGAAAGACGACATGCTACAGATATGAAAGACGACATGCTACTCGGCCTTACAAAATGGGATAGCAAACTTTGTACTGTTGGTTTTGAATGGGAGCATCAAAGTCAAAGTCAAACAATAAAATTATGGACACTCGATAACTTGGCAGAGCATCCATGGCCAGGTATCTTGAGATATGAGACTCAGCTCCAAGGGATCAATGGTGATGTCTGGCTTCTAGCACCGTACTCAATTCAAATGAACAGGCTCTCCTATGCCACTTCTGAGGCCATATTCTTTCATGGTCTTTCCGGAAACTCTGACGATGTCATCAAGGTGACGTGGCCTTCGAGTGGTGAAATCAAGAATTGTTTTGCTTATGTTGAGAGTTTACTTCCTGTGCCTAATTAATTTCTATTATTTCTCATCATTTCTGTTTTAGTATAGACTTATTGTAGAGAACCAGTAATGTTAAATTTTGTGGGGAATGATCTTAGTTATGTATCTGGTATGTGTACTGATAAGCAGCTAAGGGATGCATGTCAGTCAAATAGAAAATTGCTGAAATACTTGTTATTGTATTTAACTTTTTATGACTACTCCAATTACTGTTCTTACTTGCATGTCTTCTTTCTTGCTCTTGTGTATACCCATGTTATGATATCCAGTTCTGTTTTTCTCCTTAGAAAAAAAGAAAAGAAAACAACGCGTGATAATGTTGCCATGTTAAAATTGTCTAATGATAGCTCATAGTCCAGATCAACTTCCATTGAAGGTGGAAACATTTTCTAGGTAAAAATTATGCTCTATACAGAGTCAATCATTCAGTATACAAATGCCACTTAATGCCAGAACTAGAGCTCATCTCGTGACAGAATTAAAATGTGTTCTTATCTGTGCATTTAAAATAAACAAATTGATATTTGCTTTTCATATCTCTGTATCAAGTAGCAGATTTTTCACCATATATAATTGTAGTTGCAGTGAAATCATCGGTTGATTCACCATTAGATGTGTTGTTAGTATTTTCATTTGAGATATAGTGCAGAAAAGTAAGTACGTACAAAACAAATAATAATTCCCACAACTTGCACATTCTTTTTTAAGTAATTACACGGGTAAACGAGAGCAAACTTTCAGTTTCTTAATTAGTAAAACATTAATTTTATGAAAACACATCAGAATCAGAATAAGCTACAATAACTTGCTAAATAATAATAAAAAAAAAAACACATGAGCACACCCCCCCCCCCCCACCCCGCGCTCAGTTTTAAAAAGAAAACCTGCTGCAATAGATTAAGTCTAGAGACCAAATTGTTTTTTTTTTTTATTTCAATGACCAAGTCAAACAATCAGGTTGATTTTCATTGAACGGTTAAAAAGCCAAACGTTGAATATTGTCATAATATATGCTTTATTAAGCGAAGAGAACATTAATGCTTTTCATAAGAAGAATTTATCTAGCAACAAAAAAAAAATTCTCTGCTCTTAATTTGTCCAATTTAGCAGATGAACAACTGTTAAACAACTCAGGAGTTTTACTGAATAACTATGCAAAAAAAAAAAATGTGGTCATCACGATGCCACCGTGTGTAACGAACAAGGGAAATAAAGAACAAATGTGCCCATATAAATCATTTTAAATTAGGGAGAATCTGAATTTCTATTGTGCCCATATAACGGATTTTAAGTCTCCGGATCTCTATTTCTTGCACAGGGAAGGATACCTGACCAAGTCGCATATGCGAGATATAGCTTTAATTGGTCGGGGACCGAATTTTCAGCGAATTGGTTGGTTTGTGGTGTAGGCTTAGCAGAAGTACATATGATGAGGTTGTAGAGGCAATGAGAAGGAACATATAAAAGAGAAAGATAATGCAAAGGAGGGGCCGCTTGCAGGATCTTGGCTGGGTGACCTGGAGGTTGGAAATGGAGGGACCGGAGTCGACTCGGGCATAGCCCATTGTTGATTTAAAATTGGAAAATAAAAGAAATGCAAAGAAAGTATCGAAGTAGAAGTTTGTCGACTCTTGTTAATTATGTGCTCGGGTTTTGGGAAAGTATAGTGGCGGAGAGTTATGGTTTGCACTTAATTGGTAAGAGGTAATGTAGCTCGTCTGTTTGATTATGTAAATTCAGTAAGAAGATGATGTCTCATGAAGCTTATAAATGGAACTGAATTCAAATCTAAACAATATATTTATCAATTCAATTTTTGAAATAATTAAATAAAAGGTTAAATAAATAAAAGATGATAGAAGAAAAAGATTAATATTTAGTTTTTGTGGAGATATGGATATTTTTATGAAGAAATTGATTATTTATAGAAACTTTATATGAGCATAGTAGATCTAGACTCTCTCCCTTTAAATTATGCACTTGTCATATTTTTCGCTCATATAATTCTTTAAATTATGCACTTGACATCTATTAAAGCTATTTTTTTAAGTCCAAGAAAAAAGGATAATAAATAGGAAGCTGAATGTTGAATTTATGAACCAGAGAGATTGAAACAGAGAGATTGATTGAATGAAGGAAAATATTGATTATTTCATTCTATCCTATATCTTGTACAGTGAGCTCCTTATATAATTTGGAGGAAAGAAAAAATATATAACGGTTGCCTACTTGCCTACCTATACATAACGGTAACTTACTAAAAATAGTACTAAGATTGAGTTGCTTTTTATTCCCTAATTAGTAACTCTCTTATTTACTATTAAACCCAATGAAGACTAATCCCTAACGGGTCTGAGGGTTATTGGATCCTAAATTCTTTATTTTCTCAACACTCCCCCTCAAGCTTGGATTGTAGATGTCAATTAATCCTAGCTTGCTCACATTGTTTTCAAATGGCCTCGGCTCAAGTCCCTTGGTGAATATGTCCGCCAATTGGTCTTCGCTTCGAACATAGGGAGTTTCAATTTCTTTTGCTTGAATTTTTTCTCGAATAAAATGACAATCCACCTCGATGTGTTTTGTTCTTTCGTGAAACACCGGGTTGGATGCTATATGTCGTGCCGCTTGATTATCACAAAACATTTGCATTGGCGCATGAATTTTAATTCCTAAATCCGAAAGGAGTTGCTTGATCCATGTCAACTCACTTGCGGTGGACGCCATGGCACGATATTCCGCTTCCGCGCTTGATCGTGCTACGACACTTTGTTTCTTGCTTTTCCATGTGACTAAATTTCCGCCTACAAATGTGCAAAAACCGGTTGTGGATTTTCTATCAAAGCTTCCGGCCCAATCTGCATCGGAATAGCCACATAGAGTGTTAGAGTTATTATTTTTCATTAAAATTCCTTTTCCCGGTGTTCCCTTTAAATATTTTAAAATTCTATTTATTGCCTCTAAGTGAGGTGTTCTAGGGGCATGCATAAATTTGCTAATTTGGCTAACCGAAAATGAAATATCCGGTCGGGTTACGGTAAGATAAATTAATTTTCCTACAAGTCTTTGAAATTGGTTTACATTTTCTAATAGTTCACCATCTTCGGTATTTAATTTATTCTTACCATCTATTGGTGTTGAGGCCGGTTTACAACCTAGTTTACCGGTTTCTTTTAACAAATCTAAGGTATATTTTCTTTGAGAAATAAATAGACCTTTCTTAGAATGTGCAATTTCTATTCCTAGAAAATATTTTAAATAACCAAGATCCTTAATGTCAAATTTTTCTTTCAATTGAAATTTTATTTTATTAATTTCTTCTTGGTTATTTCCGGTGATTATAATGTCATCAACATATACTAATATAATGGTAGTATTAATTCCTTCAATTTTTACAAATAATGAATGATCGGCACTACTAATTTTAAAATTACAAGAAATTAAATGAGAGCTTAGCTTGCCATACCATGCTCTTGGAGATTGCTTCAATCCATAAATAGCTTTCTTCAATTTGCAAGCTAATCCATGATTTTTTTCTTTTTCATGACCGGGTGGTAAAGTCATATATACCTCTTCTTCAAGTGTTCCTTGAAGAAAGACATTTTTGACATCCATTTGGTATAATTTCCAATTTTGGTTTACCGCAATAGAAAATAAAATTCTCACGGTATTCATTTTGGCCACCGGTGCAAAAGTCTCATAGTAATCTATACCATATGTTTGGGTATAACCTTTGGCAACTAAGCGAGCCTTATACCGTTCTATGGTACCATCGCTATTGTATTTAATTTTGTACACCCATTTACATCCTACGGGTTTTTTATTTTTTGGTAATTGAACAATTACCCAAGTTTCATTTTTTTCAAGGGCTCTTAGTTCTTCTTTTATGGCTTTGTTCCATGAGGGATTTTTAATTGCTTCCTCATAGTTATATGGTTCTTGCTCTTTTGAAATTGAGGTTAAAAAAGCTCTATGGTTTGAGGAGACATTTTCATAAGAAATAAAATTTTGAATAGGATATTGTACCTCATATGTGATAAAATCTCTTAACCTTGTTGAAGGTTGTGTTGTTCTTATTGATCTCCGCAAAGGCGTTTCCTCTATGATTTCTTCTTCACCACCAATTTGAGGAATTTCGTCTATTTCTCCCTCATTTTGTGAGATTTCTTCAATCTCATTCTCATTTTGTACCGGTGTACTATTTCCCTCCGGGAACTCATTTTGAGGTAGTATGAATATGTTTGGTGGTTCTTGGATGTTGATTTTATTATCAACATTTTTGTAATATGGCTCTTTTTCTAGAAAAGTTACATCTCTAGAAATGTAAAATTTTTTATTGATTGGATCATAGCATTTGTACCCCTTTTTTTGTGATGAATATCCCAAAAAAATGGCCTTAACCGAGGTATAATCAAATTTGTCTTGTTTATTTTTGTGTACATAGCATGTACAACCAAAAACGCGTAAATGACCAATATTGAGTTTTCGTTGGTAAATAATTTCCAATGGACTTTTATAATCTAAATTGGCACTTGGCAATCTATTTATTAAGTAAGTGGCGGTGAGAACGGCATCCGACCAAAAAATCTTTGGTACATTATTTTGAAATAAAAGGACTCGGGTCATTTCAAGCAAGTGTCTATTTTTTCGTTCGGAAACACCATTTTGTTCGGGTGTATAGACACATGTTGTTTGATGTAAAATCCCTTTTTGTTTGAAGAAGTTTGAAAAGTTTTGATTTATAAACTCCGTTCCATTATCGGATCTAAATATTTTAATTTTTGCTTCATATTGATTTTCTATAAAATTATAAAAATCTTGAAAGTGAGAAAATACTTCACTTTTATTTTTTAGTAAATATAACCAAGTTGCTTTAGAGAAATCATCTATAAAAATAACAAAATATTTATATCCATTAAATGATTCAATTGGAGCGGGACCCCATACATCCGAGTGAACTAATTCAAAAGGTTTTTCACTTTTGCTATTTGATAAATAAAATGGTAATCTAGTATGTTTTCCTAATTTACATACTTCACAATTACTACAATCTAATTTAGGAAAATCAATAATATGTTTTAGAATTTTATCCGAAGGATGTCCAATTCTTTTATGCCAAAGAATATCTAAATTATCTTGTTTTTTAACATTTAGATTTACTTTTTCACAATTCAAAAAATAAAGTCCATTTTCCACAAAACCTTCACCAATTAATTTTTTTGTTATCCATTCTTGAAAGATCACATTTTTTTATGAAAAAATAATTTCACAATTTAATTCATCCGTGATTTTTCTAATGGATAATAAATTTGACGAGCAATTTTGAATATACAAGATATTTGGTATTTCTTTGGAAAAAAGATTAATTGTACCAATTCCTATAATTTTCATTTTTTCATTATTGGCTACGGTCACAAGTTGCTTAGTGTTACAAGTTCTATAATTACTCAACAAATTTTTGTTCCCGGTTATATGGTCTGTTGCACCGGAATCTAAAATCCATTTGATTTTCTAAAAATTATGAGTTAAATTTGCAGCCATACCAGAATTATGTATATTGTTTTGTTGAAGTAGCAACACAAGGAGTTGTAAGAGGAGTGGTTGCACTGGATTTGAATTCAGATCCTTTGTGGCACAAGAGTTGGATCCAGAGGGGTCACTTTCTCCCAGCGTCATATTTCCCTTCCTCTTCTTTTCTCCCAGCGCCTCCTCCTTTGTTTCTCTCTTTATTCCTTCGCGATTTGAGCGAAGCTCCCCCTTTCGATCGCCACCTCTTCCCTTCCTACTTGCCCGTAAAGACGGGTAGAGGAACCAACACCACGTCTGCTCGTGTCCCTCCTTCTTGCAGTGGGTGCAACGAACGGTGCTGACAGCTTTACTCATTTCCGGTCTCAAGCTAGGGTTTCGGTTGGAAGCAAGTTGCATTTCTAAGTGTTGAGAGGGATTTGGAGAAGGCTTTCACAGTGATCTGACAGTCACTATTCACTGGTACACGGTTTCCTTTTTCTGGTATTGCTGATTTTTTGTTTTTGTATCGGCTGTTCGACCTTTGTCTGCTTTGAGATTTCGATTTTGTACCACTTGCTCTGTTTCTGGTTTGAGGCTAAGTATTTGCTGGTACAAACAATTTTTTGTTTGCTATTTTCTGGTATGCGAATTTCAGTTCTTTGTTAGCTGAAATTTGGGGTTTTTTCTGTTACCAAATTACCAGTTCAGATCTGGTTTTTGAGTCTTTGATGGTGCTGCAGTTCTTGGTTAGCTGCAGTCCTTTGTTGTTGTTTGCGGAATTTGCGGCAGGATTACATGTGCCGCTCTGATACCATGTTGAATTTATGAACCAGAGAGATTGAAACAGAGAGATTGATTGAATGAAGGAAAATATTGATTATTTCATTCTATCCTATATCTTGTACAGTGAGCTCCTTATATAATTTGGAGGAAAGAAAAAATATATAACGGTTGCCTACTTGCCTACCTATACATAACGGTAACTTACTAAAAATAGTACTAAGATTGAGTTGCTTTTTATTCCCTAATTAGTAACTCTCTTATTTACTATTAAACCCAATGAAGACTAATCCCTAACGGGTCTGAGGGTTATTGGATCCTAAATTCTTTATTTTCTCAACACTGAATTTGGCGGCTCAAGCCTTGCAAAACCCGTCAAAACTCTTATGATCTAATTAAAGTATCTAAAAAAAGCTTTCCATGTGTTGAGTTATTGACAAAATATCTCCTTTCCCCTCCTCTGGTCATTTTAAGAACAGCCGAGTTCTTCGTCTTTTATTTTGTAATCTAAAATCTCTTTCTAGTCTATAAAAAGGTTGCAGACCTTCTTTCCACCACAAAAAGTTCCTAGATGCCTCATTCAAACCAACAGACAAGGCGTGAAAGCATGGTGGCTTGTATCACCACTCTTCCAGGAGACCTAATATGGGAAATTGCCAAGCACATACTTGCTGACGATGTGGTCGACTACGTGTGCTTTCGTGCCACTTGCTCGGCTTTGCGGTCATCCTTGCCAAACCCTTGTGACCTTGCCTTCTGCTTTCTCCCTCAGAATTGGATAAGGGTTTATAGTAATTATAAGACAAAGGAGTTTGATTTCTGGGTCAAGAACACAGATCTAGGTATAGTCCAGAGGGTGCTTAATTAGTCACTATCATGATTTCAAAAATTATAATCATGCATATTTAAATTCTATAGACTTTTCATTTTTCTTAAAGTTTTGATATATATAGTTCAGCCCTCACTCATGAAATGCTAAATGTATGCTTGTAGCCTAGTGGTTAGAATTCTATTTAGTGGTTGTGGAGACTTGGATTCAAATCTCAGTGACAACACATTATGTATTTTCTCACATTATGCATTTTGGTTAAACCTCCCTATTTAAATTTCATCTAGGATCATCGATTATTATAAGCATAGCTTTAATAGATGTCTTAGTATGATTCAACATGAAGCCATGAACTCCAAAACTTATATCCCTTTTATGCACCTCCCGACGGGACGACATGCCGAGCTTGTTCTCCCTGAGCTTGAAACACACTCCATCCTCTCTGTAACTGATGGCGTTCTTATTATCCTGGTTCATAAGCAAACACACGCCATGCGCTTATTCAATCCATTGACCTGTTGTGTGTCTGCTGATCTCCCAGTTGGATAAGGCTCTTTTAAAAGATCTTTGGACAAGTGTTGTTTTGATGGTACCAGTGCATGCTGGTTTTTTTGTCGCTGACTTTGAACACTTCATCCACTATATATTATACCTCAAGACTTTTAATTTGTTCAGACTGAATTTTGTTTGAGAAGCTTTAAAAATTACAGCATTCACGTCCAGATTTCAAAAAGGAACCTTTACCACTTTAGCGCTGACATATGAAACTAAAATGTTGCTCTCATTTACCCCTGTGTAATTACTTAAACAAGAATGCTTAGATTGTGGGATCTGTACTTATTTTCACATGGGAACTACAATTTATGTATGGTGAAAACTGAAAACCCTGCTATATTCTAGATGCAGAGGTATGAAAAGCACCGATCAATTTGTTTGTGGACAATGACAAGATCAGAAAACGTCTTAATTTTGTCACGAGATGCGCTCTAGTTTAATAATTAGTTAAGTGGCCAAAATGCTGGGACCTTATTTGTAAATTAACGGATAAAACCGTCATTTGAAGGTATTATTGTCTCTGCGTCACCAGTGTGTTAGGGTGATACAATTCATGGTAGATTGACACTTCACATACATAGATATATACCGACACATAGGTTGGTTTTGATGATACATATATTATAGCTCTCAAGATAGGTTAATGTTTCACAAGACTTTCATACACAGGAGGTGCATTTGTATACTGAATGATGGATTGACTCTGTATAGAGCATAATTTTACCTAGAAAATGTTTCCACTTTGAATGGAATCTCACCTGGACTAGCTATCATTAGACAATTTTAACAAGGCAACATTCATATATAACGCCTTGTTTTTTTTAGTTTTTTCCCAAGTAAAAAAAGGAACTGGATATCATGACATGGGTATACACAACAGCAAGAAAGAAAGACATGCAAGTAAGAGCAGTAATTGGAGTAGTCATAAAAACAATAACAACTATTTCAGCAATTTTCTATTTGACACAGACATGCATTCCCTTAGCAGTACACATACTAGATCCATAACTAAGATCATTCCCCACAAAATTTAACATTACTGGTTCTCTACAATAAGTCCATACTAAAACAGAAACGATCAGAAATAATTATATAATAGCAATAAGACAACAGGCTTCTTTCTAATTAGGCACAGGAAGTAAACTCTCAACATAAGCAAAACAATTCTTGATTTCAGAACTCCGAGGCCACGTCACCCTGATGACGTCGTCAGGGTTTCCGGAAAGATCATGAAAGAATATGGCCTCAGAAGTGGGATAGATATTGAGCATGTTCATTTTAATTGAATACGGTGATGGAACTGGAAGCCCAACTTGGCAACTTCACCATTAATCATCAACCCACTTAACTGAATTTCTTGCTCCATGTGCCACACACGCTCTCCTAAGTTAATGAGTTCAAGTGTCCATAATTTTAGGTTTGAATGTTGCTCCGGATGCCGTTGAAAAGTTATGGCACAAAGCCGGCCTTTCCATTTAGTAATCCCAAGTAATTTTCCATGTTCCCATCCTGATTGTGAGATGGCGCTCCGCCAATATTTTTTTTCATCAAAGCTGAGTAGCAATCCATCTTTCACAACAGTAAGATGGTTATCATACTTTTCTTTGCTAAGATCGAAGGAGATGATAGTATCATAATCTTCTGTCAAGTAAGGCCAATAGATGGTATCCTCAACATTGACACCAGCATTATAAGGTTGGCTTACTACAGAGTTTATCACTTTTCTCCACGAGCTGTTGGGGCCTAATGTGTAAACATTAATAGTAAAAGAGTCCATGGTCAGAGGATTATAATACCAGAGCACAACCTTATATTCTCCCGTAGCAGAGTGGAAGACTAAGTCGGTGTACATCCTTTCATTAATACCCGATCCAAATCCCGTGAACAAGTCAGTTGGCCTCGGCAAAGACACCCGTTCTCGGGTGATGGGGTTGAACACGGTTATCTCGCCTCTCACTTCAGTACAGAGAAGGCCGTTGCAGGATCCTCCGAATTTCCCATCCCTGCCCAAATCTCGAGGCATCCAAATTTCGCGGCGTTGCTCCGGATCAACAACCCCCTCGGGATTCTCACAAAAAACGACAGAATTAACCTGGTCTTCCTTGACTACGAGGAGTCGCAGCGGTTCATTTGTCGTGTTGTTTCTCCTAAAATGTTCATTCTTGAACTGGGGTTCTTGGATCTTTGCCGCCCAGCTCTTGCACACCAGTTGGCATGATCTGAGTAGGGAAGTTGCTGGTACACATATGAGGATCTCTTCGATGACATCGTTGCTTAACTGTTCTGTTTGCTCGGCTGTCTGGAGGAGATTTGCCATGAAGGTACGTAGAGTGAGTGGAAGGTGGAACAAATATCGGAAAATATAAGAGAAGATATTCATTGCTGATAGAGAAGAGAAGAGAGAAAAGCTGTATTTCTTGATTATCTTTGATTCTGTACTGAAGGAAGGAGAAAGAGGAAGACAATCGAGAAATTAAATTTGCCCAACAGATAGATAGTAAGACTAAGAACTAAGAAAAGTGGTTCGTTTTTTTGATTTGGAGTTGCTATGCTCAAGCAGTTTGATTATAACGGGCCTGTCAAGATGGAATGAATAATGGGCCTGTTGGGCTGGTTCATATCATATCCAGTTCTTTTTTTGCTGGCCCAAGTTTTACACAGTTTATTAATTTAGGACCAATTAGAGAAATACACCTGAATTCTGAATTCTCTCCAACACTTCTCTGCCTCTCTCTCTGTGGAAAATTGTGTAATTAATGTCACTCGGCTGTTTGATTTATGTAAATGCGGTAAGATCGATCATAGCTGATGTCTCATGGATTCAAATCTAAACATTATATTTGTCAATTCATTCTTTAAAATGATTAAAATAAAAGGTTAAATAAATAAAAGAAGATAGAAGAAAAAGATATCCATGTCAAATTTTTGTGGAGATATTGGATATTATGGTATTTTAATGAAGAAATTGATTATATTTTAAATTTTATATTAACATATATAGTGGAGACTCTTCCTTTAAATTATGCACTTGTCATATTTTTCACTTATATAACCCAATATGAATATATGCACTTCAAATATCGTTCCCACTTTTGCCAGCTTGTACATATAATAGCATTCTTAAAATAATGGTTATAATTAACAATAAATAGGAAGCTATTTTGGTTAAGTCCTAGAAAAAAAAAGATGATTACTAGAAATAGGAAGGTTAAGCTTAATTTGGCGGCTCAAGCCTTGGAAAAACCGTGAAAACCTCTTATGATCTAATTAAAGTATCTAAAAAAAGCTTTACATATGTTGAGTTGTTGACAAAATATCACCTTTCTCCAGTATATTAATATCTAACCTTTTTTTTTTCCCTTCTCTCTTCATTTTAAGAAGAGCGAGTTCTTGGTCTTTTTATTTTGTCATCTAAAATCACTACTTTTGTTTCTACAAAGAAGGTTGCATACCTTCTTTTTCACCATAAAAAGTACTTCCTAGACGCCACATTCAGACCAACCGACAAGGCCTGAAAGCATGGTGGCTTGGATCACCACTCTTCCAGGAGACCTAATATGGGAAATTGCCAAGCAAATACTTGCTGACGATGTGGTCGACTATGTGTGCTTTCGTGCCACTTGCTCGGTTTTGCGGTCATCCTTGCCTGACCCTTATGACCTTGCCTTCTGCTTTCTCCCTCGGAATTGGATAAGGGTTTATATTAATTATAAGAGAGATGCGATTATTAATAACCCGCACAAGGAGACATCTAGGTATAGCCCAGAGGGTGTTAGTCACCTCCATAATTTTAAATTTTAATCATGCATTTTTCAATTCGATAAACTTTTCATTTTTCTTGAACGTTTTTATATATATAGTTGAGCCTCTCTCATGAAATAATGCTAAATGTGTGCTTGGAGCCTAGTGTTTAAAATTCCATTTAGTGGTTGTAGAGAATTGAGTTCAAATATCAGTGACCTCACATCACAATATGTATATTCGTATATTATGCATTTTAGTACAACCCCCCTAATTAAATTTTTTATTTCTGCCTCTAACCAGGATCGTCGATTGTTATATGGATAGCTATATAAGGTGTCTTTTTATGATTCAAATACAAGCCAAGGACCGCAAAACTCATATCCCTTTTATGCACCTCCCGACGGGACGACATGCCGAGCTTGTTCTCCCTGAGCTTGAAACACACTTCATCCTCTCTATAACTGATGGCCTTCTCATCCTGGTTCATGAGCAAACACGCGCCATGCGCTTATTCAATCCACTGACCCGTTGTATGTCTGCCGATTTCCCACCAACCTTATTAGAAATTAGAAAGATGTCATGCTATGCAATTACTGCAGTTGCCCCTTCAAGGTCGATAGTTGAACAACCAATTCTCATGATTGCCTTGGACAATGGTAATGTTGCATATTTTGCGAAACCAGGTGACCAGACTACACTACAGATACAATTACCATTCTGTATCACTAGCGCATTGTTCTTCAAAGATGGATTTTATTGCACAGACAAAGAAGGATCTATATGGGAAATCAAACCAGATCAAAAGTCGGTGAAATGTGTGTTTTATCATGATATTGATGGCAGAAGCTGGCACCTTGTGCAATCCAGAACAGGAATGCTCTTTATCGATTTTTGCCCAAGATCGGCAGGAACGTGTAATGATGCTTTCAGAAAATTGAATGTCTTCAAGTTCGACTTGAATGCTAACACGATCATTCCAACAAATGATATTGGAGATTGCACAATTTTTGTCGGACTGAAGCAGCGAGCTCTTTTGGTAACTCCGACGAAAATTTCCATTAAACGCAACTCGATCTACATTTCTTATGCACCTAGTTTTATCTATCATCTGAAGGATAGGAGTACTGAGTCTAATGAGAAACTTCACAAATTAATTTACTGTCCAAATATCATGATGAACCTGGGAGTTGGATTGATGTGTATGGTCTGTCCTAGTTCTCCTAATTAACTAGTTCATTTTATTATTTATTTTACCTTCTTCATTGTAAGTTTGCTATTAATTTTACTCCTGAACTTATGTTTAATTTAAGGTTTCTTTTTATTGGTTCTGTGAATTAATATGACTGTGGTGTCACTTGTTGTCTATGGCATGGCACCAGAGCGAGATGTTCTAAATTAATGTAATTTGAGCTACTTTCTTTGAGTAACAACTATTTTGATTTTGTACTAGTGGCATTGAAAAAAATTCTTTCCTTATTGCAATTAATAAAAAAAATACTTTGTTGAAGGAATTAGTGTAACATTTGAATATTTGAAGAAACTTTATAACGACGTAACATGTTTATACTGACCTCTAACTTTTGTAAATAAAAATAACAAATATTTAAATATGTTTTGATGTAACATCACATAAGTAATTATATAAGTTTTTTCTTTCTAATCTTTAGAACTTTTAGAGCCTATTTAATAAGACGCAATAGATTTTTCTTAACGATATGTTTATTTCTTTAAAAAAAATGTTGGGTTCGGTGTGCAAGTCATTAATTATGTTTTTTTTTTTTTTTGAAAACTTGGCTAATGCAGCCAAGGTGGTTTTACAGCAATTGAATTACAACAACAAAATCAACACCAAAACTCAAACAACAAACGCTAGAAATGGAAGCATCCAAGAAGGGATGACTCCCTGACTCCCATCCCTTCTGTCTTCATTCATCTGAACTTCAACCACAGTGCATGCTCCTCAACAATTCTATAAGCCAGAGAGTTGGCCGATGTATATTCCCCCCGAAAGATCCTCGCATTCCTGTGCTTCCATAGGTGCCAGCACGCACAAATAAATTTGGACGTCCATTGAGACGGCGACATGTGAAGCAGTCTCTTTGCCCGCAGCACCGACTTCTCCCAGATGTTAGACGGAGATACCCCCTGTTGCATGATGCGACAACCCCAAAGCACCGCCAGATGGTTCCAAACTTGCCGCGCATACGTGTATTTGAAAAACAGGTGCAGCTGGGTCTCCAACACCCCGGTTTGACAAGTGACACATCTAGTCTCGCATTGAATACCCCTGCAAGTCATTAATTATGTTAAATAAGAAGAAGAATTAAACAAATTTCTTAGTGTCATGGCTTCATGCATGTGGAGACACCTGTCATGCACTTTGATGGTTCATTTCATCACCTTATTCCGGTCCACTAATTTTTCCAAATACTTGGATACTTCATTTGATCATCACCTAATTCCACTAATTTTCCTTGCCGCTTAATAAACTCTCCTCTTATATTATTTCTATTATTATTTTTATTTTTTTACTCTTAGTGAATCCGCCAACACCTACCTCACTCATTTTACTATATGCTTTCCTCTTGGTACTTCAATGGAAATTTGGGAGAAATTGTCAGAAATTAAAAATGGCTCTGGCGTAGAGAAAGCAAGGGAAAGAAGAGTAGTTGTGTGTACTTGGAGACTTCTTGACACTTTTATTTTTTTGAGCAAAATGAAGGTGAAGTCGATCATTTGAATTATGATTGAAGTTACAAAGGGTTTGTATCTAAATTCAAAAACACAACAAAAAATGCTAAAAACAATTGAGCTATTTCGAAAATGCTCAAAATAAAAAGAAATGATTGAAACTCACTAGTGGAAAATCGTCTATCAGGAATGGTCAAAAATGGCCTATCAGAAACGGAATGGAGGCGATACTGACCCCAGGCGATACTAATAGTATCACTAATCAGGATCAGTCAAGGAGTCGATACAGATTCAACATCAAGAACGGTCATTGTTATTAGCCGATACTGATTGGAAAATCAGGAACGGTTAATTGATAAAGAGCCGATACTAATCTGACAATCAGGAACGGTTAATTATTAAAGAGCCGATACTAATCTGACAATCAGGAATGGTAAATTGATAAAGAGCCGATACTAATCTGACAATCAGGAACGGTAAATTGATAAAGAGCCGATCCTAATCTGACAATCAGGAACGGTTTATTGATAAAGAGCCGATCTTGATTGTGCATAATCAAGAACGGTCAATTCATTAAGAGCCGTTCCTGATTGTGCATAATCAGGAACGGTTATTTTTAAATAGCCGATACTGATTTGTTTTTTATTTTAAAAAAATAATTTTAATATTTGGCCAACTACCATATATTTTTGCTGGCCTATATATGAAATCATCAGGATATGTCACAAACTGGTCTCAAATTAAGATCAACACAAAATAACACATCTTAAATTAATCCTAAATTAAATAAGTTCAAGTTAAAATAACACGTCCTACATTATTATAATTAAAATAACACATCCTAAATTGTATAACTTTTTTCCACTAATACTTCCTTCAAGAAAAATTTACCCCACACTGATCGGATGTAGTCGATGTTTGTTTCGTGGTAACTTTTGGGGAACTCCTACATTTTTTAAATGATAGAAGACCACAATTACAATTTTAATTACGTATTTTTGAAGCAATATTGAATATTCCTAACAATATAAAAAATATGCATACCTTTAAGTTCGGAAAAACATCGAGGAAGCGAGTTATTATGTCATGCACGAACAACATGACATAATATCCACATTCCCAACCGCCGAGTTGTTGTGGGCACTGTATTAAATAACAAGATTTAAGACAATATAATAAAAGCACATCAATATAATAAAAGCACATGAAGCACATCACAAAAATATACACAACCAAGCGATTTATTGCACAACCAGCCAATCACCAAGTGCAGCAATGACTCAAAATGCTCAAGTTGAGGCTTAAACTTAGCAATTTTCCCTAGCTATAACCAGATCATCTCTAACACATTTCCCCAATTTTTGTAACTAAGTCCCTATGACTAATTTAATAACCTTCAACTTTGTTAAAATAAATTCTTGATTCACTAATAATTACCTTGCAACGCACAACCTTCAAGTTAGCGTTTTTTCCAGGTCCTCTATAATATCTATTCATTGGGAAGGGGATGTTAAAATATTAATACAGTGAATAATCAAGACTTACAAAAGATATTTAACATTTTGAAAATCAAGAATTCGCAAGTGCAAAAAGAAACCTTTTGAGACTATATATGACACATAAACCACTAAATCCTCTGTTATCATACAATTAGAGCTCACCGCTCAACTCAGAGTCTCAAACCAATCTCCCAACTAAACCCCATCCCCCCTGATTACCCCCAACAACCCAGCTCAATGAACTCATTAAGTAATTGAGCAATCAGATGAAATGTAATACATAAAATTCAAGTTTGAAAAACTTACTCCGCAAGCGCCTTGATGATCTGTAGAACTCTTGGATGTTTGACATCGGAATCAAACACGTACAAAGTGCTCTCTCTTGCCATCATCACAACCAATACCCAATGAGCTCTCTATATTAGGAATCACACGAGTTATATTTTTAATTTCTATGAAATGAAAGAAATTGAAATAAATTATATAAATATAGAGATAACTAACTGCTGATGATACGGTATGAATATAATTTTCTTGTCTCGGTTTTCTTTCAATGATTTGCTTATGTATTTATCAGCAAATTCTCGGTCTTGATCAGCATCCGTTAAAAACCACCCACATATTTTCTCGGGGTCCATAAAACTACAAGCTCATTAGAAAATTCTTCCTTGTAGTATTGTGCTCAAACCTTCAAATAATGGCATAAATGTCATTATTAGTAAAAATGAATTAAAAGTACTAAATTTTTGCATTATTACAATTATTAACTCACAGCATGAAGATCTGAATAATTGGTGCAGGGAGCCACGTCTCTGGTGTAATCAAGTCCTTCAAATTATCTGCCAGAACAGATATGGAGGATATGGGGTCCTTGCTATAGAAAAGGTCGACTGGCAAATCGATCAGAAATTCATTGCCATCTTTCTTCAAAAACCAATCACGCAGATTCTTGAAGATTGGACCCAGCTTGTCAAAATTGAGACCATCAAACTTCTTGTATTGATTTGGTGTAAACGAATCAGTGTGAACTGAGTTCCCACTTGTAGGAACTTGTAACTCTTTGCGTGGTTCCTATAAGTAGGAAATGAAAAATCAACTAGAACCCTACTAGTAAGAAAGTGTAAGTACAAGAATTTGTAATTAAATATTTTTTACCTCATCTAAAGATATCAAATCCTTAGGCCATGCAGTGAAACTAAAACGGGCTGAGCGAAGAGTTTCCACCTCGTCATTTGGTATGGGTACAGAGGTATCATCTTCACCCGCAACATAATATATAAACTAAGTCATGTCATGGTATTCTATTGGTTATTCACATGAAATGGAGTTTGGATTACCTCAATCAAATCGAGAAAATGTGGTGGTTGCACTGACGGCAGCTACTCTGAACAGCTCGTGGGCTACTTACGAGTGGGTTCCCCGTGTCCATATGTTGGCCCATCAACATTGCCATCTGCCTCATGAGAGCCTCTTGCTGCCTTAAAAAAGGTTTCATTCTCTCCTCTACCTTCTCATCTACCTCTCTCTGTATTCTCTGTTCAATCTTCGCCTCAGACTCTGAAGAAGTGTCTCTTTCTTTTTTCGCACCCTTGATAAGTTTTTTTTATACCCACAAGAGATCCATCATCTCTCACCCTTCCATAATGTTCTCGATTTGGTAGAGAATTTCCTAGAATATCGTCGTATCGGTCGGTGGTCATCATGCCTTAATCGAAAGTCTTTTGTTGTTCGTCATGATATGATAAAGCCAATGACAATAGGTTATAACATATTAAATTCAAATTGAATTTAAACTTAAGACAATTTCAACCATGTACTATATATATCCTCACAATTGTCTTGATCATTGCTTCTGTTTCCGGGTTAGGACAGACGCTTGCCCCATCTGACACCTTCTCTCTTGCGAGTTTCCATGGGACGTGCCTATGTTGAACCGGCATATCAACAAGTTGGTCTTGTGACAACTCACTAGTTGACCCTTGAGATGACAAATCACTACTTGACCCCTCTTTGGATGCAATCTCCGTCAAAGCTTCTTTAAGTCTCTTCTGGAGTTTCTCACCACTATAACCTCTGAATCCCAAGAAATGTGGGTACATGTTATTGGATTGATTCGCCTTCCCTATTTTACTTAGTTCCTATAATTTGAATAAGAAAACAATTTGCCTTACAAAAACCAAATGAATTCTTAATAAGCCAAAAGAGACAAGTAGTTACCATTAAGAAATAAAGTTACCTCAAATTCAGGTCTCTCTATCTCTCTATCTTCAAATTCTTAATAAGCCAAAAGAGATAAGGTAGTCTCTCTATTCACGTCTCTCTATCTCTCTCTCTTCAAAATAGAGAGTGATCTTGAGTAAATTGGAGAAGGGGTTTCTCGGTAAAAGAACTTGTGATTTCTCTCCTTGTGTAGAACAGAGTATTGCCGCTGCCGCCTCTCTCGCTCTCTCCATCGGACTTGAGAGGGATTACATGGAAATCTAAAGGCTTTCGGTGATCAACAGTGCTTGTGTCTCTCTGGAAGATCATGGCTATAGACCAAGGTAACTTAAACTTTCAGATTAGGATTCATTAGAGGATCATGTAAATCTAGGGTTTATGAATTGCTGTATGGTTATGCATGAAATAAATCCATCAGGTACCTGTGTACCGGTATTCCGTATTTCTAGAATAACCCCTAACACACTCTTCCAGGAGACATAATATGGGAAATTGCCAAGCAAATACTTGCTGACGATGTGGTCGACTACGTGTGCTTTCGTGCCACTTGCTCGATTTTGTGGTCGTCCTTGCCTGACCCTTATGACCTTGCCTTCTTCTTTCTCCCCCGGAATTGGATAAGGGATTATATTAATTATAAGAGAAATGCGATTGATTTCCGGTTCAAGAACAGATCTAGGTATAGTCCAGAGGGTTCTTAGTCATTCTCATGATTTCAAAAATTATAATCATGCATATTTAAATTCTATAGACTTCTCATTTTTCTTAAAGTTTTTATATATATAGTTCAGCCTCACTCATGAATGCTAAATGCATGTTTGTAGCATAGTGGTTAGAATTTCAGTGGTTGTGGAGAGGTTAGAATTCCATTTAGTGGTTGTGGAGATATGGGTTCAAATCTCAGTGACCGCACATTATGTATTTTCTCATATTATGCATTATAGTTAAACCCATGGTTTGGAAAATCGGCCGATACCGAGTCAACTCGGTGTCGGCCGTCTCCTATCTGATTTTCACTCGAGTCTCGCGCCCGTGCGAGTTTTTATGCCGAGTCAACCGATTTTACACCGAGTTGAGCCGATTCAAGGAAAAAATGACCTATTTTTAGATCAGATTGTTTTTTGGGTTGCCTACTCCTGGAAAATTGGTTTGCCTACCCCTAACCTCCGTCTCAACAGAGAACGTCATTTCCCTTTGATTATTTTTGAATGTTCTTCTTGATTTCTTCAGATTTTTTTGGTTTTCTTAGCCCTAGAACCGGCCTTGTGCGAGTTGGAGAAGAGGGAGACGGATCTGACCAAAGGGGCCCCATATGTCGGCCTCACAACCATCTCTTTAGCTTATGTTTTGAATTCGGGTAGGGATGTTTCGTGTGGACCATGTACAAATTTGAACAAGGTTCACATGATCTAGGTTTATATAAAACGAAGAGATCTCTTGAAAATTTAAATGACATGGCGCCTCCTTCTTTCTCTGGGTCCCACTGGTCAGTTTCCCTTTGGCTGTACCCAAATTGCACCCAAAATTGTATTCGTATCTTGTGAAATCTTGTAAAATCCATATAAAATCAACCATTTGGAGATTTTTCGAGTTCTTTGTATAGAAATTCTCGGTTTAATGCGTAAAATATTATCATGGATTTTATTATCATGAAATCCAAATTATTTTTGCGAATATTAAGAAATTAGATTTTAAGGCATATATTGATGTTGTAACTTTTGTTATGTTGAAATTTTTTTTGCAACTATATATGTTCGCCTACCCCTGACAAAATTTCTAACTTAGCCACTGTGGAGGCTTGAGTTGTTGCGCATGGTCAAGAATCAAGAGTTGCTGAGGAGAAGGACGATGAGATGATCCAGCCAGCTCGGCATAGCTTCTGGCAATAAAAAGTGTATTCTATTTGTAATGCTTGCATTATATTATATAATTAGAGGATTATTTTAGTGTAATATTTTGTCTTAATATATTTTTTCTACAAATTATTTTTTTACCAATTTTTTTCTATTTTTTGGCTACAAAACAAGCTTCTGCCAAAAAAATCCGAGTTACCGAGTCAACTCGGCCATTCAGGCCGATTCACCCGATTCCGATTCCACGGTCAAGAAACCGACTCGGATTTCGAGTTTCAGAACCATGGTTAAACCCCCCTATTTAAATTTTCTGTTTTCTGCCTCTTACTATCGATTGTTATATGCATAGCTTTAGTAGATGTCTTAGTATGATTCAACATGAAGCCATGATCCCCAAAACTCATATCCCTTTTATGCACCTTCCGACGGGTTGACATGCCGAGCTTGAAACACACTCCATCCTCTCTGTAACTGATGGCCTTCTTATCCTGGTTCATAAGCAAACACACGCCATGCGCTTATTCAATCCATTGACCTGTTGTATGTCTGCTGATCTCCTAGTTGGATAAGGCTCCTTTAAAAGATCTTTGGACAAGTGTTGTTTCGATGGTACCAGTGCATGCTGGTTTTTTTGTCGCTGACTTTGAACACTTCGTCCACTATATATTATACCTCAAGACTTTTAATTTGTTCAGACTGAATTTTGTTTGAGAAGCTTTAAAAATTACAGCATTCACGTCCAGATTTCAAAAAGGAACCTTTACCACTTTAGCGCTGACATATGAAACTAAAATGTTGCTCTCATTTACCCCTGTGTAATTACTTAAACAAGAATGCTTAGATTGTGGGATTTGTACTTATTTTCACATGGGAACTACAATTTATGTATGGTGAAAACTGAAAACCCTGCTATATTCTAGATGCAGAGGTATGAAAAGCACCGATCAATTTGTTTGTGGACAATGACAAGATCAGAAAACGTCTTAATTTTGTCACGAGATGCGCTCTAGTTTAATAATTAGTTAAGTGGCCAAAATGCTGATATTGAGCATGTTCATTTTAATTGAATACGGTGCTGGAACTGGAAGCCCAACTTGGCAACTTCACCATTAATCATCAACCCACTTAACTGAATTTCTTGCTCCATGTGCCACACATCGTTGCTTAACTGTTCGGTTTGCTGGCTCGGTTGTTCGGCTGTCTGAGTGGAAGGTGGAACAAATATCCAGTTTTTTTGATTTGGAGTTACTATGCTCAAGCAGTTTGATTATAACGGGCCTGTCAAGATGGAATGAATAATGGGCCTGTTGGGCTGGTTCATATCATATCCAGTTCTTTTTTTGCTGGCCCAAGTTTTGCACAGTTTATTAATTTAGGACCAATTAGAGAAATACACCTGAATTCTGAATTCTCTCCAACACTTCTCTGCCTCTCTCTGTGGAAAATTAATTGTGTAATTAATGTCACTCGGCTGTTTGATTTATGTAAATGCGGTAAGATCGATCATAGCTGATGTCTCATGGATTCAAATCTAAACATTATATTTGTCAATTCATTCTTTAAAATGATTAAACAAAAGGTTAAATAAATAAAAGAAGATAGAAGAAAAAGACCTCCATGTCAAATTTTTGTGGAGATATTGGATATTATGGTATTTTAATGAAGAAATTGATTATATTTTAAATTTTATATTAACATATATAGTGGAGACTCTTCCTTTAAATTATGCACTTGTCATATTTTTCGCTTATATAACCCAATATGAATATATGCACTTCAAATATCGTTCCCACTTTTGCCAGCTTGTACATATATATAATAGCATTCTTAAAATAATGGTTATAATTAACAATAAATAGGAAGCTATTTTTTGTAAGTCCTAGAAAAAAAAGATGATTACTAGAAATAGGAAGGTTAAGCTTAATTTGGCGGCTCAAGCCTTGGAAAAACCGTGAAAACCTCTTATGATCTAATTAAAGTATCTAAAAAAAGCTTTACATATGTTGAGTTGTTGACAAAATATCACCTTTCTCCAGTATATTAATATCTAACCTTTTTTTTTCCCTTCTCTCTTCATTTTAAGAAGAGCGAGTTCTTGGTCTTTTTATTTTGTCATCTAAAATCACTACTTTTGTTTCTACAAAAAAGGTTGCATACCTTCTTTTTCACCATAAAAAATACTTCCTAGATGCCACGTACACATTCAGACCAACCGACAAGGCCTGAAAGCATGGTGACATGCATCACCACTCTTCCAAGAGACCTCATATGGGAAATTGTCAAGCACATACTTGCTGATGATGTGGTCCACTACATCCGCTTTCGTGCCACTTGCTCAGCTTTGCGGTCGTCCTTGCCTGGCCCTTGTGACCTTGCCTTCAGCTTTCTCCCTCGGAATTGGATAAGGGATTATATTAATGATAAGAGAAATGCGATTATTAATAACCCGCACATGGAGACATCTAGGTATAGCCCAGAGGGTGTTAGTCACCTCCATAATTTTAAATTTTAATCATGCATTTTTCAATTGGATAAACTTTTCATTTTTCTTGAACGTTTTTATATATATAGTTGAGCCTCTCTCATGAAATAATGCTAAATGTGTGCTTGGAGCCTAGTGTTTAAAATTCCATTTAGTGGTTGTAGAGAATTGAGTTCAAATATCAGTGACCTCACATCACAATATGTATATTCGTATGTTATGCATTTTAGTACAACCCCCCTAATTAAATTTTTTATTTCTGCCTCTAACCAGGATTGTCGATTGTTATATGGATAGCTATTTTAGGTGTCTTTTTATGATTCAAATACAAGCCAAGGACCGCAAAACTCATATCCCTTTTATGCACCTCCCGACGGGACGACATGTCGAGCTTGTTCTCCCTGTGCTTGAAACACACTTCATCCTCTCTATAACTGATGGCCTTCTCATCCTGGTTCATGAGCAAACACGCGCCATGCGCTTATTCAATCCACTGACCCATTGTATGTCCGCCGATTTCCCACCAACGTTATTAGAAATTAGAAAGATGTCATGCTATGCAATTACTGCAGTTGCCCCTTCAAGGTCGATAGTTGAACAACCAATTCTCATGATTGCCTTGGAATATGATAATGTTGCATATTTTGCGAAAGCAGGTGACCAGACTACACTACAGATACAATTACCATTCTGTATCACTAGCGCATTGTTCTTCAAAGATGGATTTTATTGCACAGACAATGAAGGATCTATATGGGAAATCAAACCAGATCAAAAGTCGGTGAAATGTGTGTTTTATCATGATATTGATGGCAGAAGCTGGCACCTTGTGCAATCCAGAACAGGAATGCTCCTTATCGATTATTGCCCAAGATCGGCAGGAACGTGTAATGATGCTTTCAGAAAATTGAATGTCTTCAAGTTCGACTTGAATGCTAACACGATCATTCCAACGAATGATATTGGAGATTGCACAATTTTTGTCGGACTGAAGCAGCGAGCTCTTCTGGTAACTCCGACGAAAATTTCCATTAAACGCAACTCGATCTACATTTCTTATGCACCTAGTTTTATCTATCATCTGAAGGATAGGAGTACTGAGTCTAATGAGAAACTTCACAAATTAATTTACTGTCCAAATATCATGATGAACCTTGGAGTTGGATTGATGTGTGTGGTCCGTCCTAGTTCTCCTAATTATAAACTAGTTCATTTTATTATTTATTTTACCTTCTTCATTGTAAGTTTGCTATTAATTTTAGTCCTGAACTTATGTTTAATTTAAGGTTTCTTTTAATTGGTTCTGTGAATTAATATGACTGTGGTGTCACTTGTTGTCTATGGCATGGCACCAGAGCGAGATGTTCTAAATTAATGTAATTTGAGCTACTTTCTTTGAGTAACAACTATTTTGATTTTGTACTAGTGGCATTGAAAAAAAATCTTTCCTTATTGCAATTAATAAAAAAAAATACTTTGTTGAAGGAATTAGTGTAACATCCCAATATTTGAATATTTGAAGAAACTTTATAACGACGTAACATGTTTATACTGACCTCTAACTTTTGTAAATAAAAATAACAAATATTTAAATATGTTTTGATGATAACATCACATAAGTAATTATATAAGTTTTTTCTTTCTAATCTTTAGAACTTTTAGAGCCTATTTAATAAGACGCAATAGATTTTTCTTAACGATATGTTTATTTCTTAAAAAAAATATTGGGTTCGGTGTGCAAGTCATTAATTATGTTAAATAAGAAGAAGAATTAAACAAATTTCTTTGTGTCATGGCTTCATGCATGTGGAGACACCTGTCATGCACTTTGATGGTTCATTTCATCACCTTATTCCGGTCCACTAATTTTTCCAAATACTTGGATAATACTTCATTTGATCATCACCTAATTCCACTAATTTTCCTTGCCGCTTAATAAACTCTCCTCTTATTATTATTATTATTATTATTGTAATTTTTTTATTTTTTATTTTTACTCTTGGTGAATCCGCCAACACCTACCTCACGGGTAAATATCATCCCGGTACCGTAAAAGATTCCCTTCACTTTACCATTTGAGATTAACTCCCAGCCGCTTTGGGATTCGGGCTGTCGGAGGGGGCAGTATTATTGGGCTTTGAGATTCGTGCCAAGTTAAAAAGAACGGTCCAGATCAAGCTAGTAGTAATTGTAAAAGATTCCCTATTACGGTACCGGGGGTGATGTGAATTCCCTACCTCACTCATTTTACTATATGCTTCCCTCTTGGTACTTTAATGGGAAATTTGGGAGAAATTGTCAGAAATTGAAAATGGCTCTAGCGTAGAGAAAGCAAGGGAATTAAAGAAGAGTAGTTGTACTTGGACACTTCTTGACACTAGACACTACTACAAAAAACGAGATTATACACGGACTTTAAAGGAAGAGCTACACGGATTTCCTACCGTGTTTAAATCGAGGGTGTACAATTAGTTCAATAACTACACACGGACTTTTGGCCGTGTGCAATTTTAAAGATTCTACACGGATTATTACATAAACAACCGTGTACAATTCCTTGCCAGTGGCGCTCTCCATAACCGAGCTACACGGATAATTACATAAACAGCCGTGTACAATTACTCTTTCTACACAGACATTTAGCTAAATGTCCGTGTAGCTCTCTTATTTTTGTTTTATTTTTTTTAATGTTTAAATACCTTTCTACACGGACTTTATTAAATGTCCGTGTAGAATTGTCTTTTTTTTTTTTTTTTTTTTTTTAATACCTTATGTCCGTGTAAAATTGTTTTGCTACCCATTTAAAATCAGAATTCCAAAACAGAGAAACATTAAACAGAGGCCTTTTAAACTTAGAATTCCAAAACTATACAACAGTATAAATAATTCATGTACACTACATTATACAAAATTATACAAATCCATATTTAGCATTACAAACCCTAAACAGAAAATGCATAAAAGATACATCCAAGACCCTAAAAATGCAAAAATTATAAAGAAAGGTCCAAAAGTCCAGATCCGACGGTTGGATCGCGAATCTGAGCCCGAAAAATGGGCGAAACGGATCATAGATCGTTTCGAATCCGACTTTGGGTTGTGGAGTTCCTGTCAAAATTTCAGCCCGATCCGACGGACGGATCAAAAGTTACACCCATTTTTCTGAAGCGTGCGCAGGCCCATATTGCATCAAAAACCATAGAAATATTAAGATATTACAATTCATGCAACATATATAGATATTGCCTTTTGTAATTAAAAAACGCAAGCAATCCAGAATCCGTAAATCCAAAATAAAATGGCAAAGTAATTTAAATCTTACAGTTCTGAAGTGCAGACATCTTTAGGCGAAAGCATTAGTACTGATCTTCAACGGTTTTCCTCAGATCTGATGATGGAAACCTTAGGAGTTTTCTTTACTTCTCACTTTCAAAAAACCCTAGAATAACCTTTCTATACGGAGAGTATTAATTGATCAAAACGGCGCTGGAAGGAGAAGGCATTTTATATAACAAAAACCCTAGAATAACCTTTCTACACGGCTCTTTATTAAAAGTCCGTGTAGCTCTCTCAAGGCTTTCTACACTGTTATTTAAACAAAAAACCGTGTACAATTTCTACCTTTCGACACGGCTCTTTATTAAACGTCCGTGTAGCTCTCTCAAGCTTTCTACACTGTTATTTAAACAATAATCCGTGTACAATTCCTACCTTTCTACACAGTTCTTTATATAAAGGTCCGTGTAGCTCTCTCAAGGCTTTCTACACTGTTATTTAAACAATAATCCGTGTACAATTCCTAATAAACATCCGTGTAGCTTTCTCAAGGCTTTCTACACTGATTCTTTAATAAATATCCGTGTAGAGATCCCGTGTAGAGATCCCACAGATATTTCGCCACGGTTTTTATATAAAATTGTCAAATCCGTGTACAATGTGCAGTGTACAATGACCATTTTTGTAGTAGTGAGATGCTCATGATATACCCTTCATTTCTCTTGTACTTGGAGACTTCTTGACATATTTATTTTTTTTAGGAAAAATGAAGGTGAAGCCTTCATTTGAATTATGATTGAAGTTACAAAGGGTTTGTATCTAAATTAAAAAACACAAAAAAAAATGCTCAAAAAACAATTGAGCTATTTTGAAAATGCTCAAAATAAAATGAAATTATTGAAACTATATGTGCAAATGTCATTTCTTACTCATGAAATAAAATAAAATATTGTAATCCAATCAGAAAAAAACATATGAGAAAAATTGATTAATAAATTAACAATAAGATTATTGCTAGTCAAAATTTTTTATTTTAAAACAAAATTATCATATTAAATAGACACCTCATTCTCTTGAGGCGCATTTTTTAGTTAGAAATATGTGCTTAATTATGATATAACAATTTTCTCTCTCTCATCTTTAAATCGTCTCTAAGGAAATAGAGAAGAAAATAATTGTTTTTCTCTCTAGCTTGTCAATATTTGATAATTGTTCCCACGTATTAATTAGTATCATTATTTGCAGTTTTTGGCAATAAGAAGTTTCACATATTATACCTTTAGTTCGAACTAGTTATCATATGCGATCAGTACATGTTATTGTTATGTCATTGAGATGACAGCAATTTTATATCAACAATATTAAATTTTTTTCGAAGTTGATTTAATTTATTTTGTTATACAAATTACTTGCTTCTAAATTTTGATTTAAAATAATTTTGTTTTCTTAATGTTCTCCTCCTTTGATGAATTTACGAATACAAGCAAGAATTACAATTTGATAATGTATGGTAAGACAACATTCATGAGGCTTCTTCTACAGATATGGTTTCTTCCATTATCTAACGGTTTAAACCGATCTAAGTCTGAAACCGATAAACTAAACGTATTGTGGCAAGTTAATAAATAAGTTGAAAACGAAAATAATACCATAGACTCTAAAACAAATAAGTTCAGGAGTAAAATTAATAGCAAACTTACAATGAAGACGCTAAAACAAATAATAAAATGAACTAGCTAGTTAGGAGAACTAGGACAGACCACACATCAATCCAACTCCCAGGTTCATCATGATATTTGGACAGTAAATTACGTTGTCAAGTTGCTCATTAGACACAGTACTCCTATTCTTCAGATGATAGATAAAACTAGGTGCAAAAGAAATGTAGATCGAGTTGCGCTCAATGGAAATTTTCGTGGGAGTTACCAAAAGAGCTCGCTGCTTCAGTCCGACAAAAATTGTGCAATCTCCAATATCATTCGTTGGAATGATCATGTTAGCAGTCAAGTCGAACTTGAAGACATTCAATTTTCTTAAAGCATCCTTACACATTCCAGCCAATGCTGGGTAAAAATCGATAAGCAGCATTCCTGTTCTGGATTGCACAAGGTGCCAACACCTACCATCAATATCATGATAAAACACACAGTTCACTGACGTTTGATCTGGTTTGATTTCCCATATAGATCCTTCATTGTCTGTGCAATAAAATCCATTTTTGAAGAACAACGCGCTAGTGATACAGAACGGTAATTGTATATGTAGTGAAGTCTGGTCACCTGGTTTCGCAAAGTATGCAACATTATCATTGTCCAATGCAATCATGAGAATTGGTTGTTCAACTATCGACCTTGAAGGGGCAACTGCAGTAATTGCATAGCATGACATCTTTGTAATTTCTAATAAGGTTGGTGGGAAATCGGCAGACATACAACGGGTCAGGGGATTGAATAAGCGCATGGCGCGTGTTTGCTTATGAACCAGGATGAGAAGGCCATCAGTTATAGAGAGGATGGAGTGTGTTTCAAGCTCAGGGAGAACAAGCTCAGCATGTCGTCCCGTCGGGAGGTGCATAAAAGGGATATAAGTTTTGGGGTTCATGGCTTCATGTTCAATCATACTAAGGCATCTATTAAAGCTATGCTTATAATAATCGATGATCCTAGTCAGAGGCAGAAATATAAAATTTAAATAGGGGGGTTTAACTAATTAAAATGTATAATATGAGAAAATACATAATGTGTGATCACTGAGATTTGAATCCATGTCTCCACAACCACTAAATGGAATTCTAACCACTAGGCTACAAGCATACATTTAGCATTTCATGAGTGAGGGCTGAACTATACAAAATCTTTAAGAAAAATGAAAAGTCTATATATAGAATTTAAATATGCATGATTATAATTTTTGAAATCATGAGAGTGACTAAGCACCCTCTGGACTATACCTAGATATGTTCTTGACCGGAAATCAATCGCCTTTCTCTTATCACTACTACAAAAAAAGAGATTATACACGGACAATAAAGGAAGAGCTACACGGATTTCCTACCGTGTTTAAATCGAGGGTGTACGATTAGTTCAATAACTACACACGGACTTTTGGCCGTGTGCAATTTTAAAGATTCTACACGTATAACTTCACAAACAGCCGTGTACAAAGACCAGAATGTGTCGCGCTCCATTTACCGAGCTACACGGATATTACCTAAAAAACCGTGTACGATTCTTTTTGTACACGGACTTTTAACTAAAAAACCGTGTAGCTTGACTCTTTCTACACGGACATTTAACTAAATGTCCGTGTAGCTCTCCTCTTTCTACACGGACATTTAACTAAATGACCGTGTAGCTATCTTTTTTCTACACGGACTTTAGTTAAATGTCCGTGTAGAAAGTACTTTTTTTTTTTTTTTTGTATTTTTTGTTTTTCGGCTAGCCTCCAGTTTTGCTAGCCATTTTTGTTACAGAACTATATATTCCAGATTTTCCAGATTCAGATTTTCCAGATTTCATATAACAAGAAATCCATATTTTCCAGATTAGCAATAAATCCATATTAGCCAGAAATTCATATGCAATAAATTATACAATATTCATATACACCAAATTATACAAAATTACAAAATTCCATGGCAAACCACCTTGCCCACATGCACCGCACATCGTCGATCTGATCCCAAGAGTAATGTTCTTGCTTTGTCACATTCTACAAAATTATAATTTTATAATAGTTAGTATTTCAGAAAAGGTAGATATCAATTGCTTATTATATAGGAAATTCATATGAAGTACATACCGCTTTTGGGAATTCGAATTGTATTCTTTCGACAAAGTCAAACATGAATATCATCGTGTAATAAGCGCATTCCCAACCCTCCTTCTGTTGCGGGCTCTGAAATTTACATTTAGCGGCATTTGTTAGAATGACAATAATTTTTTTAACAAGATATGAAATTTCTAACTCATAAAGTGTGCTCACCAACAAGTACTTCCAATTCAACTTGCTTTTCTTGCCCGGGCCCGTCCTAGCTGATCCTCCCTCTTTAATATATTTCACAAAAGCCCTTACAAAAGTGAGTGAATGTAATTAGCAAAAGTATAATTTGATATGATTGAAAGAAATGCAAACCTATAGAATTATTATTGCTTACTTATTCACAAAAGGCAAGATAACTTTGCAATTGGCAGACGCGGTCTTTCCTTTGGGCTTACAAGAATCAACAATTATGCCCACATTTAGGTACGGCACAATGAGAATCAAGCACCAATGTTTGCTGTGGGATCGAGGAGAAGAATTATAGTACTTTAGCATATAAAAGTGACACGAGTATTTGTTATGATTGATGGTGTGATTTCATTTTTTTATGTTTAACTTTTAATTCCTTTATACAATTCTTTAATTAAAATATAAACTACACATAAGTTAAGATTAGAACTAACTCCTCGTGGTATGGCATGAGAATGAATTTCTTCTCCTCCGCCTTAGCATGATGCATCGCAGAACACATGTACTCGATAGCCATATCCGGATAATATGTCGCTGCCGTACCACTCACTTTCTCGGGGTCCAGAAACACGCAAAAGTTCTTCCTTTCAACCATCTCATCACCGAGTCGGACTAGCTTCCTGAAAACTCATCATATTGTAATTAGAATATATATTTGAGTTATATACAATAATGAAAATATTTTAATATCACTAACATGAGGAAAATGGTGATGTGTGAAACATCGAGCCATTTGTCGGATGACGAGTGGTGGAAGAGGTCCTTGAAGTCTCTGAACGACAGCAGGAGCTCCCTGCCTTCGTGTAGAAACATCCCAGGTGGGACAGGGATGACGATAGCCTCCATGCCGTCGGGCGCCGTCATCAAGTAGTCGTGGAGAAGGCGCAAATCAGTGGGCAAACGGCTGTATTCTTCTTCTGTGACCATAGGACGGGGCGGTGATTGTGGCGCGTCAGGCGCGACGTCGCAAGCCACCTCCTGACGTACCGGTGAGAGAGCCGTACCGGTAACATCATCTCCTCGTGTCTGTATCAAGTTATAGATGTATTATTCTAGTATTTCAAAAAGAATGAGTTGAATGTAACAAAATAAATGAATTTTTTTATGGATTACCTGATCCAAAACAATCTGACTCTTGGGCCATTGGACAAATGACATCCGTGCGTCATCAAGCACAAAGGCGTCGTCGGTAGGGACAGGAAGGGGTACGCGCTGCCATCCATCCACGACTAACTCAACCTGCACGCATGCATGGTCGGGTCTTAGCGGAGTATTGTGTACACTTTTGGCGAGTGGATGTACAACGCCCTTAGCAACGATCATAGAAACACTGCCATTCCGCAGGATGAGGTCGCATGCTCTGGGGTCCTGCAAATTTATAGGAAGGTTGTTTATTTTAGTGATGCGATATTGTCTAACAAGGTTGCAAACAGGTTTTAAATACCTTTAGATTATGAAGAAGTATTGATTACCTTGAGATTATCCAAATCGTCTAAGGCGCCCCACGTGCCGGATGCTTGACTACTTCGCCGAATTCCCGGCGAAATGGGAGGTGGTTGCTCAGATGGCTGCGTAGTTGCTGATCTAATTTGTGTCAACATTGCTTCCATCTCAGCAAACCTTGCGTCGTACTCTTTGCTCACCTCCGCGCGTATCTGCGCAACTATCTCGTCTTTGTTTACCTTGGCACGAGATTTTCTTCGAGGTTTCTCTCCCTCCACTCGGAACACCTCCTTCCAGCCCCTGTAGACCCCTACACCCCTTACTCGACCCGGGTGTTCTGGATTCTCGAGCGCTGCGGACAAGGAATCATTTTGTCGTTCGACACTCCGGACACCCGAGTTGACCTCCTCCTCCACTTCCAACTGTTCAAGTAGAAGAATTAGTTAAAGCAAAAGAACAATTGACGTACTTTCGGAGTTATAAATGACTCTTACCATTCTTTGAGCCACGCTTTGCAAATTCGTTGGGAGTACTATCCTCCCGTCAGCGGTTACCTCGGCTCTACCCATGACCCAATCTTTGCCCTTAGGATTTCATACAAAATTTTGGTCCGTCAGCGCATTTCATACATCCAGCTTCGATCCATCTGTTAAATTAAAAAAATGATTTGATCAATTAATCATGCATGGTCAACATTCTCCTTCGTGTACAAAATTTTGGGCTTACAAAGGGCCGGTTTACAATCCTAACCCACTCTTTGAATATTATGTCTCATATGTGAACACATATTAGCGAGATTTAATTAGTATTTGAGAAAAATTCGGCAGCATTTCCCCTTAACTCCCCAAGTATGCGTACGAACCACATACTCGTAGGAGCAATAAGGGAAAATACTGTCGAACTTTCCTCAAATACTAATTAAATCCCGCTAATATGTGTTCACATCCTAAATGAGACATAATATTCAAAGAGCAGTCCCAAAACGGGGACTATCCAAAATTAATCCCTATTGGATTAATTTTGAACGGGCATGGACCTAAAAGCATCTAAATGTCGGTTATTGGACCACAATACACTAATTAATTACATCTAAAATTAAGAATTCAAGAATATATGCATGAAATGACCTAATTAAATAAGCCTAAATAACAGAAAATTAGAGAGAAAATGATTTAAATACATATTACTAACCTTAGAAAGATGGAGAGGAGAAAATACAAACTTAATTCAAAGATCTCAGATCTCAGCTGCTGGCCTCGATCAATTCGCAGAAATAAAAAGCTCAGTTGGATATGTATGAACTAAAAACTTGATCAAAACGGCGCTCTGGAAGGGAAGACAATAAAACCCTACACTATTATACACGGCTATTTAGTTATATATCCGTGTAGCTCTCTATCTATTTCTACACGGCTTTTTACTTATAAAGCCGTGTACAATTATAAGATTTATACACGGCTATATATCAAAAAACCGTGTGTAATGTTCCTACACGGCTTTGTATCAAAAAACCGTGTAGCTCTCTCAATTATTTGCACACGGACCTCTTTACACACGGATTTGTGGTTTCTAATAAACCGTGTAGCTCTCTCTAATAATTCGACACTGATTGTTAACTAATTATCCGTGTAGAAATCGTTCAGATCTTTTGAGCTCATGTTTGGTACACTGTTTTTAATATAATTGCCAAATCCGTGTACAATGTGCAGTGTACAAAGCCAGTTTTTGTAGTAGTGTATCATTAATATAAACCCTTATCCAATTCCGAGGGAGAAAGCAGAAGGCAAGGTCATAAGGGTTTGGCAAGGACGACCGCAAAGCCGAGCAAGTGGCACGAAAGGAAACGTAGTCGACCACATCGTCAGCAAGTATGTGCTTGGCAATTTCCCATATTAGGTCTCATGGAAGAGTGGTGATACAAGCCACCATGCTTTCACGCCTTGTCGGTTGGTTTGAATGAGGCATCTAGCTTTTTGTGGTGGAAAAAATGTCTGCAACCTTTTTGTAGACAAGAAAGAGATTTTAGATTACAAAATAAAAGACGAAGAACTCGGCTGTTCTTAAAATGACCAGAGGAGGGGAAAGGAGATATTTTGTCAACAACTCAACATATGGAAAACTTTTTTTAGATACTTTAATTAGATCATAAGAGTTTTGACGGTTTTTGCAAGGCTTGAGCCGCCAAATTAAGCTTAACCTTCCTATTTCTAATAATCATCCTTTTTTATTGGACTTGAAAAATTAGCTTCCTATTTATTGTTAATTATAACCATAATTGTAACAATGCTATTAAACGTATGTACAAGGCAAAAGTGGGAACGATATTTGAAGTGCATTTATTTATATAGGATTATATGAACGAAAAATATGACAAGTGCATAATTTAAAGGGAGAGAGTCTAGATCTACTATGCTCATATAAAGTTCTATAAATAATCAATTTCTTCATAAAAATATCCATATCTCCACAAAAACTTAACATCGATCTTTTTCTTCTATACTCTTTTATTTATTTATCCTTTTATTTAATTATTTTAAAGATTGAATTGACAAATATAATGTTTAGATTTGAATTCAGTTCCATTTATAAGCTTCATAAGACTACATCAGCTTCTTACTGAATTTACATAATCAAACAGACGAGCTATATTATTACCACTTACCAATTAAGTGCAAACCATAACTCTCCGCCACTATACTTTCCCAAAACCCGAGCACATAACAAGAGTCAACAAACTTCTACTTCGATACTTTCTTTGCATTTCTTTTATTTTCCAATTCTAAATCAACAATGGGCTGTGCCCGAGTCGACTCCGGTCCCTCCATTTCCAACCTCCAGGTCACCCAGCCAAGATCCTGCAAGCGGCCCCATCTTTGCATTATCTTTCTCTTTTATATGTTCCTTCTCATTGCCTCTACGACCTCATCATATGTACTTCTGCTAAGCCTACACCACAAGCCAACCAATTCACTGAAAATTCGGTCCCCGACCAATTAAAGCTATATCTGGCATATGTGACTTGGTCAGGTATCCTTCCCTGTGCAAGAAATAGAGATCCGGAGACATGCATCCCTTAATTAGCAGTACACGTACTAGGTCCATAACTAAGATCATTCCCCACAAAATTTAACATTACTGGTTCTCTACAATAAGTCTATACTAAAACAGAAAAGATGAGAAATAATAGAAATAAGACAAGTTCATTTAATTAGGCACAGGAAGTAAACTCTCAACATAAGCAAAACAATTCTTGATTTCACCACACGAAGACCACGTCACCTTGATGACGTCATCAGGGTTTCCGGAAAGATCATGAAAGAATATGGCCTCAGAAGTGGCATAGGAGAGCCTGTTCATTTGAATTAAGTGCTAGAAGCCAGACATCACCATTGATCCCTTGCAGCTGAGTCTCATATCTCAAGATACCTGGCCGTGGTTGCTCTCCCGAGTTATAAAGTGTCCATACTTTTATTGTTTGACTTAGACTTTGATGCTCCCATTCAAAACCAACAGTACAAAGTTTGCTATCCCATTTTGTAAGGCCGAGTAGCATGTCATCTTTCATATCTGAAAGTTGGACTTCGATCCTCTATGCTAAGATCGAAGGAGATGATAGCATCATAATCAGACAAGTAAGGCCAATAGATGGTATCCTCGACATTGACACCACCATTATAAGGGAAGCAACTTATCTCGCCGACCTGTCTCCACGAGCTGTTAGTGTCAACTTATGAGGAAAAAGAGTAAACAACACAACTCCCATGAAACTCCCTTCCCACCCATGTTTTATTGATAGAAAAATCTGTAATACAAAAATTCTGTGTTACAATTTCTGTATTTTCGGCCTCCTCAAATAGAGAGATAATCACTGAAATAAAGGAAAGCAAATCACCCCAGAATTCATTCTATTATTACATATATCTTTCCTTCTATCTTTAGACACATAATAAGGCAACAAATAAACCAGCTATGAGAATCCAGATTGCTTCCGCTGCGCCTCCAGCTTGCTGTTTCCATAATTGGCTCGCGTCAATACTCCCCCTCAAGTTGGTGCATAGATATCCGTCATGCCCAACTTGCCAAGCGAGTCATGGAAAATTGCACCCGAAACGCCCTTGGTTAGAATGTCAGCTAGTTGATCACCTGTTCTCACAAATGGAAGAGATATGACATTCTCCTCTAGATTTTGTCGTATAAAGTGTCTGCTCACTTCTATGTGCTTTGTACGGTCATGCTGTACAGGATTTTGAGATATAGCAATTGCCGCCTTGTTGTCACAAAAGAGTTTCATTCCGTCACTAGGACCAAACCCGAGCTCACTCATGACCTTTTTCAACCATATCAGCTCCTGCAGTCCTTTAGCGATACCCATAAACTCAGCTTCGGCACTGGAGAGAGCTACCACCCTTTGCTTTTTACTCCTCCATGTCACCAAATTACCTCCAACAAATGTGAAATATCCGGAAGTGGATTTCCGATCAGTAATGTCTCCTGCCCAGTCTGAATCCGTATACCCTTCCACTCTTAAGTGTCCATTTCTCTTAAAGTAAATTCCTCTACCTGGAGCACCTTTCAGGTACCTGAGAATTCGAAACACAGCTTCCATGTGCTGCTCGCTTGGAGCATGCATGAACTGGCTTACCAAACTTACCGCATATGCGATATCCGGTCTGGTATGAGACAAATAAATGAGTTTACCTACCAATCGCTGGTATCTTTCTTTGTTGGCTGGTACTTGATCCGGACAATCACCTAACTTAAGGTTTTGTACAACAGGAGTATCTACTGGCTTACAATCAAGCATTCCAGTTTCAGTTAACAAATCTAACACATACTTTCTTTGAGACAGAGATATACCTTCCTTGGATCTTACCACTTCGATTCCGAGAAAATATTTTAGTCCACCTAAGTCCTTCATTTCAAATTCCTCGGAGAGTTTCTTTTCCAATCTTTTAATTTCCTCTTGATCATCACCTGTGATTATCATATCGTCTACATAAATAATCAGAACAGCTATCTTTTCCTGTCTTTTCCTGTAAAATAAAGTATGGTCAGAATCACTTTGAGTGTACCCATATTTACTCATAGCATTACAGAATCTCCCAAACCATGCTCTAGGAGATTGTTTCAGTCCATATAGCGCCTTTTCTAACTTGCAGACCAGCTTTTGAGACCCTGAATGACTGTACCCAGGTGGAATTTCCATGTAGATTTCTTCTTCAAGTTCACCATGAAGAAAAGCATTTTTTACATCGAACTGATGTAGAGGCCAATCAAGATTAGCTGCAAGAGATAATAGAATTCTAATGGTATTTAACTTAGCAACCGGTGAGAAGGTTTCCTGAAAATCAATTCTATAGGTTTGTGTAAATCTTTTGGCAACTAATCTAGCCTTATACTGGTCAACCAAACTAGTTGGACCATATTTTACAGTGAATACCCACTTACAGCCTACTGTCTTCCTCCCTTTTGGTAAGCTTACCAACTGCCATGTGTGATTTTTCTCTAATGCCTCCATCTCCACTCTCATAGCTTCCAACCACTTGGGATCGCTCATTGCTTCTTCAAGCCTTTCAGGAACCCAAACAGAAGCAAGAATAGTATCGAACTCCTTCAGTGGACTGGGCAAGTGTTCTGTTGTCACAAATTTACCAATTGCATAATTTCCTTCGCTGTCCTCATCTGGTCTAAATCGCTTAGGAGGTTGCCCTCTGTTATGTCTGTCAGGTAACGTGTATCCTACATTGGAATTATTAGAATTTAAATTCTCCAAGTTTGAAATTTGTACCTCGTTCTCAGAAGATTGGCCATGTTGTGGTAGAGGAGACTGTATCAATTGCCTTTGCTCATTTTCTGGATCCATGCTAAGTTCAATCCACCAATTAATGTCCCTTTCAGACTCAGTCCGAGATGGGCTGACTGCAGGTGAATTCGGGCCAGTAGTAGCTGGGTTCGGATTAGTGCCAGCATCTGGATTCGGACTAGCAGTAGCTGGGTTTAGGTCTGAGTTCGGGTCAGCAACAACAACAGTTTGGTTTGGGTTTGAGTTCGGATCAGCAACAACAACAGTTTGATTTGGATCAGTGTCAGCAGCAGTTTGGTTCTGGTCTGAGTTCGGGTCAGCAACACCTCATATGCTAACATTCTCATACGGACCCCATTGATGCCAATTTTCATTCTCAACTGAACTCTCCCCCTGAGAATGAATCGTATCTTTTCGAAAAAAACTTTCCGTTTCAATAAAGGTGACATCCATGGTAACAAACAGTTTTGAGTGAGGCTATGGTGCTATGCATAGCAAGGATGGCTAGTGTACTACGGCTCAATATGGTACTTTTTAAAATCCTAACGGTCGATCCAACCGTTCAATGTGATATCCATATGAATATGTACATGCAAACTAAATTTTATATTTTTTCGAATTTTTTTACTATTTTTTTAGATAGGTAGAAAAATCAGTGTTTTCTGAAAATTCAGGACCATCAAAATTCTACTTATCTAAAAAAATAGTAAAAAAATTCGAAAAAATATAAAATTTAGTTTGCAAGTACATATTCATATGGTTATCACATTGAACGGTTGGATTGACCGTTAGGATTTTAAAAAGTACCATATTGAGCCGTAGTACACTAGCCATCCTTGCTATGCATAGCACCATAGGCTCACTCAACAGTTTTTTAGAAACAGGATTGAGACATTTATAACCTTTCTGGTTTTGGCCATACCCCACAAATACACACTTTTCTGCACAAGGTTCTAATTTGGATCGTTGGTGTTTTTGTATATGGACAAATGCAACACACCCGAATGCCTTTGGTGGAAGGTTCAGATGGATGGTATCGGTACATATGAAGAGAGGACTTGAAGTGGAGTTTGAAAATTTAACACATTTGATGGCATGCGATTAATTAAATACACGGCAGCGGTAACTGCATGATCCCAATACACTTGTGGCACTTCATATTCAAGTAACATAGACCGGGCTGTTTCTAAAACATGTCTATTTTTTCGTTCGGCCACTCTGTTCTGCTGCGGGGTTCCGACACAACTCGTTTCATGGATAATTCCGTTAGAGTGAAAAAATTCCTGAAGTGTTTTGTTCACAAACTTACCACCATTGTCACTTCTTAGAAATTTAATGTTCCGATTAAACTGATTTTGTACCATGTTAAAAAAGGACTTAAAAACAGGTGCCACTTCATCTTTTGTTTTAATGACATACAGCCACATCATTCTAGTACAATTATCAATAAATAGTACAAACCACATATTTCCAACAGATGAATTAACTGGGGATGGACCCCAAACATCAGAATGAACCAAGTCAAAAGGTTTAGTACTCTTATTCAAACTACTAGGAAAAAACCACACGGTGACTCTTAGCTCTAATACAGGTTTTACAATCGAATTTTTCATTCTCACAGCCAAAAAATAAACTGGGGTAAAGTCTTTTTAGATACCCAAAAGATGGATGTCCTAACCTCTTATGCCACATCCAGATGTGAGGAATATGATTATTTGGTGAACTTGTAGAAAAATAAGCCTTCTCAGCCACCATGTCGTCCAAATGGTACAGTCTCCATCTTCTAGTACCACGGCCAATAATCTCCTTCGTGAGAAGATCCTGAAAGATACAAAACTGAGGATACATGAGGACAACACAATTCAGTTCTTCACAAATTTAACCAACTGACAATAATCTAATTGATAATGAAGGCACAAGTAGTGTATTTGATAAAGTAAGGGAAGGTGAACACTGAACATCTCCAGCACCCTCTACAGGATACAATTCACCATTAGCATTGACTATTGCCGTTCTTCTTGGTGTGGATATCTTCACAAGATCCTTTTCTGAGTAGGTCATGTGATCTGTTGCCCCTGAATCTATTATCCAATCAACCTTATTAGTATGAAAATTATTAGAGACAAAACAGTTTTTACCTTCCAAACGTTCCTTGTTCTCAACAGGCGGTAAAATGGAATATTTACCCGCTGAAACTGAGGCAGCAGTGGCTTGGTTCGGTCCAGTCATGCCCAACTCATTTGGGACCAGCTGCCCAGCAAGACCACCCGGTCCAGCAGCCAGACTACCCGACCCAGCAGTAGCACCTTGCACAACAGGGGCTGCAGACAAATCTGATGCAGCCATTTGCGCCTCACCTCTGTATTGTTGCCAATCTCCCTGCTTCTTTTTCCTTTTATCTTTCCAACCCGGTGGGTAGCCAATCAATTTGAAACATTTATCCTTGGTATGCCTTGGGTTATGACAATAAGTACAACCTTCAACAGGACCCAGTTTTGGTTTGAAGTCAGGTTTGTTTATGGCAAGAGTTTGGTTTCTCACAAACATAACCATAGAATTTTCAGCACCATCCCCTTTGTTTAACATTACTGTTTGGCGGTTTTCTTCTCTACGTACTAAAGCAAAATCTTGTTCTACTGTGGGAAACGGTTTTAGTTGGAGAACAGTTGCCCGGATAGAATCCAAGCGGTCATCAAGACCATCTAGAAAGGTCAAAACACGATCCTCTTGAACAAGGTAATTATGTTTCTCAATATCAACCGGGGAGGTCATAGGGTTTGGCCTACGTACATCTAATTCTTTCCATAACCCTTGTAATTGGGTGTAATAAACTTCAACAGAACCCCCTGCTTGTTTGACCTGATTAACTCTCCTTTTCAAGTCAAAAAACTGGGTCAAGTCATCTCCATCGAAAAAGGTTGTTCTTACTGAGTCCCAGACCTCTTTGGCCGTAGAGAAAGGAAGAAAATTACCTACTAAGGAGGGATCCATGGATTCGATTATGTAGTCTTTAACCGAAGAGTCTTCCATCTGCCACTTGCGGTATTTGCTATCAGCTGCCGACGGTTTGAGAGTCGACCCATCAATATAGCCGAGTTTATCCTTCATTGACAGTTTCATTTTCAGCATCTGCGACCACAGGTTGAAGTTCTTCCCGTCTAGTTTGATCGTCATGGCTGACATAATCCCATCTGGATGAGAGCTGCTCGGTTTTTGTTGTAATAGTTGTGATAAGGTGGCTGTCAGGTTCTCCAGAAGAAGCACAGATTCGGTTTTTGCTGCTTCCGCAGATTTCTCTACCTCCTTCGACATTCTACACAGAAAATAGGGATAGGGAGTAAACAGAATCTGGTTTGGTTACACAGGGAAAAACAAATCTCAGAATCGAAATTTGTGCTCTGATACCATGTCAACTTATGAGGAAAAAGAGTAAACAACACACAACTCCCATGAAACTCCCTTCCCACCCATGTTTTATTGATAGAAAAAACTGTACTACAAGAATTCTGTGTTACAATTTCTGTATTTTCGGCCTCCTCAAATAGAGAGATAATCACTGAAATAAAGGAAAGCAAATCACCCCAGAATTCATTCTATTATTACATATATCTTTCCTTCTATCTTTAGACACATAATAAGGCAACAAATAAACCAGCTATGAGAATCCAGATTGCTTCCGCTGCGCCTCCAGCTTGCTGTTTCCATAATTGGCTCGCGTCAATAGTTAGGACATAATGTGTATAGATTAACAACACAAGATGTCGTGGTAGGATTCCAGTAAAAGAGCATGACCTTATATGCGCCCGTAGCAGAGTGAAACAAAAAGTCTGTGTGCACAACCTCATATCCCTTGATATAAGTTGCCTTTGGTAGATAAACCACTTCTCGGGTGATGGGGTTGAACACAGTTATCTCACCTTTCACTTCAATATAGAGAAAACCGTTGTAGGATCCTACGAATTGCCCATCGCTGCCCAAATCTCGAGGCATCCAAATTTCACGGTGTTGCAAATTCACATCAACAACCATGGGCTTTTTTTCAAAAAGCACCAGAACTAACCTCCTCCACCTCCTTGAGGAGTCGCAACGGTTCATTTGTCGCATCGTTTCGCTTAAAATGGTCTTTCTTGAACTGGGGTTCTTGCCTTCTTGGATCATTGCTGTCCAGTTCTTGCACACCAGTTGGTATCTGAGTAGGGAAATTGCTGGTGCATGCATCAGGATCTTTTTAGTGGCATCATTGTTTAACTGTTCGGTTTGCTGACTCGGTTTGATTATAACGGGCCTACTAACGGTGTTAGTCCGTACAGCCCATTAAGATAACAAGGCCTGTTAAGATGAAGTTTGGAATCGGCTGCTTATAAATTAGGCAGTTGAACTAATTAATTAAGGCCTGCTAGGATCCAATAAAAGGCCCGTTGAGGGGTAATAAAGGCTGCTAAGGAAAATTGCTATTAAATATTTTGCAATCAATTGTTGAATGTTAGTTTAACTACGGGGCAATTGATTCACGTTTTGTCACCTTATTTTTCCGAACCTTTTTTTTTAATAAAGGTATTAATTCAACGAAGCTAGTTGTATTAGCAATTGATTGAGCAAATAGCATTGCTCGAAATCCAGATAGATAAATTCCTTGTGGAAATTAAATAATAGTGTGGCTTAAAAAAAAACATTGCTCTCATAAAAACTACTTTGGAAATGTTAGACAAGTCAATATTTCATTTGTCATAATCATGCTAACCTCAGGGCTAGCTTAAATTAAACCCATAAATATATGTACCTGCATTAGATATTTAGTGTATAAAGCAAAAAAAGAAAGAAACAATACATCATATATGAATATTTGCACAAGAATGATTACACTAGTTAGGTTTTCTCCGGTTCTTTATTTATCTAAACATAGGCACAAACCATGCCCCATTGAATCTCTTAACATAAAATAAACCTATTAGTTATTGTACCATATGAATTGGTAGGACTAAGATAAACTAGCTAGGCACAAACCATGTCCCATTGAATCTCTTTGAGCAGAACAGCACTTGTTTATAAAATACCTCCATGTCATACCTAATACGCACTTAATTGTGCTTTAGACGACTCCATGTCATACATAATAAGCACAAATTTACAGTGATTGTCTTCGTCTGTGTCATCGTAATCTTTGAATTAGATGCAATTGCCTTTCAACCCAACAAAATCACTAGCCTTGAAACAAAATCCCCAATGCCACCATTCAATTTGACTCAAAAGGAATTCTTATTTCTTACCAGAATTCTCATGCCAGTGTACCTCGATATTAGAATTTGCATTACTTATTTTGGACTTCTTTATTCCAAGTAGATCACCACCTGTCTCAATCAAGTAACAAAATTTTAGATCACAACCTGTGTTAGTTATGTAATCATATCGCGCATAGAGGTCCGAAATTGCAGAAACATCATCCCCCGGTTCTGTAGTCGATAACCCTTGTGGATTGGAGGTAATAGATAAATAATCTTTCATCATCCAAAGTAAATTCAAAGATGTTTGTCCAGGTATTGTGAATTTAGCGCCAGAAACACAGTTTAAGAGTAGAAGCATCATCATCCCTCACCCAAAACAAGGCAGGCATCTAATCCATTCTTATTTCTTAATTGGACTAGTGGTGTGGTGTGGCCAATCAAAACAGGGTACCTATTAAATCCAAAAGGGATGGGCACTTGAGAACCATTATGATCATCGTCATACACAGGTATGAAAATGTTCCCAACGGAGGAACTGTGTAACGCGTCAAATAGTTTTCTTTCTTGGGGATGAAGAGGCAGAGTGTGGGTTTTGTACTTTTGTTGGAGTAGAGGGAGAAAAACTGGAGATCACATGATGAATTATGAAGTTTATATACAATGGGAGCTGTGGTGGCTGGTCGTCGGAGAAGGAGGGATGTCGGGCTGAACGCCACCGCTTGCGCGCATACGGCACGAAGCCGAATGAAATTGGAGATGTCGCCTACTTTTTTGGCAATGAGGCAGAGCACATCAGGACATAATTCATCCCAATCCATTACCATTACTAACTCATATATAAATATCTATCTCATGGCCTTTAATTAATTTAGATACCTACTTGATTATGCGAGGGAAATATATATATATTATTTGTTTATTTGAAAGACGTCCCTACGCTTTGGAGATAGGAATATAGGATCAACCGTAAATGGGGTCCAGAGCCAAATGAGCCACACACTGTCACTTGTTAGTGACAGAATAGGGAACTCTTTTTTCTTGATTTTTTTATTTGAAAATAAAAATAAAATAAAATTTCTAATAGAAGGAAAAGGTATAAGAATTTTAAGTGTTCCGGTTCTTGATGTATATTTTTAGACTCAGTCATTTTATTAAAAAAAATTATGTTCCTAACATCCTTTTTTATACTAGTTGGTAGAAAATAAAAATAAAAAAATTCTGAAATAATTATTTTTAAATTAGACAATTATTTCAAACTAGAAGTGAAATTATTTGTCAATAATATTATTTGTTAAGTTTAGAAATATTTTGTGGCTATTAAAGGTCTCAAACAGTAAGAATGTCAATATAGTTGATAAGAGTGAGGCTATGGTGCTATGCATAGCACGGATGGGGTCCGTGCTACAGCTCAAAATTTGACTTTTCAAAATTCTAACGGTCGATCCAACCGTTCAATGTGATAACCATATGAATATGTACTTTCAAACTAAATTTTATATTTTTTCGAATTTTTTTACTATTTTTTTAGATAGGTAGAATTTTGATGGTCCAGAATTTTCAGAAAACACTGATTTTTCTACCTATCTAAAAAAATAGTAAAAAATTCGAAAAAATATAAAATTTAGTTTGCAAGTACATATTCATATGGTTATCACATTGAACGGTTGGATCGACCGTTAGAATTTTGAAAAGTCAAATTTTGAGCCGTAGCACGGACCCCATCCGTGCTATGCATAGCACCATAGGCTCACTCTAGTTGATAATACAACAATAATCATGAACTTTAGCTTTTTTGTGAAAAAAATATTTAAGTTACTTAGTGAACAACGAAACATGAACTAAATCTTATTACTTTTATAGGTATAACACGTTTATTATATAAATTATGCTTATAATGTTAAATTTAAGTTTAATTATTTTTTATTTTTATGATTGTCAAAAGTATCACGATAGTTTATTATCAAGTGATTCCTTTTGTTTAGATTACATTAAGCTTAAAATTAGTACAACAAATTGTTTCATAAAATAATAATTCATAGAAACGGTTACTAAAATTTAAATTTATTGACCCTCAGATTGAATGTTTATCATATATAAATTATGATTGAGAGTTTGAGACATTTATATTTTTTTTCAAATAATTTGCAAATATTTTAGGAATATTATTCACAAATAATTTGCGAATAATATTTTAATTTGAAAATAATTATTCCTTAAAATTTAAAAATAATCCTGAATTTTAAAAAATAAATTATTCTTTAAAATTTAAAAATAATTATTCCTGAAATATAAAAAATAAATTATTCCTAAAAGGTACATATTGACAAATATTTTCACTTCCAATTTAAAAAAGGGCGTGAGAATAGTCCCCAAAAGAATTCAAACGTGCCCTCAGTTTGCAAAAAATTTGAAAAATAGCTCTATCGTTGTACTCAATTTTTTTTTTTTTTCAAATGAGATCTATATTGAAATATTTTTTTCGTTATATTTGCTCCTCTTGTCAAAATATTTTTTTATGCGGTTTATTATCACACTTGAAGACCTTTCAACTCCCTCGTCAACTGTGATATAGGTACGTACTTGGTCAATTGCCCAATTGCAAGACCACTAATTTATTTCTAACAAATTAAGATAAGGTCCTTATTATTTTTTTTATTTTAAAACAGTGAAAATTTTGGTGCTATTTTGTTCTCTGAGTTGCTTGTTGTATAGAGGCTTGACCTTTATTTTTAAAGGTGGGGTGGAGAACTGTTAAAGGTTAAAACAATACTATGGTGCTCTTGATGAAGTTGAAATTCATACTAAAATGTGATGATAGACTAATGGTCATTTTAAATGCACATATTAGGTATTGGGATGTGGATTGGAACTATCCTAGATCCAACAATGCTGCTGTCATGGACATGTAAGTAATTTTGTCAAAAATATTTGCTATATCTTAACATGTGTACTGCCAGCACAATCTGGAAATTAATTGATATTATTTGAAATATATATATGCTTGGTGGGTATATGCAAATAATAACAAGTAGTATGCAATAATACTCTCAAGATTAACTTGTAAATATTGGTTGTACTAGATTTCACTACATGACAATATCTTATAATAGCAGAAGTAAATACCATCTGAAAGAGACAAGACCATCTGAAAATGATTACTTGTCGGAGGTAATGATCTTTTGCTATCATTTTACCAAGTCGAATGTAGATGTAAGTTATGGCTATCATTTTGTGTGGTGAAGTCGTAATTTTTATGTTTGTAGAGTTTGGGAAGCAAAAGCACAACAAGCTAATAGTGATATTAAAGTGGTCTTAATTCGGATTGGTGTTGCGCTTGACAAGGATGACGGTGCTTTAGATTTTTACTATCTAAATATTATATTATATAACCTTTTAGTATTCTTAACCAAGAATATCATATTGTTGTTGTAATGCATTGTGGTATTTTGGTATAATGTGTGATAATTATACTATGTTGATTAATGTTTATTGTATGATTTCGATATATATATATATATCAATGTGTTTATGTTTATTTGATTCAACGGGAAGTGGGGAATGTAAAAGAGTAGCAAGTTGGTACCGGGAGGATTGTAGAATGAGGGCATGCTGATATGATGCAATTTATGGTTATTATTTGCATGGGTATATCCCTGCAAATATTAGCTCATGGAAATAGTTAGGTTTGCTAGCCTTGGAATTAATCAGGTGGGTCCCACGTTCATTGCCCTTGGAAATACTCAAGTGGGGCCCACCTCAGTCATCCTTGGAAATACTCAGTGGGTCCCAGGTTCGCCAACCCTTGGAAATAATCAAGTGGGGCCCACCTCAGTCATCCTTGGAAATACTCAGTAGGTCCCAGGTTCGCCAACCCTTGAAAATAATCAAGTGGGCCCCGTTCACATGCTCTTGGAAATAATCCAGACAGAGACCAGGTGTGAAACTATTTCCATGCGTTCCCTTTCTAAGGGGAATCTCATGGAAAAAACAAAAAAAAAAACTATTTCCAACGGGTAGCGCATGGAAATGACAGTTTTTTTTAGTATTTCCATGAAGGCTTTTTGCGACAGTACTATTTCCAAAGGCTGCCATTGGAAATGACGATTTTTGAGCTTATTCCAACGGGTAGCCGTTGGAACAAGCTCTTTTTTTCCCCTTGATAAAAACAGAGATTCTAGTAGTGATATCTGACTTCTTTTTAAAAGCTTAAGGACTATTTTAATATTTTTAACAAAAATTCAGGGATCAAAATCTGAATTCTCCGTCAAATGAATTTATTAAAGCAGTCCAAACATATCCATTATCACTACAAACACTGTATAATGAAATTTCCAATAGAGAACTTTAAATAAGAAAATTCCAACAACTTGACTCGAATTTTGCAGCAATATTAATTGTTCAATATATATAGGCTTAAAATTTTCAGCATAGAACTTGTAAAATAATAAATTAAAAATAGGTTTATTTCACAATTATTGGATCTCAGTAAAACAGTATTTGTCAACAAATCCATACCACTTATGAATTCAATGCTATGTGATTTAGAGGTGAAATCCAGTGTTCTAAATAGCGCGCTATAGCGCCGCTATAGCGTTTTTGGACCCTAAATGCTAATTAAGCTATGGCATGAAAATACGCTAATTGCGCTACGGCCGCTATAGGGTAATAGCGGTCCGTTATAGCGCATAGCGTGTAGCGCGCTATTTGCGCGCTATGCATATTGGGCTTTTTTAGACAATTTATATGGGCTTAAATAAAAATCCATAAAATTTATTTTGAATAGAAAAAAAAAATAGAATGAATCATGATGCTTAAGATATTTTGTGTAGAAAAATATCGATAGTTTATGATATTATTATGGATATTTTGAACCATGGACTTTTGTACTAGTTCAATATGAATATTATAATTTCTTAATTAATTTGGTGTTATTTATTGTTCTATGAAACTTTAGATAATGTTAATATATAGTACAAATATATAATATAATTTTTGTAAAAAAAAAACGTTATTTGGAATAGCTTCCGCTATAGCTACGCTATTCGCTATAGCTTTTTCTGTAGCCTTCCCGCTATGACGCTATAAACGCTATTTAAAACATTGGTGAAATCAGATCAGATACGGAATGGATAGTGGTAAAACCATATCCATATATATCATATCTGTTTTTATTTTTCGAATACAAATACAAATTGGATTGGATATTTACAAAAATATTATTAAATATTATTGAAAAAATAACAAATTTCATAACATTTATCTAAGAGTGAGGCTATGGTGCTATGCATAGCAAGGATGGCTAGTGTACTACGGCTCAATATGGTATCTTTTAAAATCCTAACGGTCGATCCAACCGTTCAATGTGATAACCATATGAATATGTACTTGCAAACTAAATTTTATATTTTTTCGAATTTTTTTACTATTTTTTTAGATAGGTAGAATTTTGATGGTCCAGAATTTTCAGAAAACACTGATTTTTCTACCTATCTAAAAAAATAGTAAAAAAATTCAAAAAAATATAAAATTTAGTTTGCAAGTACATATTCATATGATTATCACATTGAACGGTTGGATCGACCGTTAGGATTTTAAAAGGTACCATATTGAGCCGTAGTACACTAACCATCCTTGCTATGCATAGCACCATAGGCTCACTCATTATCTAATTATAATAATGCCTAGCTTGAACCTTTTCCTTTGGTTTTTTTTGTGTGTGTATTTTGCCTATGTTCCGATACTGATTTGATTTTTCTAAATTATTTTTTTAATTCCTATTAATAAAAAAATTCTGTATATCCGATACTGATTCGTACCAAATGCAACGGGACCAATAATATCCGAGAGATTTTAGAGGTGGCTAAGTCCCCTATAAGTTGAATTTTTTTTTTTTTTCATTAATTTTAGTAAATTTTACGTGTTTAATATTTTTCAGTTCTTTTATAAAATAAAATTTTCTTCAATTTCAAATTTATGCTCCGTCAATTAGAGCATCTCCATCGGCTTGCATATGGAATTGCAAATATCGACGTGGCTCCGACGTGTCAATTTTATTTGAGTTCTCACCGATGCAGCGATCCTTTCAAATTTACAAGCTTTCATTATTTGCAAGCTTTCATCCGCATTTCATTTCGCTCTCAATTTTCTAGACTGGCGGAGAATAGCCAATCAAATTCGATCGATGATTCGCTCCATCGATCGAGCTCTTCTTCCTCTCCCCCCTTCCTCTCACAGACGAAGCTATTGCGCTCTATCGTTTCTTCCTCTCACTACCGTTCTTCCTCCCCGCTTCCCGTCCCATTCCGTTGTCACTGTTCCGTCGCCACCGCCTCCACTCTTCCCCTACACGTTTCCGCTCGCTCTGCTCTCCTGTTTTCTCTTCTTCTTCTTCTCCGGTTTCTTCGTTTCCATGCTCTTCTCCCAGGTACGGAATTCGAAGCGCCTCCTGACCTGAGGTTTACCCTCTGACGTGATCAAATTAACAGTATATCCCTTAATGAACATATGATAGTAGGTATTATCAGTACTCATAAGAGTTTTTAAATTAAGTATATCCCTTAACAGGTACTGCTGTAACAATATCATAGATAGTTCCTAATGAAGCAGGCAAATATCCTAAGTTGCCATACAGAACATGGCACCTCAAGTAGCACTCCCCTCCCCTCTTCTATTTCTTTCTACTCTTTTGTATTACTAGATAGACGAACTCAAAAAGCCTTTGGTTTCTCTCAAAGGTACTAACTACATCTATCTTTTTAAATTGTGCTATCATTCTATTTTTTTAAAAACCATCAACTTTTTTCAATGCTTGCTTTGTTCCAAAAACATATAGTAAAACAATCAAATTATTCATGTCTCCAAGCTGTTGTTATTGATACTGAATTTTATGAAGGGTGGTTAACAAAAACCAGTATTACAATACACATCTGTGAAGCATTGCTTCATTTCTTTGTTTTTTTTTTTTGGAATAACCTATACATTAACTCTAGAAAAAAAACAAGCTGCTAATTTTGTAATTACAATTTGAAAGCTGAGTATATGATATCACTACTGCATACTGGTTTTTCTTATGCTTTAGTTCATTTTTTTTTTTAGGTTTTTATTACCAGCTAAGTAAGCTACTAGTACGCTGCTGGTTAGCTACTGGTGTTGTAGGATCCGTATGAGGTGTTTGCAGAGAAGATGCATTGGTTGGCTAATTTTATTTTAGAGATCAAATTGTTGTAATTTCTTAGTAATTAAAGTTATGTGATGATGTTTATTGTTCTATGATGTTTATTTTATTTTAGAAATCAAATTTTTATTGTTCTATGATGTTTATGTGCTATGATGAACAGTCAGAATATCATATTGGAATGTGGGATGTGGGATCATGAATTTATCAATTTTTTAATTTTGAGAAAAAGGGATATGGTATTTGAATTACAAGGCTGTGGGCACTGACTTCAAATATCAGAATTAAAGAACTACTACACTACGGCAATATTCTGGTAATATAGTTTCAATATTCTGTCTGCAAGCTGTGGGCGAATTGGAGACGGAGAGACACAGAATTGGGAGCGAATTGGAGACGGAGAGAATTCGAAGTTACTGTTTTTATTGGTGTGAGCGAATTGGAGACGGAGAGAGACAGAATTGGGAGAATAATGAAAGGTCCTTAATACTTTAAGATCCGTGTATTGCAATTAGTATTATTTCACCAATGGAACTGTTTGGCAATTCAGCGCTCCCTTCTCCTTGACAGCTGTCTTGAAATTGCAAACCAATTTCAGCGTTGGAGATGCTCTTAGAGAGATTTAATTTGAGATAAAACAAGAAGCTGTTCGCCACTATATGTAGGGGGCCAAGAGCTAGAGGGACGCGTATCCTCTATAGTATTACTATACAAAGGGGCCCACTTTACGGTTTCAGATTAACTCAAAAACAGTGTCTATTCGGATATTGCAGGAAGCTAGTATTATTTGTACTTTGAGATTCGTGCAAAATTAAAAAAATAGTTCGGATCATCCACTACAACAAATATCGGTCTTCAGCAATCGGCACCAGCGACCAGTTCCGTCGCCGGTCGCTGAAGACCCCCTCCAAAAAAAAAAAAAAAAAAAAAAAATATTTTCGGCGACGACACCTTCAACGACCAGCGCCCACAGCCTTCAGCGACCGATTTGTCCCGGTCGCTGAAGGGTATTTGTAAGAAAAATCGTGATGCTCAAGTTTTCCTTCTCTCCGACTCTTTCCGTGTTTTAAGTTAGCCAAAAAATAAAAAATAAAAACCGCAGCCTCATCGTCCGGTCATCTATGTGACCCCCGCTGCCCGCCGCCCGGTCCTCTCTGTAACTCCGCCGCTGGAAGACCCTGACCCCGATCCCGATGCTGGAAGCCCCCGCCTCAAACGGCACCCTCGCCGCCATAATCTTCTATGACCGATTTGGTCGGTTGCAAAAGAGTCCCGCTGCTGTAGTGATCTCACTCTAGAGAACAGTGCCTCTGTAGTAATACATAGGATACGAATTCCCAAGAGAGAAGACCGACTTATGACGTGGCAATTAATGACAAAGTCGAAGAAGGGATGAGATGTCGGGGCAGGGATGGCGAGCGATCAGGGAAAAAATTTGGTCCGCAATTTGAAACTACAAAATGAGTAAAAATCAATTTTTCAGAAAAAAAAAAACTTGTTATTTGATTTATTTTCTTTTTAAAATGATAAAAATAAAAATTTCGGACATTTCGCACTAGTTTTTTCAAAACCTTTTCTCTTTGCTATTGCCTATTAATTGGTCGTCGTATATGATTTTTTATTATTACTGTTAAATAGTTTGACTATTTAATATTTTACTGTTATTTGTTTATATTATGAATTGTTATTTTTTATTTTATATATTTTTGGAAGAAATTGTGGGTTGTGGGTGTGATTTCACGATCTTCAATTTGTATGTTATATTATTCAATTTATTGATAATAATATTAAGTTTATTAATTTAAATATTTAATTTATGTGATTTATTATTCAACTTGAATATTATGTTCAGAGTTTTATTAGAACCTTTGGTAAAGCATAATTAATCAAAGTTCACCGGTTCTTTTTGCCTTAAAATTTAAGCTATACTATTTATTATTCAGTTTATTCATTTTAGTACTTAAATTATTTATCTTTATATCAGTTTATTTGTCTTAAAATTTAGACTACAAAGTTTTATTTTATTAATTATTATTTTCCAATTCAGGTTGTTGACTTTAGTATTCAAATTAATTATTAGTTTTGTGAGGTAAAGAAATATGATGTCTAAAATGTTGATAAGTAACAAAAAATGATGTTAACTGATCAAAATAGTTAGCAAAAACAATCATATTAACTTCCTGTTTATTGTATTACATATGGGATGGGACCCAAGGAGCAGTGATCCACAGACCCTTTCAGGAAGCACGTGCAATTAATATTGACAACTGACAATTAAGTGCTATAATAAATTAATAATACATGAAATGTAGCTTGATTCAGTAACAAGCAAACCATGATGAAGAGAGATTCCCTTTTTATATTAATCCATGTGCAGTCTAGAATCTCCTTTTCTTTTCTTTATTTAATTTTTACCCCTCAAGTTTGCTTTTCTTTTTTTTTTCATTTCTTTTGTGAAACATAAAGGGTAATCCAGCTCTAAAGACCTGACAAATTACAAACTAACACATGGGTTTCATATTTTTTATGAAAATACTCTCACCATTCAATCATTACTTAATGGCCCTCTTTGGTCAACAGTATCCACTAACCTGATTCGAATCCTGGTATCCATAAACCCGTTAACCCGATTCGACCTTTGCTTCATACTTGAATTACTCCCACAGAAAGTAACAATTTTATAAACAAAAAAATTATTTACAACAGAATATAAAATTACAAAGCTAATTTTAAAAAATGATTTTTAGACTGTTGTGGTACATAATTTGAGAAAGCTGTAAATTTGTCTAAATCAGACCTAACAATAATTATTGAAAAGTAAAGCAATTTCAGATAACATGGATTTTAAGATATTGACAGTGTTTTTTTTACTTCATACAATGCACGAACAATAAAGTCAAAACTGTATATAACTCGTACGCTGCATACAGCCAAAACTGTGTTTTCAATATCTTTATCTTCATTAAATCTATCTTGAAACACCAATTGACATAATATTTAGTATTAATTTTTACAACTGCCAGTAGACCATGAACTCAAAACAAACTGAGACAAGAACCGACTCCAACTCAACCCGATCCACTAATCTTTTGTTCAGATCCACCAATCAAATGTCTATCTTTTACCTTTTGCCTTTATATAAAGAGAACTGTTTTTTAACTGATGGATAATTAAGAGAAAATTGGGCACATAGAGCTGTCAATAAAACAATATATCTTGTTGTACCAAACAAAACAAAGGGGAGAGGAGAAGAGTGATGTAAGAGGAGACACTGGTATTTCATGCTTGCTGAAGTTGACAAGGAAAAAGATGTAGAGAGAGAGAGAGAGAGAGAGAGATTAACAATAAAATCTGTTCTATGACAATGGGTATACAGGGAGGTTTGCTGAGAAGAGTCTTCTCGAAGGGCCGGTCGGATGAATGCAATGTACTCTCCCTCCTTCCTCAATTTTGTGTTCTCATATTATATGTTGAATTTGGATTGAAGAATACATTTTATTGATTTATTCTGATCAATTACATGAGCATTGCATGTGTATTTATAGCCCAATTCTATATAGCCATTTGTTGCTTTTCTAAATTTCTGAATTATGTATTCATCTTTAGTTCTTTATGGAGTTTTAACCCAATTTTTTTTTTAGTAAAGGTTGGAGGTCAAGCCATCCAACTATTAAATATCCATAAAGGATTGCCCCTTCCGGGTTTCGAACGTTTTAACCCAATTTTCATGCTTTGTTAAGAGTTATGTCATGTCTGTACTGGTTTGTCAGTACCAGCATATATCAGTACTGGAACTAATACACAATTTGATTAACTCAGCAGGGACAAAGTTACTCTGAAGGTGCTCAATCAAAAGTTAAATGGGTAGATTCTGTCAAAATTTACCTATGTGGAAATGAAATGAATTCAAAGATAATTCAACAAGAATTAGAAGAAGAACAAGAGTTGGAGGATTCTGTCTCTCATAAAAGCTCTGATGCGAATTTAACAAGAAAACAGAATTTGGTAACGGATTCGAGCAATGGTGAAGTTCGAATGGAATTGCATGAAGATCGAAACGGGGACCGCAATGCAATGCCGGAGAAATTGTTGCAAGAAGAAAGAGCTGCAATAGTTATACAATCAGCCTACAAAGGCTTCATGGTTTGTTTAATTTTGTAAAGTTATGATGAAATTTTGTTTCTCCTAAAGTTCTACCCTTGAAAGAATAAATACTTGACTTATTCATTGAGTAAGATTATAGTAATATGCATATTACAGATCAACCCGTACTATTAATGCATATCTCTATTTTGTAAAATTCAAAAAATCAATATGTACCATTATACATGACCTCCATATGAAAATGTATCTAGAGATTAAATTTTACAATTTGTAGAACTTCTATTATTTTTTAAATAAGTAGAAAATCACTGCTTTCCATAATTTTTAGATCAAGTGATCATGGTTTGTTTAATTTTACAAATTTTGATGAAAAACTTTTTCTCCTAAAGTTCTAGAAAGACAAAATTAATACTTGATTGATTAATTATTATTTTTCAGGCAAGAAGGCGATTTAAGGAAATGAAAAAGGTAGAGCAAGGAACAGAAGAGGAGGAAGGAGAAGAAATGGTAAATAATGACTTGTATGCAAACACAGATGCAGCAACTGTGGATACATCAACTGAAGTTCAAATTGGGGAATCATTTAGCACTCTCAAATTTAGTGAAGACAGTGTGTCTTTGCATTGTAAGGGCTTTTCAAAAGACAAACCCCCTGTTTTTAAAGTGAAGGTAATCATTATCTCTTACAAATAAACATAAGAAAAATGTTTTATATACCATTGCAAGGTTATAATTTCCTATATAGTGTCCTTGTAAGATAGTAATATTGCGGGTAAAGATTTTAACAGAGCAGTTTTGGCTTCATGCAGCCAACAGATTATAGAATCAAAACAGCGTTGCATATGATTCGTGTGTGCATGAAACCAAAACTGCTCTGTTACAATCTCTTTACTCTAATGATCCCTCATAAAGATTGGTCACAATTTTAATATTCTTCAATCTATGAAAAAAATAACTATTTTAAGGGGCAAAGAAGAAATAGTCAGGCACTTTTGTCTTTTTTTTTCTTTTCCCCAAAAAGAAAGCAGTGAAGAGGAACACAGAAGAAACATATTACAGAGCAGTTTTGGCTTCATGGAAATCATATGCAGTTTTTATTCTATAGTCCGTGCACTGCATGAAGCCAAAATTGCTCTGTTAAAATATTTACCCTATATTACCATTTTTCAGGGTTATGAACAGAGACTATTCCATTAATTGACATTCTATTTAAGCAAGATACTGGTGCATCTGATATTTTGCATGCCACAAGAAACTTTCTCTTTGTTTAAATATAGTAATTTTGTTAGTTTTTTTATTTATTTATTAGGAAGAATGGGATGATAGCACTGTGAGTAGCAATGTATCAAAAATGAGAATGCAAAACCGCCTTGAAGCAACCACACGGCGTGAAAGAGCACTTGCTTATGCTTTCTCACAACAGGTACAATATATATTTGAAGAACACTTGCAACTTTAATTGCAAGGGCCAACTCAAATTTTTGTTTTACATTGTCTTTTGTTAACATTTATACATCAGTACTGATAGTCTGATACAAAACAAACTTGGGTTAATACTAGGATATTAACCAGCTGACATGTACCTTGCAATTTTTTTTTTTTTATAATTTAAAAATCAAATTATCGGGTTGTTTTCGATCAAATAGATGGACCGAACTAATAGTAGTTTCTATGAGTTGCAGCATGTTTTTCGCTACATAAAATCTGAAAACTATTGGTTCGGTCCCAGTGGGGCCTGTGAAACCCGCGGGCTCTCTCATCTCCTTCATTTTCTCTCTTTCACTGGTCCCCCATTGTTTTTCCACATGGTGTGACCATTGGTGTGGTATTTGTGGAAATCGATAGCCTGCCCTTAGTGGGACCGAACCAACGGTTCATTCCATTTATTTATCGAATAAAAAAATCAATTGATCTTGTTTCCAATAATTTGATTTTTTTTAATTTCTAATAATAAAAAAAATTGTGTACCTTGAACCATTAACTACTACACCAGAGTAATTATTTTACTAATTAGACTCAATTATCAGCTGAGAACTGGCAACACAAAGAAAAGATTAAGCAGGTGCGACTCAACCGAGCATAATGTGAGCTGGAGCTGGTTAGAGAGATGGATGGCAACCCGCCCGAACCCAGAATCCGATAGCCCGCAACCCGAAGATTGCGTAAGCAAAAACTTGGAAGAGTTTTACGCTACCACAAACCGTAAAACAATCCTCATGAAAAATAGAAGGCTGGATGTCAGTTTTGAAGGAAAAGAGAGCTGTGGGTCCAATGATATTTCTGTGAATTTTGAGGGGTTTAATGCAAAAAGTCAGAGTAGCACACCCAGTGAACGTAATATAGTAAAGAATAAACCAAAGGCCAGTGCTTCAAGAAGTGTGCACAGGAGGAAAGTCTTGTCAGAGAGCCGTTGCAACAGTAGGTCGAACAAGGTGAGAAAAATCAAATATAAATATCTAAAGACTAATTTTTTTTTTTAATGTTAATGTACTTTTGTTTATTTTTAGGTGATAAAAAAGGAGCATAGTACACAAGAAAAGAGCAGCAACCTAGAAGAGGCCAAAGACTTGAATACCTCCGAGTCAATTGTTGAATTTTAAATGCGTGTTTATATGTAAATAACTATTATTAGTTATTAGAGGATGAATATGATTATATCAATATTGGTTTTTCTGTTTTTGGTGTGTTCAGTATATTTTAATTCTTCAAGTTGGTTTGAAACTCTTGAAAGGACAATTCAAATTCTCTTAATTGATTGATTACAAACAGATGCTTTTGTTTTATTTTAAAGCATAGCAGCACTACCAGAACAGAAAAATTGGGGAATTTCATGTATACCCCTAAAAAACCTCGAAATTACCTTCCCCCCCCCCCCCCCCCCTCTAAAATTCATACTTTATTTTTTTTTAGTGTAGAATGAATACTTCATAAATTTAAAATGAGTTTTAATAGAAAAGTCAATAAATAGGATAAATTTGTGAGTTTTAGAAATTTAGAAGTGTATAAATATGATATTATAAATTTTTTAGGAGATATATGTAATTTCGAGGTTTTTGAGGGGTATACATGAAATCCATCAAAAGAAAAATCATACTAATATTAAAAGAGCACTACAAGGACAAGCCATTTATTAATTGAAGATGCAAATCTCACAGGAGTTCAAGTACTATTACCACAGAGAAAAAACGTGAACCAATACAGGTACAACTAGCATAGTTCCCATTACCAGAAATTGTTGAGCTGGAAACTAAATATTCATGGCAGTGCAGGTAGGACCCGCCCGGTGCACGTCCCGAACCCTACATTGTAGTCTTTCCCCTGCCAAATACAAGCAAGCATAAAAGGAGAGATTTTGTAAGTAAAAATTTTGAGGTATTTTTATTGAAAGCTTCTCAAAACCATTTGTTATAATTGGCAAACATAATATTTTCTTCATGTGTTCTTTATTATCTTATTTGTTATAGTTGATGTCCATCAACAAAAATCAGTGCTTCGTCATCAAAAGAGACGCAACAACATGTACAAAGAACAAAACAGAAGAAAATTCTATTACGCGGTCATAATCTATCAATCCAAACAAAAATTTGTTCAAATTTCAAGAGATCTGATATTCTCAATGCACATATATTGTCTGTGCTATGGATCCATATCTCCATTTTCAAAATTCAAAATTCAAACAGTTAATTTGAACCGCTCAACATGATCTCCAAATGAAAATGTACTTGGAAATCAAATTTTATATATTTAGATAGTTAGAAAATCATTCTTTAGATTATGTTATTTTCTACCTATCTCAAGAAATAGTAAACAAATTTTAAAAAATGTAAACTTTGGTTTCCAACTACATTTTCATATGTATATCATGTTGACCAGTACGGGAAGGAATCCAAAAACCAACAAAGTTCTATCAGATCAGTAAAGTGTTTTGCCGGTAATTTACTCTGATAGCCGTAAATATTCCAAGAGGTGAAACAAAAAAAGAAAGAAAAATAAAGTACCTTGCAGCAGCCGGTAAATATAACCTCATCCCCATCTTCCAAAAACTTGCGGTCTGATTTTCCAACACTTAGTGTTTTCTGTGCATTCCATGTCATCTCTAGCAAGCATCCCAGTGAATCTGGCTCCTAAAAAATATCATCTTACTATATCAGAATCTTCTTTGGTCAGACAATGCATCAGACTTTTAACTTTGCAATAGCAAAAAAAAAAAAAAAAAAAAAAAACCTAAAAATTTAACTCTTTTGAGCTCGGCAAAAGTTATCAATTGTAAGGGTGTTAAGATAAGCAAAAAAACTCTGTTGTCTTTTGTCTTATGAATAGATCTAGAATTTGAGAGGACGTGATAGATCATACAAATATTTTTGGAGAAGTTACATGTTTCAAATGGAGAAAATATGAAATTACGTACAGGTCCACTAATGGTGCCGGTTCCAAGCAGGTCACCCGGTCTCAAGTTGCATCCATTGATTGTGTGGTGTGCTAACTGTTGTGTTACCGTCCAATATCTGCAAAATATATTAAAAAGTGTTATAAGAAAATCCAATGTTTATTTGTTTAGAGAGAGAGAGAGAGAGTATTTGAATTCTCACAGATGCTTGAAATTGCTCTTTGTGACAACGGTAGACTCATCATGGTCCTTGGGTTTGATCGAAACCTATTTTCAAAGTAAACCTTCATCATTCGAATAAAAGTAATATTTCCTATCAAGGATTGCTCTTGAATTACACAATTGATAAAAAAAAATACATATGACCATCAAATAATGTTAAGTGAATACCTCAAGGGAAATGTCATAGTTTTCGTGTGCCTTTTCTACCAAGTAAGGCAATGGCACAGGATCCTACATATATATATACCATATTAGGGCCAAATATATATAAAAACTTAAAACTAACTTTTGCAACTGTATATGAAAGTACAAAATCTCAAAGGACCTGAGTTGGAGCATCACAAGCAAACGGTTCAAGCGCATCTAAAGTAACAATCCATGGTGATACTGTGGTATCTAAGATTATATAATGTTGCAAAACAACAATCAATATCTCTAATTATGATACATATTTTTCCAAAAAATAAACAAAAGAGAAGGACACTCACTAAAGCTCTTGCCAAGGAAAGGACCAAGAGGCACACATTCCCAAAATTGAATATCTCTGGCTGTTAAAAAAAATATATCAAGTCCAAATATTTTCAAGGGTGCGTAAGCAAGATATTTTTTTAAGGTTAACTATGTAAAAGGTATCTACCACTCCAATCATTCATTAGAACAAGGCCAAAGATGTGATCGGCAGCATTGTTAACATCTATAGGTTTTCCTAGCTCGTTTCCGGGCCCCACTACTGCTGCCTGTATATTTCAATATCATATTAGAAAACAATACAAAACATTGTTTGTGGGAAGGCTTGATAAATCCAGGTGACTTATCAGTAGACTTAAGAAGTTCAATTCAGCTTCTGATCGATTTCAGATTTAACTTGATCTGTAAAACTAGGAAAAATATATTTACTGTTTAATATATAATCAATGCACAAACATACAAGTGCCAGGTCAATTTAGTAAGAAATAAATTTATCTAACCATTTCAAGTTCGAAATCCAGCTTCATAGAGGGTCCAAAATATGGGGTTGAACTTCCCATGGGAGGGCCTTGACCTCTGTTTATATATTTACACTATGTTAAACATTCAAACTAGAACACAAAAAGAAGTATAAAAGTATATAAGTTGGGCTATGGTGCATTGAAATGTATAGGCCCTCTTGTGCATTGGACTCTAAATCGTTGGATTCGAAGTCCAAACAGCCAATTCAAACCGTTCAAGTTGATCTCCGTATTAAAACGTGCTTGGAGACCAAATTTTACATTTCTGGAAATTGTTTGCTACTTTTTGGAATTTTTGAAAATCGCTGTTTTTTAATGGTCCATAAATTTCTGAAAAACAACGATATAACCAGAGACCACATATACTATATTTATTCTGGTTTTGAGTTTGCACTTTTTTGGCAAACAAATTAGGTATTAGAACCATGATTTGTCGTAATTCATTCATAAAAACCCCACACAACAAACTAAGTTAATAAAAATAAAGCTGACTGGTACTTGTGATGCTGAATAGATGAACCATGTCATACCTACTGGACAGTACCAACATTTTAACAGCATTACAGAGTGAGGCTATGGTACTATGCATAGCGCACATTAGTTTGTACTATGGATTCATATCTTAATTTTCAAAGTTCAAATAGTCAATCCAAACCACTCAATATGATCTTTATATAAAAATGTATTTAGAGGCTAAACTTCATATTTTTTAGAATTTATTTACTATTTTTTCAGATTACTAGAAAATCACTACTTCCGGATGGTTTAGAATCTTTAGATCAAGTGATTTTCTACCTATCTAAAAAAATAGTAAAAAAATTTAAGAAACTGTAAAATTTGGCATCCATGTACATTTTCATATGCAGATCATATTGAACGGTTCAAATCGACTGTTTGGATATTAAAAATGGAGATATGGATCCATATTACGGACCAGAAAATAAAGATATTGAACGGTTCAAATCGACTGCATTCTGCATAGTACCATAGCCTCATTCTTAAAAAATTATTATGTTGTTAGTTTTACCTGGGGCGTATGACATCGGTGCCAGAAATAACAATAGAAGATGACCTGCCATGGTAGGCTATTGGCAGTTGATACCTAAATAATTCCAATAACTAATTATTCTCTTTAAAAAAAAACAAGCAGTGCATATGTATATTTGAAGTATATACAATTTCATAAACGAATATAGAGTAAAAAAGAATAACATGAATTACCAGTTAGGTGGAATTGCATTCTCTGCGCCCCGAAACATGGTACCACAATTCTTGGCATGATGTATAGAAGAGTAGAAATCAGTATAATCACCTATCACTATAGGTAAAACCATCTCTACCTCACTCTGCACATAACATCCAATTAGTAACAACAATTTATAATTTTATACATCAATCCAATAATTTATAATTATATAACTGTCAAATTGATTTAATTGTACAAGATGAAGGTAGGATTTCAGTACCATTGGTACAAGGCATTTTTTTTTCAAGGCATCATTGTCACGTAACACGGGTTTGTCAGCTGAGAAGCAAAAAAAAGATAAAAGTTATCAAAAATTAAACTTATGCAACCTCAGAAAACAATTTTTTTCTGATAAAAAAATCATACCTTTATCATTTTAAGTTTGAATGCACCAAAATTATAAAGAAAACAATTTCTACCTGATAAAATTTTTTGAAGAGTAGCTCGCGCCTCCTTCCAAGCAGGCCTTCCCATTTCAAGAAACTTGTTAAGTGATGGCTGTAAATTGAAAATCAATCATTAAATACCTAAAATTCATATAAAAAAGTAATTTATATAGTAGTAAATTTCAAACAAAATTTTTTAATCTAGCTTCAAATCCTTTTGACTTTTTGGTATATTTATTGGTACTTTTCTCAAAATATGAATAGTACCTGAGAGAAGCACGTGGAGCCTTTGAGGTGGGGTCCATCGAACAGTCCTGCCTCAGCAACAGCAGAGAGGTCAAGCACGTAATCACCTATCGCCACCGCCGGACGTGCCACGCTGGCTCCCTCCACCGGTGATCTTGGTCGGAAAACGCCGTAGGGGAGGTTCTCTAGCGGGAAGTGCGACCCTTCGCTTACTTGTACAAACGATTTCAACCCCATCTCTCTCTTTCTCTTTCTCTTTCTCTTTCTCTACGCGAGCGCTCAATGAGTCAGAGACTGAGAGGGAGAGAGAAGAGAGACTCTTTGAGCTTTCTTTTTAGTAGCTGAGTCTGAGTGGCCTTGTTGATCACGCTCTTTTGGATATTCCGGAATCATTTTAATATTTATAAATATAGCGGGTAATTCGGAACATTTCAAATGACCCGCTAGAGAATGGCATCACAGGAATAGTTATAGTAGATCTTTTAAATTTGGATATTCCTGCATCATTTTAATATTTATAACGTAGCGGGTGATTCGGAACATTTGAAATGAACCGCTAGAGAATGGATTCACGGGAAGAGTTACAGGAGATCTCTAGATTCTTTTGTAAAGGCACAGGATATCTTGCTGACTGCTAGAATGGCTGTCTGGGACCGGAATCATAATTCAATTCGACAAGCGTCATCTCTTGGTATTTAACTCGAGCACAGAGCACCTTCTACGACTTTTTTACGTGCCAATGAGAATGCAGGAGTAAGGAGGAAAAGAAGAGGTTGGTATTGACTATTGAGACTTGAGAGGTTGGTAGGCATGGCTCGCTTGGAGATTGGGGGTTGGTAGTTCCGTAGTTACAAATTAATAGTTCGGGTTCAGTTCGGCAAGGTCAAAAATTTGTGATTCCGGTATAATTCGGGTATAATTCGGAAATGATTCGATACAATAAAAAAACAAAAAAAAAAATCCAAAAAAAACCATAAAAATTGTTTTTTTTAAAACAATTAAAAAAATTCACGTTTTTATCGCGAATAATTCGTCAACTCGCGTTTTATTCGCGAATAAAACGTATTATACGTTTTTCTGCGTTTTATTCGGAGTTTGGTTCGGTAACGTCGAAAAAACGAATTATACGCAAATTATACGCGAATCTTGTCACTATGGTTGGTACCAGATGGGTAGTTGCCTAGTTAAGGAGAGTACGAATCTGCTTTTAAACAGGAACTTATTTTTTCTCATTTAACAATTTAAATTTTTTTTGCATGAATTTCATATATGAATCTTGACGAAAATTAACAGTTAGATGAGAAAAAAAAACAGGTTCTCCAAAGAAATAACAACCGATTTTATTTCAGTTGGAGAAGAGTTCATCTCTTGCGCGATATTACAGAAATGATCTAATAGTTTCAAATAGATTTAGGCCGATCATTTTAGAATGAACGGTCTAAATCAATTTTTTTTTTATTATTCAAAAAATGTTCCAACAGTGGAGTAGGGGCCGATTTGATGGGCATCAAATCAAATATGATCTAATATTCGATCAGAACTATTTGATCTGCATCAAAATTCACGTGAACAACTTTAAGATCCGCACTGATCAAGTTTGGTGGATAATTATTGATTCTTCATAAAGAGTGTTAAACCTGCAAATATTTTTAGTTATGCCACAAGTTTAGCTTTTCTCTTCATTTTTGTTTTTGGATGAATCTTGTATTATTTTTTTCTCATTTAGAAAATATGTATTTAGTGTGGCTAATGTGTAGTGTAACTCTTAAAAATTAAAACAATAATTTTTTATGTTCTTCTATTAAAAATACTGCATGTTATATCATGTTGTTTATCATTATATTAAAACACTGCATGTTTCATTATATATATTTTCAATGTTTTGAAAAAAAATTTATTTGTATTAAAAATTATACAGAATAATTTATATTTTAAAATTAACATTTTCTATTAATATTTTTCGAAATGAAAATGAAAAAACAGTCCTAGTTTAAATAAACGGGGAAAAAATGTGAGTGGGCCCTGGGACACGTGGATGGTCAGATGGATGAAGCTTGGAAAAATCTCGCCAATCGCAATCAACTGTTTGACTAATAAAACGACGTTTATCTGCACACGTCAATTCTACTTCTATCAACTAGTAGCTACAATTCCTATTACGAACATTTCCGCCAAGATGTAGCTACAAATCTTCTATCAAGTCCCATAATTTCTTTTTAGACAGTAATAAGAGAGAAGATCACTTGATATATAATTTTCTATTTTGACTATCTCAACAACCTTTAAACATAAAGATTAAGTTGAAAATTCAACATTACAAATAGAGTGAGGCTATGGTGCTATGCATAGCAAGGATGGCTAGTGTACTACGGCTCAATATGGTACTTTTTAAAATCCTAACGGTCGATCCAACCGTTCAATGTGATAACCATATGAATATGTACTTGCAAACTAAATTTTATATTTTTTCGAATTTTTTTACTATTTTTTTAGATAGGTAGAATTTTGATGGTCCAGAATTTTCAGAAAACACTGATTTTTCTACCTATCTAAAAAAATAGTAAAAAAATTCGAAAAAATATAAAATTTAGTTTGCAAGTACATATTCATATGATTATCACATTGAACGGTTGGATCGACCGTTAGGATTTTAAAAAGTACCATATTGAGCCGTAGTACACTAGTCATCCATGCTATGCATAGCACCATAGGCTCACTCTTACAAATATATATGATCTATATATTATATCTGCATATCATGTTCATGATGTATGATGAAATTTGGTATATATTTCACTATACATAATGTAACTTAAAATTTCAATAGTTCGGAATTAACAGTCCTAGCTAGGTGCATCAGGATTTTTTTTAAAAACCATAAATAAAATAATTAAATTTACCAAAACAACATGATTACCCGAAGATTTACAAAAACCATCAGAACCGAGATGCCAATTCGGTCCGAACGAATTTTTTTTCTCCGGACCGAATTGGCATTTCGGTCCCCCTTTTTTTCACAACAAATCAATATTAAAGCTTGTGGCCGATCGTGTGGCCCCCTTTGGACCGAACAGGCCTGGACCGAATTGCCAATTCGGTCCGAAGGATTTTTTTTTCTCCGGACCGAATTGGCAATTCGGTCCAGTTTTTTTTTTTTTTTTTTTTTTATAGAAATACTAAGAAGAACAAAATAAAGAAATCTAATACTGAAAATTTAAATTTTTTGTTAGATTACTTCTTTTGATTTATAATTAGCATATTTATACTAAAACACACTAAAATACTTGAAATTAAGTTGAATTACACTATATTACAATAAATTATGTTGAATTACACTATATTACAATAAATTATATTGAATTACACTAAATTACAATAACTTCGTTAATTATGTTGAAATACGGTAAATTATGTAAAAGTAGACCGATTATGTGTCATCTTTCATGAATCATAAAAAATAGTAAAAAAATTCCAAAAATAGTAAAAATTGGTAATCTGCAAGTTCATTATGTAACTAATTTACTGAGCTACTTGGATTGAATAATAAAAATAAAAATCTTAATCAGAAACTTCAACTCAAGTTTTGAGGCTCTTCCCTTTGTTTTTTGGCGATTCTGAATTTCAAAATCCAGCATAGCGGGCACAGATGCATACGCATTTTCGCAAGCTTTCCGAAAAGTGGTCATTTGCTGAAATCGGACACTCGAGCGTCATTTTATGACCGTTTGAAGTTTCGCTATCGTTTTTCGCCTTTTTAGTGAAGATATCGTCCCTATTTATATGTAATTTAGCGTAATTTATCGTATTTTAGCGTAATGTAATGTAATTTAGTGTAATTTAACTATTATAGTGTAATTCAACATAATTTCAAGTAATTTAGCGTATTTTAGTATGAGGGGGGATCAAGTTACAACAAATTTGAGTTACAACAAAGTTACAACAATCATTTTTTTCATTTTCAAAGTCCAAATCGTCGATCCAAACCGTTCAACATGATTATCTAAATAAAATGTGATTGCATATCAAATTTTACATTTTTTTGAATTTTTTACTATTTATTAAGATGAGTACAAAATTTAATGGTCTGAATATGACTATTTTTTGTAAAATAGTTAATAAATAGTAAAAAAAATTCAAAAAAATGTAAAATTTGATCTGCAAGCACATTTTATTGTGGAGATCTTGTTGAACGGTTTGGATCGACGATTTGGACTTTGAAAATGAAAAAAATAATTGTTGTAACTCCAATATGTCAAAATAAGTAATCTATCAAATAATTTTAAAAAAAATTCAAATTTTGATTTCTTTATTTTGCTCGTCTAAAAAAAAAAAAAAAAAAAAAAAAAAAAACCTGGACCGAAATGGCAATTCGGTCCAGGCTAAAAAAAACCTCTGGACCGAATTGCCAGTTCGGTCTGGCCTTTTTTTTTATTTTCTTTGATTTTCTGTGCCGCAACCCGTGAAAACAGCGAAAAAAACAGCCAGACCGAATTGGCATCTCGGTTCTGATGGTTTTTGTAAATCTTCGGGTAATCATGTTGTTTTGGTAAATTTAATTATTTTATTTATGGTTTTTAAAAAAAATCCGGTGCATCATCAAATAACACTTAAATTATATAAATTAGATTGTTAGACTAACTATTTGTACAATAATATACAAATAATCTTACTTTTCAACTTTATTTTTTTTTAATTCATTTTCAGAACTATCTAAATAATCACTATCTATCCCTCCTTCAATAATAACATCATTCGTTAGATAATAGTAAGCAAGCAAATTGCTTCAAGTAAAATAAAAGATAAAACAAATTTAACGATACATAAGCATGATTTGGTTCTAAAATTATGTTGATAAAGATTCAATTTATTATAGGGCTTGATTGGTAAAACAAATGAGCATTTTATAAGTTATTTTTTAAATTGTTTTATGTATTCATTTTTCATCATTTTCTTGACCGCTTGATCATGTACAAAATGAATTCAAAACTTTAAAATTTTTGCATGTACATGCATCACTCACAAAGTACATAGATTTCAACGGTTTGAATTCGTAGTTTGAAGTCAATCCGATAGCCTTTTGGAGGTGAGCACATCACACTCTAGTTTTGCTCATATATAAAACTCCAACACAAATTAGTTTGAATTGTTTAATCACAATGATTGTAAAATCCAATTGGTTTGATACTGGATCGATGCAACATGTTAATTAAGATACCTCTATGCAACGTAACACCAAGCAAAACACAACGCCACATGATATTAGTCCTAATTCATATCCTAAAATGTTAGCCATATATATATGACTACATGCATATATATATATGTCACCTCTCACTGTTCCTCCTATATATGATCACCTCTTAAATTCATGTGACCTCTCTCTACTGATCTCTCTATCTCTTCTGTAACTAGGGCTCCTCGACCGTCGACCTTCGCTTCTTGTCCTCCTCTTCCTGTCACTGTTCCTCCTATGATCAACTCTTTCATGTGACCTGATCTCTATACTCTCTGATCTATCCCTTCTATAACTGGAGCTCCAGCCTCGACTCCAGCTATACGACCTCCCAGACCTCCCGTACAACTCCTTCCCAAGGTCATCTCTGATCTTCTTGGCATGTATGTAATTGCAAAACCCACGCATGTTGCATCTGTTCCAATGTAATCGCCGGCATGTCGCCCCAAAAAAATCAGTGACTGGTGTGTAATCAACTATAATAGGCCGACCATTGTAATACCTCCCTTTAAGACCTCGCATGGCAGCTTCCGCCTGCTCTTCATTACAGAATTGAACGTATACATTGCCAATCATGTGGTTGGCAAGGTTATCACACACATTTAAGCTCTCAATTTCACCATATTTGCTCAACTCTTCAAAGATGTCTATGTAGAAGTTTTCAAAGTGTTTCTGCAGGCTCTTGTCCAGCTGGGCAATGTCAGGAGTGATGATCATGTCGGGGCGTTGGTACATGTTGGAGAGTAGTAGTGTACGCGAGATGGTGGGGCGGTTATGAAGCTGCCGGCAACCATTCCCATGGCGACATGCCCCGGTTTTCAAGTAGAATGGGCAGTTCCCACGATCCTTCTCCATGCCAAAGGAGGTTCAACACCTGAACTAGATGGATTAGAAAAGAATTGAATTATTAAGTAATTGATGGCCAAGAAACGCATATATTTGATGGAGCCAACAAGTTCCTTCATGGCTTCATTGTAACCTTATGATGACCAGCTAGCTAGCTGACCCCATACAGAGAATAGGAGAAATAGTTTAGCTTCTCGCTCTATTATGAAATAATATGATCGAGATCGTTAAAAGATTGGTTCTTGCAACCTCAACTGGAGTGATATACTTAAATAAATGCACGTAATTAATATATCATCATGAATTCCTACTTACAAATTGTATATAATTAATGCAAAGGCATATACTACTACTGTTATGAAATATGATAGAAAATAATCAAAAAGGAAATGTAGAGAAATCTTAATTACCTTGTTGCAGTGAGGGAGCGAGAGAGAAGAGAAATTAATTAAACCTCCAGAAGCGCGATTGGGAAAAGAGGTATCTCATCGCCGATTAAATAACCAATTTGACGGCCAGATTTCTTCCATCTGAAGATCCGCAACATTAGCTGCAAATTGAACGGCTATACATAATATTCAAAAACTTCGGATCCCTCAAGTTTCAACCAACTCCATTTAACTATCGCTAACTCTGCAAAAGTAAATATTTTCCTGGAACAGTTTCACATAGACCGTGTCAAGTGGATGGGTCTTTCGCTATCCCTCGAGTATTAATACCTATGCGCACGAAAGTATTTATATCTATGCACGTAAGTATTTATACAGATGAATAATTTTTATGTAATTAATGGTCTAGACTTTAAATAAGATCCGATTTTGAGATATATGGTTTGTACCAGATTAATTTTCAGTGACACATAACACTACAATATTATGTCAATTAACGAACAATTTGGTAAATCACAATCGCTGGTCTTATTTATTATTTTGTTTCTTCTCGTTTAGGTGCTTATTTGCACCATATCTATCTATGCGCCAATTAAAATAATACCAAAACATTGACCGAGCAGTGAGAAATTCAATAAAGTTTCATATAGAACAATTGATATTATTTTCACATGTTTAGATATGTTGATCCTTAAACCAAACGCAACTATTTAAAATGTAAAAGATCTTTGAAAAGATTTGGTGTTTTATAATGTTCACCTTTTTAAACGAGAGAAATAAAATTAATTCTTTTTGACGAAAAACAACACTTATTGAAAGAGTTAATTAGACAAATACAGAAGCAAATTGAAAATGACTATGTAATTGCTAAATAAATTGAATCTTTTGATTCTTTTTTTTTATATAAATTACATTCAATAGAGCAAATCACACAAAAAAAAAAAAAAATGCTTCTTATATTATGATTATGAAAAATCAGAATCACAGAAACCAATTAGGGAGATATTCTTAAAAAAATCATTAGTAAGAAAATGGGCATTTACCTATTGCAGAGATGTAATCCCTCATCTATTAATCAATAGCTTCAGATAATTTTGTAGTTTGCATTTGTATGTTTCTATTTCTTTTATTTTTCCCTTATTTGTATCAGAAGCTTTACTTCTATTACAATTGTCAGTAGGACCTACCATCCTTCAATATAAAAAGAAGAAAAGAAAAGAAGCATTCGGCAAAATTTGATTCCAAGTCAAAAATTACAATTTTAATCTGCAAGACCTCAAGAAATTTACCAGAACTTACAACAACTAAATTTGAGAACCTATCCGAACACTAACTCTTCTCAAAAGTATTGCATATTTCTATGATTATTTTTATCAGAAGCCAAAAAAATGTCATCATTTCTCAACAAAATTGGCAATTTATAGTGGTCAAGTCCATACCGAGAGTTCTTTCTTAGACTGGTGGAGAGGAGAAGAGAAGAGATGCATTGGTCCCACCGAACCCAAAGGAATTAGATAGAGCAGCTCGGATTGGCATTTTCTTTGCATGGAGTAATGGTGCATAAGCCCCCTCAAAGACCGGGTCTACCTTCTCTAAATTCAGTGTTCCTGGAGCTATTCCCTAAAACAGGTGCCATTACTTATTAATTTGTTTTCAGGAGTGAGGCTACGGTACTATGCATAGCGCATATTGGTCCATACTATGGATCAATATCTTCATTTTCAAAGTCCAAACAATCAATCTGAACCGTTTAACATGATCTCCATATGAAAAATTACTTGTAAAACAAATTTTAAATTTTTTTACATTTTAGATGCGTAGAAAATCACTTGATCTAAAGATTTTAGACCATTCAAAGTACTGATCCTATCTAAAAAAATAGTAAAAAAGTTATAAAAAAATGTAAAATTTAGACTGCGGGTACATTTTCATATGAAAATTATGTTGAACGGTTCAGATTGACTATTTGGACATTGAAAACAAAAAAATGGATCCGTAGTACGGACCAATCTGCGCTATGCATAGTACAATAGCCTCACTCTTTTTTTTTTCTATGTATATATTTGACACTTGATATACCATATGTATCTTAAAAATTATTCTGTCAAGGTTATATGCATTGCTATTATAACTTAGTTTGGTGAAGTGACTTTCAGACATGGTTATCCACCTGCACTTAGCATAGTGAAAACAGGCAAATTTTTCAGTTTTTAATTCTCCAATTTGGCACTCGGCATGTTGGTTGAAAAGATAAGCTTGCAAGTTTGGGAAATCTGTATTATACTGCACCTATATATTCTGTATATGTAGAGAGAGAGAGAGAGAGAGAGAGAGATTACATGGTGGATAGCAAGCACACTAAATATAGCCTCAACAGCACCAGCTGCCCCGAGAAGATGCCCAACTGCCCCCTAAAAAAACACATAAAACCATGTTGTTAGCAAACAAACTAAAATTATAAAGAAGATTGATAAAAATGAAAGAGTTAGGCTATGGTACTATGCATAGCATAGATTGGTCCGTGCTATGGATTAATATTTTCGTTTTCAAAATTCAAATAGTCAATCTGAACCATTCAACATGATTTTCATATGAAAATGTACTTGCAGACCAAATTTTACGTTTTTTTGGAGTTTTTTAACTATTTTTTTAGATAGGTGAAAAATCATTACTTTTGAATGGTCTAGAATCTTTAGATCAAGTGATTTCAACATATCTAAAAAAATAGTAAAAAAAAAAAATATAAGATTTGATCTAAAAGTACTTTTCATATGGACATCATATTGAACGGTTCAGATTGATTGTTCGCACTTTGAAAATGGAGATATCAATCCATAGTATGGGCCAATATGAGCTATGCATAGTACCGTAGCCTCACTAAAAATAAAATTAGCTGACTACTATTTAATACCTTTGTCGAGGATAAAGCTAAGGCACCTGAGGTGGCATGATCAGAAAATACTGACTTTATTGCATTAGCCTCAATTGCATCACCTGATACAAATTTTTATTATTATACCAAAAATATAAATCTGCCATTTGAAATTAAAGAAAAAGAAACCCAGAAAGGTTTTTGATATCTAACCTAGAGGAGTTGATGTAGCATGGGCATTCACATAGTCTATTTCATTTGGATGAAGCCCCGACTGTGTATTATAAATAGAAAAATAAATTTCTATGCTGATTATCAAAAGAAGCAAAAAATAGTGTAAACTGATAACAATTTAGGGTTTCAATTTGGTACTTGGTCAATAGCTCTCCTCATAGCTAATATGGCGCCTTTACCATCATTCTGTGGTTGTGTAATGTGATATGCATCCCCTGTAAACTTACTAAGTTAGTTTTTCAATGTAGAAAACATCGCTTATTCAAGGAGAACATCATTTTCATTTTGGCTGGCATGAAAAATTGATAGCCACCAGAAAAAATAAAATTAGAAACAACACATCTAAAAAAAAAAAGTAACAACACTTGCACACGTGATTACCATACTAGCAACTATTAACAGAACTAACAACAGACTTGTATTGACTAAATTGATTGAACAGTCTCAAACCAGAGAACGGGTGCGGTGCCATATCAGGCCTTAATACGTAAGGAGTGGTACTAAAAGGTATATAAAAGGTACATAAAAGGAAAAAGTAAAAGAGGGTCATACCAGACATTCCATAGCCACGCACTTCAGCATAAATCTTTGCACCTCTTTGTTTTGCATGCTCAAGAGCCTTAAAGTTTTCCCCAAGAAAAAAAAAAGGAACAAAAATTGTTACCAGAATCAACTGTCATTATAGAAAGAGAAAAGCTTGAATAAGGTACTGACATACAAAGTCTTCCATGCATTCGGGGAGGGGGAATAAAAAAGGGGTCGTGTAATTTTATTTTATGAGGGGGCCGAATAGTATTAGTTCTTACGAAAATTAAAAAATTTAAAGGACAAAATTGGAAATTTTAAATTTATAGGGGTGCTTAACCCTCCCTGCTTCCCTCCGCCACAGCATGCATTACAAAATTAGTAAAAGGCAGCAATTGCAGTGTATATCCCTCAAAAAACATGGAATCAAAAGTGTCACTTGACAAGATAAGAATTCTGTTTAAATAAAATATTTTGTATTTGGTAAAGTTATAACCCAATAGTTAAATAGTATTGTGAGTAAAAGAATTGCTCGCAAACACTAGAAGTTACTCTCTTAGTTATAAAACTAACCTCCAAAACCATGACACCAGCACCTTCACCTATCCTGGAAATAACCAATAAATTCGTGAGCTTGAAAAAAATCATTAAAAAAAGTTCTGAAATATGCTATTAGAATGTAGTATCTTACACAAAGCCATCTCTGTCACAATCAAACGGTCGAGACGATGCCTCTGGTTTAGTGTTATAATTTGTGCTCAATGCTCTTAACCTGAGACCCAAAATAATATATATCAATGAATATAATATACAATTACTAGAAAATAATCTGTCTCCTAAAATCTGCATTTTGTAGCTCTGACATGCTTGTGACACAGTTTCTTTTTTCATAATTATTAACCATTGGGTTGTAACTTTCTTTAAGAAACCCTAAACCCTAAAGGGTAATATAGATCATGCCTATAATGTTGAATTCTAAATTTCAGCTTTATTTTCGAAGATTGTCAAATAAATACATGTCAAGTGATCCACCCTTAAAAAAACAATAATAACATTAATAATTATAAAATAACATGTAATCTAAAAAATTATTATTATATATGCCTTGAGAAACCAGCAATGGAGAGCGCATCAATACTGGACTCAGTCCCACCTGCCACCATGACATCAGCATCTCCAAACATAATCATGCGTGTTGCATCACCAATTGAGTGGGCCCCAGTTGCACAGGCTGTAACCGCCGCATGGTTTGGTCCCTACACTACAATTATATAATCATAGCATCTATCTCTCTCTCTCAAGGTACATACAGGTCCTGTGCTATGCATAGCTCGGATGGATCTGTACTATGGATCAATATCTCCATTTTTGAAGTCTAAATAGTCGATCTGAACCATTCAACATGATCTCCATATGAAAATGTACTTGTAGATCAAATTTTACATTTTTTACAATTTTTTATTATTTATTTAGATAGGTAGAAATTAATAATCACTTGATCTGAAAATTCTAGACCATTCAAAAGTAGTGATTTTCTACCTATCCAAAAAAATTCTAAAAAAATGTAAAATTTAGTCTGCAAGTACATTTTCACCATAGTACGGACCAATCCACGCTATGCATAGTACCATAGCCTCTCTTATTTATTTATTAATAGTTGGGACTGTTGCTACGTAGCACTATTAGTATTACATAAGAACCAGTGAACAAGGATTTGTATGGTACTATGACCAGTGACCACAATACGATTTTTACCAGTTGTAACAGGTATTTATTTTGATTAGCATTGACAGCTAGGCACAAGAGTAGCAAGAGTATATACCTGGAATCCATATTTCATGCTGACATGGCCTGACGCCATGTTGATCAGAATTCTCGGTACAAAAAATGGACTGAGGCGCCGTATCCTCTGTGTATAAACAAAAAGTAATTTGAAAATCCAGCAATAAGGTAAATTAACAAGTAATTTGCACAAAAACCCAGGCATTACTGCAAAATTACCCTTGCATTATGTATTATTCATAAATCGACAACAACACAGCAATATAAAAGAAATAGTTTTACTGGGTACCCAACAGAATAAAAAATATTACACATAAGGGGAATTTTGGCGGCTCCCAAGAAAAGAGGGATATTTTTGGTTAATTAGGAGAAAAATAAGAAATGAATTATATGGATTTTTTCGCTACTATGCTGTGGTGCGTAAAATATTTTCTATGTTCCTCAAGTATCCCAAAAATAAAACATGTACCTTTTCAAGAATAAAAAATATTACACATAAGGGGAATTTTGGCGGCTCCCAAGAAAAGAGGGATATTTTTGGTTAATTAGGAGAAAAATAAGAAATGAATTAGATGGATTTTTTCGCTACTATGCTGTGGTGCGTAAAATATTTTCTATGTTCCTTTAAGTATCCCAATTTTTTTGGGGGCACACATTATAATAAAAATAAAACATGTACCTTTTCAATAATCAATTTTGAGGCATCTAAGATGTCAGATATGCTTCCAATCCCTCCACCTATGGAGACACCCTGATTATAATCAAAATAGGCACAACAAAAATAGAGATATATTTAACAACCAAACATCTGGTCAAAACGGGAAAAATACCATTCTTTCTAATCATCTGATGTTAAAACGAAAAAAAAAATACCGTTCTTTCTTTCTTCTCAGTTTCATTTGGTAGCCAATTGGCATCTCTTAGAGCCTCATCAGCTGCACGAAGTGCATAAGCTATAAAGGGAGATATCGATTTGCTATCCTGTAAATAAAAACAAATATATATCAAAAACAAGTAATTCGAAAAAAAAAAAAAAAAAAAAAACCCACTCTTAAGCAGGGTCCATATTAGCAGTTTACTGTTATGTACAGCTGCAAAATTTGGCCTGACCTGAACTCATACCACATACCAACACCCCTTGAATTCACATCCCCTGAGATATCTCAAATTTTGAGTTGATCTGTGGAAAATCCGAACCGTTCAAATCCTTTCTGCACGAATCTCAAAGCACAATAATACTGGCCCCTGCATTCGCATTCCGAAAAATTGGCCTGACTTTAGATAAACTGAAGTTCAGTTTAAGATATCTCAGAGGATACAGACTAAACCCCACCCCCCCCCCCCCCCCCAAAAAAAAAAAAGAAGTGTTTGTACCAGTCAATTTCAATATGCTTTAAATTTCTATTTTACTTTTGTGGCCTTTTATGTTCTTCTTAGTTCCTTGCTTTTCTCAAATGCCCAATATATTTCAGGATAACAGCATAGTCCACGAGATAGGAATATATACATTCATTTGGCATTACACAAACTAAATCTGAAACAAAAATAGTAATTTGCAAATGCAAGCAGGATAAAAATGCCAACATTATAAGAAACCAGCCCAGGCATTTCTCTCAAGCATTTCTACAAACACTTTAAATGCAGCCTGTTCCCTGCACTAAAACAGGTTTCTTTCACCTTTGACTGAAGGAAAGCTTCTTCATTGAACTCCCCTTCACCTATCCCGCGAGGCACAGGTGCCGCCACCTTAGAAGACAACTGCTCATAAGTATAAGCTAACGTGGTTTCATCCACACAGTCTAACCTCAAATCCTCAGGTCTAATTGCGCGAATCCCACACTTCCCTTCGATTAGTCGTTGCCATGTGAGGTCGACACCGCATCCAAGCGGCGTCACAGCTCCAAGTCCTGGAGGAAGAGAGAAAGACAGTTGTTATTAATTATATACATATATGAAGCATTCATCGTGTTGGGTTTTGATCGAGTCGAAGGTATCGAGGTAGGGTTTAGTTTAGAACCGGTGACGACGACACGGCGGAGAGAGCTGACGGAGGAGAATAGCCGACGGCTGATGAAGAGGCTGGGGACTTTGGCCATGCTCTCTGTTTCTTTTTCTTTTCTCTCGACTAAAATTTACAACTGGTGACGATTCAGTTTGCCTGAAGTAACTCAAACTTTGAGTTTGGATCCGAACCGTTCGATAGGAATTCGCACTACTATTAAAGGGCCCCGTGAATTCTTATTTGGGCCGGACCGCCGGATTGGTCCGGATTCTGATCGAATTTGAAAGCTTAAATTTCATTGGAGGGCGTGTGGCAATGCCTGTCTGAATTCGTATCACCTAAGGTATTTCTGTTTGGATCTGGACCGTCAAATCAGAATCAGCACGACTATTAAAGCGGTTCCGTGTGTTCTACCTTGGACGGGATTGATCCGGATTCCGGCCGGACGGCGGTGATCTAAACAGAAATATTCTGTTACCGCAGAGGACCTGCCTGTCCGGGTGTAAAATATTTTGACAGAGCAGTTTTGGTTTATGCAGCGCAACAAGTCAACCGCAAAGCTGTTTTGGATCTTTTGTCTGTGCGCTGCATGAAGCAAAAACTACTCCGTCAGTACTTCAATCTTTAGATGATGGCAATCGCGCCAGGTAGGGGTCGAACCTACGACCTTCTGCTTAGGAAACAGACGCTCTATCCACTGAGCTACAGGCGCTTGTTGAAATGTAAGTATTTCTTTTATTAATATCTTGATGGACAAATATATAACAATGCAATTGTAAAAATATGATTGGTAAAATTAATACCTATTTGTTCTAATTCAAAAGGCATAATTGTAAAAATTTAAATTCTATTCACATAGTATTGAGGACGAATGTAATGTCAAAGAATTTGATGCCAAATCGTTCCTAATAGAATTAAATCTCAAATAATAATTTTCTAAATTCATATAATTTTCTTTATATTTTTACTTTTTTATATTGAGGCTGGCATTGAATAAAAATAACTTACATTTAAAATATATATTGAGGCTGGCTGGAATGTGATAGAGAGAACTTTTGGAGTTTTGAAAATGCTGCCATGTTTAGGGTTTAGGAAACAAACCTTGGTTGTTATGGCTTGCTGCATAATTCATAATTTCATAAAAATGCAAAATGCACCTGATCGGATCGGTTTTTTGATACCTCGGTAAATATGGAATTCACGCATGCATGACAATGCGGAATCAGTGGATTCAAGGGAGTTGCTGAGTGCTACTGACATTGCTGCCAGGAGATGTTATTCGAGATAATATTAAAAATGCTTTTGTGGAGGCAGAGTCGACAGAGAAATTAGATTTACTTGACAATGTGACCTATGTCGTATCTTGATTTACATTTCTAACCTCTAGTTTGTTGTGCTTTAAATTAAATTAAGTAATTTATTTTTTAATTTTAAAAACTTGATGTACTTTAATTTCTAGAGTAGGCACTGCTATCTGCTGCTATTTTGGAATTTTAATTTAGTTGTAATTTTATTTCTAAATTATGTCTTATTACCTTTTAATTTTGAATTATGTTGTAATTATAGAAGTTTGCTAATTGTTATCAATTGCGTAGACAAAAAAACAAGAAATTTATGCTGACTAAGAAAATACACCGCATTAATGAAATTGTCTTCATGAGTACAAGAATACATTTTTAAGCAATAATATACATAAAATGTAACAATATACAAATACAATGCAATGAATATTTTAAATCATGACTTGAAAAGTTCCAACCAAACAAAATAATAATTTAAGCCATAATTAAGTAATAAAATCCATCTAAACAAGAATAACATAAATCAACTTAACAAAAACTTTACTGGTCTCAACTTAAAAGCTGTCGCATGTATCATATATTACATATCAGCCCCTTGTTTTGAACGATCATATTCGCTGCTTCATGGACTATTTGAAAAAAAAAAAAAATAATAACATAAATTTAGATCTCTCTAACATGAGAAATTAAATCCTAAAATCCTGCTTTAAGATTTGAAACACGTAGGGTAGAGTTCTCAGCTATAACTGAGAGCTCAAAAGACATTTTTCTGTTAAGCAAAATGAATTCTATGATTGGCCAACTAATGTTATTTATGTTTCTGAATTTTATTTAATATATATAGTAATTTGCAAACATGGTCTAGAACTATTGTTGCTGATTTAATGGTTTACTTCTTTAATAATTCAGGTTTCTTTTTTGCATAAGAAACCACTGTCTAGAGGAACTTTTTTCAATAAAAAACAGCAAAAAGAAAAAAAAAAAATCTGAAGTTGAAGGTAATTCTAGTTACAAATCTCAAGATAAAAAGTATACCACTATATATTGCTTGCAAAACAGATCAGTTTCAGAATCTCTCCTTTTCTACATTTCCTTATAGATCAGATCACAATAATCTTTCTTTCTATTTTTTATGTGCAAATCTTAACAATTCAAAATTGGTTCTCCATTGAAACCCTAAAAGTTGGCTCTTCCTCAGAAGATTTGTCAACTAGTCCTCCAAAATTTACCTAAACACGAAAACGGCTTACATATGTAAACCAATTATCCTAATATATATATATATACCAGATCTGGTCTACACAGGTTCAAGGTGAACCAGTTCCAGCACTAACAGGGTTATTGCTTGACACATGAGATGCTGTGTCATCCTTCGCTATAGCAACATAGTTCACAGGAGCAGAGGGTCGGGCAGCATCCTTCTGCCCATTTCGGGTGGTAGAGCGGGACCCGTTCTGATTCGTAGTGAGCTGCTTGCTTCCAGTGCCTCCATTTGGTGTTCTACTGGTCGCTCGGGGCCCAGTAGTTTTCTTCAAGGCCTGTGGTCGGGCTGGGCCGGGTCTTGACCCAAATAGAGCCTCCTTCTCTGTGGCCAATTGCTCATGAACTTTCTTCTGATCCTGCAACAGAATTAGAACGATTAGATAAATTTGAATCGGTACCAGTAAATTGTGTACAGTGACTACTGACGCTAAAACCATGATAATGTTTTCTTTCTTAGGACCTAAAGCATTAATAAATCACCATACCTAGGTTTTATAATAGAAATAAAAAGAGAAGTTGAGTTAGTTTATACTTTACCCTGAGACGACGTTTCTGCTCTTCCTTGTTTTGCCTGATCAACTTATAGTCGTCTAACATGGTGAGAAGTGGGACCCCATCGTAGGTGAAAGGCGTGCCCTTTTCTGCCTCCCATGCCTGACTCTTTGCTGCTAGTGTGTCCACAAGGGCTGCCATGTCATCATAGGTGACAACAAACGGTTTTAAGTGCAGTTGACACTAATTAGGACAAATCAATAGTATAAAAAGTTTTTTTTTAGAGTACAAAAAGCTTTATTTAATTAGGACAAATCAATAGTATAAATATAGAAAGTTCTTTTTTACCTGGGATTTTATTGACCAGGATACGAGCCTTCTCTGCACGTTTAAGGTTCAAATGTGCACCTCTGCCAGCATTGTATCTGTTTTGATCCTGATCAAAGTAATGATGAAAATAAGAAACTAAATTTGCTAAAGGAGAATCTGGATTTTCGTTTTGACCTCATATAATTTTATCAACACGGTACATGAACTCATGGTTTCAATTTAGTCAAAAACATCTCAAGTGCTCATAGGAGAGATAAAAAAACCACATGTAGGATAAAAATGCCTCCAATAAAACATACATAATTTAATCTTGCCATCTCAACTCTAATGCAGGTCCCACTACATGACATTTCATCATACCTATTGTTGCCATGCCAACTAGAACCCATGGATCATATTTACCTGGGAAGCGGGGGCAGTCCGATGCCCGGTCGGAGCCATCCGATCCAAATCAAGATTCGTGCAAACAACTTTAAAAAAATCGCGCTAATCAAGTTTTTACGAATTTTGATGCAGATCAGACAGTTCCGACCTGGCATCGCCCATCGGACCGCCACCCACTCCATTTATCTGACCTGACTAAAAGGTTTCTACAAAAATAACTGCTTCTTAACATTGACATTGTACCAGTTGGATCTTGTGTAGGTCTTTTGGGTACCAGTAAACCAACTTCGACAGAAGATCACTTCCAATACAACACCAGCAACTAAACTATCTTCATTTCTATTTATCCAGTTTAACTCACAGATCCAATCAGTACCTATACCAAATTACCAATACAATAACCAACAAAAAAAATGTACAGTACCTGACTGTAGTCATCAAGCCAGCTCTCCTCTTCACAAGACGACATCCACTTGTGAACCTTATCCAAAATTTCCTTTCGACTCATTGACTCCTCCCTTGCTTTTTCAACCAGCTTCTCCATCTCTTGTAACATCTCTGATGGGTCAAAACTACCCGCCTCCATGACAGCCAAGATGCTCTCAAAGGGTGCAATAGTGTCAACCTTCACATGAGCCCATTCATAGATCTCTTCTAGTTCGAGTTGTTTTTTCTGGGCTATTTCTTTCATTTTGATAGCCTTGAGAAGATCAAGCCTCTGCACTTCTACCTCCGCCTATTTTAAAATATGAGATGTTTTTTTTATTAGTGGGAGTACAAATTATTTATATATGTATTTCTGCAAACATATATATAAAATTATTTAGAGCTCAATACCTGACAGGTTTGGTTTGATTAAGTTTAAATTTAGACTAAAAAAAAAGGTGGACTCATTAGAGTCATGTACAACCTTTCCAATATTTTAATGTTCTTTTCCATCATATAGTTTTACAATTAGGCGCTATTTACTATCCAAACAATGTGGTCAGAGTTGGTCAAATGCTGAGGGTAACTTAAAGTATCCGGCCAAATGCTATATGTACTTTCAAAACACCATTTACTTCTTATATATGTTTTTTACAAACTTAAAACATATTCTTCTTTCTTTTTGCAATGTAATAAAATAAATTAAAAACATCAGACCTGATCTAATACATCAAGAGCTAAAACCCCAGGACCCGCTACCTCATCTACATCAGATGAGATATGACATGTGACATGTGAAAATAAGTTCCTCTCTTCATTGGATGTATCCATCAAATTCCATAGGTCCATTAGTTGAGTAGCCAACTCTTGAAGCTGTGCATATGATATCCAAAAATTAGTTCAAGATAAACAGTTAAACACAGTTTAAGCAACTCTTTTAATATAAATGAAATAATTCAAAACAAACATTTTATATACAGATTCGAGGAGAGGCAAGATAGCTGTTTGGACATATAAAATGATATGAGAAGAGGGCAAGGTGAGTATATCTGACACTTTTGCAAGGCAGTCCCAAGTACTTCCATTTTTTTGTAAATAAAAAAAATAAAACATAAAAGATTCCATATCATAAGTTCATGACACACATAATCAAGAAAACCATGCAAGTAGTAGTTGCTAATTCACAGAAGACCAAGGAACGAAAGCAAGGGGTACCAAAGGTACACACAATGTTTTCAAAGTAAATTCCAAATAAAAAAAAACAATTAATTATATATATAAATGAAGAAAAAAGACAAAAAGGAGGTTACCTTTTGAAGCCTCTTCAACTTATCCTTTTTAAGAGCAGCAAGTATTTTTGAAAGCTTCGTTATAGTTTGGTTACTAATGCTCTTAGACTGGATAGAGGGCCCGGAAGAGCTGTTAAGACTTGGATCAACCTCAGTAATTGTGCCAAAGAAATCCATCCCCAAAACCACACACAAATCATGCACCATGCTTACTAGAGCATGAACCTTACGCAATCTGTCACTCTGCAAAAAGAGAAATACAAAGACTCTAGCAATATAACAAACCGAGAAAAACATTGAAGCCGAAACATATAGGGATGTTCATTGGGTCAGTTTGGTCAAAACTGAATGAAAATAGCCAAACCAAAATTTTATTCAGTTTGTTTGGTTGAACCGAAATAAGAGAGATTAAATTTTAAAAGGTCAAAATTTAATACATACACAAATAATACATTTAATAATCATAGAAATAAATATGAATTATATTTAAAAGTTATTGACATTAAACGCATTGTACAATTCTATACAAAATATGTAGATGTTCTAAAATATCCAAAAACCAACTTTTTTCCTCATGTTAAGTCCAAAAAAGTCAACAGTGAGGGAAAAAGGAAGCAAACCATCAATCACACTAAAGTATGGATTTGAACAATATAGAGTTCAGTCGGTTCAGTCTAGCGGTTTTGAAAAATCTAAACCGAACCAAATATAAAAAACCGAAGTAATCCAAAAATTCAACCGAACCATTCAATAAAAACTCATTTGGCTCGGTTGAAAACCAAATAAACCGGACCCAATGAACACCCCTATGCACATTACAGTAAAAAACTTTCATTTTGTACCTTTTCTTTCTGTAGCTCCTTTAACTGAGACTGGTACTTGTGTAGTTTGTCAAGAGACAAGTCTTGTTCGTCAACTTGTGGTGTACCAGTTACTTTCTCTCCAGTAATTTCCCCTTCAATGCTCTGAATCTGTAACTGAACTTGCATGAACTCCTTCACTCTCTCTTCCTTTTGCTTGCACAAGCGGTCAAGTGTTGGGGTAACAGCAGCCAATTGCTCCTTTATGGTCCCAGTTGATTTGTCAGTCTATAAATGAAAAAAAAGGTCAACAAAAAGCCAGCAAAAGGATTGATTGAATAAAATAAAAAGAGTATTCATAATGCCAAAGATCATCCAAAAACCCCAAATCCCAATATACCATTTTGCATATTCTTACATTTCATGTATACTGCTGTAAAATGATGGATGTCAATGACCCTCTAAAATAGCTACTTTTATGCTCATGTTAGGAATAGAGGTCAATTGAGATACAATTATAAAAAAACAAAATGGGAAGGGCAGACAAGCATATTGTCTAAAAAAAAGAAATAGCAACTTCGTTGCTGTCTATAATGCACCATTTTACACAATCCATACCATTTTCTATCCAATATTACAATTAAACATTTAAAAGGGTTTGTAGCTATTTCGGACAGGAATAAGCCATTGACATCGACATAGAACTTCATTTAAACACCAAACAAACATTACAAATAAATATGGAGTGACGGAATTCAACTTACAATGGGGATGTCAGAAAGTGATTTATCTCCAAGTGCAGAGACAAGCCTGACGAGATGGGCCCTTGCATCAGCCAATGACTGTAGAAGTAGCGCTCTCGACTTGGCAGCCTGGTCAACCTTTCTCTTATACACTTCAAGGCACTCCTGCTCCAGCTGCAGAAGCATCTTATCTCTATCTTCGTCACTTTCTCCCACCTCATCCCATATCACCTGCCAATAGTGTGTTAATTAGATAAGGTAAACGGTTGTATCAGATGCAGCATCCATGGTTCTGGGTTGCTTTCAATTATTAATCCACGATTGAGGGGTGTCAATGGTACCCTTTTATCCGTTTACCCGACCCGTATAGTATTCGATAAGATGGGTACGGGTATAGACTATTTATACCCGTTACCCTATACGGTAATTATTAAAATTTAAAAATTAAAATTATAAAATTATATATATAGATATATATTTACATGGAGATGATGCACAATATGGTATAGTTTGATTTATGGCCCATATATATCTATCCAATGGCCCTTTTATCATCCGTTTACCCGACCCATACCGTATTCGATAAGACAGGTATGGGTCAGATTTTTTTCATTAGCTTATTGGGTACAGGTAAGGGTAAAGTTTTTTTGTCGGGTTGTATCAAGTCTAGGTGCGACCCAAGCGGGCCCACGTTATCAGGTTGTGCAACAGAGTCTCAATTAGGCTTGCGTACCATTTATAAATCCTTTCAGATCAGATTTGCTTGCTGGCCGGCTCAAGTTCACACGGCTTTTTCGCATTACATGAAACCTTGAGAAAAACAAAAGATTTACCTCCAACTGGTGCATCAAAGTCGCACATGTGGTTTGACCTATCAAGGCTTCATTGCTCTCTCCCCGAGCCACCATTTGCCCGTAAACAACCTGTTTGAATAAAAGCCACAGTGAGTAACAGACTAAGAAAAACCGGCTGTCACTAGCTACACACGTGTTGAATGAAATAAAGAAAGGAAAAACTCAAAAGGAAATTGTGAAAATTATAAAAGAGGCCAGAAAAAGGAAAATATTCTTTTTAAGTACAGAAAAAGGAAAACAAAAAAAAAACTCCCAATAAATTTTCTAAAACCCTAGAACTTGTACTCCTTTAAACAAGAATCGCAAACCGCATACCTGAGGTTTTCGATCAACTGCGAGTGCAAGGTCGATTTTAGAGAGCGAGAGCACGAGAGAGAAATAGCGGGAGAGCGAGAGCGGGAGCGGGAGAGCCAGTTTAGAGAACTGAGAGAATTGTGTTTATATCCGACAAAAGAAAGAATATATATCACCTAAGGTAACAGAATATTTCTTTGTACATCTGGACCGTTCGATTATAATTCGCATGAATATTAAAGGCCTCCGTGCATTTCACCTCGGACCGGATTGGCTCGAATTCTGATCGGACTGTTAATATCTAAACTGAAATATCCTGTTACCTCAGAGGTATGATTAACAAAGGAATGAGTCAAAAGTGTTCTTAGTGCGTCAAAGAACCATTCGACCTCCGTTCAGTCTCAATAGGTCGGTCCAATGGATATCTTACTAAATTCGGTTCTGTACCCAGTATTATCCGTTCGATTTGCATTAAGATTCATATCGAAGCTTTACGATTACGTGCGTTCAAATGCGCACAACTCTTAATGCAAATCGAACGGATCTGACTGGACTTCGGTTGCTCCCCCACTCCTGTTCCATCACGTAGAGTCGTAGACTAAACTATGTTAGTGGTCTCTGGGCCCTGATGATTTTATAGATTATTTAAAGTGAAAAGTTTCTTAATTACCCCTGTAAAATTTTAATATAACCACTGTTTGACGATAGCTCGCTGCCGCCGAATGCTCGCGACTAGAGTGGAAAAAACGTGCGGCCGTGTCGTGCGGTGACTAACATGCTGTGACTTTGGTCTCATGCCGTACCGTGACTAAGTTAATTTTTCACATGCCGTGTCGTGCCGTGATCAAAATGTCAAGGGGTGATCACGGCACGCGAATCGTGAGTCACGCCGTGCCTAAACGTGCCGTGGCTATACGTGACTCGCGTGACTATTTAATCATAATTTAGGTTTAGTTTATTCAAGATTCACCATTAAATTAATATCTAATGGTCATAATTACACGTAACTCGCGTGACTACATGTCGTGTCGTGCCGTGATTAAATCTTTCAGGTGCCGTGCCGTGCCAAAATTTCAAAAAATGAGCACGACACGCGAATAGTTACAGTACGGGATACGCAAGTCACGACACGTAACTGACACACGTGCCGTAACCGTGCCGTTCCTTAATGGAGTCAGCTCCGCCGTACTATTTTTCCCACTCTACTTGCAACCATGCTAATGATATTGATCTTGCTAACGATCAAGAAATGTCTACTCAACCTCAGGCTCCGACCGTTCAACAGCTACACTTGGCACTTTCCTTCGACTCTAACACGAGAAATGAAATCACCATTCTCCATCCACGAGGTGAATTCTTCAACTTCTAGTAATTATGAAAAAAAATATCATCATGTAGCTAAGGTGTTTGTAGTAATGCCTCAACAGTTTTGCATAGTATTACGGCTAGTTCTTATCTAGTATTGTCGGACCAATTAAGTTTTGATAACCAATTATTGAATTTAACTCTAAATCTTTGTATAGAGGTCATGATAACCTTAGGTGAATGTCTCATTACCCTTTTTTAGTAATTATGAAAATAATTTTCATCATGTAGCTAAGGTGCTTGTAGTAATGCCGAGGAAGTGAAATGGTTGTGAAAAACATTGATGCATTCTGAAACAAAGCGCTTCTTCTCATGCCATATAACTTCTCTATCTGACAAAAGCTCACTATACATTTCTTTTACATCATATTCAACCGGTGTGATGTTCAATATTGAAGCAATTTTTGTTAGAAGAGGGTGCTGAGCAGATTTTAAATACTGGTACAAGTGCTAAAGAAAAAGAACAATGCGAGAAAGTTTTGCCTCACACTGTCAAATCTAAGGTTTCATTGAAAGCACCAAAAGGTATTATAAAATCAAATGGAAGTCGAGAATGAAAAAGATTCAGAGGTGGATTGGAAGAAAATAACAAAAAAGATAGAAGTTAGAATACAAAACTATATATTTTCTGTTCATATGATTTTGCATATTCAGATTGATCAAGCTGATATTTAACATTTAACTTTTTTTTTGGGAAAAATAGAGTTCTTGAACATATTTTAAAAGAACATTTGTCACTGGAGTCTCAAAATAACATAAGCCTCAGCATGGAGTTGAGTGGAAGTCCAACAGTGACACCCCATTTTTTTTATATTAATAGCATATAATTTTTTAATGAATGTTCTTAAATCAAGTGTATGTTATTGACTTACTGTGAAATTGATGTAGCACCATCTATTTATGGATCTGCATTTCAACTCCTCAATACCATGAATGCTTTATCTCATGCTTTGACTAATGTGAATCAGGTAATTCTGAACTACTCAAACCATGTTTTACAATTCTTCATCTCCCTTTTAATTGTTTATTTTTTCAGAGAATCAGGTAATTCTGATTTAGGTGCTTAGTTATTCTCATTTTTTCTCTTGCTTTAGAGACTTAGGCCTATTCCTGATTTAGTATATCTAGTAAAACTGTAGCAGCATTAATCTTATCTCTTGATACATATTGTGCAGGTAGGCTAGATGCAGAAGATGGTTTTTTGTTGAGTGGTGCTAATTGTGTATGCATGAAATGTTAATTGATGTTGCTTGTATCAAATTGGATTAGTATTATTATATGATGATTTTTGTTTTTCTTTACTTCACTACCAACAGCTTGTATTAGAGGCATAAAAAGGAAAACACAGAATTCAATACATTATATTGTAGGGGTATTATGGTCAATGTTGCTCATTTATTTGTTTGTTGGATCCAAATTCATTGAAGTGTATTAGAGGTGCGTGAGCATTTTGGATGTAAAATTGTGTACCAGTTGATGCGACATTATATTTTCAGAATGACTCAATTTAATACACATTGTCACATTCTGTAAAATTGTGTACCAGTTGGTACTAAACAAAAACACAATTCATAAATATTGCTCCACATAGTATCACTTTTAAAGGGACCCTTGCATTTAATATAGATTCTGGTACGTACTTGAAGGGAGCACAGTTTAAAAATACGAAATTTTCAACCCAGCTCTAGTTTCATTGTCACAACCTTGACACTGAGCTAGTACACAAGGTGGCACAGCTGTTGCACACTCGATACTTTACATGACAAACACTAGAATTAATTCATTTGAACCTATATATAATTCACAAGTCGATTCCTGTACTGGAATCTGCATAGTAGGTTAACGGCTGTCGGGTTTGTAGACAAATTCAACACCGCATCATGAAGAGCTTTTGATATGAAAACATTTGCCCTTTGACTAACCAGTTCAGAAGAATCATGTACCAGTTTCAGATATCACATGAAAGCCACAGTAGCTCCTGAAACTGTCCCCGGAGTTTGTCCCCGACCGGCTCTGCAAGCGAAAGTTCCTCCAAGCTTGCAATTCCACTTTTCCAAGCGGGTGTACCATTCTCATATTGGTTACAAGTCAACCTAACTAAACTCGACCCATCAACCCGGCAAGCATACAAGTCTCCGTAAGGCTGGAACTGATTTGGACCCGAGATAGTTTCAGCCAACACTGCCCCAAAGTTGGCCGTGAAAAGAAGCCATTTGGAGTCGGGGCTGAAGCAGACATGGTTGATCCTCTCCATTGCAAGATCAGCATCTGTATCCTGTCCCTCTATATGGATCCTGCACAAGCCAGTTCCATCAGGTCGCACTAGGTACAATCCGAAACCGCTAGGGTCAGCTGGGTTGTGCCGGTTGGAAGAGAAGGCAATGAGTTCACCATCCGGTGACCAACTCGGCATGGTATCAATCCAGTCACCCTCGGTGAGCTTAAAGATCCCCTCACTATTATCTCCTTCTCCATTTACTGCATCAACTATGTACAGGTTCTTGTACCCTGACCGACCTGACCGGAAAACAATTTTCTTACCATCCGGTGAACAGGATGGAAATGCATTGTTTCCTTGGTCCGTGCTTGTCAGTATTTTCACAGACACATCAATTTTGGCATCAGTTAAGGATTTTGTGTTTTCCAAATCAGAGAGGTTGAATGAGACTCGGGCAATCTGGACTGTCATTTTAACAGACTCGAAGATGGGCCCCACTGAGGTAAAAATCACCCCGGGTTCTGCCGGGCTCCATGCAGTGGAAAAGATAGATGGTTGATCCATCAAAATCCACCTTTTTGAACCATCGGATTTTAAAAGCATTAACCCAGGTGTGTCTGTCAAATCACCATTGATGGCAATTAAACCCCCATCAGGAGAAAATGAAGGAAAGGTGCCATGCACACGTACCATCCTGAGGTTCCTTACCGGGCTATAAACTGGCTGCAGATGTGGCACGATGCAATCCCCTTTGGCCGACTCGCCACGGAACCGGTGATAACCCAACCTGTCTGAATCGGCAGAAAAGAAAGGATTGTAGTGATGCAAATTATGGTTTAATTTCTCTGTCACCGGATAAAACTGTTTTGTTTTGAGATCAAATAGCTCGATGTGGCGGTATAGTATTCCCTTACGTCTGGTAGCCACTGCTATCCATCTCCCATCGTGGGATGCAGCCGGAGTGAGTGTGTGCACACCCGGCGGAGTTACACGTGTCGCGGGTCCACCGGAGATATCAGACCGGTAAATACTCCACCAACCATCTTCAGCCTTCCGGTGGAAAAACAAAACCGAGTCTCCCTGCCATGTCGGCCACCCACCAAGACCCACCACGACCCTTCTCTTGGTGGGGTCAGCCACTGAAAAGACAACAATCTCCGTCTCTAACTCACGAAAATCACCCTTCCATCGACCCGACCCATGCGATGCAACAGCTATAAATTGGCCAGATTGGGACACCGCTGGGCTTAAATCAACTGTACCAACTGGGGTGAGTCGTACCGGTTGAGATTCCTTACCATCGAGTTTGGCTTCATAAACCGCCGCACTGCTCTTGAACGGCTCAGATGGCTTCTCGTGCGCTGAAACAAAATACAGGCGGTGGTTTTTTATCGTAGGTCGGTCGTGAAATATACTGTGAACTCCCGTACGAAGTGGTTCGGGTTCGGATTTCTCATACCGGGTTCGGTACAGCTGAGAAGAACCATTGCGCTCCGAAACAAACACCACCGAACCGGGCTCGTCGTCGGCGAACCCAGCATTAAAATTCGCAGATACGCCGTCGGTGTGGCATGTCTCAGGAGTTGATTGGATTGAGATGTCGCTAGGGTTAGGAGGAAGAGAGACGGAGAAGATGTCGAAGCCGAAGTACGGCACTCCGACGGTGGCGAAGAGAACTGTTCCTTCTGGCTCCATCTCCATCTGATCGAACCGTGGTAGTCTGGTAGATGCTTTCCTTAGTAATGCACTAATGCCACAAATGGGTACGAGTGGCAGAGACGGGCAGAGACTTGTCCAGTGGAGGTTTGGTAGGAGTCCGCATCGTCTGCATTAACTCAAAAAAGCATCTTTTGAATTAACGCATCTCGGCCGTCTGATTTTAAACGGAGCCAATCCAGCCACAGCCTATAATTTAGGGGCCCTTTAATATTAGTGTAGATCTAGTCCACACGAATCTTAAAACGAATCAGACGGTCTAGATACATTAACTGAAAAGATCCTTTTTTGAGTTAATGCAGAGGATACGAATTGGGTTCGGTAGAGCCTTAGAGGGGTTGCTTACTTGCTTGGCGTTTTGTCCTTTATTAGGTAAGTGGATAAGCACGCCACGTTTCTGTTGCTCAAACCTGCCAACTACATCATCAATCACTATTTACAGACAAATTTCACATGGCGTGTTAGACCACCCAACTTTGTCTTTGTTCAAAAAAATAATCTTCTCAACAGCAGTTGTAGGCCTACGGGCCGTCATAGAAGCCCAAAAAAAAATGCAGTTGTCAATCATAGTTCGCATTTTTTATAAATATTTTATAATGAAGCTGAACTATAGATCCGCCCCTAAACTAAGCATCTTGACTTGACTATGGATCCGCTCTTAATAAAATTTTGCATTTTCAAAATACAAACATTAAAATATAAATGGCTAAACATTAACTATGCAGACCGCAACATTAATTATAGAAATATAAATATTTCTTTATGATTTTGCATGACAGTGAGAATTAAAAAAAAAAAGATTGATTTTTACTAGAATCTGACTTTAGATTGTAATTCAGTCATAATTAACTCGTTAATTATTGGAACCTCAAACAAACCCAAAGCTAATTAAACCATGCTCTGTCCTGGACCAACTGATTTGGGTTTTGTAGCATTAATTTGGTGTGTTAATATGTTTCTAACAAGGATGTTTTATGTACCTGTTGATGCACTTTGTAAGGAATATGAAATAAGCTCAGATTTTTGCATGCCAAAAACCAATTGAAGCTATATATCCATGCTAGTTTACAGATCCAGATTTGCTTTCATCAGAAACTCGGGGGTTCAGTATATACCAGTTTGTTTGTTTGTTTGTTTGTTAATTCCTAATTATCAGGGTCAAAGGGGAAGAGAATTTTTGTTACTTCTTTCATGTTTTATAATAGGAGAGAATTTGGTGTATGTAACTAATGAAATCATACCGAAATTTTTATTAATATTAAAAAATATATAAAATTTAACATTCTACATCCAAATTCAGAAAAATTTAAAATCTGTCCAATTCGTAGAATAATTCTCGGGATCCAGGTCTTCTTTCTGAAAAATTATTCTCCGGAACCAAAAATTTCTTTCCGAAGAATTATTCTCTGAATTTGGGTTTCCGGAGAATAATTCTCCGGATTTTGTGTTTTTTTATAGTTAAAATAGAAAATGTTATGATTTATTTATTTTTTTGTATTAATATATTAGAAATATTTTATATTTCTTTGAAAATCAATAGAATGCTATATAATTGAATTTATTAGAAAAACTGGGACAAATAATCCAGATTAATATTTTTCAGGTCAGATTTTTTACGGCTGTAAGAAAAATTAAAATATTTCTTTGAGTGTTATTGAAAAAAATAAAAATATTTTGAATCTGAGTTATTGATTCCAGTTCAAAAGTCACTTCGAAGTAAATAAAGAAAATATCGGGATTATTCTAGTACATTCAAATTGTAAGATACTCCATATATTTTTTAAAAGAAAATTTAATCTGACATTTGTCAAAGGAAATGTTTTGATATCAATTTTTTTTTCAAATTTATCGGCTGCTCCCCCACTCCTAGGGCTGAAAACGGAGCGAATACAGAGCGGATACTGGTAAAATCATATCCATATCTTTGTTAATTTTCCGGATACAGATACAGATCGGATATCAGTCGTATACAAATACGAATACAGATCGGATCAGATATTTATTAAAATAATATTAAAAAATACCAAAGTTCATAATATTTATCTAATTTTAATGGTGAATAACAATATTTTTTCATAATATATATTAAAATATATGATATATATCTACTATTCAGATACGGATAATTGAAATGTAAAACCATATATATCATTATTCATATTCACACGAATATTCGAATATCAGATATTCACATCTAATTTTTCGAATACTGATCAAATATAGATCATATATTATCCATACCGTTTTCACCCTACCTACTCCTGTTCCATCACGTAGACTATACTATGTTAGCCGAAATTTTTATTAATAGAAAATAAAATAAAAAAATATCGACATTGAAGAACGTTTTCGCTAGAATTCGAGATGTAGCAAAAACGTGATAGTCCATAACGTCCAGGGCACTGTAGCTCGACGTTATAAACCATAACATCCAGCTCGACATTATAAACCATAACATCTAGTTAATCTGATACTAATGATCTCTAATTAACAAAAAACACTATAGCCGGACGTTATGGTCTATAACGTCCAACTACAGTGGTTTTTTTTAAAAAAAATCGCAAACTGAAGCAAGCAAAAAAAAAAACAATGTAGCTGGACGTTATGGACCATAACGTCCAGCTACAGTGTTTTTTTGTTAATTAGAGATCATTAGCGATCAGATTAACTGAATGTTATCGACCATAACGTCCAGCTACAGTGCCCTGAACGTTATGAACCATCACGTTTTACTACTTCTCGAATTCCAACGAAAACGTTCTTCAATGTATATTTTTTTATTTTATTTTCTATTAATAAAAATTTCGGCTATGTTAGTAGTCTCTGGGTCCTGATGATTTGATAGATTATTAAAAGTGAAAATGAAATTTTCTTAAGTACCCCTGTAAAAATTTAATATAACCTATGTTTGACGGTAGCTCGCTGCCGCCGAATGTTATCTTTTGTTACAACTTACATATAGATCTCAAGTTTCTAATATTATAAAATAAACCATTATGTATGTAAAAAGTTTTATGTATATTTATTTCTTTTCAAAATAATAATTGTTACTATTTTATTATTTATTTTAATTTTCGTTATTTTTTGTTGAAGTGCTTTATCATTTATTAAGGACATAATTTATTGTTATTACAAAATAACCTTCTGCTACTTATCAAATACAAATAACAAAATTGGGTCGTTAAATTCTTCCGAAATTTTTATTAATACTCTAAAAATAACAAATATGCCCTCCATTATGAAATATTTTCAAAAATGCCCTAACCCCTCATGTTTGGGCAGTCAGCTCCCCATACCAAACCGCCTCGCGTTTGGGTTGTCAGCTCTATGGAGTACTTAAAAGCCAATTGGACTTATTTATAACTTAGAAACTACCTATTATATATTGATATTTTTGAAAATTCTTATATATTCCTTTTCTGGGTAATTAATTTGCTCATTTAATTTAATGTCTGATGGAAAATAGTTTTATGCATGGAAGTTGATATGTCATAAATAATATTTTTATAGCTTTATTTTGTCATCTTATTTATCTTTATTATACTTTAATTTTAAGATTAGTAAAACATAAGTTTTATGAAGTTACAGAAAGTAAAAAAAAAAAGTAATTTCTATTAACCTCACCCTTCTATTGAATATTTTTTTTTAATAAAAGGCAACAAAGTGTCCGTTTCATATATGAAACAGAAGTGTACTCTATTGATGTATCTCCTATCATATATTTGTTATGTATTTTCAACAAAATTTGATGGACAACTTAGTCAAGAGGCTGATGTTGAACTTCATTTATTTTCAAAATTTATATACTTGTATGTAATTTTTTATATAGATTGAGTTTGAACTCGGACAGTCGGATTAGAATATGCACAAATATTAAAGAAATCCCGTGAATTCTATCTCGGATCGGAATGGCTTGAATTATGATCGGACGGTCTGAATCCAAACTATTTATTTTTAGCCATGATATATAATAAAATTACAGTACCAAATTTACTGTTAGTATAATCATTTTGCAAATTTAAAATATCATACACGTCAAACGAAAAGAAACCTGCCCATCCGGTCAATGTTATCATAACCAGACCGGATATCGACCCGGTAAGACTCCGAATTAACAATTTACTGGTCGGACCGATGAATCAACCGGTTCAATATTTACTGATTTATTTAAATACTTGCGTATACACAAGATATGAGGAATGATATATTATACAAATAATAGAATACAAGACCTGATTTATAGATATATTTCAAAATTAACACCTAAATAAAATGAAAATAGTGATTTTATTAAAGAGGACTGAATATTTTTTCTTACACCTTGTTTGGATGGAGAGTAAAGGAAGGGAGGGAAGACAAAGAATAGAAGGGAATAGAATAGAACAGAAAGAGATATTAACATATTTAACCTCTTTATATTTGAATGATTAATGAGGAAAATAAAATTTAACTTTCCTTTTTGTCTTATTTCTTATTTAGTTGAAAATTTAGAAAGTTAATGAGAAATTCGATGGCTGCTGTAGATTTGTGACAAAAAAACTAAGATAAAAATTATATAGGTAAGATATAGGGTTGGACATTTGTATCATTTTCTCTGAAAATATTTGCAACAAAAAAAAATTCCATCCATTACTTCTCAAATCCGGAGGAAAATCGATTATATTAATTATAAGCATATAAGGTTAAATCTTTCCCCTCTTGTATTCTTCACCTCCGACATAATTTTGTCAACCAAACACAACACCAGAGAATTTTTTTTTCTTTGCATTCCCTCCCTTCCTCTACTCTCCATCCATAGAAGGTGTTACGGTTGAAGAATTTACCGAAATTTTTATTAATACCCTAAAAAAATAGCAAATATGTCCTCCAGACTGAAATAATTTCAATAATAACCTAACCGCTCCATGTTTGGGCGGTCAGCTCCCCATACCAAACCGCCCCACGTTTGGGCGGTTAGCTATCAATACCAGACCGCCTCATGTTTGGGTGGTTTGGTACGTAACTTTTTTTTTAATAATAAAACCGCGACCCCCTACCCCATCTATCCCCTCTCTCTCGCTGTTGCTCTGCCCTCACTCCACAAAAATAAACCCCAAATCCCCCATCTCCGCCCTCACCGCGCAGAGAAACCCTGCCCCCACCTCTCTCTCTCTAGCAAGCGTAGGGCAGTCCCCCTCTCTCTCTCGCTAGGCCGCCCCCACCCCTCTGGCTTGTTATTGGTTTCAAAAATAGCGCGAGATCGAAATTTAATAAATTTAGTGATGTTATTTGAATAAATGATTTTATTAATATTGATCATAGTTCCAATCTTACAAGTATATATTTTCCTAAGAGGCATTAGAGTCGTTACAAATATTTTTAAGAAAAGCAAAATAAACCCGTTACTTCTTTACTGTTTTTGATATTTTATCGAAAGAAATAATAATATAGTGGAAAAATGAGAATTTGATTAAAAAAAATGAAAAATTCACACACAGACTGTTAAGTGTACTCTACTTATTAATAATGATTTTACAGGGTGATATTTATTTTGTTCTTAGTGCGTTAAAGATCCATTCGACCATTTGTTCTCACTGGACTGAATTCATAAACCTAAGTAAGGTAACTCAAATTTTGAGTTTAGATCTGAACCGGACGTATTGATAGGGTTGTGAAATCCACTCTGGATTAGATGGCCCGGAATCTGATCAGACGGTCCGGATTCAAAATCAAATTTTGAGTTACCTCAGAGAATCACCGGCTTTGGTCCCAAATTATTTTATAGATAATAAGGTGAAAAGTTTGTTAGTACCCTGTAAAATTTTAATATAACCCCTGACCCTGTTTGATGATAGCTTCCCTGTATTTTATATTTTGTTACAACTTACAAGACTTCAAAATATTTTAATAAGATAAAGCAGGAGGGGAGGAATATTACAATATTTTGTATAACTTTAATTTTGTCATCTTATTAATCTTTTTGATGCTCTAATTTTAAGATTAGTAAAATATAAGTTTTATAAAGTTACATAAAGTAATTTCTATTAACCTCACCCTTCGTCTATTGAATATTTAACCAAATAAAAATTTATTATGAGAATTTTCTCCTCTTCCTCTACTCTTCATCTGAATAAAATGTTAGATTATGTTTGGATCGCCAAAAAAAAACAAAATACAAAAATAATGTTATTTGAGTTAATAATATATGAGAATATTGTGAAAAGAATACCAATACGAATAATATAAAAAGAATACTAACACCTTCTCTAAATGTAATTAATTATTCCCATTATTAATTTATTAATTAATTAATTCAACGGTTACATTATTTTTACAACTATCATATATATCCCAATTAAATTCACTATTTTCTCATTAATCACATTATTAATTATTATTTACGAATTACAAACCAACACTGCACCATCCATCTAGCATGTCGATCGAATTCATATATATCATCTAAGGTAACTCACTGTTTTGAATTTGAATCCGGTCCCTTCGTTATATAGTAGCACGGATCTTAAAGGAAACCGCGCATTACAGGCTTGCGTCGGATTGGTCCAAATTCTGATCAGACTCTTAGCACGTCCCCGGGCCGAACCCGACAAGCTTCCTTGACACATCATAAACCACATTGAGCTTTCTTTGTTGCACATTCCCTATGATTGTAAAATCGCTCGGGTCGCTGTTTCCGGTGAACGCTAAGCAAACCTGAGAGATGGTGTTGGTATAGAACACTCCGGCGGCATCGAGAGTTACTGTTGATCCCGAAAAAATGAATGAAATTACCGGAATTGTCACGCTAGAATGCCCCGTGAAGTCGTAGCACGTGTCAAGGATAGACAGAGCCGGTGCAGTCTTGTACTGTGACATGGCTTGCCTAAAGGCGGTACGCAAAGCGGAGTAGGCATCTGACGGTAATCTTGTGATAACCGTGCCAGAGTCGATTATGGTTCCGGCATTCGAGAAAACTGTCGAGGATACTGGTAGTTGCTTACCGCCTACACTTAACCCGATCAGATTTAGATAGTAAAATGTCGGGGTGTCTTCGTTTGTCAGTAACGGTGTGTACTTCACATTTGTCGGTACGCTGCAGGTACCGAAACTTAGGTAACCTGTCGTGGTGGTGGTAGCCGGGAGGCAGTATGAGAACACACCTCCATATTTCTCAATTGTTTGAGAGACAAAAGATGTCGTGTCACGGCCGAGACCTAGTAATCCGGCCGCCTTTCCGAAGAGACCGTCGTTGTTCTCTCCGCACCCAAATCGAAAATTCGGTACCACATCACTTGCGGTAAGCGTAAGTGTATCTTGCGCGTAATAACCAATCGTGTAAGAACCGTCTCCGTATTGCACGGCATAGAGACAAGTACTTCCAGAGCAACCTCGAGTGTCTAACTGGTCACAGTAATTTGAACTGCAAGAGATGTTGCGGTACGTAGAGGATTGTGTCGGGTCAAAAATCGGGTCTTGCTGAGAATAACAAGCGGATACACACGGTTTGCACTGGATCCACGTAACATCACTTCCCGTGTCAAAGATGACTGAGAAGTACTTTTTCGGGGTACCGAAACCGACTGAGACGAAGTAATTCCCGGTGCCAATTGATGCACCGTAGTGTGCCGGGATCTCCAAGGAATTTAACGGGTTGTATGCCTTCTCTCGATTAGAAGCTGTTGCGGCACGGCGATGGATCGAGTCGACTCGGGATTGATCCTGCGCAAGGATTTGTTCATGAGTCGGGTTTTCATCGAGGCCGAGAGGAGAACACGGGCTGTACCGGTGAACAAGCTGCAGCCTCAGATCGTCCGGTCCTGATGATTCTTTGATCTCTGAAAGTATATATTTTTTGTATTAAATCTTGAGAGGAGATATATATATATATATGTATGTATGTATCTTGTTCATGATTCCAAAAATATCATACATTTTTTTATTGGGCATGTTGGTTACATATCTCTATCCAACAACTTGATCCAAAACCAAAATGTAAGCCAAAGAAACATGCAGCAGGTCCTTCATTTTCATGTTTATACTTTTGTTAATTGTTACTTTTTATCCAAGGATGATAATGGCTGGTAAATTTTTCATATTTTAGTTATGTTCATATATTAATAAATTCTCCATGATATATTCTAGCTAACCATTGATATATAAACAGTTGACAGTTACATGCAAAGTTTATAAACACTTGAATTGAATAGACTTCAAACGATAAATTTAAATTGATAAAACTGTTCTACTTCACGAGTAATGTGTTTACGTGCAAAATTTATAAATTTTTGAATTTATTTAGTATAAAGTCGGTCCAAAATAAAGATTTATAAGTTAATATATATGCATTCATTGTTCATTGTTCATTGTTCATTGTATTTTGACCGATTGACTTTATACTAAATAAATTTGAAAATTTATAAATTTTATATACATAAACACATTATTTGTAAAATAGATTGGTTTCAACAGTTTTGATTCATCATCTAAAATCTATATGATAGATTAAGTGACAATTTTGTACCTTGAGGAGAGGAGCAACTATCAGCTGGCATGAGAGAATTCAAGCTTACTGTGTGCATTGAACTTCTTGCCAGAGGTGCAAATGTTAGTAGTAGAGAGAGAACAACAACCAAGAAATTCCCATGACAATCCATTAATTGATTTCAATTTCAAGTGATTGGTTTGAAAAAGTACAAGTGTATATTTTGCCAAGTACATGGCTTGTCTTTATATAGATGCACCAATTACAACCCCACCCATAAAATAAGACAAATAAAATAAACTATAAATTTGTGGGGTCTTTGTAAGTTTTTGATTTGAAGGTAAGTTATCTCTTGAGCTTATATAACTTAGATGCTTTGTCCGTATTTTACCGCATGGTGTATATATATATATATAGTATGATAGGGTCAGGATCGAGTAACAGTTTTTTAATTCCATGTACCTATAAATAAGAAATTTCAATTTTTTGAAACATTTTAAAAGAATACTTAATTTGCATAATTTAATTCCAAGAAGACATTTAATTGTTAACTAGAGAGAAAGTTTAAATGGACATTAAAGTCACTATGAACATTATTTTGGTCGAATAATTTAATTAAAAAAAATCTCATTCTAATATAAAAAAATGAAAACATAATTTATTTCTTTGGCTTTTAAATGAAAAAAAAAAAAACTTGATACCCCATCCTTGAACGTGACATTTTCGGATATATTGATGATGCACATAATAAAAAAGAGAAAAAGAAAATAAAAAGGAGAACCAAACTAACACTCAAAAATAACATATATAGTATTGAGGAGGCAAACTTTTGGATCACTTATTTATTGATATACAAGGAAAATTTATTTTTTGTCATTTTCGATGAACTTTACTTCACAAATAAAATTAATGCTAGTAATAGTTGATTTCATCATTTCAATATCCAATTATACAAAATACATATCAGAAGTAATTATATTACAAATAGCTCCATAAGCAGGGGCAGATTCAGGATTTTTGTCACCGGGGCACAAAACAATATCAAATTGGGTTTAAATAGCTAATCGAATTTAAATATATTAACTAAATGGATACTCAATAAAAAAATAATGCTTTAACTTATACTTTCTAATGCTTTGAATTGTGATTTCTGATTCTCTAACTTATAATTCTAATTACCAATCAAAATTCAACAAATTTATTTCAATTTTAACTCTAAATTTAACCCAAATTATAAATCAAACATCCAGAGAGAGGCAAATTTTTTTTTTCAGAATAAGCAAAGTCGGTCAGGACCGATAGATCTCCACTAAAACTCAAAATCCAGGGGGACAGCTGCCCCTCCCGGGACCATGTGGGTCCGCTCTTGTCCATAAGCCTTCATAAAAAAATAATTGCTTTGGGATAAAGTTCACTAAAATTTCTATTTTAAAAGCAGTGACAGAGCCACATATGTCCTCCTAATCCAATTTTTCTTAAATATACTTTTTGTCATTTTTTTTTCAGAAAAATTATAAAAATATGCTTCTGTTTAAATAATTATATAATTATATCTTATCTTGAAAATTTTGTCCCACTCTATTCAATTTTCTGACTCTGTCCCTATCCGAATTTACATACATAAACATGTTAATGCAATTGTGCCCAATAAAAATGCGGGTTCGGATCCCCTAAAGTAACTCAAAATTTGAGTTTTGATCCGGACCGTCTGATCAAAATCCGGCGGACCGTGCAGATTCTGATCTGACGGTGAGCATAAAGTTGCACTAGCCTTGCAAGTATAAGTTGATGACATAATGGTGATGAAGAAAAATGAGTGTGGCAAGAAAGGTTGACACAGCCTTGCAAGTATCACTACATGTCCCACATATTTCCTATCACCAACTCAACAAAGCTATAGCTATACGGCTATCCTATCCATTCATTCATTCATTATTCCTTTTGCTTCCAAAAGAGGTGATTTCTTGCATATAATATATATATATAAAGAGAGAGAGATGGGCTATTGTGCTTCGGGGGTTTACTTCGGGCCATATTTTCATTTTTGAAAATTCAAACAACCAATTTGAACCGTTCAACATGTTCTAAATATTGAAATGTGCTTGGAGACTAAATTTTACATTTTTTGGAAATTGTTTACTATTTATTAAGCCACTTTGAAAATCGCTAATCCGGTAGTCCAGAAAATTTTACTATTTTTTACTGTTCACAGTGGATCAGCGATTTTCAAAGTGGCTTAATAAATAGTAAAAAAATTCCAAAAAATGTAAAATTTAGTCTCCAAGCACATTTCAATATTTAGAACATGTTGAATAGTTCGGATTGGTTGTTTGGATTTTCAAAAATGAAAATATGACCCGAAGTAAACCCCCTTATTTACTTCGCGAAGCACAATAGCCCATCTCTCTCTCTCTATATATATATATATATATATATATAGATAGATAGATAGAGCTGGGCTATGATGAGTTGTGAAGTAAGATGTCATTTTTACTTCACGCTCATATTTTCATTTTGAAAATTCAAACAACCGATCCGAACAGCTCAACATGTTCTAAATATTGAAATGTGATTGGAAACTAAATTTTACATTTTTTGGAATTTTTTTACTATTTATGAAGCCACTTTGAAAATCGCTGATCCGGTGGTCCAGAAAATTTTACTGTTTTTTACTGTTCACAGTGGATCAGTGATTTCAATGTGGCTTAATAAATAGTAAAAAAATTCCAAAAAATGTAAAATTTAGTTTCCAAGCACATTTCAATATTTAAAAAAAGGTGAACGGTTCGGATCGGTTGTTTGAATTTTCAAAATGAAAATATGGCGTGAAATAAAACAACGTTTTACTTCACAACTCACAATAGCCTATCTCTCTCTCTCTCTCTCTCTCTCTATATATAGAGTATGGCTAATGTGCTTCCTCTAGAACTTCGGCCTCGTGCTTCTGGGAGCATATCTTAGTGTTTGATGTTCAAACAACAAATTCAAACCGTTAGATGTTCAATCTATATTAATATGTACTTGGAGACCAAATTTTACATTTTTTGGAATTTTTTTACTATTTATTAAGCCACTTTGAAAATTCCAGATCATATGGTCCAGACTGTTTTTACTGTTCACCCGGATCTGGAATTTTCAAAGTGGCTTAATAAATAGTAAAAAAATTCCAAAAAATGTAAAATTTGGTCTCCAAGTACATTTTAATATATATTGAACATCTAACGATTTGAATTTGTTGTTTGAACATCAAACACTAAGATATACCCCCGGAAGCACGAGGCCGAAGTTCTAGAGGAAGCACATTAGCCATACTATATATATATATATATGCTGATCAAAAGATTAAACTTATGCAGATAAGACCCTTGCAAAACTATTTTTTTTTTCTATTATTCTCGGTTATTTTGTGGATATCTAATTAAAATTGTAAATTCATTTTGATCATTATATGACGCGTATTTATTTTCCAAATTTACAAATCATTTTATCAATAATCAATAATCAAACACTGAAATTTTAACAATTTCTTTTTAATGATTTGATAATGGATGAAAAGAACTTTCAAATTAATCAGCTGGAAATTAATACATGCCATTATTTAAATGATGGATCAGAAGCCTATAGTTTTAATTTTTAGTTGTAACCAGTGTTGTAAATAACGGTATGCGCTCGTTGAACGGACGGGTACCATTAAGTGATTAATTGGTATGCGGCTGCTAATTTACGTTTTCATTAAAGTTAAGTACATATACTTGTAATTATTAAAAATGATTAATTTTACTAATCAAACTTATCAAATAAACTTATTTTAACTTAATTTCAAGTTAATTAATAAAATTGTATTAAATTGACATTTAGAAAAAGTCAGATAAGACAAAGCAAAGTATAATACATATAACGGATACATATAGAAAAATAAATAATAAAAATGACCAACTAATTAGCCATATAAACGGAAACGGACGATTCGTAACGGTTTGGTTACCATCAACGACTAATCGGCCAATTAATCAGGCTAAATGACCGTTTTTTACAACATTGATTGTAACATTAATGAAATATCTAACTGGATAAAATCATAGAGTATTTATAGACGGTCAGAAAGAAAGAAGAATCAAAAGAAATGGTGTGATGCCATGTGGCGCTGACTCAGCGAACAGATCATAGAACATGGCTGAGCTGGCTTAACAGGTCGAGGGCTCTTCGTTTCTTCCTCGTCTCCAGTCCGTTCTGTGCGGGTCACCTCCAATACTGACGATGCGGGTCCCTTCTCCAGCGATTCAGTTACGTAACGGTCATGGGATTCGTTTGATTTGCGGACCCCTCTGTCAGCGGTGGAACTATTTTTAATTAAAATCCTGACCGTGACCCCTTCTGCTCACGGTTCAGGAATTCACATCACCTTAGGTTACCTGACTCAAGCAAATTATAATCAGACGGTTCCTTTAACATGGCACGAATCTCAAAACAGATTCCTACAGTCTCCACAGGCACCAAATTGAGTTTGGCCCAGCCCATCTCTCCTTGTTCTTCCTCGCAACTTGATGAAAATCTGTGTGGATCTTGATGAAAATCAACGGTACATAGTTAGTCGCTGGTCTGAATTCTTACTTGAAGGTAACAATTTCTTGCATTCATGTGAAATTTGGTTTAACTTGGCATGATAATTAAATCATTTGAATCATTAACTAATTAATTTAATTTGTTATTCTTGTAGCTAAGTACGTTTCCATGACATATTTTGGCTCACCTTGTAAAAATAATGGGGAAAATATATATAAAGTAAGAGAAAATCAAGAACAAGCTCTTACATTTAGATTAAATGAACATACAATTAATGTCACATTTTTATATACATTAATTGTTCTTACATTATCAATTTATAATACAATCAACATGCAATGTCCCTTTACAACAGAATGAACACTTGAATACATACATCCCACCCATTTACATAGTGTCACTAACTTGAAGTCCAGAAAATTGAATACATCCCCTATAAATAAGATATAAATTTTTTATGAAATACAAAATTAAAGCAAAATGAAGGATGCATATAAAAATACTTCTACATCCAGTCAGGATCAGGGCTTTGTGGTTGGCTCATCCTGTACCTGATTCACTGTAATGCAAGAGGCACATTATTTAGTTGTTATCATTTATATTGTGATTGAAACAAATGATTTAAAAACTTAGTATAAAGCTAATAAACTTACCTAGGTAACCTACAGAAAAAATGTTGTAATTTTGATAACATGATATTATTTTTAGTCTTGTTAGGAAAGTAACTTTAACATCGAAATAACTTTATATATATGAACAGAAATTTTCTTATAATAAATGTAAGAACACCAGAATGTATCATTATTATGTCGTTTGGTCGAAGCCCATGCCTCTGGAAGTATTCTCCTAATTATAGTAGAGAAAAATATATAATTAAGTAATTAGTTCATACAAAAGGAATCACAGAAAACTGTTAATTCTCAGTGATCAAAGAATATATATACTACCTGTGTTTTCTATGTAGTAGCTCCTCACCTTGCCATTCGAGCTCTCCCAGCACCTATGAATTATTAGAAAAAAAGTTGAGTATTATGTTCCTTTATATGCATATACTTAAATAATATTAAGCTAATTAATAAGCTGCATTTAAACCGCAATACATTGATTATTTCTAGTTTAAAAAAGGTTCTGAGTACTGATCATGAAGATTTTAATTGAATACTAGGATGTTATATTATGGTTCCTATTAGTATATATAATCTAATACTAACAATATACGTTGGCCTCAGCTTCATTCTGGTAATTAGAATAGTTAATTAATGAACAATATAATTACCAGTAAACAAATGACTAACAATAAATTTTCACTATTTGCTAGCTTGTATGTTTTCCATCAATTCACACATTACATAACCACAATTAAATTAGAATTTCTTAGTACTAACCTTTGACAAGACAAGTCTTCGTGAAATGTCGGTGCGACAAAGCACTTTTTGAATAACAATTTTTTGGCCTACTTCCTGCAAAATGATATAAAGTTTGTGATTTAGTAATACTGCCTGATGAAAATGTTTCTCCTCATATTTTCTTCATATTTTGGAAAAACATGTACAAAGTAGGAAATATATTCTTTGGATCTATATATTATGCACAGCCCCAAAATACAAGGGAATAATTCCCTATTCTGATTTACAAGGTAAATTCAATGTTACCTGCTTGCCATTAGGGAAAAAAATAAATCACATTTAGATTAGATCACATTTATTGCTAATTCCAACACAATGAGAATCAAATTATAATAAAACAATACTTAATAGACTGATATACTATAAAATCACACTTATTGCTAATTCCAACACAATGAGAATCAAATTATAATAAAAATAAAAGAGGTCAATGCTAAAACAAATGCATGAAAACTTACAAGCAAAAGAGCTTGGGTTGCATTCGATGATGAGGATGCCTGAAATAAAAATGATGAAGAAGTTTTGGTAAACCGCTAGTGTTAACCTTTGGTGGCAAAATGGTAAATAAGTTGGAACTATCACTGACGGTTTCTTACAAGATGGAACTTTTTAATTTACCAATATTAATGCTTAAAAAAAAAAAAAGAAAAAAAAAACTTACTACTAACTTGAAGATTTTAGTGTCACTAACTTGAAGTCCATGAGGCTGAATCCATCCCAGCCCTATAAAAAAAATGTACCAGAAACTTCATTAAACAAAAAACCAAATAGTCTTTGATAAAGAAATGAATTACAAGAGCCACCAGTCCTTGTAATGTATACCATAATCTATCTAAAATTTAAAACACATCAGAATCTAATTGAATGTGTAATTTCTTGTATAACCCAACAGAGGCTTAAAACAGTTTCATTTAATTCATGTAGCCCCATAGTGTTCTTTCAATCCATTACCAAAGTTTACTTATTATAAAATAAAAAAACACAGCACATAATGTAATTTTAAAAAAGAAAATGTGTTTAAATGGTTTTGAAAAAGCCCTAACAAGGTAACATATATATATATATATACATAAAATTGTATAAATTCTCATGAAAAGTTTCATGTGAAAAAGAACCAGATCTTCAATATCTACTTTTATAATGAAATTGACAACATCTATGTTTTAAAAGAAATGTCTTCTTCTTGCCAAATGGGATTGAAAGGAATGATAAACTATATTCACAAGTAAACAGCTCTAAGATATTACTCTTTTAAAAGTAATATTTTGCAAAATACAACCTCAAAGCTTTTACGATTTTTTCATTATGTCTGATTTAGAGATAAATTGACGGTAGAAGGGGCTCAAGATGGCAATTCTAAAGGACTGATTGGAGCAAATGAAAGAAAATCCTTGAAAATCTGATAGAGATCAGCTCTAAAGATTTTTTTCATTAAGGATAGATCCAGCAACATCGCTGCTGCTAACTTATAATAAAAAATGCTTTAATCTAATACAATAAAAAATAAAGAAAGAAAGAAAGAAAGAAAATAAAAAAAAATAAAAACTTACTAGTAAGTGGATCGGCGATGTTCAGGGGATTCACAGCAAATTTCACAGGAAAGCTTGAACAAAACCCGGCGATGATACATCGATCTGAACTGTGTCTCAATAGATAGTCGCTGGATACTTTTTATAGGCTATGCGATAGGAAATTTCTATACAAAAAAAAATGTGGGACTAAAGAAACGATAACGTAAAAGCATGCTAAATTTAAATCGGTAATTCACTATGATCTTATCTGTTACGATCCAATTCATACTAGAAGTCTAAAAGCATTCTCACACTTGGTTCATACTAAATCAATCATAGACTACACATAATTAATTCATAAGCATCAAGAATTCAAATAGTCACAAGTTTTTAGACCTAATACAAATCAAAATTGGTCTGGACTCGAGCATATATGGTCACTTGTTTCCTTAACCTACAAGTATTTTTTTTTTTCCAAAAAGAGAAACATAATTCATGATAAACCAAATCTAGTGTCGAACCACCATCCTGATATAAAATTACAAATGCAAGATTTCAATCTTGTAATACATAGTTTACCCCACAAGTGTACTTTATGTGATAAAAAATGCATAATTGTCATATCAAATTGACCAATATTACTATAATTAATCAAAGATCATCTTTTATTGAAAACTATGTAAACCGTAATTATCAGGTTATTAGAGAGCACCAATTCCTGACTGAAAGTGTTGAATACCCATAGTTTTGTGCGGATCGATACTTATCATTAGAAAAAATATATAATGCATAACTGGTTCAATTTAACCAAACTTTACGTCAATTAAACAAAACTAGAACTGAGAAGCATATGCATGTAACACTTACCTTAGAGAAGGTGGATTCAAATTTGGTGATTTTCTTAGCCCAAGTAGCAGGGAATTTTGAGTGTACGTATGGTTTAGTTCATACAGTTCAGACTGGAACTCAATGGCTGGCAGAGGTAGCAAGGACTTCTGAAACATATGATTTGAATCCTCTGGTCAGATTAAATGACCTTTGTAAAGCTAATGGATTGGTAGGTTTTTTTCAACTCATATGGCATCTCAGATGTTTGTAGAAGACAGGTTTTTTTCAACATAAGAAAAGTTACTTCCTTGAGGAATTTCATCAAACAGGTTGTGAGCAATGCAATTATTACAAAAATAAACTTCTCCAATGGATTAGAGAAGGTTCGAGTAGTAGGGGGAGGATGTTCTTTCTTTGGTCAAAGATTGAAGAATGGAGTAGCTCAAGCAATAACTGTACAGTTAGCTGCAGTGGTAAAGTTGCATATATACATGTTACACAAATTTTATACCAAAAGTGGGAGAAAGACAATTAGGTGAGGGAGGACATACAATAATTAAAGGCCAATGGAAAGAAGAACATTCGATCAAATGAAGGAGAAGTGGAACCGGAGAACGAATCGGTGAGTCAGGGAGCAAAATCAATCTGCAGTTTGTCTTTTAAATGAAGTAAACATCTGTTAACTTCATCCTTGTTCTCCTACATTACTTAAATTTTGGCTTATTATAAATACCTTAATTGAAAATGAGGTGTGACCTCAGCAATGAACAGTGCCACCCCCATCTATTTGCCATCCGATCATCTATAGATGAACCAGATCAACTCAAGCACACATCATCTACCGTCATCTATACAACACTGCCCATCTCCATTGCTAACTCTCCGTCTCCCGTTATTTTCCCCAAAACTGTAAAAAATCTCGTCCGATATTTTGCCCAAATACATCACCGACTCACCTCGCGCCGCTCTATTTTTTCACTCTTGGGGCAGCTGTCATCTCCGTCGCCTCTGCGATTGCCACGCACCTGGTACCCGCAACGTGTTCCTCTCTCAACTCTCACCGTTTCCTCTTCTGCGGTTCTCGTAGGTAATTTCCGCTCTTGAGATTACCGGGTTGACACTTCTCTCATTCGCTGTTCTGAACAGGGGTTGAGTTCGTCGCTGTGATTTACCCTTCCCTCGTCCTCTATATTCGATTCTTCCCACTTGTACGGTGACATTCGTTTCAAGGTCAGCAATTTCTACCAATTGATTTGGACTTCTACATCGAGGCTATATGGTCAAAAGCATATAAATTATTTGTAATATTTGATCTATTACCATTCTTGACGAGGGTAAATTGAAACTAAAGCCTTGCCGAGGATAAGAGTTGTCCAGCAACACAAAAAGAGAATGGTGCCAGTTTAGGAAATTATTATAATAGTACCATTATAATAGTATGTCCAAGTGTTTTTTTGTTTCCATTTATAAATAATTTGGATACCAACAGCAAGAAAAACTTGGTACAAGTTAATTACAAATCATTTACCACATTCGAGGAGTACATATACATTTATACTGAAGATATAGCGTTTGGTAGAAATTATTCCTCAACAGGAATATTGTGATCATTTGTAAATAATTGGTAGAGATTACTACATAGTTATGCGTTTCAAAGTCAGTAATTTTTTTCTGTCATTTAGTCCGCTGTTCAAATGGTTTGAGGGCTAATTATCCTCGCTGCCAAGGGAATTCCAAAAATCAATGACATTTACGAAGTTTTCACCATGGTTCATACATATTTTGCAGATATGTCCCTACAACCAAAATTCAGTCAGTTCAGTTCACCCAAAAAAAAAAATTGAAGGTGATTTTAACAGTGTTAACAGATTTGGGAATGTCCATTGCTGATTCAACAAGGTACCACAATCATTAGGGCAAACAAATAAGTCCCTGCGCCTGGTAACGGATTCAGCTTCAAATTCAATTAAATTTTCTTAATGTGCAGCGAGCAAGAAGCAAGCCGGTAGGCATAGGAAGCATCTTCTACAAGAAAGGAGCAAAATTCCAGGTTAGGTGAAACCTTCTTCAAATTGTGTTTGCACTGTTCTTAGTATTCGATTTGTAGAACAGTTACGCCGGTAAATTTAGAAAAAAAACTTCTTATCTTACATCTTACAATCTCACCCTTTTTTTTCCCTCACTTTGCTTTGCTTTGCTTTCATGATTTTTTTCACTACTTTGCTAACACCAGCCGCAAAGTTCTACACCGAGCTCTCCTTCTTCTCTCGTAATGCATCCTTTCTTTCTGTCAATTTAAAGCCCAACAGCACATGCTACCCCCCACAAACTTATGTTAAGACTCAATTATGGTTACCCGTGCAATTTTCCAACAGGAAATGTCCTCAACAGGTGTACAAAAAAAAGAAAATATTTCCTACTTCATATTTTCTATTTCAACTCTTCTTCTACCGCATAACTTTCTTGCTTTGTACTTTATCCTTCCCTTCTCATTGACCGCATAATTGGAATTATCGACTTCTGCCTATAATCGCAGAAAATGAAGAACTACTAAACTGGTATCAATTTCTCCAAATATTGACTATATTGGAATTATAATGGTATGTTAATACACTCTTCTGTCAATAATTTCTTCGTTTATTAAACTGGACTTACATAATTGGAGAAATTCATTTCTTTTACCCCCTTCTGAATAATTGTAATGGTACCAGTTTGCATAATACCAGTTTAGTATTACATACCACTATAATGGTACCAGTTTAGTATTACTAATTATATTGTACTAACATACAACAGAAATTATGTAATACTAAACTGGTACCACTATAGTAAGTCCAGTTTAGTAGTTAACTGAAAATTTACTTTAATTTGACAAATATAGTTAACACACTACAGTTCAATGGTATGATAATACTAAACTGGTACCATTATAATTCTGCAAATTATTGCCAGAAAATCAATTAGCCTATTTAATACTGTTTGTGCCTTAGTCCGCATAAAAAATTGCCCATTCAGTCTTGGTTTAGTGGTTCCTATTTCCTCAATGAAAGAACTGACCATCTAAGTGAAAAAAGAGAAAGATACAATTAAGGGCTAGAAATGTGGTTTGACCAGTATTGGTACTGTTTCAGCCACTAAATACTGGGTTCATAGCATGACAATTATAATACCAATCCAGCATTAACTTTTGCATGTAACTGTTCTAAAGGTAAATGCTGTACAATGTGTGACCTCTTTTTTTGGAAACATATTCACAGGAGCTCTGCTATGTCTATCTTTCATAACAAAGGATCACAAGTGGAGAAAAAATTGCTACAAGAATTTTATTCTTTCAATGATCGAGGTAATAGATAGACATATACGATTACCTATCTTTCAACCATGATGTAATTGAAGAGCCTTGCAAGAGTAAAATATTCAGAGATGCAAAGATCAGGCCCAAGGATCAGGGGGAGCTGACTTTCTGTTGTAAGATAGGTATAAGTTGGTAGTTTGCTTTAAGTGCACAATTGTAATAAGTAGTGGAGAGAAAGATCAAGTCACATACCTCATGATTAGAAAAAAATGATATAGATAAACAGATTCTCCATATCACACCTAATTGCATAGCCAAATCTAAAAGATAATAATCAGATGTTATCTGAACAGTCTGATCTAAATTGGATGGCTCAGATTGATCTTTGGCAGTCCAAAACTGTCTGACTGATAGAGAGGAGAAAACCTACAAGTACCAGCTAATTGATGGATCCTCTTTAACAAATTTCCTTCTGGATAAAGTTCGTCCCTTATCTATTGTGGGAAAAGGTCCAAATGGAAGAGTTTAGTTTCACTAATTGTAGAGGACTAGAGGTACCCAATTGAAGAGAGAAAACATTATCTTTGATGATTATGTTTATATTGATCTACCTTTATTTCATGAAAAACTAGAGTTTTAAGATAATTGCAAAAGACAACTATAATTTTTTATGATCAATGCAGATGTGGGATTGTTTCAAACTGTTCAGTGTGATTCATCCTAATTGATTAGGGAAACAACCATTGATAATACAGTTATAAATCGTCTCCTAAATTCTCTCTACATCTCTATTTTTTCCCCTTTTTTTTTTGAGGGCTATCCTCTCCATACATATAGATTATATTTTAGATCATTTACTCAAGGTAATTTCTTTTGTTGACTGGAAATTTATTTCTTTATCTTTTGGATTTATTGCTTCAGCAATGGCAGATAGTTAGCAACTCATTAACAAGAGTGGAGTGACGGCAAGGCTGAACACAATTTGACAATGAAAGTGAAGGCAAATACACAATCTTCAATTAGCTTCTACTGAGATCATATTATCAAGCTTCTGAATAGCATTTATATTATTTATTTTCAGACTTTTCGGAATAAATAGATGAGGTATATAGTTGCTTGAGAATAATTCATTGATACTCGTACTATTCTAATATTTTACAATTTTTATAGGTCATGCATGATTTATATCTGTATAATTTACATTAAGGTAAAAGCATATTATTTGGTACTTAAAAAATGGGTATTTGATATATTATATTATGAAAAATTAAATCATTTTTTAATCATATTCGGTAATATATCTGAATCATGGACTTCATACCTGCCCCTAAGATCGAGTTTTTCTGTTAGTGTATGTTGGTAGATTATACTAAGATATAGTAATTTAATCTTCCAATTTTTTCATCTGTGTCAAGGAGGTTTTTCTTTTTGAAATGTTGTGATCCGGAGATTTTTCATGTTTTATGCAGAAAAAATTGTTGAAAACGAACCCTCATAGATATCTACACCTTCATTTTTCATATGTATGATATTCAGTGCCAATCTCTGTTTTACGTTCCGCCAATTTGGACCAGTAAAGACCGGGCACCTTCCACTGAAAAAAAAAAAATCAGGTCCAACAACAGAACACAACATATTTAATAGAAACCAGTTGCGTCGTAGACGCAACCGAGGTGACTAGTGTTTCTAATTTCAAAACCTTTTCCACAAATTGATGTTGGGTCCCCAGTAGTAGAGACAGTTAAAATGTTTTGAGCAAGATATATAATTATAACAAGTTTGAAGAATCACAAGGTTGCAGTTATTACCAAATTAAATATGACTAAGCAAAAGGGACTACAAGCACCTGAGACCTAATTACCGAATCAATTAGTTATACCTCAGCCTTACATATCAACCCATCCCAAACCCTGCCATATTCCTTGTCAAGTATTCCGCTACATACAGAGGCAATTGCATCATGGTCCATGGAACACCAACTCTGAGAGATCAGGTAAAATATGAAGTGATAGGTTAAATTGAAAAGTCAAATTATAAGTATCTTTTTTATAATTTTGATATGTTGTGTATTAGAGTTAGTGAAACTAAATATATATATGAAAATAAAGGAATGCACTACAGATCTGAAGGGTTGTAATTTGTAAACCATTTATATTTTTTGTAGTATAAAGGAATGCACTAAGGAATGCACTATTTTTTTTTTTTTACTGAATGCTTGCTTACCATATACTGGTATTGTTCACAAGTCTATTTTTTTATGAATGTTTCAGCATAATGTGCAAATCTTTGTTCATAGTAAGTTCATCTATATGTTTATATAGATGTTTTAATCTTTGTTCTAATCAAATCTGTGTTTTTATGTTCTGGTCAACTTTCAGTTGACTTTTTTTTCCTTTATTTTTCCAGATCTTAGTTTGGTTATTTCTCTTAATCTGTTCCTTATAAAAAACTGCAAAAATGAAAAATAGTTGCATCTAAATGTGTTCCATAAGTTATATGAATATCAAGATCAGAATCAAAAGTAATAGAAAATTATGATTTTTTGTGTGAAAAGGACAACAATGCCCTTGAACTTGCATTTCATTGATGATTAACAAACGGTTAAGGTTTTGAACTAAAACCTGTTACAAAACATGTTAACTGCACTCTTGAGCCACCACAAAAAAACTTCTGCAGAAAAGTAAAACAGAAAGAAAACCACAACATAAAAATTGAACTAAGAAACAAAAAAAAAGCAAATATAAGAACCCAAATGAATCATAACCGCCAAAGTAAAAGTGAAACAATTTTTGTTTTCTAATCGGAACCAAAGGAGAATCCACTCAGCTTGCACTTCTTCTACCAGCACTACTAGTTCTTTATTCTGATCTCTGAAAATCCTCGCGCACTGCTACCTTCAAAAGACAAATTCTGCTATCAATATTATTTTTCTTGTTCTTCTTTGCCCCTGTGCATTCATGATTAATTCGCTCACATTATACTCAAATTGGTGAAGCTTTTTAATATCATTGAGGAGAAGCTTTTTAGGGTTTGACATTTTGAGAACAAATACACCACTGATTCCTCTTCTTGTTTACACATCACACATCTATAGTAAGTGCAATGATTTAGTAGTGGAATGATCGAAATGGTAAAAAGGGAACCTGAAATATGTTTACTCATATTTTACTGACAAGAATGGGCTGATTTGAGCATTTTACAAGAATCTAGAAGAGAAAATAATGGGGAAAGGTGTATTTCTTATCCAAAGTGGAAAAGTACCTCTGCTCAAATTTCTGGAAAGGTGTATTTCTTGCTAAAACTTCAGCGAGATACAACGCAGTTTGAAGCTTGTTCACGGTATCAAGTGTATCATGGATCATTAATTTCTATAAATATCAAACAAAGGTCAATCCTTTAAACATACTGATAGGAGTCGACCTGGGCGGAGGGAGAGGAATAGGAAATCCAGGGGGAGGCTGAGTCGAGCAGGGCGGAGGAGGAGAAGGTATTGAGAAAAGAGAGATGGAGAGAGCTGGTCAGCAGTCACGCGGCGGGCACTGTTTTTTATATAGATTAGAAGATCAAAGCCGCTGGATTAAAAGGATGGTTCAGATTTCTGCTCATTGTACAAGTTAGGGTACTCGGGAGTATACGGATCCTCTATAAGCATGGTATGAGTCACAATATTGGGTTTGTACCCTTTAGAAATCATTTCAACCAGCAACTCCTTTGCCTTCTCAATTTCACCTTTCTTGCACAACCCATCTATAAGAATGTTGTAAGTCACGACATCAGGCTTGTACCCTTTGGAAATCATGTCATGCAGCAACTCCTTTGCCTTCGTAATTTCACCTTTCTTGCACAACCCATCTATAAGAGTGTTGTAAGTCACGACATTGGGCTCGCACCCTTTGGAAATCATTTCATGCATCAACTCCTTTGCCTTCGTAACTTCACCATTCTTGCACAACCCATCTATAAGAGTGGTATAAGTCACGACATTGGGCTCGCACCCTTTGGAAATCATTTCATGCATCAACTCCTTTGCCTTCGTAACTTCACCATTCTTGCACAACCCATCTATAAGAGTGGTATAAGTCACGACATTGGGCTCGCACCCTTTGGAAATCATTTCATGCATCAACTCCTCTGCCTTCGTAACTTCACTATTCTTGCACAACCCATCTATAAGAGTGTTGTAAGTCACGACATTGGGCTCATACCCATTGGAAATCATTTCATGCATCAACTCCTCTGCCTTCGTAACTTCCCCATTCTTGCACAACCCGTCTATAAGAGTGGTATAAGTCACGACATCGGGCTCGCACCCTTTGGAAATCATTTCATGCATCAACTCCTTTGCCTTCGTAACTTCACCATTCTTGCACAACCCATCTATAAGAGTGGTATAAGTCACGACATCGGGCTCGTACCCTTTGGAAATCATTTCATGCATCAACTCCTCTGCCTTCGTAACTTCCCCATTCTTGCACAACCCGTCTATAAGAGTGGTATAAGTCACGACATTGGGCTCGCACCCTTTGGAAATCATTTCATGCATCAACTCCTTTGTCTTCGTAACCTCACCATTCTTGCACAACCCATCTATAAGAGTGTTGTAAGTCACGACATCGGGCTCGCACCCTTTGGAAATCATTTCATGCATCAACTCCTCTGCCTTCGTAACTTCACCTTTCTTGCACAACCCATCTATAAGAGTTGTATAAGTCACGACATCGGGCTCGTACCCTTTGGAAATCATTTCATGCAACAACTCCTTTGCCTTCGTAATTTCACCTTTCTTGCACAACCCATATATAAGAGTGTTATAAGTCACGACATTGGGTTCGTACCCTTTGGAAATCATTTCATGCATCAACTCCTTTGCCTTTGTAACTTCACCTTTCTTGCACAACCCATCTATAAGAGTGGTATAAGTCACGACATTGGGCTCGCACCCTTTGGAAATCATGTCATGCATCAACTCTTTTGCCTTCGTAACTTCACCTTTCTTGAGCAAACCATCTATAAGAGTGTTGTAAGTCACGACATTGGGCTCGCACCCTTTGGAAATCATTTCATGCATGAACTCCTTTGCCTTCGTAACTTCACCATTCTTGCACAACCCATCTATAAGAGTGTTGTAAGTCACGACATTGGGCTCACATCCTTTGGAAATCATTTCATGCATCAACTCCTTTGCCTTCGTAACCTCACCATTCTTGCACAAACCAACTATAAGAGTGTTGTAAGTCATGACATTGGGCTCACACCCTTTGCAAATCATTTCATGCATCAACTCCTCTGCCTTCGTAACTTCACCATTCTTGCACAACCCGTCTATAAGAGTGTTATAAGTCACGACATCAGGTTTGTACCCTTTAGAAATCATTTCATGCATGAACTCCTTTGCCTTCATAACTTCACCTTTCTTGCAAAGGCCGTCTATAAGAGTGGTATAAGTCACGACATCGGGCTCATACCCTTTGGAAATCATTTCATGCATCAACTCCTTTGCCTTCGTAACTTCACCATTCTTGCACAACCCATCTATAAGAGTGGTATAAGTCACGACATTGGGCTCGCACCCTTTGGAAATCATTTCATGCATCAACTCCTCTGCCTTCGTAACTTCACCATTCTTGCACAACCCATATATAAGAGTGGTATAAGTCATGACATCGGGGTCGTACCCTTTGGAAATCATTTCATGCATCAAGTCCTCTGCTTTTGTAATTTCTCCTTTCTTGCACAGCCCATTAATCAACGAGCTGTATGTATTAGTATCAGGTATAACCCCAGCATGACACATCAGTCTATACAAACCAAATGCCTTAGTGAGTTGACCCGCCTTACAAAGCTCATCTATAACAATGTTGTACGTGATAACACAAGGTTCACACTCACCAACATGCTTAACCATCCTAAAAATTAACTGAAGGGAAAACCCAATGTTGCCCTTGGAGCAAAGCCCCTTAATAAGAATGTTATACGAGATGACATTAGGTATACATCCCAACTGAGGCATTTTGTAAAGAACAATGGCTGCAGCCTCACTATTCCTATTCTCAGAACAAAGACCCTTGATTATTGGACTGAATATCACGGCGCTAACCATGTGACCCTCTTTGAGAAGCCTTCCGAGAAAACAAAAAGCTAGGTCGAGACGATTCATTTGGGCACAGTACTTAATCATGAGACTATAGGTATATTTATCAGGACTGATTCCATCAGTTTGAGTTATACGGTTGAAGAAAGAATAAACAGCAGGGTCAGAGTTGCGAACCAAGGTGGCCAGCAGGGCATTGAAGGGATGGATTGAGGTGGGAGGATTCTTGGAAGCCATGAGAGAGTGATAGTGCTGAAGGATGTCTTTGTATTGCGAATTAGTTGCAGAGGGTGGTTTTGGTTTTGATTTGTTGTTGATTCGGAGAGGTTGAAATTTGGAATTGGGGATTGCATAGCAGAAAAGACAGCGGTCCCGACGAGAAATTGAAGGTGAAAGGGAACAGAAGGGGGTGAGAGACAGCACGGGCATCATCTTCTTCTTTTCTTTCTTTCTTTCTTTCTTTCAAGTGAGAAGTGAGACGAGTGACGGCGCGCCTGAGAAGATAAAGATTGAGATAAGGAAGCGAGGAAGGGATCGGATTCGGACGAGCAAAGATGAGGAGATTAATGGAACAAAGATCTCTCTTTTCTGGGCCGACTTTGCTGGCCCAAAATTTCCTAGCAAAGGCAGGTTGGTAGAAGACAAAAAATTCTACGAAATGTCGGGTCCTTTGTAAAGCTAATGGTCTCAGATCGATGTTGCCAGAAGAGTTGTTATCTTGTTTTGAACATAAACCAAAGTTGTCAAGTGGAACCGTAGATTAGCCCAATTTAATACGGGTTTTTGTTCAATTCATCAAGTTGTCAAATGTTTATTTTAGGCCCATTTACCAGAACAATTACAGCTTGTCCGCCTTCCCAAGCCCGATATTTTTATTAATACCCCCAAAAAAAAACAAATTATCAAATCTGCTCCACTCCAAATTTATTTTTATTTCTACCCTAACCGCCCGTGGGCTGGGCGGTCCACTATGCATATCTGACCGCCCAGTGGCTGGGCGGTCCAGTTTCCATAGCTGACCGCCCAGCAGCTGGGCGGTCCGCTAGTGTTTTTTTTTTTTTTTTAGAGAGACAATATGAATATCAAGATGCTGAATTCTTAACGCTAAAAATTCGATTTTTTTTGTAAATATTAGTTAGATTACTTCTTTTAAGCATATTTATACTAAAATACGCTAAATTACTTGGAATTATGTTAAATTACGTTGAGTTACACTATATTAAGTTAAATTACACTAAATTACATTACATTACGCTAAAATTCGGTAAATTACATATGAATAGGGACGATATATCTTCACTAAAAAGGCGAAAAACGACGACGAAACTTCAAACGGTCATAAAACGGCTTCAGTTAGAGATGTCAGGTTCCGTTGTAACGGTTCTAGATGTCAGGTTTAATAGCGTATTCATAATATTCTTCTGACATCTATAACCGTTACAACGGAACCTGACTTCAGTTATAACCAAATTCTTTGGAAATTTAATTTTCGCTGCGCACAAAGTTGTATTTGCATATTGTTGGATATAACGTAATGAATTGTACAGTAAAACATTTTAAAATTCACTATATGGAAATTTATGTTGAACGGTTTGTATCGGCTTTTTAAACTTTAAAAATTGTGATATAGCATCCATATGCGCTATGCGTATATAGGGATGGCAGAAAAGCCCATCGGCCCGTCGGCCCGGCTATGCCTGCCTGGTCCTGCCTTTTACCCGGTCGGCCCGACACTGTAACAGGCCAGGTAAGGCCGGGCCTAAAAACGGGCCAGGCCAGGCCTGGGCTTAAGCCGAAGCCCACAGGCAGCCCGTTGGGCTTATATGTTAATACAGCAGAGAAGTGGGCATATATGTTAATGTTAATACATTTTAAGTTTAGGGTTTTAGAGGCAGCCGCTCACCCCAACTCTCATCCCTACACCCAAGTCACCTCATCTCTTTCTCTCTGTCACTCTCTCCATCTTTTTCGCTCACGGCTCACCTCACTCTCTTTCCGCTCCAGTGACTCCAGTCACGCCCCACCGAGCACTTAGATCCGCCACAACACAGATCCGCCATGACGCACCAGTCTTCCGCCTTCACATCTGACCTGCATTGCTCTTCCTCGCACCAATCTGCCTCGCTCACGGCTCTTCCATCAGGTTAGATTAGTTTTCTCCCTCTCCCTATATATGCCCTAACTCAAGTACTTAACACTGCTTTGTGCTTTTTACTTCATGATTTTTTTTTGCTTTTGAAGCTCGGCAACAAAGGGTGCTGCGGTGAAGGATTCAGCAAATTATTTGAAGCCTCGGCAACAAAGTTCTATCAGGTGCGCCTATTTGCAACACAATCTGATCGATTAGCGCCAGTAAGTACTGTTTTGCTTTAACTAAATTATATTTTTTTCTCTAATATTTGCTCATATGCTCAAAATTGTGGTCCAACTTTTAACTTCTGTGTCAATGTTTAGGTACTGTTTTGCTAATGTTTAGGTACTATGCTTAAAATCTGTTGTGATGAATTATTTGATAATGAGGCTTTGATTGCTTGAAGTCGTTGAAATTTGAGTTGTGGAATCGATGATTTTGAACTGTTAAATCCACCTTTGGTGATTTGTGCATGTTGATTTGCTCAAAATTATGGTCCAATTTTTGCTCGTAAGTGCTGTTTGCTAATGTTTAGGTACTATGCTTTTTCTTAATCAGGAATAGGCTGAAAACAAATGTGTGAGTGAGTTGCAGATATTAATTGATCATACAAGCAAGCAACAGGAGAGAATTCTAGCTTTAGAAGGTAAAATCATTAATTTATTTTATCTTTTTTTTTCTTGTGTCTTGTATTTAGTTTGACACTAGAATGATTCAGCAAATTTTTATGATAGAATCATAAGTATGCATAAATTTTTGTCTTGTGTCTAAGTATGCATAAATTTGATTAAAATTGGTTAGTTTATATTAAAATCAGTTCATATTAAACAACATAATTGAATTAATTATGCAGGTCAGAACATATGTAGAAGAATTAGAATAGTGGTTCCGTGCTTTGTTATAACTAATGATGCCAAGATAATCCCTTTTTTGTGAACTACTAAAACTGCACAGTTTTGATATCATAAAACTGCAACAGTTCTGGAACTGAAAGAAGAAAGTAAATCTCAATTTAGGATTATCTCTCACTTCAGATTAGATAGGTTTGATCAATTAGTTGCGCTTTATTGTTATAGGATTGCATGATAATTTTTATGTCAATCAGGATATTTTTTGGTGTACATAGATTACCATGTAAGAAACCTGATTGATGTCATACCGTAATGCCATTTTGAAATTATATAAGTCACACTATAAATATCATCATGAAATTACTAATCACACTATAAATGCCATCATGGAATTATGCATCCAGTAGCAAAATCACTCTATAAATGGCACTCAAGTCATGCACTTATGCTTTGTTTATTCATATCAGTGATTAAATTTGTATGTTTTGTTTGTGCAGGTTAATCGTGCCTTGTTAATTTGCTGTTGAGATGTTTGTTGTGTAATCCATTTATTATTTTGATGTTAAATTATGTAAGCTGATGTTGTTTAGATGTTGTTTGTTGTTTGCTATTAAACTATCAATTATTTTGTTGTTTAAGTAGCAAAATTACAATGTTTTTTGTTGTTAAACTATCAATTATTTGTTCTTCCATTGGAAAAATCACATTATGAATTGTTTTGTCGTCTTATGTGTTATCTATTTGATGTTGTTAAATATGGATGGGCCAACGGGTATGGGCAGGCCAGGCAGGCCCATGGGCAAGGGCAGGCAAGGACAGGTAGGCATGGGCTTGGAGAAAAGGCCCATGGGCAGGCCAGGCATAGATTTTCAAGCCCATCAGATTGGGCCAGGCAGGTGGGCCATCAATTTTTAACAGGCAGGCCAGGTATGGGCTTAGTAAAATACCTGTGGGCTCGGCCCATTGCCATCCCTATGCGTATAGGACCATAGCCTCACGGATCCAAATCTGTTGAAATCTCAATACATGAACAGTGTTTCTGGAATTCCTGAAATTCAGAATTCAACCGTTGAACTGTTTCGAGATACGTGCACAGAAAAACTAGCTGTTTCGAGATGCGTGCACAGAAAAAGTTGAACGGCTGGATTAGGAATTTCAGAAATTCCAGAAACACTGTTTATGTATTTTGAATTTGAATCCATAGCCTCACTCATTAGATAAAATAGGTAAAATAGCAACCACTGATAATTGAAGTTGACATACAAACTTATTCCGATGGTTAGTACCATAACCAACTATTAGCAACCACTGATTTTCCAATCAACGGCCTGGATGTTATACTCGGTAACTCTGATCCTGTTTGTATAAATGCATAAATCCCAGTCACACCCTTTGAAATCAATGGTTATGGCCTGGATGTATAAATCCCAGTCAAAAGTCAAAAGTCATTTTGAAATAGAATTAATTATACTTAAGTTCCCAAAACATAGGGACGTGAGTACTGGATTGCCAATTGCCAATAGTCAAAAGTCATTTTGAAAAGAGATTCAAGCCGCATATATTATTTGCGGTTTGAATTAACAATTCAAGCCGCATATATTCTGTGCGGTTTGAATTAACAATTCAAGCCGCATATATTCTGTGCGGTCTGAATTGTTAATTCAAACCGCAAATAATATATGCGGTTTGGGTAGAAATAAAATTCTTTTAAAAACGTGGTTATTTATATTAAAATATATTTTTTTTTGGGTAAAAATAAAAATCACGGCTAAGGTGTGACGTGCTTACCAAGAGGGTTTGATGAGCACAACTCTAAAAGTATATCGGATCGGCTTCAAACGAAGAATTCAAACTGTTGAAATCTATGTACTTCATGCGTGATGCATGTACATGCAAAATTTTTGAAAGTTTTGAATTTATTTGCTACAACGTCAAGCTGTCAAAGAAATGATGAAAAATGAATATATAAAACAACTTATAAAATAACTTATAAAAGGTTCATTTTTTTGACCGCTTGACCTTGTAGCAAATAAATTCGAAACTTCCAAAATTTTGCATGTACATGCATCACTCATGAAATACATGGATTTCAACGGTTTGGATTCGTCGTTTGAAGCCGATCCGACATACTTTTGGAGTTGTGCTCACCAATCCCTCTTGGTGAGCACATCACACCATAGCTTTGCTCATATATCATATATTTTAATATATATTATAAAAAAATATTGTTATTCACCATTAAAATTAGATAAATATTATGAACTTTAGTATTTTTTTAATATTACTTTAATAAATATCCTACCCAATCCGTATCTGAATCTGTATCTAGCTGATATCTGATCTATATCTGTATCCGAAAAATTAAAAAGGATATGGATATAGTTTTACCACTACCCGAATACAACCACTATCCGCTATGTATTCGCTCCGTTTTCACCTCTACTTCTGGCCTTCCACAGCTCGGTATTAGTAAAAAATATTAACTGTTCGACTTCGTGATATCTTTTTCCTGTTCGAAATTCTAATTAAATACTTCGTTATTAATTCTTCCATATTAAAATAAACTTTCATAATTCGAAATTCATAACTCAAGTGTCAAAACGAATTATTATATGTACTTTCTGTCATTTGTCTTGTACAAATAAAAAGTATGAAATTTTCTTGTCCAATCATGTCTTGCAGTGGGGGAACCAAAGTAAATAAATATAGGCACACTGCAAAGTTCTAAAATGAGCCATGTTTTAATCTTTCTAGTGAAAATTCTCTTTATTTTGAAATAATTAAACACAACATTGCATAATAAATACTAAATCTTCCAACTTTTTCACCAGTCAGATACATTCAACAACAACAAAAAAATACTGAAAAAGGAATTGTAACCATCCGTTTCTAGTTTCAACCTCGGCTCCATTTAGTAACAGTCAACAAAACAAATAAATTAAAAAGCTGAATTATCTCAAATGTTCTCTCTTCAGATTTAGTAACAGTCAATCTCTTCTCCAGAGAAAGCAACAGCCTCCAAAAGCTGAAGCTCTTTTCTCTTACCAAATGAAAAATAACCCCACTTGGTATCACTACCAAAATTTGTAATATCTCTTGTTTTGCTCAAAGGAGAAGCACACCCGCTTTGGTCCAGAATAGTAAAAGTATAATGTTTCTTTTTTGGAATTAGGTTCAGTCCAGCCTTGATTATTGGCCAATACAGACATGCTTGTATCATCTATAGCAAGAATGCTATTATTTTTTTTTTCATTTTCTCTTTTATTATGGAATAGAACAGGTTAGGTTGTATATATATAGAGCTTGGGAAGGCAGACAAGCTGTAATTGTTCTGGTAAATGGGCCTAAAATAAACATTTGACAACTTGATCAATTGAACAAAGCCCGTATTAAATTGGGCCAGAAAAGAGAGATCTTTGTTCTATTAATCTCCTCATCTTTGCTCATCCGAATCCGATCTCTTCCTCTCTTCCTTATCTCAATCTTTATCTTCTCAGGCGCGCCGTCGCCTGTCTCACTTCTCAACTGAAAGAAAGAAAGAAAGAAAGAAAAGAAGAAGATGATGCCCGTGCTGTCTCTCACCCCCTTCTGTTCCCTTTCACCTTCAATTTCTCGTCGGGACCTCTCACTTTTCTGCTATGCAATCCCCAATTCCAAATTTCAACCTCTCCGAATCAACAACAAATCAAAACCAAAACCACCCTCTGCAACTAATTCGCAATACAAAGACATCCTTCAGCACTATCACTCTCTGATGGCTTCCAAGAATCCTCCCACCTCAATCCATCCCTTCAATGGCCTCCTGGCTACCTTGGTTCGCAACTCTGACCCTGCCACTTATTCCTTCTTCCACCTCATAACCCAAACTGATGGAATCAGTCCTGATAATTATACCTATGGTCTTATGATTAAGTACTGTGCCCAAATGAATCGTCTCGACCTAGCTTTTTGTTTTCTCGGAAGGCTTCTCAAAGAGGGTCACACGGTTAACGCCGTTATATTTAGTCCAATAATCAAGGGTCTTTGTTCTGAGAATAGGAATAGTGAGGCTGCAGCCATTGTTCTTTACAAAATGCCTCAGTTGGGATGTGTACCTAATGTCATCTCGTATAACATTCTTATTAAGGGGCTTTGCTCCAAGGGCAACATTGGGTTTACCCTTCAGTTATTTTTTAGGATGGTTAAGCATGTTGGTGAGTGTGAACCTTGTGTTATCACGTACAGCATTGTTATATATGAGCTTTGTAAGGCGGGTCAACTCGCTAAGGCATTTGGTTTGTATAGACAGATGTGTCATGCTGGGGTTATACCTAATACTAATATATACAACTCGTTGATTAATGGGCTGTGCAAGAAAGGAGAAAGTACAAAAGCAGAGGACTTGATGCATGAAATGATTTCCAAAGGGTACGACCCCGATGTCATGACTTATACCACTCTTATATATGGGTTGTGCAAGAATGGTGAAGTTACGAAGGCAGAGGAGTTGATGCATGAAATGATTTCCAAAGGGTGCGAGCCCAATGTCGTGACTTATAACACTCTTATAGACGGGTTGTGCAAGAATGGTGAAGTTACGAAGGCAAAGGAGTTGATGCATGAAATGATTTCCAAAGGGTGCGAGCCCGATGTCGTGACTTATACCACTCTTATAGACGGGTTGTGCAAGAATGGTGAAGTTACGAAGGCAGAGGAGTTGATGCATGAAATGATTTCTAAAGGGTACAAACCCAATGTCGTGACTTATAACACTCTTATAGACGGGTTGTGCAAGAATGGTGAAGTTACGAAGGCAAAGGAGTTGATGCATGAAATGATTTCTAAAGGGTACAAACCCAATGTCGTGACTTATAACACTCTTATAGACGGGTTGTGCAAGAATGGTGAAGTTACGAAGGCAAAGGAGTTCATGCATGAAATGATTTCCAAAGGGTGCGATCCCCATGTCGTGACTTATACCACTCTTATAGACGGGTTGTGCAAGAATGGTGAAGTTACGAAGGCAAAGGAGTTCATGCATGAAATGATTTCTAAAGGGTACAAACCCAATGTCGTGACTTATACCACTCTTATAGACGGGTTGTGCAAGAATGGTGAAGTTACGAAGGCAGAGGAGTTGATGCATGAAATGATTTCCAAAGGGTGCGAGCCCAATGTCATGACTTATAACACTCTTATAGACGGGTTGTGCAAGAATGGTGAAGTTACGAAGGCAAAGGAGTTGATGCATGAAATGATTTCCAAAGGGTGCGAGCCCGATGTCGTGACTTATAACACTCTTATAGACGGGTTGTGCAAGAATGGTGAAGTTACGAAGGCAAAGGAGTTGATGCATGAAATGATTTCCAAAGGGTGCGAGCCCAATGTCGTGACTTATACCACTCTTATAGATGGGTTGTGCAAGAATGGTGAAGTTACGAAGGCAGAGGAGTTGATGCATGAAATGATTTCCAATGGGTATGAGCCCGATGTCGTGACTTACAACACTCTTATAGACGGGTTGTGCAAGAATGGTGAAGTTACGAAGGCAAAGGAGTTGATGCATGAAATGATTTCCGAAGGGTGCGAGCCCGATGTCGTGACTTATACCACTCTTATAGACGGGCTGTGCAAGAATGGTGAAGTTATGTAGGCAAAGTAGTTCATGCATGAAATGATTTCTAAAGGGTACAAACCCAATGTCGTGACTTATAACACTCTTATAGATGGGTTGTGCAAGAATGGTGAAGTTACGAAGGCAAATTGTTGTTCCCCGTAGTAACATCCAACACAAATTAATACGGGTTTTCGAGATTGGATCAATTGGTGCAGGTGACATCAAATATAAATCGCTTCAGCTTTTGGAGGCTGTTGCTTTCTCTGGAGAAGAGTGAGTGTTACTAAATGGAGCAGAGGTTACTAAATGAAGAGATAACATTTTGAGATAATTCAGCTTTTTAATTTATTTGTTTTGTTGACTGTTACTAAATGGAGCCAAGGTTGAAATTAGAAACGGATGGTTACAATTCCTTTTTCAGTATTTTTTTGTTGTTGGTGAATGTATCTGACTGGTGAAAAAGTTGGAAGATTTAGTATTTATTATGCATATGTTGTGTTTAATTATTTCAAAATAAAGAGAATTTTCACTAGAAAGATTAAAACATGGCTCATTTTAGAACTTTGCAGTGTGCCTATATTTATTTACTTTGGTTCCCCCACTGCAAGACATGATTGGACAAGAAAATTTCATACCTTTTGTGTACAAGAAAAATGACAGAGTACATATAATAATTCGTTTTGACACTTGAGGTATGAATTTCGAATTATGAAAACTTTTAATGAAGGCCCAAAAATATTATCATATCTTAACATAATTCTCAACGGATTTCATTTCGAATTTTAGCTTTTATAAACAAAACAAAGTAAAATCTTTTTATCCATCAAACTATTATGTCCAAGTTCAACAAATTCTTTGATATGTGCCAAATCATTTTCTTGCTCAATTTCTTTGTTTTTTTTAGTATGTGTGTTTGTTGGAATGTAAGCTTTTTGAACATTCCTTGACATTTTATGTTTGGTACAGTTATTGATAATCTCGGTACTAGTTTAATGGAAGGATAAAAAACAAAACATTAAAACAGCAAATATTTCATTTTAAACGTAACAACATGAACAAGTATGCACTTGTGTCTTATTTTCTCATAAACATTCAAAAATACCATTATAGATCCAGGTGTGTGATTCTTGATTCTTAAAACATAATATTGTTATTCATGGTTAATATTGCGACACGCCACAAAGCAATAATATTAACAGGTTATTTACTAAGGAAGAAGAGGGCGTCCCATAGGCATTGGACCAAAATCGTTCCAATGCCCAGTCGAAACTGTTCGATTTGTGTTAAAATTTGTACATACCGCTTCAATACGTGTTGGATCAAGATTGTGTGAATCATAATGCAAACCGGACTGCTCATATCAGAGATCGGACCGATTTTGGTCTATGCCCATCAGACGCCCCCATTCCATTTACTAATGCTGCCATAAGAAAAAGAACAGGAAAAAAAGGGATAATCACCTCCCCATAGTATTTCCCTGTAAGGAACTGGTACCAAACCATCGCAAACCTCTACCGGTACCACCACATCCCCAAAAGTACAGGTTTTCAAAACTCACCTTGGTAGCTAACCCCCTGGTATACATATTCTGTATTAAAGCCCCTTTGCATCCCAAAATTACATCGACACCAACAAAATAGTAGAAAAATGCAAAACACACCCAGAGAAGCCCCCAGTAAGGTTCAAATTTTGTCATAACACCCACAACAGATTACATATTATATAATGTTAATACAATTGAGTCATATATGAAAGCTCCCCCCAAGTTACCATCGACAACTATCTTATGGATCAATAACAATATCACCAATGATCTTAACATGGGCAAATAACTTGTCGATTAGCTGATAAACAAACTCATTATTATTTTCACATCCTACGATTCTAACGGTCTTCAGAAACTCCCGCTGGACAAATGCATCTCTCGGTCCCTCCTGGGTTGCCTCCTTGTCAAAAACTTTCTTGGCCCATGGCTTCTGTAGTAACAAAACAAGTTACATAAATTTCATTGATCATAGGTCCTTCTACAAGGGCTTAATTGAGGGGGCTAGTATGAACAGCACCGGGTATTACACAACCTTTACTATATTGTTAACTTCTTGATCTAAGCCCATTCCTAGTAAATCTATTGACTATAAATACTCAAAGCTTGTCATTTGTTTTATTCAATAAATTTGGAACTTTCTACCATCTTGTTAGTTTACTTAATGGTTGTAGCCTCCATCAATTGAGGCATAAAAAAAGAATAAGTACTAGTAGCAACACCCCGAGAGAGAGAGAGAGAGATTACATGCTTGTATTCTAAGGTAAGCTCATGTAGTTTAGGTGAGTGAAGGAGGAAAAGTGGTGCAAGATCAAAGTCATCCAAACGCCAATCCGGAAGTTTCAGGCACTTTAAGTTGTTGAAGACTGGGCAATCATAAAAATCCTTCTTCAGTACCTATTTTCATTACAAAGTAAAATTAAAGCTATGTTCCAGAGAAAAAACAAAAAGGAAATTCACAAAGCTAATTACATATGAGAACTTTGGATGCTTATTATAGCCATATATGAGATGTGTTTACTTCAAGAACCACAAACAAATATCATATACACTTAAGATTCAGAATTGTATCTGAATTACAATTGAAAACAAAAATCATTGCATATTTATGGCAGATAGCATCAAGAACCAATCAATCAATTTAAAATGATGCTATTTTAGTTTTGTTGTAGCATGAGAAAAAACCCTCGTAGTCTACGAGTTAGTAATAAATGCCTGAATACACAATTAGAGTATGTACCGGGCTTGAGTAGACATTGGAGTGCATATAGCAGGAGCTGGGTTTTGTTTAATTTTGACGAACAAAGTAAAAACATTGCAGATTTTTGTTTTAAATATATTGCAAAGAGAAAGTACCTTTTCAGAGAAATATAGCTTTAGTGCATGTAGCCGTAAGCTTTCGACATTTGAAAGGCTGTGAATAAGCTGGGGTACACTAGAAACATATTTACCCTGATCATACCAACTACACCAACCATCAATAGAGATGGAGGCATCAACTAGCGATGGCAAATTTAGCAACATAATTTCCCTCATAGAAATGACATTAATATCCAAATACAAGAGATTAGGTGTGGAAATCTGTAACCCGTCTACTTCATAACCATACTCACTCCAAAGAACCAACTTCTTCAAAGTATTGGAACATATCTCAATGTTGTCGATATAACACTTTTCTAGCACTAGTTCTTCAAGCACAGGACACCCCAACAAAAGCTTCTTGAAAGAGTTATTGCTCATTGCAACACCATCAAGGTTAAGGATTTTAAGGCAAGGAAGGTTTGCTGAGTTGGGTTCTATAATTACAACACAATCGTCTTCTATACATAGGTGCAGCCGGAGTTTTATTAGTGATGCACATGTGAAAATCAGATCAGTGTTTAAACTAAAATTTTTACACAAACCCATTGCAACTACGCACTCTCGAGGCCCCAACTTCATCACATCACCAATACAATCGACAAAAGCTTGAGTGCAAGGCCAGTACATCCCATAACAAAACCAAAGTTGAAATCTGTTAACACAGGTTGTCTCTCGTTTCTCCAATGCACTTTTCACAAGTAGTTTGAATTTGGTCACAAATTCTACAGCCATGTCATCATCAATATTCTCTGGCAACCCAAACTCTTCAATGCTAAATTTGAGATTTGGCAAAGAAGCCCATGTGCTTATCCATCTTTTGGACAAGATGGATGTCTGCGCGGCCTCTCTTGTACTAAGAAAAGATAGGATATGTGTGCGAACATCATCAGGCAAGCTACTGATCCTATCAATGCCGTTTTGTTCATCAGACAAGATGCACGTCTCCTCACTATCATGTCTATGGATATTCATCATCTTTCACCTTCACAAAAGAATTTATTGAAATACCTCCTACACGATCTGTTTTACAATACATAAAACAACAAACTTTAATGAGTTGCATAGAGTTAATATCGCTTCTCAAATTCAAGAATTATGATAAACATATCTTAATTAAAAAAAGAAGAAGCTACAGATCTGAACTGTTACAAGTACAACAATGATCCAGCTTCCCAACAAAACAACCACAATCATACCCATGATTTAAGACAATATCCCAAATAAACAAAAAGAAAAAAAGAGTATATGATATAATTTTGTTCTATTAGTTTTTTTTTTTCAATTTGTAGCCTTTTTTTCTTCTATTAGTTCCTTTCATAAAAACTATACACTAAGCAAATTGACATTTGCAGCAGCTCCACAATAAATTGTTAGACTGGAGATGTTTCCTTTTGAGTGGCAAGTTGCAGGGTTCCAGTAATACCAGTACAAAATTAGCCGGAAATTATCAGATCAGACTAAGCAAATAAATTTAATGCCTTAACACTTTTAATGCTCAGTTATAGGGTTTCACTCAAAACCCAAAATATCAAAACCATTAACATAACAGTACTACCATTAATTCTCTAAATCAAGACCAAACTTGAATAAGCCACCCAATTTATAATGCGTGATTTGTAAAACATTAGTTCACAGTGTATGAAAGCCTTCATTGTGCATATGCAACTTACAAGTTTGTGTTTCTAAAAATTTCTACAATTTCGACTATGCTTCAGAACTCATATTTCGACTATGCTCCAAATCTCAATTTCACAAAATTGACATAACAGTGAGTATGACATATGAACCAGTCAAACCAGCAAACACAGAAAAAGAGTAAAAATTACTGAGGCCAATTAAATGAAAATAACTGAGCAGAGTCTCCAGAGCCAGTAACGAACCAAGCATGCAAAAGTCAGCCAATAATGGCTATTTTACCCAAAATCAAACAAAACTTAGAAAGAGAAAAAAAAAGACTTATACCAGTATCAATAGAATCGAGCAAAGGAGGGTCTCGATCTAGCACCTCTCCCTCAGCCCTACAAAGGAACGAAGAGGGAGGAGAGTCGGAGCAGGAGGTGAGAGAGGGAATGGGATGAGATGGATCCCTCTGGGCTAGGGTTTCTCAATAGAGAATAGTTTAATCTGATTAACGAGCCATCTAATAATGGCCCAAATTCAGCCCGTTCTTTTTGGGCCCATATATGATTATAAATTTGCTCTAGTTTTTTGTCGTATGGTCAGTGAAGTATGTGTCAATTTTATACAGCCAGGCCATTTAATGACTAGTTTGAATATTTTTATCAAAATTCAGCTTGAGCTAGATATATTTCTTAATTTCTATTTAACTTTGGATATTAATAAAAATATCGGCCGAAAATGTATTGATAATTTCTATTAGGGAATGGAACGAAATAAAAAGAAAGATTAATATATTTAACTTTTTTGTGTTTGAATGATTAATGAGGGAAAACAAATTTAATATTAATTTTTGTTTTATTTTTTGTTTGGTTAATTAAAATTTAGAAGGTTAATGAGAAATTTGGTGGCTGCTGTAGGTCTGTGTCAAATAAACTTTGATGAAAATTATATAGGTAAAATATAGGGTTGAGTATTTGTGTTATTTTCTTTGAAAATATTTGCAATAATTTTTTTCCCATCCGTTACACTCCACAAATCAGGAGGGAAATCGATTATATTAATTACAAACATATAAGGTTAAATCTTTTTCCCTCCTGTACATTTCACCTCCGAAATAATTTTGTCAACCAAACAGATTTCATAAAGAAATTTTCTTCTCTCCATTTCATCCCTTCCTCTACTCTCCATCCAAACAAGGTATTAGTCGGTTACTAAAATGTAAGGAGAGTATAAATAACCTCCTATTATGTGTTTTATTTCTTAAATTAAATTTATTTATATTTTTATATGATATTTTTGTATCAGAATTATAAAGCGCACAATACCGATCAATACGGTCATTTTTCAACTCATTAGCTAGTTTGACTGATAATAAAATTAAATAATAATTCCTATAATTAATCGTTATAGAAAAAAGATTTCACCTTACATTATTAATTAATTTTCTTCAAAAGAAAGTGCACCTACATGCCATAACACAAATGAAAAATAATATTAACAGTATGTTTGCTTATACATAAATATTATGATTTCACATTCTATGAGATATCTCAAATTTTGAATTGATCTTTGAATAATCTGAACCGTCTGAATTTTTGAAGCACGAATCTTAAAGCTATAGGTTTTCTATTAATATTAATCATAATGCACAGCAGTACAAGTATTCTAATTTCCAATTTGCTTGAAATAATGTTATTATGTTAGCCACAAATAGCATTATAATTTCAATTTATTCTGCATATTGAATATTTATAATATATCGTTTTACATCTTCGAAATTTATTCTATTACATCTCTGAAATTAGCAATTTAAAATAATTATAAATTGTGATGTGGTACTCTTAGAATAATTACTAATAAATTACTAAAATAACAATTACTTTGTAATTAAAGAGTAGGGTTAAAATAATTCGTTGTTTTTGTGTCCACATCATGTCTCACATCCTTATCTACATTTTTAAAATCCAAGCAGTCGATCAAAACCGCTTAACATGATCTTCATACTAAAATGTGTTTGCAGACCGATTTTACATTTTCTTGAAACTTTTTACTAATTTTTAGACATATACAAAAACAGAAGATTCTGGACCATCCAAAAATAGTAATTTTGTATCTATCTAAAAAATGGTAAAATTTTCTAAAAAAATATATAAAATTATGTCTCTAAGCACATTTTAATATGGAGATCATGTTGAGCAGTTTGGATCAATTGTTTGGACTTTGGAAACGGAGATAAGGAAGTGAAGCATGATTGGAGCACAAGAATAATAAGACATTTTAATCCAACTCGTACTTTTTTTTACTTTTTTAGTAAATATTAGAAGTCAAGCCACCCAACTATTTAATATTCAGAAAAGACTCTCATCTGAGTTTCGAACCTAGGACCTCCTATACGGAGAGCCACTCTTAATTAAATTATAGTTGTTATATTAGTATTTATTATTATTTTACAATTGAAATAGAAATATAATAAGTAGCCCGACTACATTCAACGAATAAAACACTTCGGAACATAACCGGAGTTCACCACAACAACAATTAAGTCTTTAGTTTCAAACAAGTTGGTATAGATTAGAAATGAAACACAACCAGAGTCACAGAATCAAAATAGATAGAAATAAAACTTAACCAAAGTTCACATTTAGTACTGTAATTTGTTTAGTCCGTTAAAAAAGTCGAACCTTTTATTATTTTTAAAACTGATTATTTTTTTATGGTGATCCATAGTGATTGAAGTTCACGTTAAAAAGTTTTTTTTTTTTTTTTTGTGGTCTGATCTTGTATTCGTGCACACAAGTTTACCATGAAGAGACCTTTTTCAAATCCTCATTAAAATTGATATACAAGAACAAGAACTTTTGTAAGAGAGGTATATTTTGCATGATCTATCATGCATATATTACTTGTTTCTTAACATAAATAGTTTTTGAGTTGTATGGATGATAGTATATAGAATTTGTTATGCAGAGAAAAAATTCGTATAAAAAAAAATCACATTTTAAACAACTTGATAACAAGATATCTCTATTAATTATATTCATTTTTATACATTTTTAAATTTTATAATAAGATATTAGAGAAAATCAAGAAATATATATATAAATTATATAAATAAATAAACATTTTTATACGTTTTTAAGGATGTTCACAATGCCGACGATTTTTATCATCTAGTTAAAAATGATTATGCTGCTCCGACTGATGTTGCGAAACTTTTGAAACCTCCCTACATGGATTTGTATCCCACCCATGAGAAGGCTTTAGCAGAGTTGGAGGTGATTTTGAATAGGAGAAGATCGTTTGGTGGATGAGGTCCTTGGGTTGCGTGAAGGGCGGGAAGGGGTTGAAGGGGGGTGTTAAGGTGTTTGAGATTTTTTTTGAGAATTTACAACCAAGCTTGCTGTTTAATTTGTTTGCTTTTGGTTAGGTGCTTCTGTTTTATGTTTTTTGAGAATTTGAATCTTTCAAATTTGATCATTTTTTAACTCGATGCATGTATGATGTATAGAACTTAATTAGCTAGTTTGACTGATAAAAAAATTAAATAATAATTCATATAATTCATTGTAATAGAAAAAAAATTTCACCTTACATTATTAATTAATTTCTTGAAAAGAAAGTACACTTACATGTCATAACACAAATGAAAAAGAATAGTGATAATTTGTTCAAAATTGAAAATAAAATTTATAAATAAACAATAATAATCAATGGAGGACGATTTGGCATATTTATTTTCGATGTCATACGGTACTCTTTAATATCAGTTAAATTCTTATACATGTAATTAGACACTTTTTTTTAAGCCCCCAACCTTATTCAATTCAACTAATGACATCTTTTGATCAATTATTTAATCATTTTGTTAATATTTTTTATTTATCTATTTTCGGTCCAGCAAAAGGCAAGCTCAGTTTCATTTAATTCTTTCTTTTTCTATGTCTACGAGTAAAATCCAAGTTCAATTCGAATTTTCAGTTTTGAATCCAAAGTCCTGGTGCTATTCTTCTACTTCAAATAATTACTTGGCCAACTCAAAACCTAATTATAATTCTCATATATAAAGTCTCCAGTCAACACCTAATTATATATGTAACTTTGCACTAAGGCCCCTCTGACAATTTGGTTTTATCAGTTCATAGGTATTTTACAAATTATGCCTTCCTTATCCTATTTAGAAAGGAATCTCTTATGTGAATTTCGAAACATACGACCTCCTATACAGGGAGCCACTGATATTAAATTATAGTTGTTATATATTAGTATTTTTTTTTCTTATACAATTGAAATAGAATTGCGATAAGTACCCAAACTACATTGAAAGCCGAATAAAACACTTTGGAACATGACTGCCAAATACCCAGGTCCATTTATTTAGAAAAGATATTATTAGATTGTTTTTTATTTGATAATATAATATAGATCCTAAAAACTCAATATTATGCTTTGAACAGCTTGTCGGTCCAATATGACTAAATCATTGGGCAGGAATGAAAATACATTTTCCACTGGCAGCCTGATATCACTTAACCAAAGTTCACATCTCCATTCTTATATTAAGCACGTAGATGTCCTGATCCCGCTAACGTCTTTATTAAAAGATGAAATTTTAGATTGAATCACCCTCTGATCAAATATTCTGATTCTATGCATCTTTTTATGTTTTTTTACGTTTCGAAGTCTAAATTTATTTAGACACATATTCTTCATCACATGCAAATTGTTTTATCTTTGTAATTTCTTTCTAATTTTTAAATGTTATTTAAGGAATTTTTGAATTGATTGATAATTTTTTTGTAGGTTTGAATTGATTTATAATTGATTGGTCATGTCTTCATTTATTTCTATTTTTTTATATTATTTATGGAATGTTATTTGTCATTTAATATGATATTTTGTTTGAGAATTTTTTATGAAAATATGTTAAAAAAATATATGCCATTTAGTATATGATTTAAGAAATGTTATTTATATGTAGATGTCATTTGATATGTTATTTAAGACATGTTATTTGTCATTTAGTCTAAATTATGTATGAAAATATGTTATTTTGTATGAGATTTTGTTGTTCTCTTATAATATATTCTGGTTGCAATGCACGGTGACAATACTAGTTAGTTAAGTACGTAATTTATTTAGTCCGTCAAAAAGTCAAACCCTTTATTATTTTTAAAACTGGTTTTATTTTTATGGTGATCCATAGTGATCGAAGTTCACGTTAATTTTTTGTTTTTTTTTTGTGTGGTCTGATCTTGTATTCGTGCACACAAGTTTACCGTGAAGAGACCAGTCTTGTTCAAATCCTTGTTAGAAATTGATTTACAAGAACTTTGGTAAGAGAGAGAGGTATATTTTGCATGATCTATCATGCATATATTACTTGTTTCTTAACATAAATAGTTTTTGAGTTGTATGGCTGATAGTATATAGAATTTGTTATGCAGAGAAGAAAATTCTTAAAAAAAAAATCACTTTTTAACTTCTCTAGTAAACAACTTGATAATAAAATGTCTCTATTAATTATATTCATTTTTTATATGTTTTTTTTAATCTTATAATAAGATATTAGAGAAAATCAAAATTTTTCTCTAGGCATTATGGTTGGCGTATGAACGTGTATCCTCTGTCTTTTTTGAGTTAATGAATCTCAACCGTCTGATTTTAAACGGAGCTAATCCGGCTCCTGCTTATAACATAAGGGGCCTTTCAATATTAGTGCGGATCTAGTCTACACGAATCTTAAAACAGATCAGACGGTTGAGATTCATTAACTCAAAAGATTCTCTTTTGAGTTAATGCAGAGGATACGAATTCGTTGGCATATGCGCTGCCTATGATATACCCGCATAACCATAGCCTGACACTAATTGTTATTAAGGGCCTGTTCGTTTGTCATGGAATTGTGCGGGATGGGAACCCACTTTTGAAAAAGTGGGAACCCATGCGTACAGATATGCACGGGATTAATTATAGGAATGTACTGAAATGGGTGTTCGGTTGTACCGTGGCATTAGTTGTGGAAAATCGTATTGTTCTTTCTAAATGCTTGATATTATACAATTATTTTTATTAATAAAATTATTAATAATGTAAATTAAATAATAATGCTTATTAATTATTATTTTATAAATATATATTTATAAACATTTATAAAAAAAATTAAACAGAAGTGGCAACTAACTTTGAAATATATTTTAGATGAATTTTGAAATGAATGTATGAGTATGTACGGGAATGTGTTGAAATGAATGTTCGGTTGTATCGTGAGATTACTTGCAAAAAAATTTATTTTATTTCTAAAATACTTGATATTATATAATTATGCTTATTAATAAAATAATTATTATAGTTAAACAACATTGATTAAAAGCAACATAACAATAAAAATATTTATTTGCTTAAATACATATATAATTTAAAAATACTTCATCATTTTATATTTTTATTTCAATTAAAAAAATAGAGATTATCTGACAAAATTGTTTTTGATATATATGCTCTAATAGCATCATAGCAATCATGTTTTTCCAAAAATAAAATAAAAATCAATGTGCTATTACATAATTAATTAGCTGGTAGTTTATTTTTATGAGTTAATTGTATTAATATTGTTCAATGGAGAGAGAAACATCAAGCAATAACAGATAGGAAAAAAATAATGTAGTCCAATCAAATTGTATTTTTCCCATCAAATAACAAAGAAATGGGAACAAAAGTGGGAATATATTATAATCCCAATAACCAAAAAATATGCAACCGAACGGCGTGTATGAAAAAATTTGAACATAAATCAAATTATGGGTAATTCCTATGATTTTGATCACAGCCGACCAGGCCCTAATAGAGTGGGTGTAGCTACAAAAGCGGCTTAAATTTTCATTTTTGTTTGTTTCTCTCCATGCCATATATATTCGGGTTAGTTCATCTCTATTTTTGTTTATTTAGTTTTTTTTCGTAATTCTTTGATAGAATTAGGATTAAAATATGTAATTCAAAAATTCTTCTGAGTTTTGTTGATTAGAAATAATTACTTAACTTATTATGCTAACTTGTAACAAATTGTAAATTTGTTCTCATTATTTTCCTTTGTGTTGTTATACAGTTTTGTTTTCCTCATTATATCAACAAGTTATTATGTTTTTCTGCATTATCTCAATCGTCATTGTCGAAGCAAAGCGAGACTTTCGACTAGTTACAATTAAAAAAAACGGTGGTAAGGTTAAAATTTTAAAATATTAAGATGGTAACTAAAAAAATTTCGGATAAAAATGTTACTAAGTTTTTTACGAGTACACCCTTGCTAAAATTAAGATTTAGATAATTTCATTTATTTTATATAACATCTATACTTGATTTTATTTAAAAAAAACACATCCAAACAATGGTTGTTTTGTGTAGATCATGCTACAAAATAATCTGTGCTTATTCAATATTTGCTTATATATTATCGAAATTGTTCAGGTTAATTAGTTGCTAGTTGATTCTGACATTAAAAAAAATTACAAAAGAACACCATCTAATTAAGTGACTTTGGTGATCCAAACCTGGGAGCAATAATCATTCTTCATAAAAAAATAATTAAATATTAGTAAGGAAATGCAATATTCATTTTATCTCAATTAATTGAAGTCAAAATCATGCAATATCCTTATTGATCGCTGTATGCGGTTGCATCGTGGATAAGAAAGATATAATTGTTACCTACCTAACAAGGCTTTTTTTTTTTTTTTTTTTTTTTCTCTCTTTTATTTATGTTTTTGCCATTTTTTTAGAACCCTTAGGCCACCTTTCCAGTTGCCAAAACGGGTCCAAGCATTTTTGTAAAACTGTTTTAAAATTACTTCAATTTTTCTTTCTTTTTGTGATAATTGTAGGTCTTAATTACGGTGTGCATGCATAAAAACCTGCTCTTTTATTGAAATTATTTTTTTCTCATTGGATGGATGTGTATAGTTTTTCATTAATTAAATTTCTTTGTGATTTGGTGTCAATTTTGAATTCTATAGTTTTTTTTTTTTAAGCTATAGACTTTTTTTCAGACTAGAGGAGTAATGGTGACAAATTTTTTAAAGCAAAATTTGACTAGAATTGTAACCTTTACATCATATATATACATTTTTGAACTTCATTTGGAAAGTTAATTTAACTTAGTCCTCAGCTTCAAAAAGAAAAGAACAAAAAGATCTAACTTGTATTTATGTTATACAACATTTGTTTCTCATTTCTCAAGTTTTGGCTGATTAATAATCAATCATAAAAGATCAAATTCTGTGTGAGAAATGCATGATAAAATATTATTTCTCATCAGATTATCAGTAATTCTAAAACAAAAAATATCATGAAAATTGCAGGGACACTTAGAAAGCACCATCATGTGTACTAAAATATCAATAACCAATGCAAACAGTCAGAAAGAAAGTAAAGCATATTAATTAGTTCTACATGAGAATTCATCACCAGTAGTACCAGTACCCAACATAATAGCACTACAAATCCAAATTAGACATAATATTAAGTAATTAAAACTAAAATAATTCAGGCAGAAAAAGATGAGAAGAAAATTTTCAATTATATTCTGGCAGCAGTAATGAACACCATAACAGATAAAAGTTTAGTCAGCTGTACTGGTCATGATGATGCGACAGTTGGGTAATTCAGTGACAGCTTCTTGCAAGCACTTGACCACCCAATGAAAGTTTGTATCCCACAAATAGAATTTAACCTCAACAGTTTCAAGCTGTTCACACTTGAACCGTGCAACTTCGTCTATTTGTTCAGCACGAAACTATCAAACAAAAGAGAGAAATTAAAATAAGGAAAGAGCAGAACACTTGTTATTTGCAAATTACAAAACAAAAGATAGAAACCTAAAAAGTAAACTAAAGAATTGCAATCTAGGTTTTTCTTATGAGATGAATTTTCATTGAGAGAAAAGCAGGATGTTACCATTCAATTTAACAACTGCAATTTACTCATTTCAGTTGTTTCCTGGACATAACAATTCATTATGCCATAAAGGAGGTATACTAAGAAAATACAACCTGAATTTTGGGTTGTAGCCAATTTAAAACTCTTGGTAAAAAGTATCAGTTCAGAATGTACATAAATAAAAGAGAATAATTAAGTACCTCATAATCGGGACCTAAAGAAAGATTCCTTAAATTAGGACAATGCTCCAACAATGAAGAAAATAGATTGAACTGACAAAAATTCATACAACTACCCACAGAAAGGCAAGTCAAGTTTGAAAAGGTTCTGCAATTTGCTATTTCAGCATACCAACAGGCCTACAAAAGGCGAAGAAGAAAATAAATTTTCATCAGAAAATAAAAAATACAGACCGAATAGGAAATTCAACAAGATAAGTACCTCACATTTGAAAGAAAAGGAGATTGTTGGTTTTTATGTGTGCACGTCATATATATTTTTTTTTTAGGGGGTGGGGCGGTATTAAAATCAATGCTTACCGATGACAAATAGCCATTTAATTTAAGACGATGAACGTTGATGAGGCCACATAGAATGTTGCTCTTGGTCATGTCAAGGGAAGAAACAAGCTCATCAGAACAAATAAATTTTATGCATGCTTCATGTAGAGATGGCATGTTCAACATGATCCCCTCCTGGCAGAAGCTACACATTTCAAAGTGAAATGATAGAAGATTGGGAGCATTAATTATCATTTCACTTAACTCAGCCAATTTCCAATGACAATCATGTGACGTGATTTTCAAATGTTTCAGACTATGAGAAGTAATTTTAGAAAACTCAACCAAGCCACCTTCCACATGCAAATCTTCAAGCACCGGGCAACCACAGAGAAGCTTACTCATGAAATCCTGATCAAGTACTGAGTATTTGAGATGGAGTTGTTTGAGGGAAGGGAGGTTTATAACCTCAGGGGTACCGATACGCCCAAGGGTGACATACTCTAGTGATGGGCAAGTGAAAACTTCTGAAGGCAAAAGGATTTTTTTGTCCATCCAGATAATAGTGAGAACTCGAAGATTACACTTGATGGCATACCGAATCCATGGTCTGATGGACGTGCGCAACACGTCCCCAGTTCGAACATACCCGGAATATTCAGAACCACAATCAAGCGTGAAAGTGTGTAATTGGGATGTAGTTTCACGGAGAAGTAGGACCATGCTAACAAACTCCGCGAGCCTCTTCACCCTGTTAAGGGTAGAGTGGTTCAGCTGATTGTTCCTGAGTTCCCAAAAACCAAAGTTGAGAACGGGCAAAGTGGTCCAGAGAGTCTTCCATCTCTTTGAGAGCACACACAGCTGGACAGCCTGCATAGCAGGCATGAACGACATTATGTGATGTAGTACTGGATCAGGCAAGTTGCTCAGCATGTCTCTGTTATCCTGAGAACTTGAGCTCTCTGACACGGATTGGGCCATGGTTAAAGATTCTCAGAGGAGTTTAGTCGAACAGGAGGTGTGCATTAGTTCTGTGCCCAAGAACCAGCAAATCAATCAAGCCAACTAGCTGGGAATAAACACATAATATACCTTCTCAGTCCCTCAATTGCATTATATAATAGTGGGCTTCTAATTATAATTAAAAAAAATGTTTAATGTTGGTTCCAGGTATGAGAGATATTCATGTTAAATACAAATATAGTAAATATTATGGTTCAATTTGCAATTAACTCTAACTTAAAGGAAAAAAAAACACAAGATAGAAAGTGCTGTAGCCAAGAAATAGTTTTGCTCTTTTGGTATTTCTGTTTGTTGGTCCATAAAAAATACCTTACCTGAGCTCAAAAAGGTGATCAGAGTAGAGATCCTTACAGCTTTCCAATAGATATCCTATCTGTTTCTCATGCTTTGCTGGTATTTACAATAAAGATGCTCTCAATAGCTGCAATTAAGAAATAATTAATGATGTATTTGTGATGGGTGTATGTCTAAATTTATCAAACCAGATTGTATACTCCTTTTGTTGATTAAAACCAATTAAGAAGTAACTCAATTGACAAAGAAAAATAAAAAAGGACAAAAGGAAAGACAGTAATATACCTATTTGAAACCATAAATTGAAAACCAACCTCGCATTAAACAGCCAAAAAAAATTAGAAATTTAGTTTTAAGATTCCAATTTTTCTGACAAAAGACAATAAACCCTAAACCCTTAATTTAGTTTTAAGGTTTCTGACAAAAAACATTACCTAAACCTAAATCAGTGAGCTAAGTCACAAAATCAACAGAACCCCAAGTGAGAACTGGTGATAAACAACAACTACCTTAATTATCCAAGAGAGAGAAAGGCAGAGAGAGTGAAGCAGTGAGGACGATTCCTTCGATGGGATGCTCGATTTTGTCGAACTGACGAAGAGAAAGAGAGAAGAGAGAGAGAGAAAGAGAAAAATACGTGGCTGTAATGCATTTACAGTTAAAAGGTGATGGAGAGAAAGAGAAAGAGAGAGAGAGAGGTGAGCAGCCACTAGCTCACTAAAAAAGCGGAGAGGAAGAGGTGATTTTTCGGGTCCTGATTTCCTAAAGTAACCCAATTTTTTAGTTTAGATCCAGACCGTCAGATTCGAATCCGAGCCAATCCGGCCCGAGGTGGAGCGCACGGGGCCCTTTAATCTTACAGCCCGATTCGAATCTAACGGTCTGGATCTAAACTCAAAACTTGGGTTACTTTAGGAGATCTGAACTCTGATTTTTCTGGAAGATTTGGTGGAATAATCTTGTAGTGGGAATCTTTTAGAACTAGTGGAGGGCATATATTACACTTTACACATACTGGACGGTTTTGGTGGAATAATCGTGTAGTGGGCAAGTGGAAGAATTCGCATCATCTGAGATATCTCATATTTTGCGTGATTTTTTTTAGAAAATCTCAACCGTTCAAATACGTTATGCACGAATCTCAAAGCTCAAATAATATTGGCCCATGCGCTATTGCTGAATAAGCACCGAACACGTCGGTCACGCAAAATATGAGCCGATTCGATTGAAGTACTATGACAAAAAAAAAATATCCCTGGCATGAATTGTTGAGAGAAGGAGATACAAGGCAATTCATAAGCCCATATCATGGTAGACCTTATCACTTGGCGTCTTTTCAAAGACGATCTCGAACCCCAATCAATATGAATGTGTAGAGAATTTGTTCAACCATCGACATGCACAACTTAAGAACATTGTTGAGAAGACATTTGGCTTTTTAAAAACGAATAGAATAAATGATTAAAGAGTATAGTTGGTGTGAAAAGCAAACGAATAGAATAAATGATTAAAGAATTTTTATAAAAGATAGTTCTGAATAAGTACAGCGGTGGATGTAGAATATCAATAGGAGTCATGCATTAATACTAATAGAGAAATCATATAGCCACTAATTTAAATAAACAAAAATCTGAAAGTACAAGGGTCAAACTAGAATATATGCAAAATTTTCTTAAAAATAATAAAAAATATCTATCATTGAATTTAAAAAAAGAGTTAAGAATACACTTATCATACAATATGTGACTTATTAATCACACTGTAACTTCGGTCATGTCATAACCAAACTAAGTTTTTACATATCATGTCATGATCAAAATCAAAAGAATAGTCACGATATTTTAGTCACGTTGTGACTTTACATATTGTGATCAAACGCGACATAATTGATCAAATAAACTTTCACCCATAGCAATTAGCAGCATCCCATTTGGATGAACTACACGGTGCCAATTTCGACCAACTTGAGATGATTAAATATTCCCTCACATGTCATAAATCCTGCGCGTACGAAAGGATATAAATTGTAGGTGTCCTGATCAATACTTGTTAAAGTCATCCCAACCCAAGACGCACACTCGGAAATTTTTTATCTCTAAAAATTATTAAATTTAGACATTCAGAAATAAAAAAAACATATATATTGTTTCTAACAAATATAGAAAGATATATCAAATCAGTTTCGAAACAATAATTTTCATTTCAGAAGGAGGCAGTTGCTGTTGGAAAAATTGAACTAATCAACTAGATTTAAATCTGAATTTTGATCACTAAATAAATAATAATTATTATAATAAAAAAAATATAATCAAGAATATAATTAAAACTTTATTACCCGGAGCTGCAAAATGTGGACCTAAGGTAACTTCTCGTCCTAAGCGCATGAATAATCGGTTAAGCTTGCCCCAAGTTACGCCGGTATTTCTCTGCTTGCGGGCGCAACCGTGGTAGAGGTTGATGTAGCTTATTTCAACACTGATAGCAGAACAATATGTTTTCTATAAAGAAAATATTTGTTTGTGGGAGAATAGAAATTGAATTTATGAATTATGGAACTACGAGAAAGAGAGTATGTATATGAATTGTTGGATCGATGGATGATGTTCTTCAAATATCATATATTATTTATAAGCAAATATGTGTATTTATGACATTCAAATTCACATTCATTATACATTATCGTTTCAAATAATAATGAAAATGAATGAGCCATATAATAGCTCAAACGGATAAATTCAATTGAATGAATTTAATGATTTTAAAGCTGACACAATTCATAATTATTTGCCTATAAATATTGCATTGATCAATTGAAATTGCAAAGTTACTAAAACAACTGAAATTAAAATCAATTGAATGAATGCCAATTATGTGAAACTGATTGAGATATATAATTACTAAAAGTTAGTATTCGTACTGGCATAAACATGAATTCTTGGAATAATTACTTAAAGTTAGTATTCTTGGAACTTTTTTTGCTAGCCTTTGAACAAAACTACCCTCTGTCGCGTCGGTTGTGCTCTCTTATCTTGATTTAAAATGGGTACTACTGTTATGTTAATGGGTTTGATATTTTGTGTTTTGACTGAAACCCTATAACTGAGCATAAATTTTGTTTGGAATCAGCTCTAAAAAGTGTCGAGGCATTAAATTCATTTGCTTAGTCTGTTCTGATAATCTCTGACCAACTTTTTACTGTTATTACTGGAACCCTGTAACTTGCCACTCAAAAGAAAACATCTGCAGTCTAACAATTTATTTGCAAATCTGCTACACTAAAAAAGGCTGTTGCAAATTAATGTCAATTTGCTTAGTATATAGTTGGTAACTTTCTATGTATGAGAGCCCAAATATAGTTATTAATTTTAATAACATGTATAATTCAGAATCTCAAAGTTCATTGTTTTATGTACTGTACAGAGTCGTGCAGGGAGGTGTTTGAAGAACTGCTTTTGTGAAGGTGAAAGATGATCGATGAATATCAATAGACATTGTAGTGAGCAGAATTATGGCATTGATAGGATCAGTAGCTTGTCTGATGATGCTCGCACACATATCCTATCTTTTCTTAGTACAAGAGAGGCCGTGCAGAAATGCATTTGTCTAAAAGATGGAGAAAGACATGCATGGGCTTATGTACCAAATCTGAAATTTAACATTGAAGAGTTTGGATTTCCAGAGATTGTTGATGATAAAATGTTATTTGCATTGTTAGGAATTGTTATAAATTCCTCCACTTGTTAAATATTTTAGAAGGACATACAAACTTTTTTATAATTAAGAACTATAATATATATTTTTTATTTTGAAGCTCTATTTTACAGTTGTACTTCTTATACTTGTTGAGGGAGGAAATCTGTGTTGTTTGTTTTGATGAGTATTTATTAATTATTAAATGATTCAAGCTTATATTAGCAAATAATAAATTGCTATCTTTTTTAGCACATTAATAACTGTACTCGTGAAGCTTAATTTGTTCTTTGCGCAGTTTTTAGTTTATTCTTTTAATTAAAGTGAGGAGAGAATAGTTGTTCCTCCTTCAATTGGAGATATGTAAATAGTGATGCAAGGTTAATTGGGATTCAAATCTGCTGAAATCCAAAATCATGAACAGTAATGCTGAAATTTCTGAAATTCCGAATCCAGCCGTTGAACTGTTTCGAGATACGTGTACAGAAAAACTAGCTATTTCGAGATGCGTGCACAGAAAAAGTTGAACGGCTAGATTCGGAATTTCAGAAATTCCAGAAATACTGTTCATGTATCTCGGATTTCAGCTGATTTGAATCCAGTTAATTGAGAAAACATTAAGAGCAAGTCTGGAAGCCATTTCATGCATGATACAATCAATAAAAATGATGTTTCTTAACTACTATGTTCATGCAAGCCACATGCATGTGAAAAACTTTGTACATTTTCCATGACAGGGGCCTTGAGGGGTCTCTATATTTAATGATGATGTTGAATTTTAATTATAATTTTTTATTTACAATAAAGGTAAACATTATTCATAATATGTCTGAAATTAGTTGATGACAAATGATTCTAAACTAGTTAATTAATTAAGACATTGGAGAAAACTATAATAAAATTTATTACCTGGCTACCGTGGTTGGTTTTTTAATCATTGAAGAACATGAACTTTATGAAACTACAGAGTTTCAAAATGTCAATAAATATTCAAGGTCATATAACTTTTTCTCCAAAAAAGGTGATAAAATTGGTGATTTGGAAAAGGCTGTCGATAGGCTTAATGCTTAATGGTAGAAATGCAAATTCTGAAGAGGAGGATTTATTGTACCCACAACCTCAGTGATAACCTCTTTTGTAAAATAAACTAGAATTATCTTATTATTTGAAGATTCAATAGCTAGAATGCAACTTCATCTGCAAATTAATTGAGAGTGTCCTGTTTAATTTATGTTACGTACGCTTTAGGAACTTGCTCAAAGTGTGCATCTAACTTGAAAATTAACATTCAGCTTGAAACCAAAAAAAAAAAAAATATGAACAATGGCAGCCTTAATTAAAAGAAGCAAAACATGGGTACCACAGAGCTATCAGCAATCATTTTTTTTTTCCAATCTACAATAGATTAAATATTTGAAATGCTAAATAATTAATGAAAACAATGCATAATGTAACAAATGAGATGCAAATTAAAGGGGATTTTATTATTCGTAGAGAAGTAGGTATAATACTAGAGTGGAAAAAGGGTATGGCGAAGCCGGCTCCGTTACGGAACGGAACAGCATGGTACGTGTATTGGTTACGTGCCGTGACTCGCGTGTCTTGTGCCGTGATCATCTTTTGAAATTTGGCACGACACAACACGTCACGCGAAAGAGCGTGAAAGATGTGGTCACGGTACGGCACGGGACGTGGTCACGCAAGCCACGTGCAATTAGGACCGTTAGATATTGATCAAATGGTGAATCTTGAATAAACTAATCTAAATTATGAAAAAAATAGTTAAATGTGACCAAACGTGACCAGTTACATTTGGACACGGCATATTTAGCTAGGCATGGTGTGACTCACGTGACCAGTTGGAGAGACATTCAAGTATGATGAGGAGTCGAGTCGTAAAAAGTTTGACACTTGCTATTGTGATGCATGAGTATCCATTTCGCATTGTTGAGCATGAATACTTTGTTAATTTTGTTAAATCCCTCCGTCCCTCTTTTCCTTTGAAATCACGGACTACATGTAGAAAGGAGATATTGGAGATGTTTAAGGTCGAAAGAGAGAAAGTTTATGAGTCCTTTGGGTCACTTTCATGCCGGTTGAGTTCCACCATGGATTTATGGACTTCATGCCAGAATAGAAGTTACATGTGTGTAACGGTTCACTTCATTGATCAAAAGTGGACTATTCAAAAAAGGATCATTAGTTTCGCATGCTTGCAAGGGAGGCATTCCGGTGCAAACTTAGCTTTGGTGGTTTTGAAAGTTTTGTTTGATTGGAACATTGATAAGAAAATGTTTTCACTTACATTAGATAATGATGGTGCCAATGGTGTGTGTGTGAGGGAAATAGTCGAGCGACTCAACTAAAGCAGAGCCATTTGTTGTGGTGGAAAGCTCTTTCATGTGAGATGTGCCGCTCACATCATTAACCTTGTTGTACAAGATGAGATAAATGTGATAAGAGGAGGGTGTGATAAAATACGAGAAGTGGTGGGAAAAGTGAAAAACTCTCCTACATTGAGGGAAGAATTTGAGAAAAGAGCTAAGGAGTGCAAGCTAGACACAGCGAGAGCACTCTCCTTGGATGTCTCTACAAGATGGAACTAGACCTATATGATGCTAAGAGATGCTACCTACTACTTAGAGGCATTAGAGATGATGCTCATCCTCAACCATGCACGTTTTTCTAATTTTCTTTCAAGTGAAGAGTGGAAAGAGGTAATTGAGTAATGTAAAATTTTAAAGAACTTCCATAAAGTAACAGAGATTCTCTCGGGTACTTCTTATCCAACCTCTAACTTGTTCTTTCAAAATTTTTGTGAAATCAAACTAAGAATTAGAGATTGTCTTACATATGAAAATCCAATTTTTGTTGAAATGGCTTCTTCAATGAAGCAAAAATTTGACAAGTATTGAGACCAATCAAACATCGTACTAGCAATAGCTTCTTTCTAGATCCACACTACAAGATGAGGTTTATTGACTTCTATTATCCCCAAATATATCATAATGGAGGATCACGCGAATTGGAAGAATTCAAAAGAGTTTAAGAGACTTATATGAAGAGTATGTATTGAAGTACCAAAGTAGTGTACAACAAGTAGCACATGTTGGTGGGGGTTCTGTTCCCGGTGGTGACTCGAGTGATGATGACGAGGATGGAGAAAGTGAGTTCCATCAATTCATGTTGGAGAGAAGTCAACCATGGAATATCAAATCTGACCTAGATCAGTACATAGAGAGACGTGCTACTGCGTGGCCTCGAGGTCAAGATTTTGATGTGCTTGGTTGGTGAAAAATAGAAGGTCAAGAATATCCAATCCTGTCTAAAGTTGCTCGAGATGTGTTGGCTGTACCGGTCTTGACGATTGCTTCAGAGTCAGCTTTCAGCACTGGTGGTCGTGTCATTAACACATATGGAAACAAACTAGACTCAGAAGCTGTTGAAGCGTTAGTGTGCATACAAGACTGGGTCAGAGGTGATAAAAAAGTATTGTTTTCTTAATTATATAATTTCTCTTTTAACTTATAAAACTGCCTTTGTTTTAATGAATCGGCCCAGTTCTATATCTGACCTTACTTGTGTGACCTTTGCTTTGCTTGTGTGAATTAGCATGTACTTCCCAGCACGGTATGGGTTCCAGTTCACCAAAATTTTCATGAAATTATTTTTCTTCTCTTTGTCGGTTTTATTGCTAGTTGATTGCGTAAATGAAAAGGAAACAAAAAATGATGTACTTAGAATCTTGGATAGAGCTAAAATAAGTACCTCTGTTCTAAACTGATAGTACACTTTCTTAATTTAATTTTTTAATTCATATGGTATAGACACTAAGTCATGTTATTTGAATGAGAGAACAATTAATATCGATTCTTTTAAAAATCAAATATTAATTTCTATTATTATTTTTAATTTCAGGTCGTGCGGCTTCAGTTTTGATTTTATGGAGGCATCAGAAGAAGATGGATCTTGTTTTGAAGATGGTGACAATGATTGATGTGTTAAGACTTAATAAGAGAATATCTTTAGAGAGAATATCTTTTGTGTTGGTATTTTAATTAAAGTTATGGTTATGTTGGTGAATTTTAGTTAATTAGATATATATTTCGCAATGATGTAACAAGTTAATTAGATATATATTTTGAATTAGAAATCCGAATTATATCCGTATCCGTATTCGTATCCGAAAATATCCGATACGTATCTGTATCCGTTTAATATCCGATCAGTATCTTATTAGTATTCGATTCGTATCTGATTAGTATCCGATACGTATCCGATTAGTATTCGATCCGTATCCGTATCCGAAAAAAAATACGGATACGGATAGGGTGAGCACTATCGATCCGTATCCGATCCGTTTGCACCCCTAGCTACAGCTAGTTTTCATGATATCTTGCTGTTTTGTTGCAATAGAGGCTTTTCAAGGCCCACGTAATGAATTAAGAGTGAGTCTATGGTACTATGTATATCACGATTTGGTCCGTAATACGGATTAATATTTTTGTTTTCGATATTCTAACAGTCAATCGGAACCGTTTAAAATGATTTTCATATGAATATGTACTTGCAGATCGAATTTTATATTCTTTTAATTTATTTTTACTATTTTCTAAAATAGATAGAAAATCACCGTTTTTGAATGGTCCATAATTTTTAGATCAAGTTATTTTCTACCTATTTTAAAAAATAGTAAAACAATTCTAAAAAATATAAAATTCGGTTTGCAAGTACATATTCATATGGAGATCATGTTGAACAGTACAGATCGACCGTTTTGAAAACAAAAATATTGATCTATATTACGGACTAACCCTTGATATGCATAGTACCATAGACTCACTCATGAATTAAGGCCTTTTGCAAACTATTCACATTAAGCCCAAATTTGTTTTTGATGGTTGATGTTCTCGTTAAGCCCAAAATTGCATGCTCTCAAATATTACCTTTTCTTTATCTTCCCCGTGTACTTCTCTCTAGCTTCCCACCCCAACTCATTACTATATATAGTCGCTATTTCCTGCTCTATCCCCTCTCATTCATCGCCGAGGAGAAATGGGTTTCACGGTGCTTCGACAATCGGAGCGGATCTGGAACAAGAAAATGGAGGCGCACAACAGCATGCCCCGTCAGACGAAGAGGGAAGGTTAGCGTTTACTCCTATTCACACCTCTCCCCCAATTTTCCCTTTTCCCTTTTTTTCATTGAGAAGAAATGTATATAGGGTGGTTGTAGAAATGCGATGGGTTTATTACACCTGTTAGAAGCTTTTTTTGGGTGCTTTTGAATCACTCCTTTACATTAATTGTGCCAAAAAATCAGGTACATAGATAATTTACTTTCCAAAATAAGTAAATTTGACATTAAAATTGGTTTATATAAGTATATTAAGGAAAAGAAGGAATTCTCAAGTCAACTTCAAAATACTCACTCTGCTTAAATAATTTATTTTTTTGTTCAATTTTACAGATTTTGATGTCTATCTGATCAAGGATAGTTTTGCAATTACACAAATATGAGGGAACTGAATCTGTTCTTAATTGGTTTATATGAGAACACAAATTGTAATACACTTTTTTTTAAATCTTTTTTATCTTTGCAGGGGCAGGGGCAAGGGTCCCTGCCTCAGCTCGGCGCAAGAGCAAGAAAAACATTCAAAGGCACAAACGACACACATCACTGTTCAACAAACTTCCAGATGTGTTGGTCATGGAGATCCTCTCTCGGCTGCCACCTAAATCCTTCTTTCGCTGCAAAAGTGTCTGCAAAACCTGGCTCTCCCTCTCCTCTGATGCTGTTCGCTTGAACAAGCACTTGCAGCCGACATTGAGCGGCTTTTTCTACAACCAAGGATGTGGTGCCACTTGTTTTGTGAATTTTTTATCATGTGGCATCAACAAGGTGGAGGTTGATGGAACGATGAGTGCCTTATCATGTGATGACAATTTGAGGATACTAGATTGTTGTAACGGGCTTCTCATTGTCGGATCCTTTAAAAAGGAATCACAGTTTGCACATGACATACATGTCTATAACCCAGCAACCCGGACTCTGTTCACCTTGTGGTACCCTAAACAACAAAATAATGAGATCTGGTATCAAGTTTTTTCATTGGCTTTTGACCCTCAAGTTTTCCATCAATTTCACGTAATTAGATTCACAGGCAAGTATGGCGCCAAAGTTAACTTCATTGACATTTTCTCATATGAGAGAGGCAAGTGCAAGCATCACAAAAAGTTGTTGTCTGACGGGATAATCAACTTGTATTCTAAGGGCATTTTTGTTGACGGGAGGGTTCATCGCTTAACAACTCAAAATGAAATCCTGTGCATTGATCCGAACAATTGCACCTATCAAGTTATCCGCCCGCCAAATCTGGAAAACCGTGCTATGATTGAAATCGGACAGTCCCGAGGGGTCTTACATTGTATGTCTGTGTTCAGAGATGGAAGGGTTTTTATTTGGGTTCTTGAGAGCTACACTAGACAGGAGTGGACCTTAAAGTACCAACTGAGCCTTGATGCAATGTATCAAGGTCCCCTTCCTTATTTATATCGTCGATGTATCAATCGCATTAAGTACCAAGGGCACTTTGCATTTCATCCCGAGAAAGATGTTCTCTTTATGCCTGCGGAAAAAAATGATTTCATGTCACTTGATTTGAGCACGGGCAAAGGAGATAAGCTTGATAGTCTGGGCAACAATAGGTTTGATTTATGCGTGGGTTGTTGGGTTTACATGCCTTGTTACTTGGAATGACTTGATTTCTCTCTGTTTACATTCACATGTCTAGAGAGCATGATTTGGGTTCCACAACTCTTCTTTAAAATGTGTAATATGTTTTTTCTGCTTTGTTTGTGATCTAGGTTTTAGTACTGTTGTTATTACATCCTTTTAGTAATTTGCTTTGGAATGACTTTCTCAATGCTACTTTATAGTTCTTATTCGGCTTGACTTTGGTATATTGGTGCAACCTTGAATAAATTGATTGTGTAAATTAATTGTATTGATTCACCAGGCCAGTGTAAATTAATAAATTTGAAACTTTTTTTATTTCATTACAAATGTTGTATGGTTATATGGCATACTCATATCAGTAGATTCACAAAAACTTAAATGGCACTAGGTAGGTACTGTTCGTGGAGGAGGCCCCACTTTCAGAGTAATTAAATGTACAAATTCAGGGACTAAACGTCGCAATTACAAAAGATCATGTAAAACAGAAGAATTTAAATTAAAGGAAATTCTAAAAGTTCAACAACAACAAATTAAGGCCAATTTCAGAGTTCCATTAATTTTAGTAATAAATATAATTACATATTTACAACTTCATCAAGAAAATTAAGCAACACATGCATCAATCAAAAACTAAGCTGCTGGAAAAATCAGCACAGCTTGTACTCATTATAAAGAAGAAAATAAATTATTACAACATGTCTATCAAAGGGTCTACTTGTGACCAATTTGAGGCATTATTATAGAAGTAAAAGGCACCTGCATGCCAGATTATACACGTACCGAAAGGAGGTACCATCTTGGATCCATGGAGGATTTTCTCCATCTCTGTTGATGATCTATTGCACACCTTTGCAAACTCACTTTCAGCTCTCTGGTTCTTTTATTAATAGAAAAAGTAAATAAAAATTTAAATAATGAAATTTTGTCCTTTCAAAATTTGAGCTTGTATATATATTTGTCCCAATAAAAGACTTAAGCCTCTATTTTGAGATTTAATGGTTCATATCAGATCTGACATGTATGAAGGATTTAGATCAGTGTAAGGTCATCAAGGTAAATAAAAGTTTTTGATACAGTAGCAACATCATTTTTTTTTTTGTAGATGAAATTTTTTAATTTACCTTTATTAGTGTAAGTTACTACAAAGAAAAAGCAACACGTACCATGCCTTCAAAGAATTTAGCGTCACTAACTTGAAGTCCATATGAGGTTCAATGCATCCCACCCTTAAAAGTAAAAATGTGTCAACAACTTCTCAAGTTCATGAGGTTGTTAATGAATTGGATAAAAAAAAAACTTATCTCACAATCTATCTAAAATTTAAAACATCTGACTAACTGAATGTGTAGATTCTTGCATAAACCCAACAAGGCTTAAGAAAATTCAAAAGTTCACTTAGCCCCGTGGTTTCCTCTCAATTACCAAATTAAAGCTGATAATGTAATTTCTTAAAGCAAGATAATGATTTCAAATTTTGAAAAAGCCATAACAGGGTAATGTTTGACAGAAAAATCCTTCAAAATGTTAAAGAGAGCTCAAAAGATTCTGTAAATAAGGACAGATCAAAAACAAAATATATTTGATCCAAAATAGGATTGATAGGAGTCAGAAAGTAAATTTAAGGTATATTTTTATCAAAGAAAAATAGAAAAAAGAACTAACACAATAAAAAAGAATAGAAGTAAAACTTACTGGTAAAGGGATCAGGGACGAATACAATCTTCAGGGGAACCATGGCAACTTTCACACCCCTTCAATGATGCATCTGCGCTGTGTCTCAGTTCATAGTCCTCGGTTGCTTTTATAGGCTTTGAGATAGGCAATTTCTATTCGAAAAACTTTGTGGGATTCAAGAAACGATAAATCACCGGATCGGCCTTTCAAAGCATACCAAGTTAATTTCATTTAATATATTTCTAATTATAATATTTTGCTTAGATCCAGTCATACTAAAGTAATCATGGACTATCCATATTAATTATAAATTTCTAGACCTAAAACAAATCTTCTTGCAAAATGCAAACCAAGACCTCACCAAATACCCAATACCCGGATTAGACCATTATCATGCCTATGCCAGTAGACTTCATTTCTAAGCAGAGTTCCATGTTTTATTGAGCAACACTTACCCTTAAACGTACAACGAAATATACATATAACACTTCATCAATCATTCTTTTTGGGTTCTTAGTAATTATTTTGTACTGTAATAAGAAATTCTCATCCAACATTTACATATTATTAATGTGACAATTCGAAGCTAAAAGTGTATACATCTTGTCATGGTTTTTTTTTTTTTTTTCCTTTAACCATATACTGAGTCTGTCTTTCTCTTTGCGAAATGGTCAACTTGAAAATACATAACTTAATTTAAGGTATGGCCGAATGGATCACATAATTAATTATCAAGTATTTGAATTGACCTATTTGATAAGCAAACCGGAATGACCACTAGAAAGGAATTGACCAGCTTTATTATATTTCTTATAAATCACTTTGCCATTTAGGCTCTCCTAGCACCTATGAATTATTAGAAAGAGTTGAGTATTATGTTCCTTTACTTGCATATTCTTTAATAATATTAAGCTAATTAATAAGCTTCATTTAAACCACAATACATTGATTATTTCTAGACATAAAAATCTTTACGTGGACTGAGTCTGTAAATACCGCAGATAATTTTTGCGTGATATATAGTTTAAATAAGATTATGAATATTGTATGTCGTGTATCGGACGGTAGTAATTGTGTGACACAGTGATATGACGAATTGTGTTATATATATAGCAATATACCGATCAATTTTCTTCAGACATTACATAAATTTTGGTATCCACTGAGTAATTTATTGATTAATACTCATCATCATGAAGATTTAATTGAACTTTACTACTTACTAGGATGTTATATTATGGTTCCTATTAATTAGTATATCTAACCTCATACTGACAGTATACATTATAACTGATTACCTAAATATCATTATTAACTTAATAAAATGTTATATTATGGAGTAAAAGAGGAAGAGAAGACTGAAAGGGTATATCTGTCAATTTGATTTTTAAAATAACTAAATAATATGTTAAGTAAATAAAAGGGTATATAGAAGAAACAACATTAAGTTTTGATGGGGTTATTAGATATTATGGTGTTTTCATGGGTAAATTAATTGGCTATTTTAAAGTTTACACGAGGACACTAGAAATTCTCCCTAATAACAAATTGGTTTAATCTAATAGAATTAAGAAAATATAGAAAGAAAGAAAATCTAATACAATAAAAAAAAAAAAAATCAAAACTTACTGGTAAGCGGATAGGCGATGGATGCCATCTTCAGGGGATTCATGGCAAATTTCACAGGGAAGCTCGAACAAACCCCGGCCATGATACATCTGAGCCGTGTCTCAATAGATAATCGTCGGGTACTTTTTATAGGCTATGAGATGGGCAATTTCTGTTAAAAAAACAATGTGGGACAGGTCTTTAAAAGCATGCCAAATTTAATGGTACTTTTCTATGATCTTATTCTCTTCCGATCCAGCTCATACAAGAAGTATAAAAGCATTCTTACAATTGGTTCATACTAAATCAATCATAGACTACACATAATTAATTCATAAGCATCAAGAATTCAAATAGTCACAAGTTTTTAAACCTAATACAAATCAAAATTGGTCTGGACTCGAGCATGGTCGAGCCAATGCCAGTTGGTCGAGACATCACTGCTCAGCAAAGTTCATGTCTTATTGGGTATCATTTTACAATTTAGACGCACATGGAAATGTATAACACTTGATCGATTAAACGATTCCTATGAATTTCTTTCGATATAATTTATGAGGATGATGGTTTTTATTTTATTGTAGTTGAAACTTTTTTAACTTACCAGTATTAATGAAAGTAACCAATAAAGAAAAAGCAACACGTACCTTGCCATCAAAGAATTTAGTGTCACTAACTTGAAGTCCATGAGTTTGAATGCATACCAGTACCAGCCCTAAAAAGTAAAAAATGTGTCAAATTAACAATTTTCATTGAGTCCAAAAAGCAAATAGCCTTTGACAAAAAAAATATTAAAAGAGCCAGTACCAGTCCTTGCAAATGTATGTACTGATGATCTACCTACAATTTAAAACATCAGAATCTAACTAAATATGTAGATTTTTTATATAACCCAACAAGTCTTAAGGAAATTTAATAATTCATTTGGGCCCATGGTTATTTCTCAATTACCAAATTAAAGTGCCTTTGTATAATTTTATTAGGAACTGAAGAGTGAGAGCTAGAGAGGAGATAATTTAGTAAAAAAAGGAATAGAACAGCTGTATTGTAATTTCTTATAGCAAGATAAGTTGTGTAAATTGCAAAGTGTTATGAAAATGCCATATATAACAGAGTACATATAAATTTCTAAAATTTATAAAAATTCTCATGAAAAATTTCATGTGAAAAAAAAATCAGGTTGTCATATTAATTTTAACAGAATAAAATTAAGCAAACTTACTAGTAAATTAAATGGATGATCTTCAGAGGGGAATTAATTCCTTCGCAACTTTCATACCTCACCAATGATTCGATCAGTTCATAGTCCTACGGTGCTTTTATAGACTTTGTGATGATAAGCAATCTCTATTAAAAAAACATTGTGGGATTAAAGGAAACGATAAATCACCGGACCGGCCTTTTCAAAGCATACCAAATTAATTAATTTAATATATTTCCATTATAGTATTTTGTTTAGATCCGGTTTAAACTAAAAGTCTAAAACCGGTCATACGCTTGGTTCATAACTTCATACTAAATCAATCATATACTTTTTTATTAGGTCCAAAAAGCAAAGTCTTAAATTAGATTAAAAAAAGTCAAAATAAAAAATGTATATATTTTACAAAAAAAAAATCAGTAATTAGATAAGCAAAAATCAGTAAAATTTAATGAGCACTCGGATTACTCATTAAAATATAATATTTTACAAACTAAAAATAAAAAAATAAAAACTATTAATATTGTTTCGTAAATATAGAGATAAATTGACAGTATATTACAAGGGACAAATGGTGGTAGTTTTAGATGAAGCTCTGACAGTGGCGAAACTAAGCATAACTTATGTATTAAAAAATTCCATTTTTATCCTTTAAAATTTTTAAGGTCTACAAAAATTATAACTAATAGCCTCTCTCATAAAATTTAAAATTACGTGACACCTATTCATCTAGTTCTTCCAATCTTAATTTTCTACTTCTAATGAAGAAATTGAAATAAAAATCCTTAAAAAAATCTAAAAGAGAGCTCTAAGATTTTGTCAATAAGGACAGATTCAAATTAATATGAGTTACCAAAATATCCTTCAAATAGAATTAATATGAACCAAAATATCTTTAATCTAAAATAGAATTAATATGAGTTACCAAAATATCCTTCAAATTCCTCTATTTTTTGTGTCTCCATCATGCCTTTATTTTTAAAAACATTAATAACTCAAAATATAAAATTTAAAAATCAAAATAAAACCATTGTATATGATCTATATCATTTTATCGATGCACGTGTAAAAAATTATAATATTTGAACTTTGTTTTAGTTGTCATCAAGAGCTTATAAAAATATACATATGTGAATAATTTCTAAACGTTGATTTTTCAACTTATTAATTCACATACAAAATCAAAATGTAATTTTAAAAAATAAAAACATGATAGAGATTTATCAAAGAAAAATAAAACACAACTAACACGATAAAAAATGAATAAAAGCGAAATATATATCCCATCAATCAATAATACAATTGAGCTGTATCTCATGAGTTCATGGTCAGATCCTTTTATAAGCTTTGAGATAGTCAATTTCTATTGAGAAAACATTGTGGGATTAAAGAAACGACAAATCACCGAACCGGCCTTTCAAAGCATACCAAATTAATTAATTTTATTTAATATATTTCTATTATAATATTTAAATCTGGTTAATTTAAACTAAAAGTCTAAAACCGGTCGTTCGCTTGGTTCATACTAAATCAATCATAGACCATCCATTTTGTTATAATTTAAAGATAGGTCCGAACCGGAAACATATTCCATACTGTTTGCTATGATAAAAAAAAAAAATTTCTTACTGTTTGTTTAAAATGAACTTTGCTTAGCATGTGTTAATTGGTTCGGTCGGAACCGGTTCAAATCTCTATGCTATTAGTTTTTTTTTTATCCAAATGTTTTTTTTTTCTGATTTAATTAATTAGCACTCTGGTCAAATCCTATTCAAATTAAAATATGTAAATTGATTTTAGCACACATAAAATATTTCAACAATTTGATTTTATTTTGATTAATTTCATGAGCTTTGAAAAAATGCATGGATAGATGTGGATATTTTATTGGTTCGATCAATTCAAAATAAATTTGAGACATAATTTTTCATATGTGTGTACGTAAAGAAAGTAATGGACATTGCAACTAACAATTTAATTTTGTTAATTTGAGTTTTGTATATTTTTTTAAATTGATATATTGGGGTGGAACTAGAAAATTTTAGGTATGAGAAGTTAAAAAATAAAATGTAAAAATATTGCATAAACCAGGGTTTGAAATTAATTATCCAAAGAAAGAACTAATTAAAAATTATAGTACATTATTTTAGGTTAAATGATATATAGGAATCAGTTAGGATTTATATATATCCTGAACTATTTGTGATTTTCACACATAAGAACCATGGTGTTTTATTTTTTTTATAAAATTGAAAGTGGAATTTAGAATTTTAACCTTGTTTAAAACTATTCGGCGTGCAATATATATCAGTCATGCATAGTTTTTTCTGAATAACTAGCCTTGTGCCTGCTAGTACATCCTGCAAAATGTTTACAAATATGTGATTATTAGTTCTAGATTATATATATGCATGTTGTCTTAATTAGTTACATATATCACTATTATAACACTGAGGAAATTAAAGCATCATTCAATCAACACCTAGTCTAATCACTTCTGTACGTTACTGTCTACTTCTCTTGAAAACACAGTACCTAGCTACCATTTCTTGATACATATAAATTGGTGCTAATTAAATGATTGGCATGCATGCACCGGATATATATATATAGAGGTTGGCTACTCTACTTACATAAGCATATGAGGGTATATGCTTATAACTCATTTTTTCGTTTTCAAAATCCAAAAAGTCGATTTGAACCGTTAGATGTGATCTCTATATTGAAATGTGCTTGGAGACCAAATTTTACATTTTTCTGAATTTTTTTACTATTTATTAAGCCACTTTGAAAATCGCTGATCCAACGGTGGCTTCTGATTTTACTGTTTTGTTAAGCCACCGTTGGATCAGCGATTTTCAAAGTGGCTTAATAAATAGTAAAACAATTCCAAAAATTGTAAAATTTAGTCTCCAAGCACATTTTAATATTTAGAACATGTTGAGCGGTTCGGATCGGCTGTTTGGATTTTCAAAATGAAAATATGAGCGTGAAGTAAAAATGACCTCTTACTTCACAACTCACCATAGCTAGCCCAGCTCATATATATATTCCCCTCCTCAATTATTTATTAGTCCCTTTTATATTTGATATTTGATCACATTACTTACACTTATATTTAGGTTTGGCACAGTTGGATCCACAAGAGTAAAGTGGGCCTGAAAAATAAAAATAAATATAATCATAAATTTAACACAGAGAATAGAGATAATGCATGATCAGGTATTAATTTCATGAAAATTGAACTTACCAGAGAGGAATTATGGGATTGGGGCCCGGAGGAAGAAGAGGAAGCCATTGTTTAAACTTGAATAGCAAAATATATATATGCATGCCTTGCGAGAGCTAGCTGAAATATAATTTAAACAAACTTTATTTGAAGACTATATATATAGAGAGAGAGAGAGAGTGTATCTTTTGTCCAGTAGTGAACCTGGGTGAGGTGACACGTGTCAAAAAATAACTTTAAATCTGGGTTAACTATTGTAACCTCGTTTTGCACAAAAGTCCATTCCATGGCCTTAATAAAGGATTTAAGCCTCCATTTATGATCCAATGGTTTACATCAGATCTGATATAAATGAAGCGTTCAGATTTGTGCAAAGATATCAATGAATTCTATTCCAACTGGAGAGGAGCCATAGTCTTTTTGTAGTAAAGTAGGAAATTATGGTAAATAAAAGATTTGGATACAGTTGTTTTCCATTAATTGTTGATATATAAGAACACATTCAATGTTAATCCAGTTCCTGCGTTATAGAAACTGCATGAGAAAAAATATATATATATATATGAAATGATGATTAGGTGGGTATCTTTTAGGTGAAAACTGAAATGCTTTTTAACTGTGCTATATCTTTTTTCTAGAAAAGATAACATAATATTTGTCAATATATGTAATTGCACCACTCTCCAATTCGACCACTGACATCTTGATAATAATCGGGATTTCTTTCAGTTAGGGAAACACCCCAACAAGCAAGGTTTATATGGAATTATGAAGTCACACGCAATTGCACCATCCTAAAATTCAACCACTGGAAAGTCTTGAGGCACAAAATCTTATTGGAGCTTTCTTTCAGTTGGGTTATGATTGAATAATGGCATGATCCAACAAAAAGCCTGGTTGAATTAGGGTCAAATTGTATATGGGCCTTATGCGGGCTGTGTATTATATGAAATTATATCGGGCCTCTTGTTGGATGACATATGAATTTATGGAAGTTTTCTGTTGGCGAGTTTCTTCGGATCCGGATCTCCCAAGTATTAGCCTAAAGTTTGAGTTTGGATTCGGACCATTCGATCAAAATCTGCACAGATTTTAAAGGATTCCCGTGAAATTATGAAGTCATGACCATTGTTGTAAAAAGGGGCTCGGTGGTGGTGGTCAATTTGTTAGGAATTAATAGACTTGCTGGAGGTGTGTTAAATTGCAGGTTTTTTCGATTAACTGGCCGATTATTCTCGATTATTTCTGTTTAGTTTCATTTATTCTCGTTTAATCGGTCGTTTATTCCCGTTTAGTCTTTTTTTTATTAAAATACCCGTAGACCTTTTAGTCGATTATTTATTGAGACATCATGATCCATCACTGTAATGTTTTGTCTTGTCTTATGGGGACTTTTTCTAAATGGTAATTTCATGAAACTTTTATTTGATTAGTTTGACTAAGCGCAAGAGTTGAAGATGTTCTGATCCGGACTTATAAATTAATCCCTCGGTTCAAATTTTTGTGAGTTGAGTTATATGGACCAGTTGGGACCAATAAATGATAAACAGCTATCTTAATCTGAATGAAACTAGTGGTTAAGAGTTTTTTGGAATAAATGTGTGTAGATAATACAAGCATATAGTATAAGCTAGCATTGTGTTTTTCAAGATAGTATCAGCAATGGCTACTGGCTTGCTCCCTTTATTGCTATTTTTCTCTTTCTCAATTTCTGCATCTGGTTTGCAAAATTTGCATGTGGTGGATATACATTCTCTCATGTCAACTAATGTTTGCTCCTCTCCCAAAGGTATGCATACTATTTTTATATATTAGTAACATGTAGTTTTACTATTAAGGCCTCAGCCTCACACACATATATATATGACCTGTACTTTAATTAGCAACGCTCTGAAAAGTGGAACTGTGGAAGAACGAATTAATGCTACTATTCTTCTAGAATAATAAATTAATACCAGTTCGTTTTCGGACGGAAATACCCCTTGCTAGCCTTATAATTAATCTCCCTTTCTCTCCGTTTCCAGTCCCTTCTGTCCACGCTAGCTAGCCCTACTTTTAATTGCCTTGCTGTTTTCTGAGTTGTGTTTAGAAACGACATTTTTGTAAGTTAGGTGTTAGAATGAAATTGTTAATTTATGTGTGATTTAATTTCAGTTTAGTTGAAATATCTTTTTCAATTTTCTAAATTTAATTATTATTTGAAGTCCACATTAGTTAGTCTTTTTTGGCTGTTATATATGCATTTATTTTTTGAAGGTTAGTGGCTTTAATGCCTACTAACAATTTGATTGATAAAAAATGTATTTACAACGAGTCAAGTGACTCTAATTTCTAGATCTACTTATTTATTCTCACGAAATACTCTAAATTACTCTAATCACCCTCTAAATTTCTAGATCTATTATTCTAATCCTACTTATATACACTCATAATCATTCTAATACCTTAATCCCCATCTCGCTCCACGACCAGATTCGCTCTTTTGACCGCCGTCACGCTCCGACGACCAGATCTACTCACCATCGCGCTCCGATCGAGATGAGGATTCAACGCTCCGAGCTCCAACGATACCACGCTCTTGGCTGTTATGCATTTATTATGTGCTTGAAATTAAGTAATTTATGGAGAGATAAATGCTGAACCATTTAGATGCCTGTTTAAACTCTCAAAACAATGCTATTGATCCTTAATTAGTACGAACCAATTCGCGCTATGCATAGTACCATAGACTCACTTTTATTAATTAGTTAAGTCTAGTGATTATTACAAATGATAAGATAAATTAAAATATCAATCAATTTATCTCTATTCTTAATAAATTCATGTGTAACATTTGCAGATACCAAGCCAAGACTTAGAATTGTTGATCGCCACGGTCCCTGCTCTACATTATCCTCTCGCCAGAGCATATCCCCTGAACAACTCCTATCTAATGATCAATTGCGAGTTGATTCAATTCAGAGTCGCATCGCAGCTCTTTCTGGCCAAGCCAAGAACTCGGATCCATTGGCTTCATCAAAAATCACAGCTCAATACGGTGGCTCATATGGTGTCGGCAATTACATTATACAAGTTGGCTTCGGCACACCTAGTAAAACATTGACTCTTATCTTTGATACAGGCAGTGAGGTCACTTGGGTCCAGTGTGAGCCGTGTCAACAATTTTGCTACCCGCAGAAAGATCCGATCTTCAACCCGTCTCAATCCTCCACCTACACGAATGTATCGTGCAACTCGACTCCATGTAATGATGTTAGTAGTAACAGTTGTTCGGGTTCCACCTGCTTGTATGGTGTGGAATACGGTGATGGATCATACACAGTTGGTTACTACGCACAAGACACACTGACTCTTACGCCTGATGTGATTGAAAAATTCCGGTTTGGATGTGGTCAAAACAACGATGGGCTTTTTGGAGAAATAGCGGGATTATTAGGTCTCGGTCCAGCCAATGAATCATTTGTGTTGCAAACTTCCGACAAATATCACAACATTTTTGCATATTGTTTACCAGCTGTAGCAAGCTCTACAGGCTACCTGAAATTTGGTAGGGATAGCTACTTACCAAACACTAAGCGCACCCCGATTCCGGAGAAACTTCGCTCAGCACCGTATTATTATTTAAACATGACTGGACTAAGTGTTGCTGGTCAATCACTGCAGATACAATCAAAGGTATTCTCAAAAGCTGGGACAATAATCGACTCAGGCACTGTAATTACCCGGCTGCCTCCTGACGCCTACAAGGCTCTCAGATCGACATTTAGAAAGCACATGAAGCAGTACAAGATGGCGCCGAGTTTTTCGCTACTCGACACATGCTATGACTTCACTGGGTTCGACAGTGTCGCAATTCCATCTGTCAGCGTCCAATTTTTAAATGATGTATCTTTAGATCTTGATCCTAATGGAATATTGTATGGGATTGGCAACTCACAAGCCTGCCTCGCATTTGCCAGCAATAGACGTCGAACCGCCTTGGGCATTTTTGGAAATGTCCAACAGAGAACATTTAATGTGATGTATGATGTATCAAATGGAGAAATCGGCTTCAGCCCAGATGCATGCTGATCATGTACCAGTACTGATTATCAGTAACTTACTGGTTGATTAAATTATTATGTGCACATTTAATTTCCTTCATCTGTTAAAAAGTAAATTATTTTATGGGCACTGCTTGTTATTTAGTTTCCTTGTTCTATTTTAATTAAATTATAAACAAACAGAAATTATTGTTTTAAATTAAATTTGGTCAGGGTTGAGGTATGAAATTCGAAACATCATGCACCGACTTAATAATAAAATTTATTATGTAAGACTTCTAATTAATGTACCTCTTGACATAATTTATAATGTAACCCTCCCAACTCATGACATAATGTAACTCTAGATTGAAGAAGTGCACAAAGAATTAATACATGTTCTGTTGTTGTCATTTTTAAATTTATATCAGAAATATTACACTGGACAAAATTATATATTTCGAATAACAAAAATATTATTTATGTACACATTGTTATTCAGAATAATACTATTTTCGAATAGCTTCTATTCTTAGTGCATCCAAACATACTCCAAGATACAACCAATGAGATATTTCTAGTATTATTGGTAGGCTGTCTCATTTTGTATAACGACCAGTTACTGGTTCTTTTTGGATTATCTATTGTTCGCTCTAGATTTGCTTTGAAATTATAATTATAATTACCATTTGAGAAATTACTGGTTCTCCAAAAAAATTTCCAACCCACTTTTCTTTTTTAGTCTTTCGTTTTTTATTTATCATATTGGACTTTCATTTTTTATTTTTCTGCGAACGCACACATATTTATTAATTAACACTTACATCAAAAATAGAAAATTTATTCTTCTCTTTTCATCACCCACTCATCTTTTACATGTTTTAAGATGAGATTTTTTTTTTTCCTTCCATTCAATTTTGTCCATATTTCAGACAGTGTGTGGAGAATTGTACGAATTTAAAACTACAAATATCTTGTACTCGATTTTCTCTTTCAAATAAAATTTATATTGAAGCATTTTCGGGTTCTATTCGCTCCACTGTTTTTTTTTCTTCTTGATATGCAATGTATAAAAACTTAATGTGCTAGGTATAAATACTTGAAGAGTGAGGCTATGGTGCTATGCATAGCACGGATGGCTAGTGTACTACGGCTTAATATGGTACTTTTTAAAATCCTAACGGTCGATCCGAACCGTTCAATGTGATAACCATATGAATATGTACTTGCAAACTAAATTTTATATTTTTTCGAATTTTTTTACTATTTTTTTAGATAGGTAGAATTTTGATGGTCCAGAATTTTCAGAAAACACTGATTTTTCTATCTATTAAAAAAAATAGTAAAAAAATTCGAAAAAATATAAAATTTAGTTTGCAAGTACATATTCATATGGATATCACATTGAACAGTTCGGATCGACCGTTAGGATTTTAAAAAGTACCATATTGAGCCGTAGTACACTAGCCATTGGTGCTATGCATAGCACCATAGCCTCACTCATACTTGAAAGCTTAAGTATTTAGACTTCAAAACTTAAGTGTAAATAAGACTTAAAAGTATATAGGTATAAATACTTGATACGTTAGATATAAATGTTTGACATGTTATTATTAAGAGGAGGGTTCAAATGCACTATAATTTTTGTACTCCAATATACTCCACATTCTTTATCTTTATTTTCAAAGTCTGAACAGTCGATCCAAACCGTTCAACATGATCTTCATAATAAAATATGTTTGGAGACCAAATTTTATATTTTTTAGATTTTTTTTTACTATTTTTTTAGATAGGTACAATATCACTTTATCGGATGGTCCAAAATCTCCTTAAAAAAATGATTTTGTACCTATCTAAAAAAATAGTAAAAAAATATAAAAAATATAAAATTTGATATCCAAGCATATTTTATTATGAAGATCATGTTGAGCGGTTCAGATCGACTGTTCGGACTTTAAAAATGAAGATAAAGGATGTGGAGCATATTGGAGCACAAAAATAATGGTGCATTTGAACCCTCCTCTATTATTAAATACTTGATATTTCTTTGGGCATGGTTAAAAGTATTTTAAATTGCATTTATGGAAGATTAATCGAGTACAATATTCATAAATAATTAAAGTCCAACTAGCGCCAATTGTACAATATTCATAAATAATTAATATGTTCAGTTTTTATATGTTAGATATAAATAGTTGATACTTAATATATTATATATCAATATATAATATACAACACTTGCACCCATGCCAGCTATAAATTTGTTTGCAACTAAGTTAAAGTTGGGAAATTTCTGGAAGATTTTTCTGGGGAGGGGGGCTATTATCAGGTTCCAACTAATATTAAAATTTACTTATAATTATTTTTGAACACTTGATTTTATATAAAATTAATTCAAAAATTTATAAATTTTTCATGTGAATATATTAATTATTAAAATAGATCGGTTTCAATGGTTTGGGATTTTTTTTAATAATAGAGAAAACTCACAATTGTTCCTCTTTATATTCTGTGTCTACTGACTACTGGAGCTTGAACACAGCACCTACTTGAAAATTAAATATGACCAAATCATTTTTTCCATCATGTTATATAGAGATTGGATGGTGTGATATAAGTTTATCAGAAAAAAGATGGCCCCATAAATATATATAAAAAATTAACTCATTAAAGTTGTACTTTCAAAGCATTTTTTCTTTGAAATCTAGTGAGCTAAATGAAATTACTATTCCTCATGTGACTACAGATTACACGTAGGATCAGCTCTAGGACAAATTAATAGCTGGCATCATTATCTCTAGAACAAATAATAGCTGACATCATATATAAATTTCATTAATTAATTTAATTAAATTTTATTTAGCCATCTGAGTAGACTCTTAAATTTGCAGGGTCAAACGTGTAGAAAGAAATCCTGTATTTCTTATGTGGAAATTGGAACCAATTCAATATTGATCAATCCAATATTCTCTAGTTTTATTTATTTATTTATTTTATCAGAGAATTACTTTCAGAGAGAAAAAAGAGATTTTTCTCTCATTTTAGAATATATATTTGATTATGTATTTTAGTTTAAAACATTTATGTATTTCACTTTAAAACAATAATTGATAGCCATTTTGAAATTTCAGATTCATTATATGAATTCCTAAATATGCATTTATCTTAACTGATATGAACACTAATTAAGCTTTCAAACATTGTCAGAATTACTTTACAATGCATACTTGTCTGAATAAAATAAATACTGGCCTATTTTTTTTTTTTGGAAATTTAAATTGAGAATATATTGGAAGGAAAGAATTCTCAAGATAATTATAAAATTAAGGTTTTTTTTATACATGATGGGTCTATTAATTATATTTAGTTATTTTTTAGTGATGGGGAAGTAGGGGTGCAAATGGATCGTTACCACCATATCCGTATCCGCTTTTAATTTTCAGATACGGATACGGATCGGATATTAGACGGATACATACGGATACAGATCGGATATCCGTAGATATATACATAAATATTTTCATAACCATATCCGTATCTGTATCCGCACGGATAATTAAAATTCAAAACCATATCCGTATCTGTATCCGCACGGATATTCGGATATCGGATATCCATATCTAATTTTTGGATACAGATGCGGATATGGTTGGATAATATCCGACCCATTTGCACCCCTATGGGGAAGGCTCACAACTTCCTTAATTATCATTGGCCCTGTTGATGTTTGAATACAGTTAGGCTAGAAATGAAATCCAATCATAATCATAAAGTTCTAAAATAATTCGATAAATTTTTCATTTTAAAATTAGAATTAGTTAGCCGCCATTGTCCTGATCTCACCCCCCCTCCCCCCACGTCTTCAATTAGTCCTACTTTTTCAATAAATTAAGGGGAATGCAATCAATTGTTGAGCAAAACAAAATATTGACTCCCAATGAAGTCTTTTTGTCAATACATGTAGAGATCGACTACAAATATACAAGCAAGCAATTAATAAGGTAATTAAATACTGCCTTGTGGTTCTTCATGGCTAATATTACTTTGCTCATTTACTTATTGCAAATATATTTACTCTTTCTCTCTTTCTCAACATGCGCATTAGGTTTGCTCAAGTTTCATGTCGTTGATGTACATTCTCTCACTTCAAAAAATGTTTGCTCCCCACCAAAAGGTATATATGTATTGATCTTTTCTCTGCTAGGCTTAATTAATTTGTCTTCAGTTAATTTATTTGTACATAAGAAAAACTTGAATTTCTAATTTCTAACATCAATTCTTCATTAAATTAAGCTAATTAATGGATTCCAAATTTCTAATATATCAGTTCTTATATTAGTTCTTATATACTATTTGTAGATATGGAAAGGTTCAGATCAGTAAAACCAACACTGAAAATTGTCGATCGACACGGTCCTTGCTCCACATTGCCCCCTTTTGAGAAATTGTCTCTCGAGCAAATCCTTTCCAATGATCAATCCCGAGTCGACTCGATTCATCATCAAGTCTCTGCTATCTCCGGCAAAGGCACAACCTCGGGTCCATTGTCCTCATCACAAATCACAGCTCAATACGGCGGCTCATTTGGTGCCGGAGCTTACATTGTAAAAGTTGGCATCGGCACGCCTAGCAAAACTTTGACTCTTCTCTTTGATACAGGTAGCTCTGTCACATGGACCCAGTGCAAGCCATGTCAGCGATTTTGCTACACACAACAAGACCCGATCTTCGATCCATCTCAATCCTCCACCTACATGAATGTATCTTGCAACTCAACTCCATGTAATGATGTTAGTAATAACAGTTGCTTGGGTTCCTCTTGCTTGTATGGTTTGCAATACGGTGATCAATCATACACAGTTGGTTACTATGCAGAAGACACACTGACTCTTACGCCCGACGTGATTCAAAATTTTCGGTTTGGATGCGGTCAGAATAACAATGGGACTTTCGGTGAAGTAGCGGGATTGTTAGGCCTCGGTCCTTCAAGTGAATCTTTTGTGTCACAAACTTCCGACAAATATCAACGTGTTTTTTCCTATTGCTTACCTGCTGTATCAAGTTCCACAGGCTATTTAAATTTTGGCAGCAATTCAGATATCTCAAACATAAACCGCACACCGATTACCAAACAGCCTAATCCTGGGCCATATTACTATATAACCACTACTGGATTAAGCGTTGGTGGCGAAACCCTCCCAATAAGCCCGACAGTCTTCTCAAATGCCGGGACGATCATCGATTCTGGTACAACGATCACCCGATTGCCTCCAGACGCCTACCAAGCTCTTAGATCTGCATTCAGAGAGCACATGACACAGTATAAGATGGTGCCGGCTATTTCAATGTTTGACACATGCTACGACTTCACCGGATTCGACAACGTGACAATTCCAACCGTCAGCTTTCAATTTTTAAATAATGTATCTTTGGATCTTGATCCTAATGGAATATTGGTTGCGATTAGCAGCTCACAAGTTTGCCTTGCATTTGCCAGTAACAGTGACCCAAGCGACCTGGGCATTTTTGGAAATGTTCAGCAGAAAACATTTAATGTGGTATATGATATACCAAATGGAGAAATTGGCTTTAGCCCAGAGGCATGCTGAAACACAAGCAAAACTATCAGCATATTAAGATTAAGAAAACCATATTATATGATTAAATCGGCATAAGTAGTGTGTAATAGCTTAATTTCAAGGGTGTCTTATGTGTGGCACCAAAGATATATACTATCTTTACGTACAGTTATGATGTTTGAAATTGAATAAACTTTGGGAAAAGAAGTTTGTGCCTGTAACCTGTGTAATGAAAGATATATAAATATAATGTTACAGTTCCTTGTGTAGGCTTTGCTTTAATGTTATAGTTTCTTATAAAGGTTTTGCTTTCAGGAGTGAGGCTATGTTAATTTGCATGCAATGATCGAGCACATTAGTCTGTGTTAGGGATTTATAATCTCTGTTTTCAAAGTTTAAATAGTCGATTCAAACCGTTCAACATAATCTTTATATGAAAATATACTTAATTACATACTAAATTTTATATTTTGTAAAAAAAAATTACTATTTCTTTGAATAGGTAGAAAATCAATACTTTCGGATGGTCCATCCAAAATTATTAGATGTGATTTTTTATCTAAAAAATAGTATAGAAATTCTAAAAAAATATAAATTTGATCTCCATGTATATTTTTATATAAATATTATATTTAACAGTTAGTATCAATTATTTAAATTTTAAAATAAAAAATATGATCATGTTATTACGGACATATGTACATGTTATTACAAAGGAGAACGGAGTAGGTCCGATGCCCATCGGACCTACTTTTAGGTTCAACGAGCAGATGACTATCCGATTTAATTTAAGATTTGTGCGCACGAAAATTGAAACAGACAACACGAATTTTAAAGCATTCCGCACGAATCTTAAAACAAATCGACGGTGATTAAACCCGTCGGACCTACTCTGACTTCGTTACAAAGTAACCCTAAGTACCGTTGCCTCGCATGGGCTTTTAATGTTACAGTTTCATTATGATTAAACACTAGCATGATCCAAACCCATATTCACTGGAAAGAACAAAGCCCGGCCCAAATAAACCCTGGGATTGGGGTCCCCGGGTCAGGAGGGGGATCAAAGATAGAATCCGGGCCAATCCGGCCCAAATCGAGATTCTGATTGGACGGTCCAGATCCAAACACAGAAATATTTCTGTTACCACAGGTGATACGAATTCGTCAGGACTCAGGAAGGGATCAAAGATAGAATCTCTCGAGTCCATATCCTCTGAGGTAACAGAATATTATTCTATTTAGATTCAGACCGTCCAATCAAAATTCGGACCAATCGGCCCGAGGTGGAATTCACGGTACCTTTAACATTCGTGTGGATTCTGATCTGACGGTCCAGATCTAAACAAAAATATTATGTTACAACTAAGAATTCGAATCTTTCCCCATGAAGCAAAGAGCGACAATTCATTTGCAAGTGAACCTTCTTTTTTCTGGGTCCGGATCCCCTAAAGTAACCCAATTTTTGGGTTTTGGATGGAGACCGTCCGATTCGAATCTGTCGCTCGGGATGGTCTCGAGATTCGAATCTATCGTCGGGATGTGTGCGCTCACTTCGGAATGGATGATCTCGGATTCGAATCGGACGGTCCCGATCTAAAACCCAAACATTGGGTTACTTCACTGGATCTCGATTCCTTTATTCCTGCCATTACCAGACTTCACCATCTTGCCTTTGCCTCCTCCTCTGGTAGAGCGAGCGATGCGTTCCTTGTTACCACAACCTACCAACAGTGACGAGATATCCCTCTCCACTGCCGCTTTATTACCCAATCCTGGACTGGAAATGAGGCAACAGCAAAATCGAAATTGCTCTTCGTCTCTTCTTCTCCTTTTCCTTTGTTCGATTATTAGCAATGGCCGACGAAGGGGCGCTGGAGCACACGCCGACGTGGGTGGTGGCGAGCGTATGTACGGTGATCGTCGCCATTTCTCTTGCTGTGGAGCGCCTCCTCCATTATCTTGGCAAGGTCGGTCTTTCTCAGTAGCCCCCTCCTCAGAAGAAATATCAACTATTTTTTTTATAAATTACATATTTACCCTTCTAAATTTAAAAAACTCACGAATTTATCCATTTAGTTAACTCTATGTTAAAACTCATTTTAAATTTATAAAGTACCCATTTTATCCTTTATAAAAAAAATAAAAATATATAGCATGTTTAAGTATAATTCATTGGTCGGTTTTTGAGGGAAAATATGATATTATGAATTTTAGAGGGGGAATATGTAATTTTGAAGTTTTTGAGGGGTATACATGAATTTCCACCATAAATTAAGTACAGAAATGAAGATTTAATTGGTCTTAGCAAGTTTGGAATATATGAGAAACATAAACAATAGTTGTGAATGGAAGAGTTATGTACAAACCACTGGCACATCAGTGTTTCCCCACAAGTTCTCTGAAAAATTGGGTGAAGATTTTACAGAGCAGTTTTGACTTCATGCAGCACAAATCATATGCAGCACTGTTTCAATTCTATAGTCTGTGAGCTGCATGAAGCCAAAACTGCTCTGTTAAAATTTTTGCCTGAAAAAATAAAGAACAGGAAGGAATCAAGGAAGAAAAGGAGAAGAGTGAGGTTGTAGGTTTCAGACTCATGGAATGCCTAATTTTGGATTGAGCAAGCTTTGGATGTGGGTTTCAGTGAATTTGAGAAAGTACTGGTTCATAATGTGAGAGCAGTAAGGTACTAAATTGGTGCATTAAGGACCAAAATTTGTGCTATGGGAGTAAATTTTGTGAAATAGCTTGAACTTCTAATTTATGATGCTTATATTTGACCCCATGATTGTAAATTAGATAATAATTTTTTTTTAAATGTGTTTCCTTAACAATTGATTGCAGTTTCTCAGGCACAAGGGGCAAAAGGCACTTTCTTCTGCCTTGCAGAAAATCAAGGAAGGTCAGTATATGTATCCATGCCCTATAAACAACGGTTATATAATATTTTTTTGTGATTGTATTAAATTTAAGCTGATTGCACTTTTATCATGTCAATTTAAGTCTGATCTTACACTGAATGTAACAGTTGAGATTAAATTGAGTCTCAGTTGGTTGTCCTTTTGTGTGCAGAATTGATGCTTCTAGGGTTTATCTCCCTTCTATTGACGGTCTCTCAAGGTTTAATTACTAACATTTGCGTACCCAAAACGGTATCTTCGAGTATGTTGCCATGCAAGGAGGAACCATTAACCAAATCTTCAAATGAAGCTGACATTAAAACTTGTGCAAAAGAGGTACAAAATATGCTCTTATTGATAAACTATTAAGAAAAGAAAAAAATATTTTCAGTTTTAGGGATTATTCCCAAAACCCCATACCATTTAAACAGTTGTTGTACTGCTGGAACCAAATTGGCAATCTCTCTCTCTCTCTATCAGCATGACAGTCATTGTGAGAGGTCCAATGCTACATCTACTTATTAACTTTTATATTTCAGGGAGAGGTGCCATTGTTATCTTTGGAGGCATTGCATCAGCTGCACATATTCATTTTTGTATTAGCCGTTGTACATGTTGTTTTCTGTGCCACGACCATGGTTCTAGGTGGCGCTAAGGTAACATTACATTTTCAACCTCTTTATATCCAATATAGTATGGTCCTTTCCTTTTCCCAATTACACATATTGTTGTACCGTAATTTCCATTTATACTGAGGGGTGGAACTGCAAAATTTAGATATAGGGGGGGTGGGTGCTGAAACGTAAATTGTATAATATGTGAAAATACATAATGTGTGCTCACTGGGATTTGAACCCAAGTCTCCACAACTACTAAATGGAATTCTAACCACTAGGCTACAAACACACATTTAGCATTTCATGAGGAGGGCTGAACTATATAAAAACTTAACAAAAATAAAAATTCAACTAAATTTTAATATACATGATTAAAAAATTTGAAATCATGCCCTGGGCTATACCTAGATCCGCCCCTGTTTATAGCTAACGACTGTTACTTTTCATCTCACATAAATTCCTCAATTATTTCCAACCATTAAAACATTAGTTACTTGCATTATAATTCATTCAGGCAATCAAACAAGCAAACATTATAATATAAGTTCTGGGTAACAAAATTTTAACACTGTTGCATGATGTGGGGCCTAATTTCAATTTCAGAAGGAACTGTTCCTTGACCTAATTGTACAGATAGTCTGGTTCTGTTATTGCAATAAATGTTTTTTTTACTTGATTTTGTTTGCAAAAAGAAAAGACTAAGTGGAAAATAAAAAAGACTTGCACTTCAATTATGTGTGTTCTTTTAATAATATCATGCTCGTTTTCCTTTTACAGATCAGAAGATGGAAGCATTGGGAGATAGCAATCCAAAATGAGAATGAAAATCGTAGTCCTCTTTTTCTATTTGCTTATTGACCTTTAAAAGCTTTAAACTGCAAATTAGTTGAAAAGTCATATCTGCATTTTCTTCATTAACTCATTTTGTTTATTTGAAGGAATAGAGGCCTAATGAGTGGTATTCTTTGTTTTGTCTGCTGTCACTTCTTTGAAAAAACAGCTGATCATCATAAAAAGTTTGTTATAGATCGTGCTGGCAACTTTTGGAGACGAGCTGCTGTAGTTAGCTGGACGGTACCAGTCTAATTTTACTCTTGTTTCAGTTCTCTACCTCTTGTGTTCAATGCTGGATACTATGTGCATGTTTGGTTGTGGAGTAAAGTTCCTCTGGATTAAATTTCTTACTCCAAGTTAAAGAGGATTAAGTTAATCATGTTTGGTGGAATAACTTTGGAGTAACTATGAAGGGAGAGATATTTGAAATATTAATATTACTCTGGTGGTGGGATCCACAGGGTAGTAACTGTGGAGTAAGTTACTCCCCCTGGATACTCCAGATTAACTCAGATGTTACTCCAACTTACTCCAAATTTGCTTAAGGGGTTTACTCCACTTACTCCTGTACCAAACATGCACTATATGTACAATATGGAAGTCTTATATATGACACTCCGTAGATCATCCTTGGTATTATTCTGTTACTGTTTCATACTGTTTAGATATTATATATATGCTAATATATGTTAAAATTTAACAGATTGCATTCGTGAAGCAGTTTTATTCTTCTGTGAGTAAGTCAGATTACAGAGCACTTAGAGCTGGTTTTATAATGGTACGGAGTCCCATGACACTGTATTTTTGCAATTCAAACTCATTCTAAATATTAAGGGTAAAAGGTAATTTATTCTTTGTATTTACAGAAGCATTGTAGATCAAATCTAAAATTTGATTTCCACAAGTACATGATGAGAACTCTTGAGGATGATTTCAAGAAAGTTGTTGGCATCAGGTCTCATTTTATAACCCTCCAATAGAAGAGTGGAATAGCTTATACATATATCTGTTTACTTATATTTGTCCTTGTATTTTTAATTTCCATTTTTCTGAGTCAATTATGTGCTTGATGGGGGTTTATTGCTTCTTTAACCTAATTCCAACCAAAGCAAGCATTTCCTTGTACCAGCATATATCAACTGATTACAGTCTGATATGGCAATATGGCATACTTAATTTTTGTACCTGTATGGAACATGTAAATGCAAAATATGTTCTATTTGTTTCCTTAAACTTAGTCTTTATATATTTTACAGCTGGTATCTGTGGCTGTTTGTGGTCATCTTCCTTTTGCTTAATGTAGATGGTATGAACATGTCTAAAATATATCATTTCTTTTTTATTTATTTATTTATTTTTGCTTAGTTTTAATGAGACTTCTATTGCAATGCAGGATGGCACACTTACTTCTGGTTATCTTTCTTACCTCTCATTGTAAGTAAAAAAATAGTACTCCTAGAAGGTGCTTCCTGTGTACATAATTTATTGAATTTAATTGGGAGTTCATGACAATAAAAAAATGTTCTATGCTTATAAGTGGTTAAATATATCTGCTTTGGTGAAGGCAATTGTAAAATAATAATGCTCTTTTGTCTGTACTTACATATTACACCCAACATCTCTTTTTGCAACTGACCACCTATTTTCTTTAGGTTATTTATTAAGTCAAGCTAAAGATGACTAAATTAATCCCAAATTTTAGTTATCTCAACCCCATTTGTTGATAAAAATTACATGTTCATTTGTGTTTAATGAAGAAAAGTCTTAGCAGAGTTGCAAACAAACTTCCAAAAAAAATATTGGAGATTGACAATCATTTAACAAAAATAGTTTTTTTATTTTATTTTGGGGAGAATTGAGACGGCTAACTAGTAATGCTGGAATTAACTGCAGCTTCTTTTAATCGTTGGTGCAAAGCTAGAACACATCATAACCAAAATTGCACAAGAAGCAGCTCAAGGAAGTTCTAATGAGAGAGGAATACCGGCTGGCCCACACGTCAGACCATCAGATGATCATTTCTGGTTTGGGGAGCCAGCGATTGTGTTGTACCTGATCCATTTCATTCTCTTTCAAAACTCCTTTGAGATTGCTTTTTTCTTCTGGATTTTGGTACATTGTTTTATTAACTACAATCTAGTCACATTTATTCCTTTACTTTCATGTGTGCAAAATTACTGAAGCTGCTTGGTTTTACAAGTTTTATATTGTTGAAATGTAAATTCAAAAAATTGGCTTGCATGCAGACCACATATGGCTTTGACTCGTGCATCATGGAGAGCATTCAATATCTCATCCCAAGACTTGTTATGGGGTCTGATCTCTGATCTCTTGTATATACTTTTTTTTTTTTTTCCATTTAATGACTGTATGTTTATTCATTTGCAAGTTGTAACTGTTATTTGAATTGACAGTGTGCTCATCCAAGTGCTTTGCAGCTACAGTACAATGCCTTTGTATGCTCTTGTGACTCAGGTATGTACTACATATACCTCTTCTTTTCTGTTCAGTGCCATTCTGGTAAAACCATGCTGTACAGCCGGTACCAGTCTGGTACCTGACATTTTAATTGGTTTTTTGGGTACCATATTAGTTGAGTTTGCTGCCAGTAGAACCAACTGGTGCAATACATTTTGGGTAAGTTGAAAACTTCAAAATTACATTTTGCATATCGAGTGAGGCTACAGTATTATGCATAGCGCATATGGGTCTGTACTATGGATTAATATCTCTATTTTCAAAGTCCAAACAATTGACCTGAACCGTTCAATATGATCCCATATGACAATGTACTTGTAGATCAAATTTTACATTTTTTAGAATTTTTTAACTATTTGTTTTAGATAGGTAGAAAACCACTTGATCTGAAGATTCTAGACCATTCAAAAGTAGTGATTTTCTACCTATCTAAAAAAATACTAAAAAAAATCTAATAAATGTAAAATTTTGTGTGCAAGTACAATTTCATATGAAGATTATGTTGAATGGTTCAGATCGACTATTGGGACTTTGCAAAGGAAAATATTGATCCATAGTACGGACCAATCCGTGCTATGCATAGTGCCATGGCCTCACTCTGCATATCATTTCCCTTTGAAAAAAACATTTGTTTAAAGATGTGCTATTAAAATGTTAGATGGGTGAGAACTAGTCTTTGGTCTAGTGGCAAAGGCACATGGTCTCTATGTGAGAGGTCATGGGTTCGAAACCCGGATGGGGGAAAATACTTTGTTGTAATAATAAGGTTATTAAATAGTTGGGTGGCTTGACCTCCAATCTTTACTCAAAAAAAAAAAAAATGTTAGATGGGTGACATGTTCAAGCAATCGATATTTGACGACTCCACCACGGATTCACTTCACGGCTGGGCTCAAGCAGCCCGGAAAAAGAAGAAACTAAGAAGTCAATCCTCTTATCTCATGGGCCCCACTGTTCAGAGGAACTCTGACTTTTCTTTCGGCTCAGAAGTTGAATTGGTGAGAATGGAATCGGCCTGTGGAGAGAGTCCGGTAATGCATGGCAACAACCGCGAGGCTTAGAGGATAATTCTTAATAGTTTAGTTAGCATTCATTGTAGAAAATATATTTTCTTGAAGTTTGTACAAAATGTGATTTGATTGTAGCAAATTAAAAATTTAATGGCTACAAATCAAACTTGAGTAATCAATTGGTAACAAAAAAAAAATTAAGAGTGACTAGATCTGTATGAAATTTACCCATTAAATCACATATTATAATCAACCAAGAATGTGCAGATCTATTGGGCCGAGAAAGTTAGAAACAAGCCCTAGATGTGCATCATCTTTATTACTTGCCATTTGCCAAAGAATCTTTCTATACTGGTTGAATATAAATGGATGTCTCCATTCCATGGAACAAATGGAGGGCATAAACTATATACTCAAATTATTCCATGAAAGTATGTGGAAGAGATGAGATGATACTGATGCCTTCTTTTCCTTTTTGGAATAACTGGGGTAAGTTTTGTTCTCTGTTCCCCACACAGCTGTGGATCCTGACCCTATGTTCTGGTACAAATTCCCCCCTATCCAATTTCATGGCGACAAATATTGAACCTATAGACTAATATATAGTCACTTATGGTCTTTTATATAGCTATCTTTTCTGTGAATAATTGTGCAAACAAACTCATCTGTCATGAGTTGTTCATGGGAACCTGCTCTTCATTCTCATTCACAACTGGAGATCTCCCTTCCGTGCAAACGTTCTCTTATATATATATTTATAAAATAGAAAATATTATCAACTAATTTTGTATTTTATAATTTTTACAAGTACTTGTACCCTTTTAGCCTCTTTATAAAATAAAATTACATTATAGTTACTTATTCAGCTCATCCAATCTCAATTTTCTAGTTTCGCCCATGTCGGGCCGGGTTTGAACATCAAACCGGAAATTAATATTGCCTGGTTTGTAGGAAATGGAGAGGAAGTTTGTATAATGTTTATATAGGAGAGCAAGGCACCTATGTCTATATGGGGTGCATGGGTGGGAGCTAATTGTCCTTACGTCTTAGTTCAGTGGACCCCTGCCTTTCTATACTTCAATTCTCCTCCATCAATTAGGGCTCAGCATTTTTTTGCTATTGATAATTATAATGGAAATGATCCACATCTCCAGAAATGTGACTAGTCATTGGTTGAAAATTCAGGTTGTATGATATAAATATAAAAATTCATAATATTGGGCAATTTGCTGGAGCCACATTTTTTTTAGAATCTCAGTCTAAGAAGCTATGGTAATATGCATATTACAGATTGATTATGGACTCATATATCCGTTTTTGAATTCTAAATAGACTATATATGCATATGAAAATGTACTTGCACATCCAACTTTTACATTTTTGAGAATTTTTTTTAATATTTTTTTTAGATAGGTAGAAAATCACTTGATCGAAAAATTCTTGACCATTCGAAACTAGTGATTTTCTACATATCTAAAAAAATTATAAATTGTAATCTCCATACACATTTTCATATGAAGATCATGTTTAACAGTTCGGATTGACGTGTTTGAACTTTGAATAATAGAGATATAGATCCATAGCACGGGTCGAGCTATAACATGCATATTCCCATAGCCTAACTCTTAATTCAATATTCTATTATATAATTGAGTTGAAAATTCTAATTTTTTTTATGTAATCCATATCAGTGTTGTAAATAACAGTATGCGGTCGTTGGACAGACAAAGTACCGTCAAACGATTAATCGGGAATAATCGGCCATAGTTGGCAATAATTGGCCGATTAGTCGGGAAAATCAGTGACAGTTTGATCGCCACCAACTAGTAATCAGCTGATTAATCGGCCTAAACAACCGTTTTTTACATTAACACTGATCCATATATAATGTACTGTTTGTATTATACAAAACCAATTATCCACAAGTGTATAAGTGTATTGCTGATTTTTAATCTCTTAATTATAGTGTTATTAAACTGAATATATGTTGAGCCTCCATGTGTACCCTACTTGGTAGTGCCTAGTATTTTTGGAGAGGTTAAGATAACTATACACACCTGCACCAAAGAATGAGAGAACACTGAGGCTTACACAGAGGTACAGAGAATGGTGTTATATATATTAAAAAAAACAAAGAAGAAATAATACAGAGAGCAGATGTGATGGATGAAAGGGAGTAAAGGATAGTAAGCAAAAAATCTGGAGAAGAATCATTGGAGGATCTCACAAGTCAGAGGAGCTCTCTGATCCACAGACGTGCAAGTGATTCCTCTTGTTGCCTCTTTTACCTTTATTATTTTTTCAGACCTCTAGTGAGAGAGAAAGTGCATGTCATACATCTCTGTTAGTACCTGTATATAAATAGTCCGGCTAATATGCTTTTAGTAACATTTCAGTCGAAATACTTATGGACCAAATTTTAAAATTTTACATTTGAAACATCAAATTAAGTAGCTTAGTAAATTGGTTATATATTAAACTTGTAAAATACCAATTTTTACTATTTTTAAAATTTTTTTTTACTATATTTTATGATTTTTGAAAGATGGTCTTTTTTGACATACCAACAATGCATCAATATGCGCACAAATCTTCATTTTTTGACCGCTTGACTTGATACTAAATGAATTCAAAATTAAATTTTTTTTATGTGTAAATGAAGCTCGATAGAAGGAGATCGATTTGAACGGTTTAAATTTTTCGTTTGAAGTTGATCAGATAGATTTTGGATTGGAAGTATATGGGCTGAAATGCTACTAAAAGCATATTAGCCGGACTCCCTATATATACACACACACACACTATAAGTTATATATATCAGAATAAAATAATTTAATTCTTCTTCATAACCGCTGCAAGTTATATTTATCAGGTAATTAATATATAAATGAGGAGGGTTCAAATGCCTCCATTTTTCATGCCTCCACCATGTCTCTATTTTTAAAAACTTTAATAACTCAAATTTTAAAGCTTAAAAGTCAAAATAAAACCGTTAGATATGATCTACATCATTTTATCTATGTGCTCATAAAAAAAAATCACATTTCGATTTTGTTTTTGTGTGAATCAATAAGTTGAAAAATCAACGTCTAGAAATTATCCACATTAGTACGTTTTTTACAAGCTCTTGATGACAACCAAAATAAAATTGAAATGTCATAATTTTTTACACGTGTATAGATAAAATGATGTAGATCATATCCAACGGTTTTATTTTGACTTTTAAGTTTTAAATTTTGAGTTATTAAAGTTTTTAAAAATGGAGGCATGGTGGAGGCATGAAAAATGAAGGCATTTGAACCCTCCTCTATATAAATATATATATGATATTGATCCCTTTCAGTTCTAATTTCATTGAACTATCAACCTCAATATAGCAATTTCAATCGAATAATGTTGTGAATAAGCAATTCATCTTGTTTATTTATTTAGACCAATATTTTATCTTATAAAATTCGAACGTAGAATTATGTTTCTGACTTCCTCAAACACACTACAGTACTATTCCATTAAGATATATATTATAATTACGCTCCGCTTAAGAGTACTTAAATATATACTGTTAAGACAAAAACCTAGATTGATTATCTAAAAAAACAAAAACAAATCATTAAAACTAGATCAGCATCTCGGCATCTCCATTAAAACTGAACTGAGATACCAACCGATTTACGGGTACGTAGAACCGTAGCTAGAGCATCTCGGCATCTCCATTAAAACTACCTCATTTCTTACCATTCAATCATTAAAGAAATAAATGCAGGATCTCTTCGACAGATATGAGTCACCGACATCATCTCCATTCCATAAAATTTAGAATAGCATCCCTTAAGCATTGTTAGAAGGTAGCAATGTATCGATCCAGCCATAGTTAAAACTGGAGAGCATCTGCCTCATGGTGTAGAATACCAAATATGCTCTATCTTTGTTCTCCTGTATATCTTTGGACAACCAACCAAGCTATCCTAGTAGGTTTCTTGTGCCACACTTCATCAGATGATATATCCAAATGCATGATCAAACATTTCACCGTGTCTGTACATCCTTATTCAGATTATGGCAGTGTATATCACATGTGATATAGACTGAAAAGCAAGGTTATAGAAAGAACACAGAAAAATAAAAATATATGGGGAAAAGCATTCAGAGAAGGAAGTGCTTAAATATTGTTCCAATTAATTTAGATCTTGTTAAATTAATAATCACTTTTTTTGTTTGAATTTTAGTGTATTATCCGTAGTAATTATGATCACTTAACCCCCATTCTCTTAGATATATATATAGAATCTGACTAATATGCTACATGTAGCATAGAGGGCCTCCGTGCAACGGCTCAATATTTGAGTTTTCAAAATTCTAACAGTCGATACGAACCGTTCAACATGATCTCCATATGAATATGTACTTGCAGACCAAATTTTATATTTTTTAGAATTTTTTACTATTTTTTTAGATAGGTAGAAAATCACTTGATCTGAAAATTTTTTACCATTCAGATCAAATGATTTCTACCTATCTAAAAAAATAGTAAAAAAATTCTAAAAAATGTAAAATTTGGCCTGCAAGTACATATTTATATGGAGATCATGTTGAACGGTTCGGATCGACTGTTAGGATTTTGAAAACTCAAATATTGAGCCGTTGCACGGAGGCCCTCTATGCTACATGTAGCACCGTAGCCAACTCCTATATATATATATATATATATATATATATAAGTTTTCTTTGATTATTATGAAAGATTTTATTCAGATCAAGTGGTTAATTAATTGCATCAACAACATGCAGTACTCTAGATCTCAAAACAAATATTTTAGAATTTAAGTTATCAATGTATTTATAATAGCGGAAAAAGTTTAAACTAATTAATATGGACTGCTAAATCTCAAAATGGTTATATAAAAATTGTCAGATGTATATCACAAACAATTATATTTCAGACATCAGAGATATTTTCAAAAGAAATGTGAAATTATGCTTGAAATTTAAACAGATGCTTTGGTAATTAGTTGTATTCATGCAGTCCTTTAATGTGTGGAATTAGATTTCAGACATATTTTACATATTTTTTAAAACAAAGATATTATTATTATTTTTTTTTTTAATCTGGACAGACATTCTAAAAATTCCAATTGTATTATGAAACAAGCAAATTAACAAGTAAAAAGTGCAGAGTTGTATGAAATATTTTCCTAAGATGTGTGCACCATGACATGTCACATTGATGGAAAAGAGAGAAACTATATAGGTGCAAAATCATTAATGAAGCTCCTTGGATTGGTTAGAATAGAATGGTGCTTTCTGGCACATCATGAGCATTCTCATGGCCCATGTCAACCTCACAATCATTCTTTCTCTCAAAGTAATTTTGGTGGTACAATTAATGAGAAGATTTAACACCGCTTGGTTTGGTTTACACAAAATTTGGTTGGAATATAGCATTGAAAAGGATGCGGCCTTTTGCCTCTGTTGTTATTTATTTAGACCCGAAAATCTTGGTTCAGGTGGAGGGACAAACTTTGTAAGAGATGGTTTTAGAAACTGGAAAAAGGCCACGAAAGCTTTTGAGGAGCATGTTGGTGATTCTACTTCTTGGCACAATCAGGCTCGAAAAAAATATTTAGATTTGATGAACCAAGCACAAAGCCTTCGTGCTGTGGTAGAGAAACAAACTGTTAGACATGAGAGGGATTATCGAATACAGTTAGAGGCTCTTGTAGATTGTGTTAAATTTCTTTGCAGGCAAGGTTTGGCATTCCGCGGACATGACGAGTCCGAAAGCTCTTTCAATGAAGAAAATTTTCGTGAACTTTTGAGATTTTTAGGAGATCATAATGAAGAAATAGATAAGGTGATTTTTGATAAGGCTCCCCAAAACCTAAAGTTGATTTCACCTTCAATCCAAAAGGATATAGTCAACGCTTGTGCAGAGGAGACAACTAAGGATATAATTGTGGAGCTTGGAGATGAATTGTTTTCGGTTTTGATTGATGAGGCAAGAGATGCCTCAACCAAAGAGCAAATGGCGGTTGTTATTCGGTTTGTGAACAAGAGAGGTTCCGTTGTTGAACGGTTTATAAGTATCGCTCATGTTCCCGATACTACAGCGTAGTCTTTGAAGGCGGCACTTGAGAATTTATTTGGTAAGCATGGTCTATCTCTGTCTAGATTGCGTGGCCAAGGTTATGATGGAGCTAGTAACATGAGCGGGGAGTTCAATGGTCTCAAAGCATTGATCATGAGGGAGAATGGGTCCGCATACTTGATCAGAGTCAAAATAATGAATAATTACGTAGGGTTTTGGCTTAGATTTTGCATGTTATCTCACACTTATGTTTAATTAATTAGAGAAAAAGGCTATAGCCACCCTTCTTTATGTTTTATTGCAGGAAACATGTTTTGGGACTATTTCACATCAAATGGAGCAAGAATCAGGTCAATCGGATAAGCGACGCTCATCGACTAAGTCTCTGTTACGGCCCGCACTGACTGATACGGACCTAGCCGGATACGGACCAGGAAATAGCGCGATACGCATTAAACCCCTCAGCGACATGGTCTCAATACGGATCGTACTAGCCAGTACGGTCCGTAACCAAGGCGCCCTTTGGGGAATAACTGCTCCAGTTGTATCCAGATCAGGTTTCTTGGCCTCCACTCATCTCCAGACATCCCCTCACTCCTATATAAGCACCCTTGACAGAAGAAGAAGATATCTTTGTAATTTTGGTTAAATTTGATTAAGTGAGAAAGAGATGAGTGATTGTAACAATGATCGACATTCCACGGCTAAGTTCTTTTCTTACTGGCTAGGCAGTAAACCTTATTACTCATGATGCTTTGATATATATATTTTCTGTTGATTATAATTTCTTGTTGTTGATTGAAATACTTTTGTGATTTATTCTCCCTTCACCTGGTATCGATGATCTAGTTTAATCCGTTAGGGTAGTGACAGTGCTTTAATGGTAAGAGAAACTATGATGGATGAGTCAGCCTCGTTGGGAGCCATTAGATTTATGTGAAGAAAACCTTAGCGGGGAAACCATAAATCGGAACAACAAAACGCGAACCAAGTTCTGTCATTTGCGTAAGATAACTCGCAGTGTCCTATGTAGTAACTTGTGTATTTTAGAGATCTGTCATTTGGGTAAGGTAACTCGCAGTGTCATATGTAGTATCTCGATGGAAGTCCCGTCATTTGCGTAAGTAACTCGCAGTGTCCTATAGTGTCTTCCATAAACAACAACAGGAAATCAGATTCGACAGAAGTAGAATATCAAAGATGATTGAGTAGTAATGGTGTGTCGAAATCCTAGGAATTCTCATCTCTATCTTTATTTTAATTACTTTTAATTATTGCCAAATTTACATTGATCACAACTTCAACTCTCAAATTTTCAGATTTTGTCTAGCCTTTCGAAAGATTGTGATTTGATCGCTCAAGACTCTAAACCAATATTTCCTGTGGATCGACCTCGATTATACTACTCGGTAGGATTGTGCGCTTGCGATCCGAACCGATAGTATTTCCGAGTTTATAAATTTTAAAAGATGACATCGCTCACTTTTGGGTGATCAATACTACGTGCATTGCTTTGCCCATCAATTGCAACTAACTCTTGTTGCGGTAGCGAATGATCATGCTCAGGTTGGCTTATTTTTTCAAATGGTTGTTAGATTGCTCAATGTTGCTGGTGGATCTTGTAAAAGACGTGATCAATTACGTGAAGAGGCGAGAATTAATGTTGTGGAAGCTATTTCAAGTGAAGAGATAGTAACCGGAAGTGGTTTGAACCAAAAAACGAGTCTTGCACGTGCTGGTGATACCCGATGAAGTTCTCATTTCAAGACTTTAAATAGTTTGGTGATACTATTTTCACCCACGTTTAAGGTAATTAAGGAAATAGAAATGGATGGGTCAACATGGGAGCAAAGATCAGAGGCGCGTGGATTACGTAAAGAAATACAAACTTTTGAATTTGTATTTGTGTTGCTTCTCATGAGGGAAACATTAATCATCACGCATAATCTATCGCAAACCTTGCAATGCAAAAATCAAGATATGGTGAATGCTATTCGGTTGGTGAAGATTGCTAAATCTCGTTTGCAAAACATGAGGGATAGTGGTTGGGAATCATTATTCAAATATGTGTGTGCATTTTGTGAGAAACATCGTATTAAAGTTCCAAATATGGAGCAAGAGTACTTCGATAACCCAAGGTACCCAACAAGCACAACTAATTTGCATTATTATCGTGTTGATCTATTTAACACGGTTATTGATATGCAATTGCGTGAACTTAATGACAGATTCACGGAAACCAATACTCAACTTCTTATTTGTATGTCATGTTTAGATCCGAAAAACTATTTTTCATCATTTGACATAGACATGTTGGTTCAATTAGCTCAATTCTATCCCTCTGATTTCAACCAATTCAAGCTTCCTGTCCTAAAGAGTCAATTGGAGAATTACATTATGGATGTGCAAGATGATAGAGCTTTTCTAGAGGTAAGCACCATACTTGAACTTTCTCAAAAAATGGTGAAAACGAATAGACACAATGTTTATCCCTTGGTTTACAAGTTAGTGAAATTGAGTTTGATATTACCGGTAGCTACTGCTAGTGTTGAAAGGATATTTTCGGCAATGAATTTGGTGAAAACCGACATAAGAAGTAGCATGGGAGATCAATGGATGAATGATTGTTTGATTACTTTCATTGAGAAAGATTTGTTCAATGACGTGGATGATGAAAGAATTATGCAAATGTTTCAAAATATGAAGAATCGTCGAGGAAAGCTCGATTCATCGACTCGACTGTCTACTATCTAGTAGTATTTTTTTAGTGTTTTTTTAATATGTAAAAGGATATTAGAAGTGTTGTTTTTTTATTATGTTGAATTGTTGATTTTTTCAAGTAATTTAGGATTTTGATTATGTTGATTGTTATGTTTTTTTATTATGTTGAATTGTACCCTATTAGCTAACGGGTTTGAACCCAATAAGCTATTTGAATCCGATTACTACCCCTGGCGGAAATCCTGCATCCGCCCCTGGATCCTCTCCTATAATCGATTTTTCATTATATTAGCAATTTAAACACAATAATCAAGGCTAAATTTACAACCAGCAATGATATCATTATTCTAGAATTTATATGAAATATAATGAAAGATATTAATATGGAGAGAATATGGAGAGAACCATATCTAAGCATTGTTTGTTAATGTATATATTAATTTTTATGTGAGATGTTGCAAATTTATAATTCAGGACGTGTCTGCAAATGATTTTTGAGTATTTTAATTGTACGTTTTTTTTCTAAAAGAAAAATGATATTCTAATAGATTATATTTTTTAATTGCCATATGACAGCCGATACTGTGTGGTACTTATTTTCCAAACTACCAAATTTTGACTAACTCTTTGAAGTAAAATTTTTAAAATGCAAATTTGATATACAACCTATCTAATTACTAGGAGACACATCTATAATTTATTAATTTTAGTTTGTATATATACATCAATAAAATTTAGGATCAATTAATTATTATTATCTTTGTCATGTTGAGTAGATCATTAAACCAATATGTGCGAATCCCATTTTCCTAAATATTGATTATAGTTTCATTGCCAAAATTAAATTATGTTCGGGGTTTGATATTGTTTGCAAATATCATGCATCACTGACATTTTCATATAATAATTGTCAATATATGTGAAGCATAACATTTGCAATAATATTTATTCCTTTGCACATCACGCACAATTGTATATCCCTCGCTATTTGTATTTAAGAACTCAAATATCAAAAAGACCCAAATGAATTTTTTTACTTCCACTTAATCTGGGGAAATAACTTAGTATAATCTTCAGAGTGAGTCTATGGTACTATGAATAGCACAGATTGGTCTGTAATATATATCAATATTTTCATTTCAAAATCCTAACGGTTGATCTGAACCATTCAACATAATCCCCATATAAATATGTACTTGCAGACAGAATTTTATATTTTTTAGAATTTTTTTACTAATTTTTAAGATAGGTAGAGAATCACTGTTTTTGGATGTTCCAAAATTTTCAGATCAAGTGATTTTCTACATATCTTAAAATATAGTAAAATCCTTTTAAAAAAATATAAAATTCGGTATAGATCATGTTGAACAGTTCGGATTGACCGTTAGAATTTTGAAAACAAAAATATTGATTTATATTACGAACCATTCCGTGCTATGCGTAGTACCATATATAGACTCACTCTAATCTTTATCCACGCATGCTTCATTAAAAAAAAATGTCTCCTTGGTAAATAAACGGTTAGTTATTCCCATTCTGCATTGCCAATCTGACAGGGTTAAGATTTTAACAGAGCAGTTTTGGCTTCATGCACCTCACCCACCCGAAATTTTTTTTGTTACCACAAGAAAAAAATCAAATTAAATCGTTACCACTCTGATTTGGCCCGTATCAATTCTACCACCCACGCTAACCCAGTTCGCGCACCAAATAGGCTGGTGCGCGCACTGGGTTGGCGCACAAAGTGGTGCGCTGACTGGGTTGGCGCACCAACCTCTTCTGCCTATTAAGGCACCAACTCAGTATACTGTGCTCATTTCATTCGACCCAAGGCAGCAGGCAGCAAAGAACATTCTCGCAAAGACCAAAGAGTAAGTTTTTTTCACTCTAGTCCTTTATATTTTTTTAATTATTTAATTACTTTTTTAATTTTTTGTAAATTTATTAAATGTTGGGTTTGTTCTGTAATTCAGGTAACTATGATTGGAATTGCTTGTTATTTTGGTGGTGAAGTACAACAAGGGCCCAATGGTGCTTATTACAGTACCCAACCCCAGAAAATGTTTAATATCGGTTCGGATTTAGATTTCGCCGGTATAACTAGGGAAGTGTACCAGGAACTTGGTATTGACCCGAATTATTACGAACTGGTAATTTCCGCCAGAATTAATATTGGCCAGGGCAACCAAACATGGTTCCAACAACTCCCTGTACTAGACGATAACAGTTGGGGGTTGTATACCCAAATGACATTGAATTTGACAACACCTTTCAAGTTCCTAGAGTTATATGTGGTTGCCAACCCCAGACAGAACCGTAGACAGAACCCTAGACAGAACCCTAGACAGAACCGTACACAGAACCCTAGTCGGGGCATGGATCAGTCAGTGACAGGTCCTACTCGGGCCCTAAATTTAGCGGGTACTAGTCGGCCCCCATCCATGGAGGCTGGTCCTAGTCGGTCCCCATCCATGGAGGCTGGTCCTAGTCGGTCCCCATCCACGGGGGCTGGTCGTAGTCGGTCCCCATCCGTGGGAGTTGGTTCTAATCGGGGCCGATCTCGGGTTCCATCCTCCAGCTCTAGCCGGAACCGATCTGAAACTCCAGAACCACGTTATTATACTGACAATACAGACGATGATCCTGAAGAACGGGAGGCAGAGGAAAATTGGGATGCTAGTGATGACGGTGGGCAGACAATAGATCACAGTGATGAGGAAGACAATCGTCCCGTTCTGGGTATGCGAAAGTGGCCGATATCGGGTCGTGGAGAGAGACACCCGTTTTCAGCTTTTCATGACACTTCGGGGTTTGAAGAGGCTGACCACATTTTTTTTGCGGGTTCAGAGGTTCGTTTTTGAACTTATATGAATTTTTTATTTCTTTGAAAATATAATAATTTAATTTTTTTGAATTTTCAATTAGGTTGGAGAAAGAACAATGGTTTCTGAGGGGATGACGTACAACGACAAGGATCAAATGAAAGAAAAAATTCACCACTGGCACATACAGAAAAATATCGAGGTCATACAGACACACAGCGACAGAGTAAGGTTGAGGTTTAAGTGCAAGGGCGACACGTGCAAGTGGAAGTTGGTTGCGAGGGCCACAGGCTTTGGTAATACTTGGGCCATCACGAAGAATGAGGTACCGCACACATGCCACGCAGATGCATCCAGGTCAGATCATGCGCAGTTGACGTCCTCTATGGTCGCCAACTGCATAAAACTTTCTTTAGAAAAAATGCTGATATTACTATCAGAGCTATCAGGGACCTGGTTGCTGAAAGGTTTGAGGGCATCGTCCCAAAATACAACAAATTGTGGCGTGGTAGAGAGTTAGCAATTGCCCGGGCATTTGGTAGTTGGGAGGGGTCTTACGGGCTTATTGTCCCTTTGTTGGAGGCAATAAAAAGGGCAAATCCGGGAACTGTGTATGACGTTGTTTCCAAGCCTTCAGAAAAGGAACATTACCGGTATTTCATGAGGTTGGCATGGGCATGGGGACCGTGTATACAAGCAGTAGGTCACCTCAGACCCGTCATCAGTATCGATGCTTGTTTCTTGTCAGGTAGATACAAGGGCAAGTTGTTGATTGTCACCGGATATGATGCGGAGAACCAGTTAATCCCACTAGCATTTGGATTGGTAGAGAGCGAAGAGTTTGAGAATTGGGGGTGGTTTATGAAGTGGGTGCGGGATAATGTAATTGGTCCGAATAGGTTCATGTGTGTGGTCTCTGACCGGCACAAGGGTATAAAAAAGGTGTTCATTCAAGATGATTTGGGTTGGTCAGAGGAGAACGGGCAGTGTGCCCACAGGTTCTGTTCTCAACACGTGTTTGAGAATTTTGGAAAACACACTCAGGATAAGGTTGCTTCTAAATTCTTCAAGATGATGGTTAAAAAGAAGAAGCGAAGAAGATTACAGGATGGCCTTGATGCAATCGGAAGGCAAAATCCTGATTGGCTGACATACTTGGATACATGTGGCAAGTATAATGAAAATGACGAGGAAGAACCAGCTAAGCCATGGAAGGTTTATCAAGCTATGGACGACGGGAGTCGTTGGGAAATAATGACCAGGAATGGTTCTGAATCGCTGAACAATGTCTTCAAAACTTCTCGCAGGTTTATTATTCACATGATTGTAATTCTCGTAGGTTGTAATTATCTTTATGGTTGTAATTATCTTTATTTAAACTGTAAATTGTAATTCTCGTAGGTTACCGGTTGCTGCAATTATTGAGGAGACGTTTTATAAGTGTGTCACATGGTTCGTTGAAAGAAGAGAGAAGGCCGTGCAATGCCAAGAAGAGGGTCAGCTGTTCTCTACTCGTACGCACTTGAAGCTGAACAAGCACATCCGGAAGACTAACAAAATGAGCGCGGTTCCATTCAATAGATCCGGGGAATTCATGGTCACATCACATGGCGAGAAAATCCCATTTGACATAGAGGCATGCAAATGGGTGTACACGTCCCGAGACTGTAGGTACAAGGTCGTTGTGCAGAACGACCATGAGGTGCAATGCTCTTGCCAAAAGCCTCAGCTCCCGGAATACCATGTGTTCATGTGATGTCAGTGTGTCAAATAAGGTACGAATGTGTGTTAAAATTTCATAATAATTTTGGATGATGAAACTTACAAATGTGTGAAAAATATAGGAACTACGATCCAAATGTCTTCGTCAATTACTACTACAACATCCAAACACTTATCGACACATGGAGTGGAGAATTCCACGTGTATGACAATCAAGGTGATTGGCCGCCGCACGAAGGGGATATCTTAACGCCAGAGCACCGGTTAGTGAAGTTGGGTCGGAGAAGACACAACAGGATCCCAATGTGGATGGACATACTGGAAGGAAGGAGAAGAGGTCACGAGACCAACAGAGCTACTCTCGAAAGGAATGCGAGAAGAAGAAGGGATGCTAGGAACCGTACCCAATAGAGGCAGGGTTAGGGCTTTCTGTTTATGTATTAAGGTTAGGGTTTTCGGTTATGTATTATGGTACAAACTTTCGGTTTTGTATTAAGGTTAAGGATTTCGGTAATGTTTTATGTATTGTATGTTATGTTTTAATATATTATCGTTGTGTGTTATGTTTTATCTATGGTGTGTTCTTATGTTTTAATGTATTATGTATTACGGGATATGAGATATAAAATACGCAACATAAGAAGTAATATGAAAATAATATCTAAATACGCAACATAAAACTAATCGAAATAACGATCTAAAATACGCCACATAAAAATAATACTGAGTTGGTGCCTTAATAGGCAGAAGAGGTTGGTGCGCCAACCCAGTCAGCGCACCACTTTGTGCGCCAACCCAGTGCGCGCACCAGCCTATTTGGTGCGCGAACTGGGTTAGCGTGGGTGGTAGAATTGATACGGGCCAAACCAGAGTGGTAACGATTTAATTTGATTTTTTTCCTGTGGTAACAAAAAAAATTTCGGCTCACCCACTATAGAATCAAAACATACTGCAAATGATTTGTGCGCTGCATGAAGCCACAACCGCTCTGTTAGAATCTTTGCCCTAACAATCTGACACACAAATCGTTTCTCTGCGTTACTCAGGCATTACAGATTCTTTACTTCAACCTGGCAGGCACAGGATAGCTGTTTTTTTATTTTTTATTTTACGCACTCAATTTGTTTCTCTAGGAATTTGTGTTTTTTGTTTTTTAAATTTACTGTTGTCAATCTATGTAAGACTACAACAGCACTGCTGTTTTTATTTGAAGTAATATAGGCCTACGGGTTTCTCATCATAAAAAAAAAAAAAAGTTACAAAAAAATTGTTCAACTAGCAGCTGCCAAAAGTCATTATTCTCCCTTGTAAACTATCTGTAATATTCTACTTGTTGAGAAAGATAGAGAGAGAGAATCATGCATCGATGCATTGACAGAAGAAAAGAAGCATGCAATGCAATGCAAATGCAGGATCCCAAAGAAATGGAATTGGTGGGTGTGTGTGTTGGCTTTCCAAAAGGGAAAGATCTTTTTTCAGGGGAAAAAGGGAGAGGAACAACATTGTTAGAAATCCAATGATTTTGTTTGGGAGTAACAAGGGGACAAAGGGGCAGGATTTAAGGTTTAGAGAGAGCAATTGGGATTGGCTGCTCCTGTTAAAGGCACAGCTAACCACCTAATCTGGGGCGCAAAGCACACAAAACAGGGACCAAACTGCCCCTAATTCTAATTCTTTAGTACATACGTACCTTCATGTATATAATATAATATACTATAATATCCTCTAGAATTAATAAAAATGTATCTGCAAGGATTCTTTTTTTTTTTTATTTAAGAGATCAGGGAACATGGGCAATTGAATGTCTCAGTCGATGTAATTAAGTTTACTAATAAGTAGCATTATGATATTTGCCAACATTTAATAAATTACACTATATCTGTTTGTTTTAGGTTGTTCATAACTTTGAATTGCAGTAGTGAGGAAGAACGCATCTGCCTAGCTAACATCTAAAATAAAATAAAATTTTGTGTTTTTGATATTGTGTTCATCTAAAGTAGTTGTCAAATAGTATGTTTGGTGATGTAGTTCATATCCCTATGGAGAAATGTACAAGAGGGATAAAAAAATAGCAAATCGGAATTGATTGGTCTCCATATTAAAAAAAAATTAATATAAAAACTATTTATGGAAGAGTTCATCCTCTCCACATAGACTCACAACAAGAATAAGTGATTTTTTGTGAGGGTAAAAAGTAACTTTTCGCGACGGAGAACCGTCATAAATACGCTTTTTTCTCGCAATAAGTGCCTACTTTGTTGTTGTGGTACTGTATAATTAGATTGATTGAGAAGATATATATGGGTCTATCCATTATTTTAATTGTTGGGATATTATAATAATAGTTTAAAAACTATCTTTAATATATATATTAATTAAATTGCCTCAAATTGCAAAAATCTATCTAGTAAAAACTAAAGGCATTAAATATTCAGATAGTGATACAGGAATATGAGCACAAAAAGCTAATAATGAAAATTTATAAGGATCTTAGTTATTAACATTAAAGCCAGGACAATTTTACATTTTATGCTTGATTTATTCATTTCAAGTACAAAAATATTTAATTGCTTTGCACTATATATAAGTGAAAGAAAAATGTAAGATTATATGTTCTTGTAATGCAAAATATATGTAAGAATATAATTGGGCACTCTAAAAATTAAGATGTGTTGTCTCATCTAAAATATAACTCCCATCTCCATGGAGAGGAAATATAAACATATATGCATGCATGATTAATTACTACATATCATTAGGATGTCTTAGGTCAAGCTTTACATGCATCGTCGACTATACTTTCTTATAAGATAATATATATACACACACACACATGCAGTTGATACACTAGAAATTAATTAGGAGGTACGTCGTTAGTTGATGGTTCATTTTAAAGTCTGTATGAATCATTGCTGGAACTGCATATTGTACATTGATGCCTTACTTGAAGAAGACAAGATAGCATCTCAAACCCTAGATGCTCCTTTTGCTGGATAAAAGGGCAAGAGGCCTTTGCATAGGTGATCATTACCCCCAACAACCCCAGCTCAACTAGACCCTTATAGTGCATCATTACATCTAATCTAACTAGTGTGCTTAACTAATTACCTGTCTCTATAATTACAGGTAAGGATCAAATTCAAGATCTTAATTAATTAGTTCAATTTTTGTTGTGACTTGTAATAGTTAATTTACCCAGCATATGCATTAATAATTATATACCTATGAGGTTTTAATTAATTTCTAGTAATATGCATGGCTTTAATAAATGTGCAAGGCATCATCGATTATAAATAATAAGTTAACAAATTTTTTATTAAGATACTCTATATAGATCTTCAATGAACTCATTAATTAATTCAAATGCACCATAATTTTTGTGCTTCAATATGCTCCACATCCTTTATCTCTATTTTCAAAGTCCGAATAGTCGATCCGAACCGTTCAACATGATCTTCATAATAAAATATGTTTGGAGACCAAATTTTGTATTTTTTAGAATCTTTTTACTATTTTTTTAGATAGGTACAATATCACTTTATCGGATGGTCCAGAATCTCCTTAAAAAAATGATTTTGTACCTATCTAAAAAAATAGTAAAAAAATTCTAAAAAATATAAAATTTGGTATCCAAGCATATTTTATTATGAAGATCATGTTGAGCGGTTCAGATCGACTGTTCGGACTTTGAAAATAGAGATAAAGGATGTGGAGCATATTGGAGCACAAAAATAATGGTGCATTTGAACCCTCCTCTATATATATATATATAGACACACTCACACATAAATATAGAGTGAGGTTTTGGTGCTTTATGAAGTAAACCATTTCTTACTTCCCATTTATATATATTTTTAAAATTTTAAATAGTCATTTTGAACAGCTCAATATGATCTCCATATAAAAATATTCTTGGAGACCAAATTTTACTTTTTTATATTATTTTTACATCAAAGAGTATAATATGCAACCCTTTTTTTCATGCATGTTGAATTAACAAGAGATTAGGGCCCTCGATGTAAATAAAATACTTAAAATGAATAGATACCAAGCGAGCCACAAAAGAATAATTAGTGGTGATAAGAGAGAATTTGTTAGAATATTATATAATTGTCTCTCTTGCATCAACAAAGCAAGAGACTGCAAGTAGAAACATCCATTAACATTAAACTAATCAACAAGATGCCATGGTCATGATTTCCCTCTCTTTATTTTTATCATCTTGGTACCACGAACATGAATAACTTAATGAAAATGCTGAGGGAACACACTTGTTGTAACACTTTTGTAATACAGAAGCTACTATATTTTTAGAGCACCCAAAATAAATTTTGATTTCATAAGAAATTTTCTTTTTCTTAATTTCTTCTTTGTGCAGAAAAGACAAGTTTAAAATATTACTATCTTATGAAAACTTTTGCCAGAGAATAGCTAGACATATGTACTTCATATATAAATTTCTATTCTAGAACTTTGCTAAAATTACAAGAAAATTATAATGAGATAATCAATGGTCTCAGATAGAGATTTTACACTTGTATGCTTCAATTGCCTACAATTTATCTCCTTTATTTTGTTTTTGCATCTACACCACTCAAAACAATGTAAATTTATCAAGTACATCTCATCAAGTTTAGTACAAAGAATCCCATTATTAATTGCAGGCCCAAGAATAAGAAAAAAAATTCACCAGTGCCCCTACTGTGAGAATATCGATCCCCAATATATTGCATTACTACTTGATGCACCTATTGCCAATGATTTTTTTTAAACACAATAGGGAGTATATAGAACTGTTTCTCAGAGGCAAATGGGGCAAGTTGGGACAAATTAACTTAGGAGCATTTTAACATTTTTTCATAAACAAATACTGGGTGCCATTTCATGATCTCTCACTGATACAAAGGACAGCAAGAAAAAAAAAATAATTAGTCAAGTTGTCCACTTTATTAGGCATGAAAAATATTAAATTTTGCTTCAAATTTCTCGTCATATATAGCTTACTGTACAATTGCATGTCTGATATATATGTAAGACTTGAAATATATATGAAATTCAGAAAGTGTCTCTTTACAGAGAGATATATACATATGCTGCAGCAAAATTTGCATATAACATGTTAACCTTTTACATTTGTTAATACACGAAGATAAAATAATTAAGCAACACTATTAAAAACAGAAGGAATTAAACAACTCCAACTTTGTTTTGAAGTAGACCTTACTTCAAGAATAAAGAAAGAATAATATAGAGATAGAAGGAACACGAACTAACATTGGGGAGAGAAAATAGCCATTTTTCCTGTGACTTGTGCCTCACTGCTTTCAAAGCCTCCCATGCAACGTGCATATAATAGTCTTGGAATAATCTAGGGTTTCTCAGGTAACACATTTATTTCCCTTATAACTCCATCATCAGAGCAAATATGATAGAAATGACAAATTTAATTAAGCACAAAAAAGAAAATATGTAGCCAGTGTACTCTGATATATATCATATGAAGTGAATCCAACAATATACGTACCCTTCAAATTTTGCAGTAAAAATTGCCAAAAAAAAAAAAAATAGCTGGTAAATAGTACTAACCAATATATATAGTTCCACCAGTACATAGTGCAATTGCATGCTTGCATTAACAATCAAATCCAGAGTAGAGTTAGGCCCTAATAAGCCTAAGAGCTATGTATACTACCGTTTGTACTTTGTACTCATGTTCATGCTACTTACCTAATTAATTGGCCAAATAGAAAAACTACAAAATTTCAAAAAATAACCCTACAACTCCACATAATAGAAGTATAGAACAGGAATAACAATTAGCCAACTAACCAATTAGACACGATAAATTGATCTCCATATGTCATTGCCATGAAGAGACTGAGAAGAGAGGCCTCGTTTGCCACCCAAGAAACAAACCCTCCCTTGAAACATGCAATTGGTAACCCTCCGACGGATAGTGCAAGCGGAGCAACAACCGGGCTTGAGAAAGAGAGTACTCACTTAGCCTGCGTGGTGTAAAACCACTCTCTCTCATAATTACATCCCATCTCTCAAATCTCATGCCACCGGTACCTCCAGTACCACCCGCAGGGACCAGTGACTCTTTTATCTCCTCCCCAAGCCACCTCTCCTCGACTTCTCTTCGATCAACACTGTTAGGTGGGACTGTGGCCTCTAAGGCCTCAAAAACCGCAGTATAGTAATCCAAAGCCTCAGAGAAAACCCTAAAGAAATCTTGAGGGGCTGAGGCTACTCCGAGTTCCCGCTCAGCAATTGTCACCACTGCAGGTCCCATAGCACGAACCGTAGCAAGGAACTCGTGCAATTGCCTCTCGTCACGATCGCCATACAATAATTTATGCATGAATAATACACAATTTACTATTAGCACCTCTCCATTTTCAGTTGAAGAACTGGATTGATGCAATTGCATTAGGGAGGAGCCCAAATTGTAGGAGGGAAGATAGAGAGGATTGAATTGAAAAGGTAGGCCGAGGGACCGCGCAAAGGCATGCAATCTGTCAGCAGTTCGTCTGAGAGCATTAACATCACCACCTGCACCGGTTATACGTACTGATGGTGGACCGGTGTCTCCTCGATACCCATGCACAGCAATTGCTTGTAGAAGAGGGGGCCACTGGAACCCATGTGCCGAGTCCATGTCGATTATGTGGACCCCACGATGACCATCAATCGCTTCTAATATGGCTTGGTTTGCTGTTAGATGAGCAAACCGGAGAAACGGCGTGATTTGGTTGAAGGCCAAGTATGCTGGTTGGACCAACTGCGTGCTGCACTTGATCATGCTAGTACTAGGACTTGAACCGGCATTCGAAGATCCAATGAGTCGGATTAGAGCCTGTGCAAAGTGGTAAGCAACTCGGTCAGAGGAGTCACCAAGTGGAGACACGGCGGAGATGAGAAAAGACACGATACGAAGGGCCGCAGGGCGGTCGCCGTGGTGGATTAGCTCGGCACAGCGTATGAGAACTTGGCGGGGTGACGATGATGTCGGAAAGAGATATTGACTTGTTGGGGTTGGTATGAAAGAGGTGGTGGTGGGATTAGTAGTAGAATCTTCTTCTTCTTCATGGGATTGGAGAGAGGAGAGCATAGTTGGGTCAAGTTAGGGTTTTGAAAGAGAGAGAAAATGAGGGGGAAGTGCAGGAGAGGAAGAGAGAAGGCATGCATCTCTTGTCGGGTTTAAAAGGAGGGGAGGAGGTAGAGGCACATCTGGAGGTGCAGCAGTAGCAGGAGCGCCTTCCTTGACAGGACATGATCTGTCCAAAACTAAACAGATGAAAAATTTAAATGCTTATGAGATAGATAGAGAGAGAAAGAGAGAGTAGTGGTAGTAGTAAGTAGGGAGTGGCAGCTGATCTATTTAGAGTTATAGATGCACTGTTTCAATCAAACAAAAGCTAGGTGTCTCTCCTCTCTCTCTCTTTCCCCCGTCTCTCTGAGAAAGGATAACTGTGGAAAAAGGAGATGTGGATTATGCGGTTCTTGTCCATATCCGCATGGACTTTGGTGCCCTAAGGTAGAGGGGAGAGAGAGAGGGGGGGTTTAAAGATATGAAACAAGCTAAGATGGGGTGATGTGATCAGGGACTAAATGAAGGGGGTCAGAGGAATCTAAAACATTCTTAGGATTTGGTGATGAATAAGAGGTAGTTGTTAGTAGTGACATAAAGAGTGGAGAGAGAAAGAGGCTTTTTTTTTTTGGATGCTCTTGTCATACGTACTAGTACTGATAATAAATTTTTAATATGGTCAATTTACACTATTGGCAATAGTTGGGACCATAGATAGTATTATTTGATTATTGTGTATATAATTTTGTGATATCTAAGTTTTTCACACACACACATATATATATATATATATAGAGTATGGCTAAGTTGCTGCCGGCAGCATTTCGGCAAGGTGCTGCCGGCAGCGTTTCGGCCATTCTGGTGTTCAAACAGAAAATCCGAACCGTTCAACGTGTTCTAAATATTAAAATCTACTTGGAGACCAAATTTTACATTTTTTGGAATTTTTTTACTATTTATTAAGCCACTTTGAAAATTCCAGATCATATGGTCCATACTGTTTTTACTGTTCACCCGGATCAGCAATTTTCAAAGTGGCTTAATAAATAGTAAAAAAATTCCAAAAAATGTAAAATTTGGTCTCCAAGTAGATTTTAATATAGATTGAACATCTATATAAAAAAATTTGTTGTTTGAACACCGGAATGACCGAAACGCTGCCGGCAGCACCTCGCCGAAATGCTGCCGGCAGCAACTTAGCCATACTCTATATATATATATATAGTGACTAATATCAAAACGTTTGCACTAAGGTCCTCGTGCAACCAAGTCGTTTTCGGATTTTCAAAATTCAAACAGTCGATCCAAACCATTAGATGTTCAATCTATATTAAAATCTGCTTGGAGACCAAATTTCACATTTTTTGGAATATTTTTACTATTTATTAAGCCACTTTGAAAATTGCTGATCTGGGTGAACAGTAAAAACAGTGCAATCAAATTCTGGACCATGTGATCAGCAATTTTCAAAGTGGCTTAATAAATAGTAAAAAAATTCCAAAATATGTAAAATTTGGTCTCCAAGCAGATTTTAATATAGAGATCTAACGGTTTGGATCGACTGTTTGGACTTTGAAAATTCGAAAACAACTTGGTTGCACGAGAGCCTTGGTGCAAACGTTTTGATATTAGCCACTCTATATATATATATATATATATGAGGAGGGTTCCAATGCCTCATATTTTTCATACCTCATCTACCTCATACGTTATATCTTTGTTTTCAAAGTTCAAATTGTCGATCCGAACCGCTCAACATGATACCCATACTAAAATATGCTTGGGGATGAAATTTTATATTTTTTGGAAATGTTTTACTATTTTTAAGATGGGTACAAAATAACTGTTTTTGGACCGTTTAAAAAACAGTGATTTTCTACCCATCTTAAAAAATAGCAAAAAATTTCCAAAAATTATAAAATTTCATCCCAAACCATATTTTAGTATGGATATCATGGTGAACGGTTTGGATCGACAACTTAGATTTTGAAAACGAAAATATAGAACATGAGGTATGATGAGGCATAAAAGGCATGAGACATTGGAACCCTCCTCGTATATATATATCTTAATATATTTCTTCTAGAGGTACATGTCAAAATGTGAAGAGAAAAGGAAAGAGGAAAGTTTGGTGAAAGGGTGGATACTATAAATATATGTTAGCAATGGCGACTAACAATCTATCAATAAATAATGTGGCGTTTTTGGAAGTGGTCCTGAGCAGTTTCTGCACTTTTGCATTCGCATTTCTTAAGATAATTTTTTTAACATGTCGTTAACTTCAAGTCGAATCGATGTAAAGTTTTTTTTTTAATTATAAGTTGATATACTGATTAGATATAGACAAGACACAACAAATTGTGTATCATCTGACAGCGTAATTATTTTCTAGTAGAAAAATACAGTTATGCTAAACAAGGCTAGTGATAATGAAATTACATGAATAGCTGGTTGCAGCGTTTAGTAAAATGTACCATCACCATCAAGAGAATCATTAGAGGCACCTTTAGGCTAGAGTACTCTAGCTAGTGGGTGTAAATGTAAAAATATCCTTAGATTAATTAATTAAGGACACCTTTTTTCTTTTGTGTTTCTACATGATGAGGTAGTTTTTAAAGAGAGTATCAGGAGATCCTTGCCTAGTGCAACAGTAGTACTCTCTCTGGTGTTCCTCTTTTGGTTTTTGCGCACACACACATGCACACTTGACACACTTTCTCTCTCTGTAGAGCAACACACGCAAAGCTTTAAATAGAGTGAATAGAGACTACACACAACACACATCCAACTCAACTCATAATTCCAACTTTCCTCTTGTCTCTTTGTGGCAGCCCTTCCCTTCTTCATCCATCATCTAAGGCATGGCCCCCTCACATAAGTTCCTTGCTCTCTCTCTCCTTTCTACCTTTATGTCAGTGTCCAGAAAAAAATTCTTCGAGGTAAAAAATTATACACCTAATTAACCAAGTACTCTTATAACCAATAACCATGCATACAAACACCAAGATTCTGCACATATATGCATTCAGTACGGTGCATGTATATATATATATATGCTCTTTTATAGTTTGTTAGGTAATGAGCTTTTTAATGCCAATGAATGAATTTATTGAATTTTTAATCCTGAAAAAGTTTTAAACAAATTAAAGTTAAGCCTCCATGTTTCTTCTTAAAAAAAAATTAAAGTTAAGTCATTTTTTTATTTAAAGGTATTTTGACTCTAGAACTATATATACTATTTAATCTCACTAAGTTCAGTTTCTAAATTAGTGCAATATTACAACGTACACCCCGTTTTAAGAAACAAAGTTTAATAATTAATTTTTACTATTAGATAAAAAAAATTAGCAAATATTTATTTCACTTTCAATACTACTTCCCAATTTTTTGTAACAAAATAAATATTCCTTAAGAATATGAATTATAACAAAAATCATTTTTGTATTCGTATTATCTGAATTTAGGATAGCTCAAAATAAATATGACAGGAACGGAACCGCATGAGATCAAAGGGTGACATCCATAGTTCAAAAGTCTAGCTCTGTCTTGCCTCTCTGACATTTGCCTTCCTGATCCAAAATATTTTGGTATATATATGCTTCCTCTTAGTGTGCCTTTCTCAGAAATAATTGTAAAAAGATGTTTGTAGTTCAATTTAATGATAAAATTATAGATCTTGTGAAAATATGCATTTTAAAATTTTGCTTCACTCTATCACATATATATCCTAGCTCCGCTCGTCGTCATCCAACAAAAACTCGGTGTATTGGGGATAATTTAGTAGGATCTTGAATACTTTTTATCTTTTTTCTTTGGTAGTTTTACTTTCTTTATTAGTATGATTGTAATCTAATTATTAGAAATAAACAGTGTATTTAGACATGCCAACACATGCTCTCGCGCTTCTTTTATTTTATTTTTTCTATTTTTTGTTTGATCAAGAACAAAAGGCACTATATACATGTTAGGAAAGAGTTTGAATACTACGTGTTCATTCGAGTTCAAATCACGCATGCGCACCAACAAGACACAAACACATCTAAACATGATACGAGCAAGTCCTCGTGCCGTGTTATGTAGGCACTGGTCATGTGTGTTGTACAATGCCGTTTTTTTTTCCTACCGATGCCACGATCGTCAAATAAGGCACGGTTCGAGAAAAACCACTGACCAAAGTTGAAACCATGGATTGAGGCTGTTGTGATAATGACATCACCCCTTCTAAATCGATAATCCATTTTTACCAACAAAGAGTCCTGATCTCCAACACATTTTCATGTTATCAGAGAGACTATCGCCACTGACCTATCGACATAGATGTCGACAACTAGACATCATCCTTGCCTTCAGTTACATGCAACCCAACGAGTTTGTGGATTGCCTCCGTACGATACAACGTGTCTTCAAGTACAATGAGGTGCCTGATGAAGAGAAGATCATCATATATAGATGCTATTCGTCTCACCAAGCACGCTTCAATATAGTGGAAACCGGCAACAACTCATACTATGAGTCTATGACAAGCCAAACAATGCTAGTTCAAGATCTCCTCGTGTCTATTAGAAGTTCCTACCTGATTTTTATGGGAGGTAATTTCATCATGATAACCTACAAAATTATCCTAACTTCAAATTAAAAGGGTAACTTCGTAAAGGTGGACAAATAAAGATGTGTCTAATGACTAATTAATGAAATGCAAAAGATCAGTATCGAATTGATCAAGGCGAAAGCTTTCGTTCTAGTACGTACTCCTGTGTTTCGACGAGATATTTGATCGAGTTTGATGCCTAATATAGGTGCTGTCCTAGATCAAGAATGATGTCTCTCATGCAAGAACTTCTCTACTCCAACCATGACACTCTAAAGTATATCAAATAGTTAACACAATGTCAAATTCCGACATGCCAAATGGGTTGAGTCATGTAGGAAGAAATGAATTAAGTCTAGAGACCAATTTGATATTTTTGGAAAAATATTCAGAGAAAGTGAGTAGCTAGTTTGATGTAAATGAAAGTTTAAGGACTAATAAAGTTGATTAAAAAAAGTGAAAGACGATCGAAACCTAAATTTTTCTTATTAATTGAGGCCAGATTTTCAAATTATTAGAAACTAATTAATATACCCAACAGTAGCAAATTACTCTAGATAATATATGTTTGTTGCCCGGCCCCTACTATTAATTAATCTAATAATATAAGGATCACCTCTATTTAAATTGGCCAAAATTATATTTTACAAGTAATTAAAAGGCAAATGTTCACACACCTAGAGAAATGCACAGTGACATTATATTTTTGTAAGAAGCAACAAATAATATAAGGAAAAAAGTATCTAGAATTTCATCAAAATAACATTCTTTTTGTCGGTCAGAAAAATACCATACATACGTGTGACAAATTAATATTTACATATGTATCTGTGTGCATATATTATATATTATTTTATACCTCTAATAAATGAGGGTAACTAACAAGTGGTTTTAAATTTCTGTTGGGAAGAAATAGAAAGGTAGAGAGAGAGAGAGAGAGAGAGTCATGAACACTCACATCAGAGGTAGAAAGCAGGAGCATGAGGGCACAAGGCATAAGCAAACAAAGAGAATATGGCAGTGGAGAGGGGCATTTCGGTCCAATTGATGGAATGTCTCAGCTTCAGGTGCCCAGTCAGGAAAAAATAGCAATCATCATTACTTCACAATTCACCTGCACGTCAAGTTTATACATCAAATGCCATTAATTCTTTAACAAACGGTACAAGCTAAGGAGAATTCTATTGCAAAAGGTATATATAGCAGTGTATATATTTAATTAATTCATACATGACGAATAAGAATGTAGTTCGTTATTTTTTAAATTACACGAAGATAACCTATTCATGCCAAGTTGCTTATCTTCCTGCACAACCATACAATTAACAACTGATCAACATGCATATATATAAATTAAGAAGATATCAGTGCCTTGTAAGAAAGAAAGAAAGAAAGAAAAAAATCCTAGGTTCACTTAGGAGAGAATGGTATATTTAAGCTAGGTGAAACAACAATTAATTAATTAATTAATGTTTTGATTCCTCCAACGATCAATATTATAAGTTATTTACTAACAAACTTCACATAACACATTTAGAAGATGCTTTGCTATGCAAAACGTATAGTTTATATTATTGCTATTTAAAGCATTATAGAAAGGAACAATTATATTCCCTTAAATAAGCATATTAAATTACACATAAGAAATATAATCACCTGACATTGCATGCGCCCTTATCGTAATATTTTTTTTTCCTGAATTTCTATATATATATATAGTAATACTTAACTAAAGATTCAAGTAGCTAGCTTGCCATATAATTTTAGAAAACTCTAGATTAGTGGGCATGTATATATATCTCATTTTCATGATAATAAGTTAATTAGCAATACAGACAACTAAAGCCCTCATAGAATTTAATATGAACCAAAATTAAATTTGTACTTCAGTGATGAACTATATTAAGGTAAAGTTTGGAATTTTTTTTATTGGTTTTCAGATTAATTACAAGATGTGGCATCCCATAACAAAAGAAGTATATATATACCAGCAGGAACTTAATTATATTGTGAGTGATTTTATCTGTTTAATATATAAAACATAGTTGCTTGAAGATATTCATAATCATAGGAAATATAAATGCTATATATGTACCAAGCCAACTGAAGAAATTAAAAAAAAAAAAACTTTCTCTATATACTTCAAAAGAAAGGAAACAAAAAATTTAGGAAATAATTATTCTAAGCTGCACTCCTCCAGCTTCTGATCTCCTCTCTCTCTCTCTCTCACTCACTGTTCTCCCCCCTTATTTTCTGTATAAAGATAATCCCATTCAAGATAACAAGAAACAAAATCTCAATAGTAAACCGGAAAAAGAGAAAAGTGGGAGAGCAGCAAGGAAAGAAACAAGAGGAAAAAAAAAACACTTGAATTGTGCGAATTTCATACCTCCTGCATTAAATGTACCGATTTGACAGCCACAAAAGTCCAATCTCTCTCTCTCTCTCTCTTTGTCTCTGTGAAGGAGTTTATTAGTTCATCAGAAAAAGACTTATTGAGATTAGTTATGTAATAACACTCTGACGGATCCTTAATTTTGGCTTGGCCGACCAAACCGTCCATCAGTAAAAGCCAACTTTTCGTATTTTCAATTAAAATACATCTTCTCTCCAGTTGGACACCCAATGGAAGGTACCATTTATGATGATGATAATTTTTTTTTTTTTGAAATTATGGGTTGGAGGTAACCATCCAACACACTTTCAAACTTCTATATATATTATAGAAGATTTCTCCATTTTGTGGGTTTCGAACGAATGACCTCTCACATGAGAGTCATGTGCCTTTATCACTAGACCAAAGATAAATTATTTATGATGATGATAATTGATAAGTCACTCCCGTTCTAGTTAGAGTACAAATCCGTTAGATTGCCATTAATTAATTTGTCGGTTCAAATCAGATAAAAAATAATCTGCCTATTGTGAAATTTGATTTTGATGGTTTAATGTATCATAACAATATATAGTGGAGACAGATTGTAATTAAGAGCTAATTTTTGCATTGGATTTAATAAGAATTTGAATCCTTTCTTCTTTATGAGCCCATGTCAAGGTAATATGAGCTCCTGGATTAGGCCAAATCAATTGATCTCAATTATGACTTATAATAATGGGTTTTTGTAACAATATAAATGCATGAGCAACAATGGTGTGTGCCATGTAATATATGCAGTCGTTTTTAATGTGTAACATTAAGTTTTGTATATACATATGGTAGGTATATATATCTTCATAACTTTTCAATTCTTTAGAAGGTTCTAGTCATGTAAACTGGAGAAGATAAAAAAAAAAGAAAAAGAGGAACTTGTAGTCAGTGAGATAGAGAGAGAGAATTAAAAAGAGAGAGAGAGAGAGAGAGAAGAGAGGATCAATTGAGTGGAGTTGAAGGGAGGGAAAGGGGACACATTGATAACACATGGGGGACCAAAGGGGTGCATGCATTATTTTTATATTGCTGAAAATCAAAATGCATATGCTTAAAATTTTGTCAATTAATTAGGCACAAATTTATATTAAAACTTAGCAATCCAAATAAAGGCGAGTCCACTTATTCATGTTTCCTTCTTTCTCTCTCTATGCTCTTGGGCATTGAACAACGAACCACAGGGTGGTCTCTTCCTACCCACTCGTGCAGAGAATTATTTAGAGAGAGAGAGAGAGAGAGAGTGATATTTTATGTGGAAACCAAGATAGGATCTTTGAAAGAAGAATTTTTAAATATTTGTGCAAAAACTGAGGGTTTCTAGTGGTGACAGATCTTCTATGAATGGTCTTTCATTCATAGTACGATCAAACCTCATCTCTCTCTCTCTCTCTCTCTCTTTCACTTTGACTTCTTTTATTGGGATTATGAAATGGGTTTCTTGACTTGTGTTTGATTTTCGTTGGGAATTGGAGAAGAGCAGTTGAATGAATGATGGGATTGGATAGTACTTGTTGCTATGACATTTCTTCATCATTGTTGAAAGCCAAAATACAGCAAACAAATTAAGTTACTTATTTTATTCATTGTGGTGTAAGTAAATAATCATATCTTCATATCTTCATATCTTCAAAGTTTGGTCATAAATAATCCAAAATTTAAAGAAATAAAAAAATATTACGGTTCCTTTAGATTTCAGATTTTTTTGTGACCAACTTTTTTTATTTTTTATGAATCTAGTAGTGGCTACCATTATGCCAGAGGTGACCAAATTTGAATACATTTATGCATCAATGCATAAAAAATTGAATCATTGATTTGGTTCCTTACGAATGTCTAAAAAATTCTACGACATCAGAAAAAAAAATTTACCATCCTTCCTGAAAAATATTTATTATTACATTCTTAAAACTAAAAATAAAAAGTTCTGCCACGCAAAGTTACAACAAATAGAGTTTTAATTAATTGTACAAAAGAATTAATTTTAGAAGAAAAAGGAGGTTAATTAATTAGTGTATGAAGAAAAGAAAAAAATAAAAATTAAAGCTTATGTCCTGTCAAGTGAAGTACGGTGCATTTGGGTTCACACAGATGGTATAAAACAAGCAAAAGAGAGGTGACCCCGGATTGATTCAAATTCACATCACCTAGGGTTACCTGATTCAAGCAAATTGCGATCGGATAGTTCTTTTAACATGACACGAATCTCAAAATAGACCTTCTAGAGTCTCAATAGGCATTGGATTGAACTTGGTCCAGATAGAATTAATTTGAACCGTCCGTTTTAATTTGCTTGAGTCAGATACCTGAGAGGATACGGATCCGATTGATTGTTGTCTCCTTGTATACTAATTATTATTTTATTGACTTTTTTTCTCCATTATTTTATTTTAACCTGTACTTGAACTTCAAACTAAAATTAACCTGGTTATGGCATATGGCATTTTTTATGCATGTAAGAAGCCAAAGGAAAAAAAAAAAAATCACAGAGATTTTATCAAAATTTTGTCATATTTCGTTGTCTAAGTATGAAGAGGGAGAAAAAAATTAGATAAGTCAATATATATATATATTGTATTGTTTAATAAAAGTTGGAGATTAAGTCACTAAACTGTTTAATATTTACACGGAATTTGTCATATGAATTTCGAATGTGCAATCTCCCATACCAATGTTTAGCCGCTCGATCAACGACTGGTTCTAAGTTCATACAGAGACGGATGTAATTATGTAAATGAATAGAATGATGTTCAATTGGCCTCAATTTTTTTTTTAAAAATTTTGAGTTTAAACATGATTATTGTATAGTTTATACTAAAATGTTATGTGTACTATAAAATTGACTCTCTTATTTTTTGTAAAAAAATTATATGATTGACCCTTCCCCCCAATGTGTATCTAACCTCCATACTTTAAATTCTGCATCCACTCCTGAGTTCATACATATATTGTTAACTTTAACTTGAATTTTTAATTATATGATCGTGGTTACATTTTGAGTTTAATCTTAGGGAAAACCAGATATCCCTGGTACATGTTTCTTTATATAAATTCCTCCCAAATTTTTTTTTTTTTTTTTGCATTATAACTACTAAATAAATTGAGGGAAATGCTACTTAATTCGCTTAAATATATTAACAATAGATTGGATTGAACATATTGACTCTAAATTAAGCACTTTTCATAAAAAAAAAAAATGTCAAGAAAGGACACGACACTGTCCTTTTTTTAATCCGCTCTAAGTTATTGGAACAATCATAAAATAATTAATATTCTATCACACCTTGATACTTTGATCAACTTCTATAAGATGATCTTGGTTATTGGTCAATTTGCAAAATACCATAATAATTGTCAAACAAACAATTAAATTTGTTTTTCTGTGTAATTTTAATATTTCTTTAGACCAATTGATCAATCATAATTTTCTAATTATTTTAAAAAATTATATATGTAATAATTTATAAACAAGCTTATTTTATTTTATCTCAAAATGTTGAATAACACACAAGAGGTGAAAAGGAACTAAAAATTTGCAAGGGTGAAAAAGAAAAAGTTATGTTATATATTTTTATTTTAAGTTTTGTCCTTGCAACATGTCATTAAATGACAAAAAATAACTAATTGGTCCCCAATCCCCACCCTAGCTAGCTAATTAAACGAACTATTAATTACAAAAAATAATACAATTTAGAGAGATTCCCTTATCCCTCTCAATCGGATTTTTGCTTTGTTCATATAATATATCGCAATTTGTCTCTTTTAGGTCATAATGGCATCGCACGCCAACAGAAGAGATCCTTCTTTTCTTATTCTGCCTTTTTCCCTCCTCATCTGTTAATTTACTGCAGTAAATTTTTATGTTTCTTTACATATAAGCCCTTGAATTGTTGAAAATATACTCCCTTTGTTTAAGTATATATATATATATTTCATAAAATTTTCGGTGTAGGACATAATTGTATAATTATTTCAAACACAATTATATTTTTCTCTTTTTATTAAATGAAGAAGGTTCAAATTCCATATTTATTTTGTCCATAATATTTTTATAAAAGTCAATTAGTGATTACTAACTGGCAATTTTTTTTAAGAAACATGGTAGTCTAGTCTTTCAAAAATCAATATTCATAAAGGATCGCATCTGGCATTCAATCATGTAACCTCTAATACGGAAGACATTGTTCTTTGTTACTAGATCAAATATTGATTCTTACTAATTGACAATTAATTAGAACAATTTCATTGCTATATATCTATGCACAATACACTTGTTGCATGACTATCATTTTTTTTTTATCTTAATTTCTTTAGAACTCTATGAAACACCACCCAATATTTCAAATTGTCTTTAGGCAAACAAAATGCCCAATTTAAACGACCCAATAAAAAGTTAAATTAAAATTTTGGGTGTTTTTGGACTTTAAAGTCAAATTGAGACATTACACTAAATTTTCCAGCCTCCAACCTCCAACCTCCAATCTCAATTTTCTAATTCCGCCTCTGAAAATTGCCTAAATTTTGTTCACGTTGAAGTTTTCCCCTAACCTGCATTTAGTCTAATTAAACAACCCAATATAAAAGTAAATTAAATTTTCTGGTATTTTGTGGACTTTAAAGTCAAATTTAGTGTTGCATGGGTGGTCCAGATGAGTCTAGGATGATCATGGTTTAGATGCTTAGAGATCCAGTTTGATTGTGACATTAGATTTTATGTTCTTTTTTTTTAAAGAAGTGGCAAGAAAAAAACGCTACCATTGTGGGGTTAAGTAGAGAGAAAGAAAGGATTTAAAAATGGTGGCACTAAGAGCATCTTTGAAAGAATTAAGTGCCTCTTAGCTTAGCTACCTCTTGATTTTCTGAAGAAGCATCTACTTGATAAAAAGCAAAAAATTGCAATTAGACCCTTGCACTAGGGAAATTTCTAAAAGTACCCTAGAATTTAACCCTATAGTGCCCTCTCATATGATAAGAAAAGGGGCTTTTGTACAGCATGTTTTGGCTGTTTCCATTGAAAGTCTGTTTCAAGGCAATTTTTTAAAGAGAATGTAGCATGTGTTATTAGAGGTACTTGGTCCCATAAGCAGTTGGTTGGATTGGACTGATAACTTTTCTCTCTCTTTTTTTTTTTTGGGTTTCAAATTTTCAATTCAATTTCTCATCTTCCTTTTTATTCAATCAGTCAAGAATTATGTGATTGCTGGCGTTGAACTTTGGATTGATAAGTAGCTAGGCTCCTGTAAATTTGAGGAACAATTGTTGATGTAGCAGAAGAGATCAATTTTGCAATTTTAAAAAAATAAAATACACATGCCCTTAAAGCAAAAGAAATATAAGAATATAATATAGTTAACTAATTTCAATAAGACTTTGATAATATAGTTAACTAATTTCAATAAGACTTTCCTCAAAGGGGGAATTTCATGTATACCCTAAAATTCTTTGAAATTACGTATTTCTCCTTCAAAAATTCATTCATTCTTTGAAATTTCATATTTACCCATTTATTGTTTTCCTTCTATTAAAATTCATTTTAAATATATGAAGTACCCATTTTACCCTTCATTAAAAAAAATCTAATAGCTTGTTTAAGAAATGTAAGTATTTTAATTGATTTCAATGAGGTTAGGTATTATAATTAAACTTTAATTCATGTTGAGATAATGTTTGGTTGTCTTAAGGAGGCTTAATTCATAGGTTGAGGCTAAAGAGGCTTAATTCAGGAGTAGATATTCCCCAAGGCTTGCGCAGAGAATTAAGATTTCAGGCATAGGATTAAAACTTTCCTCAAATCTGATGTAATATTATTATTAACTAAGAGGAGAGAGAAAGAGGAGAGAGAAATGGATGACAACAGGGGAATGATGAGAGCATACATCATCACCATACTATATATTGTCAAGTGTATGAAAACAAATTCAAAACAAGAAAGTTCCTATTATTGTTTAAATTGGATTCGGTCATGGCATTTTAGGTACAGAAAAGTAGCCATTGAGCAACTAGTGTTAAATAACCAGTGGCATCCCCATCAGTAAATTAATAAACTTTGGATCAATTTTCTCAGTTGAATTAGAAAAGTATTCCTCTAAATCTTAGAAGATAAACTTTATCAAGATGTTGGTCCCACTTGTATCACCATTAACTGTAATACAAGTATTCACCTACGTTCAATAGCGACGGATTTAAAGCCAAGCCAAGAGGTACTTAAATGTGTGCTTATAAGTTAGAATTTGCAATTTTAATTTGTGATTATAAAGACTTGAATTTAAATCTCAGGATTTAAATTTTCTAGTTTCGCTCCTGATGTTCACTAGTATAAATAAAATGTTGTAAACAACAGTATGCGCTTGTCAAACGGACAGGGTACCGCCAAGCAATTAATCAGAAATAATAAAAAATAATCGAAAATAATCGAAAATAATCGGTTGATTAGTCATAATCCATTAAAATTTGGTCGTCGTCAACAACTAATTGGCTGATTAATTGACCTAAACAGCCATTTTTGACAACACCGGTATAAATCAACAATTGTTTCAATAGAGTGCATCTTTGAGGGAAACAACATCACCCAAATAATACATTATTCATTTAATATTACTACTAAGATGCTCCATATGATATATTATCACTAAAGATATTGTGGGGGTCAATTAACATGCGAAATCTGGACAAGTTTTTTTATAGTGGGCTCTGCACCTTTTAAAGATTCCCAAATTATTTGTAATATTCCCTTTTAAACAAACAAGATTTTCAAACTTTATTGAATCCATAACAAGTGAAAACGCATCCAACTGATGATTAAGTCTAGTATCTAGTATTTGTTTAAGCTGGCACTTGTTTAAAAAGAACACTTCATAGAGACAGCAATACTAAATAATGAATTAAATGATGTAATGTTTTCTGATGTGCTTCCCCAAAAAGTCAAGAAGAATTTAAGGGGAGAGAAAGAAGCGAATATTTAGAGGTGACATGTCTCAGCCTCTCAAGTTTTCCAGAGTATTTATATCGCCTCTCAAGTTTTCCAGAGTATTTGATATCAAGAGTGAGCCTATGGTAATATGCATAGTCCACAATGGTCTCTATTTTGCAGTGTTGTAAATAACAGTATGCGCTCGTCAGACAGATATAGTACTGCCAAGCAATTAATCGGAATAATAGAAATAATTGGCTGATTAGTCAAGAAAATCCGTAACAGTTTGGTCGCCGCCAACGACTAATCGGCTGATTACAACACTGCTATTTTGAATCAACATCTTCGTTTTAAAGGTTCAAACAATCGAACTGAACCGTTCAACATGATAGGTAGAAAAATTTTAGAACTTTTAGAATTTTAACTATTTATTTAGATAGGTAGAAAATCACTTGAACTAAAGATTCTTGACCATTCAAAAGTAGTGATTTTCTACCTATCTAAATAAATAGTAAAAAAAATTCTAAAAGAAATGTAAAAATTAGAATGCAATTACATTTTCATATAATATTGACCCATAGTACGGATCAATCCACACTATGCCTAGTACCATAGCCTCACTCTTAATATAAATATTCAATTAGCAAAATTAAGGAGACATATTTGGTGTTTCATCTTTTTGAGGGTACCAGAGAAATTTCGCCATATAATTGTTAACAAAGCAGGCTTTAACATAAAAAAACAAGCAGAGATCAGCCCAACTAGAAAAATATGATTCCAAACTAGACCTATAATTGAACTAGATATGTGCAAAGAGCAGTATGCTGTTTCTACCTGTATCTGGTACGGTGAACCTTGGTACGAGTCAAACAACCTTTTCTCTCTGAGAAAATTTTCACTACAGTTACTTTTATTCCTAACTTGTCAAACTTGGTAAATTCAGATATGAGTATGAAACAACTCCACACTTCAAAAGAAAGTCTTTACATCATTTTATCAAAAATACAAAATCAAAATTGAAGTTTCAAACAACTTCACCTCCTCAAGAGGTTTCGGAATCTAAGGCCTTGAGACCCTGGGCCATGGCCCGCTGTCTGTTCTGTGCGTGCCTCTCTACTGCCACAAAATACAAACCTGACAAAACGACTCATAAATTCAATTATTACTCTCCTACAGGTAGTAGAACTGATTTGGTGAACTAATATTTATTTTCAACTTAGGCTCTAGGGACATTACATTTTGCACATGCCAGGTAATGTGCTGGTATTCTGGTAGCGTAGCAGTAAGGTGGTGATGCTTTCTGGCAACGGGTACTGCAGAGGCTTTATATCCCTTGGTGACGATTCAAAAGAGTAATAGTGCCATCGCAAAAAATTAGAATAAATAAATTCGTTCAATTTGTTATATATTGAAGTGAGCGCCGAGTAAAGTTGCTTAAAAAAGACTAAATAAATAAATAAATTGATTTTATTAAAAAAGATGGTAAACAGAGAGAGATACATACTAACAGCAGTGCCAATAGCACAACACCAAAGGATCTTTTGAGACCATCTCTCCCCCACCACTCCACGTGACCCTACCATTTCAAACCCTATAATTGAAATATAAGTAGTGAAACTTTGGGTGAAAATTAGGTCTGCATACTAAATCAAAGTTTAAGGAATGATATTAGAGGGCAAGATAAATATCAACCATACAAAGCGAAATTGAATGAACTACTATTAGTTTTTCTCAAAGTATCAGAATCTCAGGATACTACAGTTCTACAATTCTAATTTAGAAAATGACTCAAATATTATTACTTAAACTGAGTTGTCTTAGCAGAATCCTGACATAGAGTCTTAAAAGTACATAAAAAATCATAAAATCCTGATCCAAAAGAGGATTTCATAAACCAAATCGTAAATAGCATTCAAAAATGTATGTGCTTGTAGACAAAACATAATCCATTTAATTTTTTGCTTACATGATGCTCTTACAAGATAAACACAATATAAATTAAAAATATTTGTAGTACTGAAATACTTAAGCAACACCTTGTTCATAGAACCCACGGCTCTTGATCTGATTCTACAATCTAAGTATGATCCAAGTAACAGGGTTTATAACCAAGTTGAAACTGGTACTGAACTGTAACAGTCATATGATCCAAGTAACGGGTTTATAACTGACTTGAAACTGGTACTAAACTGTACCACTTGTGTGCGCCAAGTAACGGGTTTATAACCGACTTGAAACTGGTACTGAACTGTACCAGTCGTGTGTGCCAAGTAAAGGGTTTATAACCGACTTGAAACTAAACTGAACTGTACCAGTCATGTCTACCAAGTAATGGGTTTATAACCGAGTTGAAAGTTGAAACTGGTACTGAACTGTACCAGTCGTGTGTGCCAAGTAACAGTCTTATAACCCAGTTGAAACTGGTACTGAACTGTACCAGTCATGTGCATATGTGCTGAGGCATCTCAAAATCTAACTTGTAAATGCTAAATTCAGATGTAACAATACTTCTAAGCTACCATTAGGTATGAACTCCAACTAGATTCTATCGGCACCCCACAATCCGATTATCTAACGATTATCTAACCGATTATCTAGCGATTGGTGGGAGTAGAGACGAAGAAAACTTGAATCAAAAGGGAAGGTTTGCATTCGGCCCGCACACATTCCTACTTTCCTTTCTTCGTCAATACTCCACCAATCGCTCTTTCGTCCCTTTCCCCTTTCTCGCTGAGAGGAGAACTCGAAAACGACCATCACACAAGGAAAAGAAGGTTTTCTGATGTCAGGCAGTATCGCTCGTGGTCGACTCACAGAAGAGCGCAAGTCTACATTTCTCCGAGGACTACCCAAGCAAACCTCCGAAGTGTAAGTTCCCACAAGGATTCTTCCATCGAAATGTCTACCCTTCTGGCACCGTTTGCCTTTCCATCCTGAATGAAGACTATGGATGGAGACCAGCAATTACAGTGAAGCAAATCCTGGTGGGAATTCAAGACCTGCTTGAGCAGCCCAATCCTAGTGAATAGTGATCCAGCCCAGACAGATGAGTATCAAATCTACTGTCAGGACCGAGTGGAGTATAGCAAGCGGGTGCGGCAGCAGGCCAAGCAGTATCCACCATCGCTCGCCTAGTGTTGCCTTTTATGATGATTTTAGGTGGTAATGGTTTAGTTCATCTGACATGGTGGTCAATTGTTAAACTGGGTGTTATGTATTTGCCAGTATTGTGTCTTAGTGACGATTGCTGTGATCGCCGTGGTTGTGCTCCACTGGTTTTAACTTGATTTTCTTGTTGTGTTTTGTTGTTCTGAAGAAATTTGGATTGTTTGATTTCACGATTTGTGAATCTCAATTGATATCTTCGCAAGTAAAAAAAAATTACTTGAATCGAAAGAGACTCACCGATTAAGTTACCAGATTCTTCCTTCTAGTTTGTTTGTCACCTACTGATTCTTCTTCAGATTTCAAATTAACCGATTCTTGAAATTTTATTTGATTGATGATCGGAAGAGAGATTTGGGGGTAGCCAGGTAGGGGAAAGGGGCCAGATTCCCTGAAGTAACCTAAATTTTGAGTTTGTATGAGGACCGTCGGATCAGAATCCGGGATAATCCGGTCAGAGATGCAATGCACTGGTCTTCTTTAATATTCGTGCCAAAACAGACTGGATGGTCCGGATCTAAGATCACCGCACGGACAATAATACACCCAGCCGAGATAATATCAATTCGGCGCATATTTGGATTATAATGGTTCGCTTTGAGATTCGTGTCGATTAAAATGAACCACTTAGATTTCATTCTACACGGTCAGGTATTGCACTGGATCTGAATTCGAAGGGTGATGTTGGATCGTTAATTAAAAGGAGAAAGAAGATGGGTCTGCGGGCTGGGCTCCGAATCAGATGGTGGAAAACAAACAAACTTTTGGGCCGGCCATTTAGAGTTTCGTTGGGCCGACGAATACCTTTTTTTTTTTTATTTAATCGGATTATAAGCTATAAATAAAAATCTATAAATTTAATTTCACAAGATATGTATATGGAGTACAAATAGGGTGTTCTTAAGTTTACCAAGTTTATTTGTAAACTCAACACTAAAATTTATTAAGCTGGCTTCAAACGACATATTTGAACCATTGAAATCCATCTACCTTACGAATTATGCATCAACATGTAAAAATTTTAAATTAATTTTGTATAGAGTCAAGCGGTAAAAAAACGTTCAAAAACTGAATGAATTAAATTAATTTATAAACCTTCTAATTTTGACCTCAATTAAGTAGCCTCTATTTTATTTTAAGTTGGGAATTGCCCTACTAATTAAGGATCAGATCAAAATAATCTTGACACAACAACAAAGTAGGCACTTATCGCGAGGAAAAAAGCGCATTTATGACAGTTTTCCATCGCGAATAGAAAAAGCACAGTTATGACGGTACTCCGTCGCGAAAAGTCACTTTTTACCCTCACAAAAAATCACTTATTCTTGTTGTGTGAGTGCACGATTGAGGTTATTTGAGGTAGAGGTCGGTTAAATTGAGCTTTAATCTCATAGAAGAGGACTGACAGAGGGATCAATTGTGGGAGAATGGGCTTCAACTGACAAATTATGCAAACTGCTACCTAGTTTCACAAACAGTACCAGTATTACATCACAGAACCATGGTTTATTGATACAGCTGCAAATGTTGTTGTATTTATCTCTTCGAACCTTCACTTTAAAAGTTGAAACTAACCAAAGAAAAAACTTAACTTTTGAACTAGTTTGGTACAACACAATTTTTTCTTCAATGCTCTAAATGTCTAATTTATAATTTTTGAAGGGTTTCACACAATAGCAGTATGCATCAAATATGAATGCTTTATATTGTTTAGGCTGAAAATTATTTCCAAGAAGAAACAGAAGAAATTATTTCCAAGAGAGATTTCTATGGCTGAAAATTGATTTCAACTACACAAACCTGAGTGGTATGAACAAAATAGATTAATTTCTATGTCATATTTACGCAAGTATCAGGGCAGAAATGGACAAAAAGAAACAAGGAAAAGAGAGAAAGGTATTTCAGATTTCAAAAAAGGAAACCAAAAGCTTAAGGGCAAAAACCATACCCAAGGGATTTAATCTGAGCAACGAAAAACAGAACAAACTAGCACCAAAATCTTCTCAAATACTTTAGTTGACACTACTACAAAATTTCAATATCTATCACATTTAAGGCCGAGCACAAGGTCGCCGCCCCGCCCAAAACCCCTAGGCCGATCGAGCACCCCTTACCCTCCTCACTAGGACGTATCGCCTTCTTCTCGGTTTTGGGGCCGAGAACAAGGAATGCTCCAAATATATTTGCTTCCCTCCCTACACTTACACTTGTACATTTTTTTTCATAATTTTTCAATCTTACTTTTTCAATTTTCATGATAAATGTTTCATAATCTTCAATATGAGAATATCTCATAGTTCAAAATTTTAGCTTCATATTTTATTTTATATATAATAAAGCACAACATTAAATGTTCTCCTCTCTAATTTTAAATATGTTATAATCGCTTCCACTTCCAAAATTGAGATATCAAATTGTATTTCTTTGAATTTATACGAAATTACTGATATTAAAATTAAGTTATGTGCAAATACCAAATAGATAACTAGAAAATTCAAATTTTAATAGTATGAAAATTTAATTAGAACATAGAAATTTACAAGTACGAATATTTATTTTTTTGAATGAACGAACGTTAATAACATTAAATTTTCTAAATATTATGTAATATTGATTTAGGTCTTGAAAGATTAGTAATAGCTTCATAATTAGATAAAAACTCAAAATGTTATATTTAATTCTAAGTTTGGGAATTCAAAGACAAAGTTTCCATTTTTAATTTATGAAAAGAATGAAAGTCATATTTGCAAAACTACATGAAGTTCTTGAATTGTGAAAATAATAATTTTATTTGCGAAATAACATAATTGATATGAAGAACTGAAAAATTATTATGTTTATAATTCAATCAATATTATATAATGTTTAGAAAATTAAAGTTATTAGGGTTCCTACATTTTTATTTCTAAGTTATACTTTTCGTATTTTTAAATTTGACTTTTTTAATAATCTATTCCATAAAGTTAAATTGAGAAAATACACAAAAATAAATTGTACATCTCTTTTTCTCTAGTTTATTTCTTCAATTATATATAAGTTTCAAAAAAATTACATAAATAAATTGAGAAAAAATTATAAGATCTTGTTTGATCTAACAAGGAAAATCTTAACGCAAGTTATTATAGCTCATGTTTGATAGCACAGACAAATTACTTTATAAAAATCAACCGTGTATGGTTGCTAGAAATTATATACAATTCCCTTGTAGTAATTGTGTATATAACCCTTGTTATTATACATGATTACTATGATTATGTATAAATCACTTGTTTAATTTAGCATTTTTTTTAGATTTGACACCGTTTGTGTATGTAAATTGTATATAGACACAGTTCCACAACTGTGTACAATATATCGACACTTTCACATATGATGTGCGCGAACACGGTTGCGGAACCGTGTGTCATTGTCTTTTTTAACCATGTATATATAGTCGACTTTTCTATAGTAGTGATTGTGGAGTTATCGTCAGTTGTTTCTATGGTCATTTCTTAAGAAGTGATAATTTCAGATTAACTATCTTAGTGGCAATTTCAATTCTTGCACGATAGAGATAGAATATGCTTAAAAATATATAGTATTTCGTACACAATCAGGATAATATTGTGTAATATTGTATAAATAAGTGGCTGGAGTATAGTGTGCTTCAATGAATGCATGTCTAAACACCAAAAGAATTGAAAAATGTACTTTTGAGTATAGCATAGAGCTATTAAAGCTAAAGACCAAAGCTACAGCTGACGGTTATATATAGCTGCAGTGTAAAGTCACATTTTTTTTTTTTTTTTTCTAATTTTCTGATGTTTGGTAGCTACTGAGAGTCTAAATAAAGGAGAGGAATTAATATCACTGTTTGTTATTTGAATTACGAAGATCAAGTAACAAGGATCCATGATATATATGGGAAGTATTATATTTACTTCACTACTGAAATTGTTTTTTGGGAACAAAATAATTTATTTGACCAAAAGATATGTCCTAATTACTTCTAATAAAAGAATGTTGGCTTGGAGATTTCAAAATGCCAAATATTTATAACATAAACTTGGTCAACAACAAGCGAACTTGATTAGTTTTCTCTTGTATAAAAGAAGTGAACTTAATTAGGTTTTTTAATGCGAAGTTTTAAAATTTACTGTTTCTCTTAGTTATATACATGATGTATTAGACTGCAACATTATTCAGTTATTCAACGCATGTCATTTCTAAATTCTATTGAAAATTAAAAAAGTTTCAGAGCTAAAAAACTAAAGAAAGAAGGAAAGATAGTTGTCAAAAAAAAAAAAAAAAACTAAAGAGCTCATAACTGATAACATATCATCTTAATTTTCATATATTGAATAATTACAATAATATAATACTATCAATCCCCACCACAACATATGAGCACATAACTAGTAGAATAAACATGTGTGTTGATCATTACCACACTTATCTTCAGTAATAACCAAATAAAAAATTTACAATGCATTGCATTGAGGAAATGTAAACACAAATACCATATATTACACAATTAAAGCAAATCAAGCAAAGCGATAAGCAAACCAGGTGTTTCATACGTTTGATATATAGATAGATGATCTTGCTGATCAAATAGTAATGGAACGTAGAACGATGGTCTCAATGCTAAGGCCGGGTCCAAAGCCGAGAAGCACCCCATATTCAAGCCCTCCACCGGTTGTTAACTTTCCTTCCTTAACCGATTCCTTCCGCAACTCATCTAGAATAAACAGGACTGTCGGGCTCGACAAATTTCCATATTCACTCAGGACCTTCCTTGACAGGCGCAATTTGTCATTGTCGAGCTTGAGTTTTGCCTCTACTTGGTTCAAAATTGCTGGCCCCCCTGGATGAGAAACCCAGAAAAGGGAATTCCAATCTGTAATGCCTAGTGACGAGAATGCTTCGATAAGACAACCTTCGATGTTTGCAGATATGTGTTTCGGTATTGTAGGTGACAAAGTGATGAGGTTTCCTACCTCGCGAAGTTGCATCCCAAGCTCGTCCATTGTGTTTGGAATCAGTGTCTCTCTTGCAGACACAATTTCATACAGTGGACGCTCAACTTCCAAGTCTGGATCAGCACCGACTATAACCGCAGCAGCACCGTCAGCAAACAATGCTGTGGAAACAAGGAAATCAGCATAGGCTTCATCAGGACCACGATATGCATGGAGGATGTTCTCAGAAGTGATGATAAGGACACGTGCACCTCGGTTGTTCTCAGCAAGGTCTTTGGCCAGACGTAGAGTAGTTGCACCGGCATGACATCCTTGGTAGTAAAGCATGACGCGCTTGACAGTTCGGGACAGGCCAAGAAGATGTACGAGTCTGGCATCAGCGCCGGGGCAGTTGGCACCGCTATTAGTGGCAACGATAAGGTGGGTGATCTTAGAAACAGGCTGGCCCCACTCCTTGATGGCTGCCAGAGCTGCCTTTTGTCCCAGCTTGGGCACTTCCTCTACCAGAATGTCAAGTCGGTCATCAAGAGATGGTTCCATGCATGCTGCAATGTTCGGGTGCTCCTTCAGCATCTCTTCTGTTGCATAAAGGTATTTGCTTTGAATTGTGGTCGCCTTGGCTGGAGTAAATAAAAAAATAAAAAAATAAAAACAGAGAGTAAACGATTGGTCAGATCAGTGACATATAAAAAAGAAATATTGATCATTCCAGTAGACAGACTGTTTATATTTTTCTTCTTATATGCTTGTTTATATTCTTCTTTTTATTGAAGTCTCCGCCCATTATTGATTATCACGCCTGTTTACTGCTCGTGCCGTAAAAAGATGTATATTGAGTAAATACAATTTCTTCAAACGAATTATGAATCCAGTACCACTTTATATATATATTGTCTATTATATATATAATAATCATGAAATCTTTTTCATAACAAATTCCAATTTATTGATTCCATTTAAGATCAATATTATATACATAGAGGTTGGCTAATATCAAAACGTTTGTTTCTAGGCCGTGGAATAAATGCTTCGGTTTTTATATTTTCAAAGTTCAAATAGTCGATCCAAACCGTTCAATATTCAATCTATATTAAAATGTGCTTGGAGACCAAATTTTACATTTTTTTGAATTTTTTTACTATTTATTAAGTCAGTTTTAAAATCGTTGTTTTCAATGATCCAGAAATTTTTCACTGTTTATTAAAATCAGCAATTTTAAAACTGACTTAATAAATAGTAAAAAAACAAAAGAAAATGTAAAATTTGGTCTCCAAGCACATTTAAATATGGATATCTTGTTGAGCAGTTTGAATCGACTGTTTGGCCTTTAAAAACGGAGATATGAGCGTGAAGTAAAAACAAGATTCTTACTTCGCAACTCACCATAGCCCATCTCTCTCTATAACCATTTTTCCCATTTTTTTTAATATCTGGCCGAGAATTTTTTGTTTGGTTATATTATTTTAACATGATTGTCCACGTTCGATCTGTGACGGTCCGTGCCAAAAATATAATTAATAAGATATTATTTGATCATAAGAACGTCCTTCAAAATAAATAAACGGTAGTGACTATATATGCACATAAGGATGTTAGTTGACTAATCAGGCCATTTAGCACTTGTACACATATATAAAACTAGACAAATGGAACAATTACGTACAGGTATATATATAGTAAATGAAATATATATAAATTTAAGGACCACTTACAAATTTTGACAAACTTTTTCTTGAGCTCAGTTAGGTGCTCTGTGTTGGTGATTTTGAAGTAACGGTCATTCATGTAATCTACAGAGTACTTTCGGGGTGGAACTGCAGTGCCTACTGCAAGGATGTTAGCAAAACCTTCAGACCGTTGCTGCACAAGATCCATGATGAAAACCTTTTTTTGTTAGCTTTATGATTTGGCTAATATATGTTGCTAGAACTGTTTAAGAAATTAGAGAAGTTTTTGTACTTGTGCAAGAAAGATGAGGATATGGAAAGCTTTAAATAGAGGGATTAGTTTGGGAAATGTCAGCATCATTTTAATTGTTTTTAAATTAAATATATTAAAAAAATAATTATATGAGTTCCTTTTTTCCAGTCCCCCAATCGTCCATGCATCGACCTTCCTCTAATGATGGCTAATATCAAAACGTTTGTTCCGGAGCCCTTATGATACAATTGGTTTTCCGATTTGCATGCAAATTTGCTCCCCTGTTTATGTCCGTGTACAATCACTTATTCTGTAGTAGTGAAAGTCCAAACAGTCGATCCAAACCGTTAGATGTGATCTCTATATTAAAATGTGCTTGGAGACCAAATTTTAGATTTTTTGGAATTTTTTACTATTTATTAAGTCAGTTTTAAAATTGCTAATTTTAATAAACAGTGAAAAATTGTGGTTCTTTGAAAACAACGATTTTAAAACTGGATTGATCAATGAAATCGTGTGCTTTTAAAATTTATAACTAGGTTTGCTATCGGGTCAGATTACAAGCGCATAATCCTATCGAGTAGTATAAACGAGTGTCGATCCACAGGGAATGAGGTCTAAGGTCTTGAGCGATTAAACCACAATATTTCGAAAGGCTAGACAAAATCTGAAATCAAAGAGTTGTTGTTGTGATCAATGTATTTGGCGAAAATTAAAAGTAAGTAAAATAAAAATAGAGATGTGAATTCCTAAAGTTTGGGCACACCGTTGTTACTTCAATCCGCTTTGATTCTTACCTTATTTGATGTTGGATTTCAGTTGTTGTATGAGGGTTTCTAATCTAATTTAGTGATTATCACTTTCGCGTATAACCACCCTACTAATCAAGAGATCCCGTTAAGGCTTGTCTTGACTAGTGCAAGGAAATATGTGATTAGCCCAAAAGAATTCAGACTTCACTGTTAGGTACGTCATCCTATTATCTTGGTCATGATGGGTGTCCCTATGGTAAGACATGACAATGCGACATTCGTCTGTGAATGTCGAGACTCCCATGTAAACTTTTGTTGATTCAATTAATGGTATCTCCGGTTAAGGTTTCCATCACTAATCTAGTATTTTTATTCTCCTTTATCCCAATTAGATTAGCCTAAAGATGACGAACTCTCATGTATGGCCACCACATGACGTTCTAGACTAATAAACAAAATCAAGTAAGATATAACATAAAGTGCAAAAACAATCAAACAACAAAAGACTAAACAATGATCAAATAAAAGTATATATCAAAACATCATGACTAACAAGATTTATTGTCAACCCTAAGAATCTAAACTTAGCGGCGGAATAGCATGTTTACACTACTTAGTCTCTATACACTCCTCTCTTCTCACTTAATGAAATAATCATACCAAAATTACAAAGATATGTTTATGTTCAGTCTAGAGGGCTTATATAGGAGTGGAGGGGTGCCTGGAGATGAGTGGAGTGCAAGTTATCTAATATGGATATAGCTGGCGCAGTTATTCACAAAAGGGCGCCTCAGATACGATTCACACAGACATATACATGTCCAATGATGATAACCAACCCAATTCAAGCCAATACATGAGCCCTCTTCAGCCCCTTTATTCAGTTCACACAGACATAGGCACAAATTATGGAATGAACGAGATATTCAGTTTGACTCACAAGGGTCTGCTAATGTAATTAACAGCGGGGGCTTGCGCCCGTCTGGAGTGAAACGTCTCCACAATCAATAAACTCTCTCAATGGACCGATTATGAACGGTAGGCCCGTCGAGGGTGAACCCAAAGGATAGCAAAGAGAAACGAATGTCTCAAGTTCAATGTCATCCCCATGTCTATAAATAGAGAGCATTGAATCCTGAAACATTTCACATACCCGTACCCTCAGTGCAACTTTCTGTGCCCTACAGTGTTCTTCACCTTTGGTTTAGGAGAAGGTAAGATAACGTCCTTCTTATTGGAATTGTTAGTGGAACGGGGCTTGGAGGCTCCCTCTAGCTTGGCAATCTATAAGAAGAAAACAATAAGGTACCTTTCTCCTAAAGGTAGGAAAATAAAATATGCAAGTGCTGGAAATAAATATGCAACTATCCTAATTGATATTTTTGGTGTTTTTATGCAAATAAAATATGCTGAAAAGTAAATATGCAGAAAGTTAAACTAATCCTAATTGATATATTTGGGATTTTTATGCAAATAAAACATGCTAAAATAAAAGTGCGGAAAATAAGATACAATACAAAGTTTTTGACCTAGTCCTAGTTATTATGTTAGACACCTAATGACAGCGCAAGAATTTCTCGAAATGAAAATTCTTACTCTATCCCTGGTAACGACGCCAAAAAGCTTGATGGACCAAAATGGTACTAACAACTTTCTATAAATTAATATACCTTTTAACCCTAATTTAACTTACGTTCAGATCACAAGCGTATGATCCTACCGTGTAGTATAATTGGGGTGTCGATCCACAGGGATAGTGTATTGGATTTCTAACAATTTTTACTAGTCTAGGTTATTGGAGGGGTTTAAAACAGGTTTAAAATAGTTATAAAATAGTTTAAGGTAGGGTTCAATACCCTCAAAGTTTATGTTGTGGCGCTAATTGTGCTAAGGTTAGAATTAAACAATAAAATAGAGATTCTCTAGGGATCAGGTGCTCTACTTCTAAATTATGCAAAATATAAATTCAGACGTCTCTCTACCCCGTAGGCGGCACTGTCACTATCGCATGCGGCATAGATTGTCCCACAGTATCCCGCATGCGGCACTATCACTACCCCGCAGGCTTGCTGGGTTTTTGCTTATGTGATTTGAAAGGTTTTCCGATCTTGCGATCGGCTTTTGGGCTATCAATTCTAAGTATCCTAGGTATGCAATTATCTTTCTCACACAAACACAATTGATCATTCCCTATTCTACCCCACAATTAAATATCCCAAAGACCCTACCTAATTAAGGTGTTTCCTAATATAATCTAAATGACCAATTTACGCTATCCTGCCAAGGGAGTCCACTGGGTTCTAACCCTAGTCTTTAAACTGCCGCCAAGCCTCGTTTGCCGAAGTGTTACATATACTTACATGCATTATCCCACTCACACCGGGATGTAATGAAATCATAAACCTATTGGTATGTGGATGACATTGGCATAAAGTAGACAAAACTATGTATAGAAGGATTTAATAAATAGGAATTTAAATAATAAAGTAACTCAAATCAACATAAACTTATATTAAAACATAACTTAGAATTCGAGTACAACCCTCACCCTAGAGATGAGAGGATTAGCTACTCATGGTCATAGAAAAATAAAATGAATAAAATAAAGAGAACATAAATTACAACCCAATTGAAGATTGATGAACCTCTGCCTCCTAAGATGACGCCTTCTTCTCTTGCTTGGCTTCCGATGGCTACTCCACTCTCTCTAAGTACTCTCTAACCTAACCTAGCAATGAGAATTGTTAATCTCAATTCTTTTTGGACTTAACATAATTAAACACGCACACTGAAATTAATTACAAGAGGGGCTTTTATAGCCTTCCTAAAAGAGAGGTGGCGTAGTGGAAGTAGTGGAGAAGGTGGAGACATGGAGTGCACTCCAAGTTTGCATAGATGGAGCCAAAAATAACGAAGTAAACTTGGCTCTGAAGCAATCACGCCCTTCTGGAAGAATTCAGCCAAAATTAGCATCAACGGTGGAGATTTGATCAGAATCTGAACAGTCGATTGAGTCTACGGATCGTGCGGCATAGGTGAACCTGCATGACTCCCCTGACTTAGCGGATTTTGCTATATTTCACCATTTCGCATGTTGTGCACTTTGTGTGAGGTGTTGCATGCTCCATGTGAGGCCCTGATTTGGTGCTAACTCCAGAAATCGTCTAAATTCGACACTTTTGCTCCATTTTTGGCCTAATATGCAACTTTCTCCAAAACTTGCCAAAATAGCCTAAAAACACGTTTGCGGTAAATAAATTGGGAAAATGGCTACTTAGAATTCGCTTTTGGCCATTTTCCGCAATAAAAGATAGTGATTTTCGCTATATGTTTTGGCTTCATCAATAGTAAAAAAAATCCTAAAAATGTAAAATTTGGTCTCCAAGTACATTTCATTATAGATTGAATGTTGAACGGTTTGAACTTTGAAAATGTAAAAACTGAAACTTTTGTTCTAAGGTCTAGGAACAAATGTTTTGATATTAGCCATTCTATCTCTCTCTCTCTCTCTATATATATATATATAGAGAGAGAGAGGTTGGCTAATATATATACTAAAGTTAGCATGGAGCACTTCGTTATACCAAGTGGGTTTTTGCACTTTCGAAGTTCAAATAGTCGATATGAAGTGTTCAACGTGTTCTCCATATTAAAATGTGCTTGGAGACCAAATTTTATATTTTTTGAAAATATTGCATTAATTTTTTCGGATGTTTTAAAATCACTGTTTTCAGATTTGTTTTCTTATTATTTTTTATCATATTAACACAGTGATTTTAAAAATCCGAAAAAATAGTAAAAAATTTCTAAAAAAAATGTAAAATTTGATCTCCAAGGACATTTCTAAAAAAAATTTGGATTAATTATATATGGTATTAATTTATTTACTAATTCGTTATTCATTTCATTATTCATTATTTTAATGGGTAAGGGTAGAGTATGAGTAAGCTAATATTAATGAGTATGAGTAGCCTATAGGAATAAGTTAATATTTAATGAGTAAAAGTAAAATATATATGGATCAGATTAATTTTAAGTGCATAATGAGTATGAAAATACCGAAAGCTAAGCTATAGCATACTCCTTCTAATGTATCTAATTTATATTTACATCAGTCCTGATAGGATCTGGACCTATCACATTCCAAAATGGACAAGAAGCCGTATATCTAGGACCTAGGACAACTTCTTTGAAGAAAATTAAAGACATTTAATTCAAGATTTCATGCATGTAAAAATATTTATAATGGTATTTCTCTTTCATGCATGTAAAAGCACATTGATATCAAGGAGAGTACAACTCTCCGATCGATAATCGACGACAATGTATTTCCAAAGAGATCAATGTTTAGATCATACATAGTACCTAACCAAAGTTTTAGCCGCCAGGAATAAGTATCAAGATCATAAATTGTACCTAATTAATTAAATAAGGGTGGTACCGTGCCAACTGCACATGATGAGGTGAAGGTTTGAATAGAGAATATCATAACAAATTAACACATCATGAAGTACTAGACCGTTATTAGACGAAAGTGTGAAATCATGTATATAGTACTCAAATTATGATTGTGGTCGGGATATATGTTCAATTAATTGGAATGGATTGTGGGTATGGATCTATTTATTGGTAGGATCGCCAGGCCAAGGCATACCTAATATTTTGGAGGTAGTATAATATATAGGTTGCAACTATATATAATTCCTGCTGCTTTAATATTTAGCCAAATCCAATCAGTGTGGCGACCAATGATCGATCTGATTGAAATCTATCATTTATGAAGTTAAATTTTTATTTAAATGGAAACCAATTAAATCGACTTATTTTTGAATTTTTTTTTATGATTGGAGCTATAAATATATAGTTGGTGAAGTATTTATTAGGAGATATTTATAATTTGCTCGTATATTTTATTCAATTTACAATTACCTTGTTGGAGCATCTATATTGAAATTTCTCGTTTATTTCTAAAAGTACATTAGTATTTCTAAGTCCGACTAGTATAACATCGGTGTCATATGACACCAACTTTAAAACTTATTGGATAGACTTTAATCAACAAATTCAAACCGTTCAAACCGATGTACTTTATGAGTGATGCATTTACATACAAAATTTTATTTTTTTTCGAATTATTTTAGTACCAAGCCAAGTGGTAAAAAAATGTGAAAAATGAATACCTCAAAATTAACATAAAAATCCCACATTTGACAGCTTGATTTAATGCTAAATAAATTTAAAAAATTACAAATTTTGCATGTAAATGCACAACTAATGAAGTGGATCGGTTTGAATGGTTTGGATTCGTCGTTTGAAATCAATTCGATAAGTTTTGGAGTTGGTACATACTATATAGGCTGAAATGACACTTTAAGTCATATATACTAGTTGATACATCATATTTGGGGGAGAGTAGGTCGTACGTGAGAATACCTGAATTTGGGCTCGTCCCGTCTTGAGGAAACGGGCCGAGGTTTGGAAAGTGGATTGTCGGTTCCCAGAGTGGAGAAGTGAGGAGGTATTCGGACTCTATCATATATGATACCTCGCCAAAATTTAGATCATAAGTAGTACCTCACCAAAGTTTTAGCCGCCAGGAATCAGTATCAAGATCATAAATAATAGTACCTAACCGTCCAACTGCCAACTGCACTAAAATAGGTCGAGCGGAACAAGTAATCTATTTGGGCCCGCCTTCTTTATTGTCCTACCAGTTACCCAGATTCATATCCTCCCTGGTACCGTAAAAGATTCCCTTCACTTTACGGTTTGAGATTAACTCCCAGCCGATTTGGGATTCAGGCTGACAGAGGAGGCAATATTATTGGGCTTTGAGATTCGTGCCAAGTTAAAAAGAACGGTCCAGATCAAGTAATTGTAAAAGATTCCCTATTATGGTACCGGGGGTGATGTGAATTCCCAGTTACCCATGCACACCGCTCTCTCTCGTGCATTCTAAGCCATTTTTTAACAAACATCTCTATTTATCCTCCTGCCTTTTTCTTTTCTTTTTTCCTTTTATCAAACAAATCATTTAATTCAACAATGGATCTCAATTAGGACTGTACAAAATCGCTCAAACTCGTAACTCGCTCATAACTCGCTCGCTAACTGCTCACTTTAACTCGCTCATTTACAACTCGAGTCAATTTCAACTCAAATTCGCTGACTCGTTTAATAAATGAGCATACCCCAATTCGCTCATTAACAACTCAAATTACACAAAATTCGTCACAATAAATCTCACGCCCTTCTAAATAACTCCTAAGTTGTTATTTGGATTGTTTGTTTTGTTAGTTATCTTGTTTTTTTAATTATGTTTGAATTGTTTGTGTTTAGATAAACTTTTACTAAGCCATTTAAATTGTTCGTGTTTAGATAAACTCTTACTAGCATATAACTATAACTAAGGAAATTGACTGGTTAAACGAGTTGTGAGCCAACTCGAGTTGGCTTTACAGCTCGTTATTATCATCCTAACTCGAATTGACTCACTCATTAACTAAATGAGCTGAGCACGAGTTGGAGGTAACTCGTTCAAACTTGACTCATTTACAGCTCTAATCTCAATCGGACACGGTTGCTTCATAAGAAACCATATATAAATGTTGAGACCTTTCAGACTCAGTTTCTATTTTTATTGACTGTTTGTGTGTGGTTTGAGCTTATTTTTGCGCCAGTGCATCCATCTTTTACACACTGTTTTATTGGACATGGCTCAGAACCGTGTACGATGTGCCATGTATGATTAGCGTTTTTTGCAGTAGTGTTAGGTGTTTATGTTAATTAATGAGCATATAATTGTCCAAACTTCTATACGGTAACTACATTTTTTAAATATTAATTATTGATCTATAAAGATCTTCTAAAAATAAAAGATTCAGATTGTAGGACTTTTTTCAAGATATGAATGTGAAGAGAAAAAGATTTTCGATAAAAGAGAAAACACATATATAATAAAGAATCGTGAAATTTGCTAAAAAAGGAATGGATAGAAGTATCGACAGAGCCTTAAAAAAAGAAGAACAATATTGGTTCAGAAGAGATAGGAGTAGGTCTGATGGGCATCGGATCTACTTTTGGGTCCAATTAGTTTCAACATTGTCCAATCAGTATTAAGATCTGTGCATATGAAAATTAAAGCAGACCCGTACGGATTTTAATTCAGAGTGCACGCATCTTAACCTTGATTGAATGGTGATTAAATCTATCAAACCAAAGTAGGTCCAATGTCCATCGGACCTACTCTGAATTTGGTTCAGAATGCGTCGGGAACAACTTTAGGGGAAAGTGTTGGAAGTCAACTAATTTATTTCAATCCAACGTGTTGTTATAGAGGTGATATATGGAGTAGAACTAGGGTGTTCCTAAGTTCACCAAGGCTCTTTGTGAACTCAACTCTAAAACCTATTGAATTGGCTTCAAACGACGAATCCAAACCGTTAAAATCCTTCTATCTTATGAGTGATGCGTCTATATATGAAAATTTTGACGTTTTGAATTAATTTAGTATAAAGTCAATTGGTCAAAATTAGAAGGTTTACAAATTAATTTTAATGCATTCATTTTTGGGACGCCTTTTGACCACTTGACTCTATACAAAATTAATTTAAAATTTTTAAATTTTCGCACATAGACACATGTACTCCTAAAGTAGAAGGATTTCAACGATTTGGATTCATCGTTTGAAGCTAATCCGATAGATTTTAGAGTTGAGTTCACAAAGGAGTTTGGTGAACTTAGGAACACCCTAATTCTACTCGTGATATATATATCTGGCTGGGGTTTCGTGTATGGTTTCGAAATACCGAAGAAAATAGTGATCGATGTTATTTTCGACCTTATGATATTTTCAAGTACAGTTAATGTGGAGAGCTTTCAGATTAGGTTTCAGACTAGGTTTCCATTTTTATTGACTGTTTGTGATTGGTTTGAGCTCATTTTTCTAGAACTTGGCAGACAGTACGTGGTATGCATTAAAAAAAATTATGATATTTTACAACAAGCCATGCCTGCTCATTTTTAAGAATCTTAATAAATGATTTTTTTTATTTTTATGGCTTGACTTGATACTAAAATAATTAGAAAAATTATAAATTTTGCATGTAAATACATTACTCCTACAATATATTACTTTGAATAGTTTAGATTCATTGTTTCAAGCCAAACTAATAAATTTTAGAGTTGATGATACATACCGCAGCAAATTTCAGATTAATTAAAGAATTATCGTAAAGAATTGATTGATTCGCTATAAATTGTTTCAAGCCTAACCAATTAATCATATTTGATTGATTCGCTATAAATTGTCGTAAGGAATTGAAGCTGGCCAGATTGTTTTAATTTGTGGTTAGGTGATTGAGGACTACGCCAAAGTCCTTGTAATTAATTAGCTGATTAAGACGATCAACGGCCCAAATCATCTGACAACGCTATTGATATATACAAAGATCACTGTGCTGTGCTCCTCTATCATAAAGGATATATAAATCACAGTGCTGTACGTGCTCCCCTATCACAACGCTACTGAGGACTACGTACGTCAGTAAGTCCTGTCAATTTGTGCTAAATGGAATAATATTCTACTGTGCCATTAATTAGCTGATTAAGACGATCAACGGCCCAAATCATCTCACAACGCTATTGATTAAAAATTAGATACAAAGACAACTTTGATATTACCACAATGAATCATTGTTGCCTACTAGAGATTAATTAAATTGATTTAATTTTATTACTTAAAAAATTGATTAAAAAATGATTATTTTAATTAAATTTATTTAATTTTGTTAGTTGATTAGATTAATTGAATTAGCTTAATTAATCTGATTTAGTTTTGGTCGTTGGTTATGTTAACTTAAATAATTTAGTTAAATTAGATACAAAGACAACTTTGATATTGTCACACCTAAAACCGAAAATTATAGATTAAGGCGTAATCAATCTGCGCCTCGTATTTATTAACTCAATGAACACACAAAGCTAAACAAATACAAATAACAAAGTAAATGCGGAAGTATGAATAATCATAACGAATGCACAAGTCATATATATAGTATCGGTAAATAAACATACACATATAGTGTCCATACAACCCACATCATAATAAAGTAAAACATAATCTAAAGAAGGGGATACATGATCTAACGAATCCGATGTACGAATCAAAAACATCGGGACTCGTAAACCCTAACCAAAAGCTCTATAAATAGAAATCAGACTACGTGGCCATCGGGGACAGCTCTTGGCAAATCCTGCTGCTGATCACCAGACTCTATACCTGAAAACCCACGAAACAACTTGTGGGTGATCGACTAATCACTCAGTATGTGACCCAAAATAACCCCTTCAGGGATCCTCTACGATCATGCACTTTTAATCATAACTACGCATAATTTTGTAACGGTAATTTTTATGCAAGCAATGTAGTTATGTATGTATATAAATATCCTAACTTATAAAAGAAAATACATAATAGATGCGACTATCTAATGACGCGATTAACTTGATATGTCAACATGCAAAAGTACCCAAACTAACAATACAAGTAACATATTATATAGATAGCCAAATCGGAGTCCAGTACCTAAGAACCGTGTGTAGAAGTTTAATATAATAGTATGGAGAGAATTTCACCCTGTGCCATGCCAATCGGATCTATAGATCCAATAAGATATGTTCCAAGTACTGCGATCAGAGAGTCCAATAATACACGTTGCCTAGTGACATCGAGCATTGCCCCACAAGATACTAGCATGCTAGCAGATGGACATATCTAAATCCCGTGTACCTTTCTTCTAAACGATTCTTCAACCAAACATATAAAATAGGAGAAATCATAGAAGCATATCGTAAGAATGTGTTAACCCTTTCCTCATGAGCAAACAAGGGACTCCACCGTCCGGCCAGACCAATGGGAATAATAAACAACCCCACAGACTCGAGAATGGTACTGTGCAATAAATGAAAACATACCACCACAGTCCTCGAGATCAGAACCGTAGTGGGGTAACCCGTTCCAGGCATGTAGCTCCTAATGTAGGTGGGGAAAAATCCTGAATCATTACGTGTCTCAGAACTCGAGATCGGTCCTTCACACGTGAAATGGTAAATTGAATCGAGAAGAATATATAGTTTCAAATTTAATAAATATAATAATAATCCTAGAAGACCTACCGAGAGATCAAGTGATCACTCAGCTCAGTGGCTAACGGGCCAGCTCGTACCCCATCCTACAAGACGGAACAAAGTCACTCGGTCTTTTCTCAACTCTCACCAATGCATGTGTGCAACTACATAATAATATATTGTCTTCTATGAGAAGAAGACAAACTAATAACCTAATATAATATAATATCTATATACTATATATTTTAAATTACCGTAGTCCTAAAATATAGTAAATTATAGTTTTCCAAGGGTTATGCAAGTCCTATCTACAGTGCAGAAAGGATAAACATCCTCTACATATGTCAAGTCCAAAATATGTATCGCGCCACATATGTCAAGTCCTGATCGACCTGTAATGGCTCGTAATATAATATATGTGCGTCACTCCGTACATAGCATCGTAGCAAGAGACGGAGGTAATGCAAGTTGGTATGATGTATGACGACTCGCTCGAGAATCATGAATGGGCCAATGTATCTCGGCGCTAACTTACCCTTGACACCAAACCTCATAACTCCCTTCCGGGGTGAAACTCGTAAAAGTGCGTGCTCGCCAACTTCCATGCTGAAATCTCAACGCTTTGGGTCCGCGTACTTCCTCTCGCTATCCTGGGCCACCTTCAGCCGTCCTTGAATCATCCACACCTTTTCTGCACACTCCTCGATCAGCTGAGTACTGTAGGGTGAATAGATATAGTGGGTCCCCAACATACGGGGGTATGGATGCGGTGGCCGTACAATGCCTCGAATGGTGACATGCCTATACTCGTGTGATAACTGTTGTTGTACGAGAACTCTGCCATGTGTAGATGATTTGTCCAGTTGCCTCGCATCGTATGCGTATGTTCGCAGCATGTCCTCTAACATTTGTATCGTATGTTCAGACTGACCGTCCGTCTTGGGGTGATGAGCGGTGCTAAAGACTACCTCAGTCCCGAGATCCTCATGAAAGCTCCTCCAAAAATGTGAGGTAAATCGAGGGTCGCGATTGGATATGATCTTGGTCAGGACTCCATGGAACTTGTGCTGATGTTCCATATAGAGTATGGCCATCTCCTCTCCCGATAATTCGTGTCGGAAGGCAATGAAATGCGCCACCTTAGTCAAAGTATCAATTATGACCCAAATCGCATTGTCTCTCTACTTCGTCTTGGGTAGCCCCATCACGAAGTCCATCGTGATAATATCGAACTTCTGTGTTGACTTCTTCAAGGGCTGGATGAGTCCCAGTGGCCTCTGGCAGTCGGCCTTCACCTTTTGGCAGATCAAGTACTTGGCCATGTATCGTGCGATCTCTTGGTGCCTGTTCCTCCAACCGAGTCGTGTGCCTCCTTAAGAATCTTTTCCTTTAAGGAGGTCGTATCTGGAACGCACAACCTATCACCTAATCTCAACGCACCCTTGTCGTCTATCCTAAACGGGGTACGTCAATTAGATGTGCCACTGGCGTGACTCCTATCAAGTTGAATATCACTACCCTAAGCTAGTCGTATCTCGTCGGTCAGCATAGGTTGTATCACTAGTGAAGCCACCACCATCTCATGGCTATCACTAGTATCGCCCCTCAGCTCCTCGGATGAAGCTACCCACAGGTCGAGCTGTCTAATGTCCTCGAGTAGGTGATGCTGTCTCGTAATCATTGTGGCCAGGTTAACCTGGCTCTTGCAACTCAAGGCATCTGCCACTACGATGGCCTTCCCGGAATTATATAATATCTCCAGGTTGTAGTCCTTCATCAACTCGAGACACCTTCGTTGCCTAAGGTTAAGCTCCTTCTGCGTGAATACGTACTTCAAGCTCTTGTGATCGGTGTAGATCTTGCACTTGTCACCGTAGAGGTAACGACGCCAGATCTTCAACGCAAAGACTACGGCCGCCAACTCCAAGTCCTGGGTGGGGTAGTTCCTCTCATGAGTGCGTAGCTGTCTCGAGGCATACGCGATGATGTGTCCGTCCTGCATCAAATTGTAGCCTAATCTGTATCGAGAAGCATCAGCATAGACAGTATACTTCACACCTGAAACGGGCATCGCTAGAATTGGTGCGGAGACCAGGCGGCACTTGAGCTCCTCGAAGCTACTCTCGCCACGGTGTCTACTCATACTTAAACCCCTTTATGTAGTAGCTGAGTCAGTGGTAGAGTGAGTCGTGAGAACCCCTCCACAAAATGTCTATAGTAGCATGCTAAGCCTAGGAAACTACGAATCTCCGTGACGCTCTCTTTTGCGGGTCTACTGCTAGTCCATCCTTTGATATCACATGGACGAGAAAATTGACTCGCTCAATCCAAAAGTCACACTTCGAAAACTTGGCGTATAGCTGATGCTCCCTAAGTTGCTGTAGTACCATCTGTAGGTGTATGGCGTGCTCCTCCTGACTCCGCGAGTAAATCAAGATATTGTCAATAAACACCACCACAAGATACTAGCACGCTAGCAGATGGACATATCTAAATCCCGTGTACCTTTATTCTAAAAAATTCTTCAACCAAACATATAAAATAGGAGAAATCATACAAGCACGTCGTTAGAATGTGTTAACCCTTTCCTCATGAGCAGACAAGGGACTCTACCGTCAGGCCAGACCAATGGGTTTTAATAATAATAAACAGCGCCACCGACTCGAGATCGGTAATCACTCAAAAGAGAGCAATGTTTCTTTTAATATTTATAAACTCAGAAATGCTATCGGTTCAGACTGCAAGCGCATGATCACTCAAAAGAGAGCAATGTTTCTTTTAATATTTATAAACTCAGAAATGCTATCGGTTCGGACTGCAAGTGCACAATCCTATCGAGTAGTATATTCGAGGTCGATCCACAGGGAATATTGGTTCAATGCTTTGAGCGATCGAATCACAATCTTTCGAAAGGCTAGACGAAATCTAAAAATTGAGAGATGTTGTTTTGATCAATGTAAATTAGGAAGCAATTAAAAGTAATTAAAATAAAGATAGAGATGAGAATTCCTAGGGTTTCGGCACACTATTGCCACTCAATCCGCCTTGACAATATATTCCTGTTGCGTCTGATTTCCTGTTGTTGTTTTAATGAAAGACACCACATAGGTCACTGCGATTTATGTTACGCAAGAATGACAGATCTTTCACCGAGATTCTACATAGGACACTGCGATTTACCTTACGCAAATGTCTGATCTCTCAAATACCCCAAATTACTACACAGATCACTACGATTTACTTTACGCATGTGATGGAATTTGGTACGCGTTTTGTTGGTCTGGTTTATGGTTTCCCCGCTAAGGTTTTCTTCACATAAACCTAATAGATCTCAACGAGGCTAATTCATACAAATAGTTTCTCTTACCATTAAAGTACTGTCACTATCCTAACGGACTCAAACTAGATCATTGAAGTTAGATGAAGAGATAGTAAATCACAAAAGCATTTTGTTTCAACAACAAGAAATCATAATCAACAGAAATATATATATCAAAACATCAAGAGTAACAAGGTTTACTGCCTAGCCCTAAGAAAAGGAACTTAGCCGCGGAATGGCATTGTTACAAGCACTCCTTTCTTCTTACTTTAATCAAATCTAACCCTAATTACAAAGATGATTATTCCTTTTGCCCAGGGGCCTTATATAGGAGTGGAGGGACATCTGGAGGTTGAGTAGGGGCTAAGAAACTGATCTGGAAACAGCTGTCGGCAGTTATTCCCCAAGGGTCGCCTTCGGATACGGACCGTATCAAGTGATACGGTCCGTATTAGGACCTTGACAGTTAGGGTTTAATGCTTCCAGCGCTATCTTCTGGTCTGTGCTAGGCCTGGTCCGTATTAGGCAATACTGGCTGTAACAGAGACTTAGTCGATGAGCGTCGCTGATCCGATTGACCCGATTCTAGCTCCATTTGGTGTAAAATAGTCCCAAAACCTGTTTTCTGCAATAAAACATAAAGAAGGGTGACAGTAGCCTTTTTCTCTAATTAATTAAACATAAGTGTGAGAAAATATGTAAAACCTAAGCCAAAACCCTACGTAAATCATCATTATTTTGACTCTGATCAGCGCACAATCCTATCAAGTAGTATATTCGAGGTCGATCCACAGGAAATATTGGTTCAGAGTTTTGAGCGATCGAATCGCAATCTTTCGAAAGGCTAGACGAAATCTGAAAATTGAGAGATGTTGTGATCAATGTAAATTAGGAAGCAATTAAAAGTAATTAAAATAAAGATAGAAATGAGAATTTCTAGGGTTTCGGCACACCATTGCCACTCAATCCGCCTTGATAATATATTCATGTTGCGTCTGATTTCCTGTTGTTGTTTTATGAAAGACACCACATAGGTCACTGCGATTTATGTTACGCAAGAATGACAGATCTTTCATCGAGATTCTACATAGGACACTGCGAGTTTCCTTACGCAAATGACTGATCTCTTAAATACCCCAAATTACTACTCAGATCACTGCGAGTTTCCTTACGCAAGTGATGGAATTTGGTTCGCGTTTTGTTGTTCTGGTTTATGGTTTCCCCGCTAAGGTTTTCTTCACATAAACCTAATAGATCTCAACGAGGCTAATTCATACAAATAGTTTCTCTTACCATTAAAGTACTGTCACTACCCTAACGGACTAAACTAGATCATTGAAGTTAGATGAAGAGATAGTAAATCACAAAAGCATTTCGATTCAACAACAAGAAATCATAATCAACAGAAAATATATATATCAAAGCATCAAGAGTAACAAGGTTTACTGCCTAGCCCTAAGAAAAGGAATTTAGCCGCGGAACGGCATAGTTACAAGCACTCATCTCTTCTCTCTTTAATCAAATCTAACAATAATTACAAAGATAAGATATTATTCTGCCCAGGGGCCTTATATAGGAGTGAAGGGACGTCTGGAGATTGAGTAGGGGCTAAGAAACTGATATTGATACAGCTGTCGGCAGTTATCCCCCAAGAGGTGCCTTCGGTTACGGGCCGTATCAGGTGATACGGTCCGTATTAGGGCCTTGTCGGTTAGGGTTTTAATGCTTCCAGCGCTATCTCCTGGTCTGTATTAGGCCTAGTCCGTATTAGGTAATACGGACCGTAACAGAGACTTCGTCGATAAGCATCGCTGATCAGATTGACCCGATTCTAGCTCTATTTGGTGTAAAATAGTCCCAAAACATGTTTTCTGCAATAAAACATAAAGAAGGGTGACAGTAGCATTTTTCTCTAATAAATTAAACATAAGTGTGAGAAAATATGCAAAACCTAAGCCAAAACCCTACGTAAATCATCATTATTTTGACTCTGATCAATCGGTACTGTGCAATAAATAAAAACATGCCACCACAGTCCTAATGTAGGTGGGGAAAAATCCTGAATCGTTACGTGTCTCAGAACTCGAGATCGGTCCTTCACATGTGAAATGGTAAAATGAATCGAGAAGAATATATAGTTTCAAATTTAATACATATAATAATAATCCTAGAAGACCTCCCGAGAGATTAAGTGATCACTCGGCTCAGTGGCTAACAGGCTGGCTCGTACCCCATCCTACGAGACGAAAAGAAGTCACTCGGTCTTCTCTCAGCTCTCACCAATGCATGCGTGCGACTACATAATAATATAGTCTTCTACGAGAAGAAGACAAACTAATAACCTAATGTAATATAATATCTATATACTATATATTTTAAATTACCCTACTCCTAAAATACAGTAAATAATAGTTTTCCAAGGCCTATGCAAGTCCTATCTACAGTGCAGAAAGGATAAACATGCTCTACAATTTTCAATGCAACTATTCAATTTAAATAAACATGACAGGTCAAGTGGGTCAACTCGTAAATACGCCACGAAAAGAATAATTCAGATATCCCGCACCTAAATAGCAAGCTGAAGTCGTACGCAAGCGCTAGACACCGGTGTAGTCTGCAGGATCCTCACCTGCTCCGATATAGTCACCTGCGGGATCAGAGTCGAAATGGGTCTGATGACTTGAAATTCGTAACGTAACTAAATTAAATTTATCTAAGTTCTCGTAACCCTTTAAACTACTTTTAATTAAGCATTCGAATTTATTTGATTAATTACGGTTTACAATACTCAATCGATCTTGTCGGCTTAACTCGGTCCGGATTGGTCGTGAGTAATTAAATCTAATTTAGTTTAGTTTAATTTAATTTGAAGATAAACTGTTTGTTATACTTTTAATTTGAAGATAAATTGTTTAAATAAATTCCTATAATATTAAACAGTCCTACTATTTACTTATACGATAAAAATACGGAGATTATGCATTAACTTAATTATTGCGATCATTAGTCACATTTTAATACATATAGGATAAAGGTACGTTTGTTAATTAATTACCCTAATAATAATTCGAATTTATTTCTAAGTACTTATAAAACAAAGGTACGTTGTTAATTAATTGTCCTAATTAATTAACAACATATATATATATATAGAGATTGGCTAATGTGCTAACGTTATAACTTCGGCCAAAGTTATAACGAGTCATTTTTGCAATTTCAAAATCCAAACAACCGATCCGAACCATTCAACATGTTCTCTATATTGAAATGTGCTTGGAGACCAAATTTTACATTTTTTGGAATTTTTTTACTATTTATTAAGCCACTTTGAAAATACTGATCCGGTGGTCCAGAAAATTTTGCTGTTTTTTACTATTCACAGCAGATCTGCGATTTTCAAAGTGGCTTAATAAATAGTAAAAAAATTCCAAAAAATGTAAAATTTGGTCTCCAAGCACATTTCAATATTTAGAAAAAGTTGAACGGTTCGGATCGGTTGTTTGGATTTTAAAAACGCAAAAACGACTCGTTATAACTTCGGCCGAAGTTATAACGTTAGCACATTAGCCAATCTCTATATATATATATATATATATAGGAGATGGGCTATTATACATTGCAATGCATAGGCACCCTTGTGCATTGGACCATAAATCACCGATTCAAAGTTCAAATGACCGATCCAAAACAATCATCTTGTTCTCCATATTAATATGTGCTTGGAGACCAAATTTTACATTTTTTTGAATTTTTTTACTATTTATTAAGCCACTTTGAAAAAACACTAATTTGTACACAACAGTAAAATCTGCTGGACCATTGGATCAGCGATTTTCAAAGTGGCTTAATAAATAGTAAAAAAATTCCAAAAAATGTAAAATTTGGTCTCCAAGCACATATTAATATGGAGAACAAGATGAACGGTTTGGATCGGTCATTTGGACTTTGAATCGGTGATTTATGGTCCAATGCACAAGGGTGCCTATGCATTGCAATGTATAATAGCCCATCTCTATATATATATATAGAGAGAGAGATGGGCTATTATACATTGCAATGCACCAAACCGTTCATCTTGTTCTCCATATTAATATGTACTTGGAGACCAAATTTTACATTTTTTGGAATTTTTTACTATTTATTAAGCCACTTTGAAAATCGCTGATCCAATGGTCCAGCAGATTTTACTGTTGTGTACAAATTAGTGTTTTTTCAAAGTGGCTTAATAAATAGTAAAAAAATTCAAAAAAATGTAAAATTTGGTCTCCAAGCACATATTAATATGGAGAACAAGATGATCATTTTGGATCGGTCATTTGGACTTTGAATCGGTGATTTATGGTCCAATGCACAAGGGTGCCTATGCATTGCAATGTATAATAGCCCATCTCTCTCTCTCTCTCTCTCTATATATATATATATATAGAGAGATTGACTAATGTGCTAACGTTATAACTTCGGCCGAAGTTCTAACGAGTCGTTTTTGCAATTTGAAAATCCAAACAACCGATCCGAACCGTTCAACATGTTCTCTATATTGAAATTTGCTTGGAGACCAAATTTAACATTTTTTGGAATTTTTTTACTATTTATTAAGCCACTTTGAAAATACTGATCCGGTGGTCCAGAAAATTTTGCTGTTTTTTACTATTCACAGCAGATCTGCGATTTTCAAAGTGGCTTAATAAATAGTAAAAAAATTCCAAAAAATGTAAAATTTGGTCTCCAAGCACATTTCAATATTTAGAAAAAGTTGAACGGTGCGGATCGGTTGGTTGGATTTTAAAAACTAATAAACGACTCGTTATAACTTCGACCGAAGTTATAACGTTAGCACATTAGCCAATCTCTATATATATATAGAGAGAGAGAGAGAGAGAGTGGCTAATATCAAAACGTTTGTTCCTAGCCCCCGGTGCAACCAAGTTGTTTTCAGGTTTGCAAAGCTCAAACGGTCGATGCGAACCATTAGTTGTTTAATCTATATTAAAATATGCTTGGAGACCAAATTTTACATTTTTTGGAATTTTTTTGCTATTTATTAAGCCACTTTGAAATTTGCTGATCCGGGTGAACAGTAAAAACAGTGCAACTAAATTCTAGACCATGTGATCAGTAATTTTCAAAGTGGCTTAATAAATAGCAAAAAAATTCCAAAAAATATAAAATTTAGTCTCCAAGCACATTTCAATATAGAGAACATGTTGAACGGTTCGGATCGACCGTTTGAACTTTGAAAACCCAAAAACAACTTGGTTACACCGGGGGCTAGGAACAAACGTTTTGATATTAGCCACTCTCTCTATATATATATATATATATATATAGGGGCTGGCTACTATGCTTATATAAGCAAAAGCCCACATATGCTTATAACTCATTTTTGCGTTTCCAATGTTCAAATGGTCGATCCGACCGTTCATCTTGTTCTCCATATTAATATGTGCTTGAAGACTAAATTTTACATTTTTCTGAATTTTTTTACTATTTATTAAGCCACTTTGAAAATTGCTGATCTGGGTGAACAGTAAAAACTGTGTTTCCAAAATTCTGGACCATATGATCAGCAATTTTCAAAGTGGCTTAATAAATAGTAAAAAAATTCAGAAAAATGTAAAATTTAGTCTCTAAGCACATATTAATATGGAGAACAAGATGAACGGTCGGATCGACCATTTGAACATTGGAAACGCAAAAATGCTCATTTAAGCATATGTGGGCTTTTGCTTATATAAGCATAATAGCCAAGCACTATATATATATATATATATATATATATATATATATATATATATATATAGTGGCTAATATCAAAACGTTTGCACCAAGCCCTCTCGTGCAACCAAGTCATTTTCAGATTTTCAAAGTCCAAACGGTCGATCCGAACCGTTAGATGTGATCTCTATATTAAAATCTGCTTGGAGACCAAATTTTATATTTTTTAGAATTTTTTTGCTATTCATTAAGCCACTTTGAAAATTGCTGATCACATGATCCAGAATTTAGTTGCACTGTTTTTACTGTTCACCCGGATCAGCAATTTTCAAAATGGCTTAATAAATAGCAAAAAAATTCAAAAAAATGTAAAATTTGGTCTCCAAGCATATTTTAATATAGATTGAACATCTAACGGTTCGGGTCGACCGTTTGGACTTTGAAAACCCGAAAACAACTTGGTTGCACGAGAGACTTGGTGCAAACGTTTTGATATTAGTCACTATATATATATATATATATATATAATTTTGCTAATATGCTACGCGTAGCATAGAGCCCCTCCGTGCTACGGCTCACTTTTTGAGTTTTCAAAATCCTAATGGTCGATCCGAACCGTTCAACATGATCTCCATATGAATATGTACTTGCAAACCAAATTTTACATTTTTTAGAATTTTTTTTACTATTTGTTAAGCCATTTTGAAAATTGCTGATCCAATGGTCCAGAAAAGTTTACTGTTGTGTACAAATTAGTGTTTTTTCAATGTAGCTTAATAAATAGTAAAAAAATTCTAAAAAATGTAAAATTTGGTTTGCAAGTACATATTCATATGGAGATCATGTTGAACGGTTTGGATCGACCGTTAGGATTTTGAAAACTCAAAAAGTGAGCCGTAGCACGGAGGGGCTCTATGCTACGTGTAGCACCGTAGCACTGTCCTATATATATATATATATATATGTTTAGTAAATTTAAATACTTAAATTATTAATTCTAACTATTTACGGGGTGGGGTGTTTTTAATTAATGTGTTTCGGGATCATACATTGTCCAGTCGGATTCTTTGTACCTGCTCAAATTATGTTATGAGATAACTATCCAGGACTTTACTAATCATCTCCCAATCTTTAGGTTTACGTTATTTTTTTATTTTTGGTTCGATTTTCTTTTTAATTAAAAATCAATCGTAGCTTGTTTACGCTTTTAAATTTCGATCCCTTTTTTATTTTATGTTAAGACCTCGGGTCAAGCCTACCAAGAGAAGGCTAAAGACCCTAAGTAGTTTGCCATATTTCACCTTTAATTAATTTAATTAATTTGATAAAAAAGGCCCAATTGGATTTAAAAACAAACCCATAAAAAGAACAAAATAAGAGGGTTCAAATGCTTCCATTTTTTGTGCCTCCACCATGCCTCCATTTTTAAAAACTTTAATAACTCAAAATTTAAAACTTAAAAGTCAAAATAAAACCATTGGATATGATCTAAATCATTTTATCTATGTGCTCATAAAAAATTATCATATTTTGATTTTGTTTTTATGTGAATCAATAAGTTGAAAAATCAACGTCTAGAGATTATCCACATTAGTACGTTTTTTACAATTTCTTGATGACAACCACAAAAAAATTAAAATGTCATAATTTTTTACACGTGTATAAATAAAATAGTGTAGATCATATCTAACGGTTTTATTTTGACTTTTAAATTTTAAATTTTGAGTTATTAAAGTTGTTCGCACAAAAGTGTATCACAAAGTTTCACTACAGCAAGCTGTAGCTTTTAACCTTGATTTAACTTCCGACTAAGATTGCAAGTGCACAATCCTGTCGTATAGTCTAGTCAGGTATCGATCCACAGGACGGTTCAAAATCTAATCTGGAATTATACTTAGATTAATTAGATACTAGAAGTTGGAAAATGTTGGTTTGGTTTGTTTAAATCCTAAATTCAATCAATAACAGAAGTAATTAAACAGAAGTAATTAAATTGATAGAAAGTAAAAGTTTGGTTTTATCAGATAGAGAAAGCGTTTCTAGGGTTTTTGATTTCATTGTCAACCTTGCCTCTCGGTACCCACACGACCCGCATGCTTTCACACGCGACCCGCATGGAACACGCGACCCGCGTACTCTCATACGCGGTCCGCGTGGACCTCGAGGAGATGCAGCAGTTGTCTGTTTTTGTGTTGTTCTTCAGTGTAAGGATTCATTGACCGAACCTAATGTTCCTAAACCTCAACTCTCGTTTGTTGGCTTAATAAACCTGGTATCGGAACTGCAATTTCACCTTCTTAGGGTTTTAATCTAAGTTAATTGTCCGGTTTACTAAAGGTAACCAATATCTCTCGATAAATGGTAAAGTTCACCTCTCAGTTACTTTTTGGTCTAGCCTTGCGGCTCGTAAACCTACCTCAGATACTAAGTTTGGTTGAAAGAAACATCAAGGCCAAAGTACAAGAAAGATGTTATAGGCATCTAACAGTAAACAAACATGAATCATTCAATCAACTTCAACAAAGCAATTAAAATAATACTCAAACAATTAAACACTATTGTTCAACACAAATCCAAACAACATGCATACAAAACAAAGTATCAAACTACATCGTAACCCTAGAAACAAAGAAAACTACTCAAGCATAGTCAAAGAACAAATAACACAAATAAAGATAAAAGAGTTCATAGAAAAACTGGAAGAACGATGAAGATTCGTCGCAAAACTCTCGTTATGCTCCTCTCAACTTCGTCTCCAAGCTAGCCGTCGAACCTCAACCCTAAAACCTGTCTCTTGCTCTCTGGAATGCACAATAATGAATGAATTTCCCTTCTGTGGCAAGGGATCCCGTAATATAGCCCATTTGGCCGACCTTCCATCCTTGAGCCTCTGTTTCCTTTTCTGTTTTCTTTCCGAAATAGATTCACGCGACCCGCGTGTAAGTGACGCGGTCCGCGTGTCTGTGCTCCTCGCGTGAAGAATAGAGGTCGCGTCTTGTGGTCGCGTCAGGGGTTTGTGCGACCCGCGTCAGAAGTGGCGCGGCCCGCGTGTTATCTGCAAAGTAAGAATGAAAACATAGCAGTACCACATTCTATAGATATTCAATGTGTTTTCAATGTAAAAGACACGATTCGGTGGTTTGGAACACAGATTTTGGTACAGAAATAGGTCGGATTTATAGATATGATAATGAGGCATCAAAAGTTTTTAAAAGTCGAGACATGGTGGAGGCATGAAAAATGGAGGCATTTGAACCCTCCTCATGTTATTATTTAAACTAATATTAAGCCCAACTAGCTTGATTCTTTTATATTCGGATTGGGCTTAAGCCCACAAAAAAAATGGCCATTTGATTTATTATACATATAGGGCCGGTCCAACTAGAAAAGAGGCCAAATCCTCTTTTTATTAAACAACTAAGGCCCATCAACATTCAACATTTAAATGGCCCCAATGGTCCAATTTTAATTAATTTTCTCTAAGGCCGAACCCCCTCTTTTAACATTTCAAATTTCCCATGTAACAAACAATCACAGAGACCGTCCAACACAGAGAACAGCACTGGTACCGATTACCAGTTGATAGAACAACACAACAAACAACAGATAATCGGACGGTTAATTGAGACCACACTAGTAACGGAACAATTACGAACTAATACGACAATTAATCGAGGCACAATTATGTCCATAATCCCACAAGCAAGCAAGTTAATCAAGGACGGCAAAATCAACAACCCGTGCGCCATAATTATCAATTCCTACGACTCGTTATAACATAATGTAACCTAAAAATCAACAAGTCACAATCCGGAGGAGCTCGGCTCCTTGTGACACATCAAGTCAATCACGAAAAACAGATCAAAGAGGTGGCTGGACCACATATCACACCTCAAGCAAATCACAGAAAACTGGTCAAAAAGGGTGGCTCGGTCATATGTCACACATCAAGCATATCACAAAAAACAGGTCAAGAGGTGGCTCGGCCACATGTCACATAACAAGAAAAGAATCACATAACAGGGGTATATTGGGCCTTACCCGAGTTATGGTGCTCGTCGGTACCAAGGTCGTCCTCTCGTACCTCCCCTCACGACAGCCTTGAGGTCTACGAGCACAGGCCAGCCACAAAAATCAGCAACACCACCAACAGAGACACCTCCAGGCACCCGAGAACACCACAGGAATTGCACCAGCGGAGTAAAATCACAACTCAAGTACAATCGGAAATCACAGAGGAAAACAGAAAAGAGGGGAAAGAGGTATAAAAGCTCTCAACACATGAGAATTCAAATCAGCCAAAAACCAAAAATTAGACAGAGAGGGGGAATAGGGCATATATAACCAGGAATAAAGCATGCGCAAGAGAGAGAGAGAGGGGCCGGTCAAGACTCTGACAGCCACACTACCAAAGTCCTCGCTAGGAGGGAGATGCGACGAGAGTAAGTCGAGCGACAAAAAATGCAACCAAGAGAGAGAATGAGAGAGCGGTATTCTCCGCTACCTTCTCCAGGAAGGAAAGAGAGAGAGAGTGAGGGTTCCCTTAGTGAACTGGGAGTAGGTCCGATGGGCATCGGACCTACCTCGGTTCGACGGGTTTAATCACCATCGATTTTCTTTTAGATTCGTGCGAAATGCTTTAAACTCCGTGAATGTATGTTTCAAGTTTCGTGCGCACAAATCACTCCGTACGTGTACGGTAGATCTGCCCATCGGAACCAAACTAGGTCCGATGGGCATCGGACCTACACTGCGTTCTCCCTTAGTGGGCACTGGGGATGGGTGGGGGTCAGCCGGTCAGTGAGAGAAGGGAGGGGAGGGTTTAGGTTTAGAGAGAGGAGGGTGGGGTCCAGCGGCAGGGGTGAAGAGAGGTTGGTGGGAGGAAATTAAAAGAGGGGCTGCTTTGAAATTCGTGTAGATCAAGGTTGTTATTCGATGAAATTCTTCTGGTATTTAAATGGAATAAAACACTTAACAAAAAGAGTGTTTTAGATTAGATTAATTAGACGAAATTTACGTTTAATTTCTCTGTACGGACTTTCGGATGTTCAGAATTTAACGTTCGAATTCATTTGTATTTCCATCAAAATTAAATTAAATTTTTTATAACATTTGCATTTTCAATTAGGAATTATCATTTGTTAAATTAAATCTAAAATTTATAAAATTACTAATTGGTTTAATAAATATATAATTTATATAAACTAATTTATTCATTTAATTAATAACTTTTATTTTTCTTAATAATTTCAATTAAAATTTTAATTAGTGGTAAATTTTAATTGTTAGTCTAATTAATTAAATTTAAAATATACGGATTGTAACGTTCTTACCCTTGACCCCGAACCTCATGACTCGCTTGCGGGGTGAAACTCGTAAAAGTGCGTGCTCGCTAATCTCCATGCTGAAATCTCGACGCTTTGGGTCCACGTACTTCCTCTGGCGATCCTAGATCGCCTTCAGCCGTCCTTGAATCATCCGCACCTTATTCGCACACTCCTCAATCAGCTGAGGTACGGTCGGGCAAATATAGCAAGTGGGTCCCCAACACATGGGTGTACGGATGCGGTGCCCATACAATGCCTCGAACAATGACATGCCGATGCTCGCCATGTGTAGATGATCCGTCCAGTCATCTCGCATCGTAAGTGCGCACGCTCACAGCATGTCCTTCAATGTCTATATCGTATGCTCAGACTGACCGTCAGTCTGGGGGCAGTGGCGGAACTAGGATTTGAGTATGGGGGGGGCTAAATATTATTTAAAAAAAAAAAATTTATATAATATAATAGTATCCAAGATAATAAGACCTTTACTATTTGATTTCATAAGAAGACATAATAGATAACTAACACCAATAACATGTTATGCCTATCAAAATCAAACTAAAAATTTAATAATCTAATAAACACCCTGAATAGAGAAGAATAACATATTAACAATTTAGTATGAATTAAAGTAAAATTAACCCTTTTGAATTTAGCATGAAAGTAAAATCAACTTTTATCTAAAAGTTATAATAAATAATAATATTTCAGAAATTTACAAATAAATGTAAATCTCAATATTAAAAAACGAACTGATTTCAAAAAGTTGAGGATGTAAATTTTGCACTGCCGCACTGGAGATGTAAATTTTGAATGTAGATTTTCTTTTTCTCTTTTGGGCACAATTTTTTCCTGTTTGCTTCGAATGGCGGAGATGTTATTTTTGTTGTTGTATTTTTTGCACTGCTTGTCCGCTGGAGAATGGAGTTTTGGAGATTGCTCTTTTTCAATTTTGTTGGACACTTTTTTCATTTTCTTTTCTTCTATGTTTGACCTACGTTGGAAAGGGATGCCTTTCCTTTTTTAATAGCGCTAGATTCAGAAATCAAAGGACCGAAAAGGAAAGGGATGCCTTTCCTTTTTTCAAATTTTCAAATTTTACTTATTATTCCCTTTAAATTCATTATATTGTTGATAAGGGGGGCTAATACATTTATAAAAAACAGAAGTCAGTTGAATTTCACATTCCTGGTAAACAAGTTTAAAAATCTTGGGGTGGCTTAGCACCCCCCAGGTTGAACTAAGATCCGCCCCTGTCTGGGGGTGATGAGCGATACTAAAGACTACCTCGGTCCCCAGAGCCTCATGAAAGCTCTTCCAAAAACGTGAGGTAAATCGAGGGCTGCAGTTAGATATGATCTTGGTCAGAACTCCATGAAACTTGTGTTGATGCTCCAGAGTATGGCCTATGGCCATAGCTCTATATGGAGCAATATTCTCACGTTATTACCCATCCGATCAATATTTTAATGTGGTCGGCCCATATTGAAATTTTGGCCCAACTGTTAATTCCTTTATTTTGCTTCTCTATTTGGTTCCAAAACCGTGAGCAACCATATTCAGCATGATTTATCATTCTTTTATAGTCTTATTGTATTTTAATTTGGATTGTTAATAAAGGTTCTCATTTGTGCACCCAAAACATTCTCCATCTTCTTTGTAAATTTTATCTCAACTTTTTAGGGTTCAACAAACCCATTTGCAAATAGGAAAAGTATTTAGATCAGTATTTAGGATTTAGGGTTACATTTGATTCTTTTAATATTCTTTTAATATTCTTTTAATTTATTTGACCAAAAGATATGTCCTAATTACTTCTAATAAAAGAATATATGTTCGCTTGGAGATATTCAAAATGCCAAATATTTATAACATAAACTTGGTCAACAACAAGGGAACTTAATTAGTTTTCTCTTGTATAAAAGAAGGTGAACTTAATTAGGTTTTTTAATGCGAAGTTTTAAAACTTACTGTTTCTCTTAGTTATATACATGATGTATTAGACTGCAACATTATTCAGTTATTCAACGCATGTCATTTCTAAATTCTATTGAAAATTAAAAAAGTTTCAGAGCTAACTAAAGAAAGAAGAAAAGATAGTTGTCAAAAAAAAAAAAACTAAAGAGCTCATAACTGACAACATATCATCTTAATTTTCATATATTGAAAAATTACAATAATATAATACTATCAATCCCCATCACAACATGTGTGTTGATCATTACCACACTTATCTTCAGTAATAACCAATAAAAAATTTACAATGCATTGCATTGAGGAAATGTAAACACAAATACCATATATTACACAATTATAGCAAATCAAGCAAAGCGATAAGCAAACCACGTGTTTCATACGTTTGATATATAGATAGATGATCTTGCTGATCAAATAGTAATGGAATGTAGAACGATGGTCTCAATGCTAAGGCCCGGTCCAAAGCCGAGAAGCACCCCATATTCAAGCCCTCCACCGGTTGTTAACTTTCCTTCCTTAACCGATTCCTTCCGCAACTCATCTAGAATAAACAGGACTGTCGGGCTCGACAAATTTCCATATTCACTCAGGACCTTCCTTGACAGGCGCATTTTGTCATTGTCGAGCTTGAGTTTTGCCTCTACTTGGTTCAAAATTGCTGGCCCCCCTGGATGAGAAATCCAGAAAAGGGAATTCCAATCTGTAATGCCTAGTGACGAGAATGCTTCGATAAGACAACCTTCGATGTTTGCAGATATGTGTTTCGGTATTGTAGGCGACAAAGTGATGAGGTTTCCTACCTCGCGAAGTTGCATCCCGAGCTCGTCCATTGTGTTTGGAATCAGTGTCTCTCTTGCAGCCACAATTTCAAACAGTGGATGTTCAACCTCCAAGTCCGGATCTGCTCCGACTATGACGGCAGCAGCACCATCAGCAAACAATGCTGTGGAAACAAGGAAATCAGCATAGGCTTCATCAGGACCACGATATGCATGGAGGATGTTCTCAGAAGTGATGATAAGGACACGTGCACCTCGGTTGTTCTCAGCAAGGTCTTTGGCCAGACGTAGAGTAGTTGCACCGGCATGACATCCTTGGTAGTAAAGCATGACGCGCTTGACAGTTCGGGACAGGCCAAGAAGATGTACGAGTCTGGCATCAGCGCCGGGGCAGTTGGCACCGCTATTAGTGGCAACGATAAGGTGGGTGATCTTAGAAACAGGCTGGCCCCACTCCTTGATGGCTGCCAGAGCTGCCTTTTGTCCCAGCTTGGGCACTTCCTCTACTAGAATGTCAAGTCGGTCATCAAGAGATGGTTCCATGCATGCTGCAATGTTTGGGTGCTCCTTCAGCATCTCTTCTGTTGCATAAAGGTACTTGCTTTGAATTGTGGTCGCCTTGGCTGGAGTAAATTAAAAAAAATAAAAATAAAATAAAATAAAAACAGAGAGTAAATGCGCAGAGCAGAAACGATTGTTCAGATCAGTGACATATAAAAAATAAATATTGGTCATTCCAGACAGACACTGATTGTATTTTCTTCTTTTATGCTTATTTAATTATTTCATTATTTTTATTGAAGTCTCCACAAATGGTTATCACGCCTGTTTACTGCTCGTGCCGTAAAAAGATGTATATTGAGTAAATACAATTTCTACAAACGAATTATGAATCCAGTACCACTTTATATATTGTCTATTATGAGTAGAACTAGGGTGCTCTCGAGTTCACCAAGCCCTTGGTGAACTCAAGTCCAAAACTCATCGGATCGGTTTCAAACGACGAATCCGACCGTTGAAACCCGTCTACCTTACGAGTGATGCGTCTACATGCAAAAATTTTAAATTTTGAAATTAATTTTGCATAGAGTCAAGTGGTCAAAATTAGAAGGTTAATAAATTAATTTTAATGCATTCATTTTTTGACGTTTTTTTACCACTTGACTCTATGCAAAATTAATTTCAAAATTTAAAATTTTTGCATGTAGACGCATCACTCGTAAGGTAGACGGGTTTCAATGGTCGGATTCGTCGTTTGAAGCCGATCCGATGAGTTTTGGACTTGAGTTCACCAAGGGCGCCTTGGTGAACTCGAGAGCACCCTAGTTCTACTCTGTCTATTATGTATATAATAATCATGAAATCTTTTTCATAACAAAATCGAATTTATTGATTTCATTTAAGATCAATATTATATATATAGGAAATTGCTAATATGCTATGCATAGCATAGAGGGCCTCCGTGCTACGACTCAATATTTGAGTTTTCAAAATCCTAACGGTACGGTCGATCCGAACCGTTCAACATGATCTCCATATGAATATGTACTTGCAAACCAAATTTTACATTTTTTAGAAGTTTTTTACTATTTTTTTAGATAGGTAGAAAATCACTTGATCTGAAACTTCTGTATCATTCACATCAAGTGTTTTTCTACCTATCTAAAAAAATAGCAAAAAAATTCTTAAAAATTTAAAATTTGGTTTGCAAGTACATATTCATATGGAGATCATGTTGAACGGTTCGGATCGACCGTTAGGATTTTGAAAACTCAAATATTGAGCCGTTGCACAGAGACCCTCTATGTTATGCATAGCACCGTAGCCAACTCCTATATACATATATATATATATATATATAGAATCTGGCTAATATGCTACGCGTATATAAGGGCCTCTCCGTGCTACGGCTCACTTTTTGAGTTTTCAAAATCCTAACGTTCGATCCGAACCGTTCAACATGATCTCCATATGAATATGTACTTGTAAACCAAATTTTACATTTTTTAGTATTTTTTTACTATTTATTAAGCCACTTTGAAAATCGCTGATCCAATGGTCTAGCATATTTTACTGTTGTGTACAAATTAGTGTTTTTTCAAAGTGGCTTAATAAATAGTAAAAAAATTCTAAAAAATGTAAAATTTGGTTTGCAAGTACATATTCATATGAAGATCATGTTGAATTGTTCGGATCGACCGTTAGGATTTTGAAAAGTCAAAAAGTGAGCCGTAGCACGGAGGGCTCTATGCTACGCGTAGTACCGTAGCACTGTCCTATATATATATATATAGAGTAAGGCTACGGTGCTTTGCAAAGTAAACCACCCCGTTTACTTCGGGCTACTTTTTGGATTTTGAAAATCCAAACAACCGATCCGAACCGTTCAACATTTTCTAAACATTGAAATGTGCTTGCAGACCAAATTTTACATTTTTTGGAATTTTTTTACTATTTATTAAGCCACTTTGAAAATCGCTGATCCGACGGCGAACAGTAAAAAATAGTAAAATTTTCTGGACCACCAGATCAGAAACTTTCAAAGTGGCTTAATAAATAGTAAAAAAATTCCCAAAAATGTAAAATTTGGTCTCCAAGCACATTTCAATGTTTAGAACATGTTGAACGGTTCGGATCGGTTGTTTGGATTTTCAAAATCCAAAAAGTAGCCCGAAGTAAATGGGGTGGTTTACTTTGCAAAGCACCGTAGCCTTACTCTATATATATATATAGGGTAGAACTAGGGTGCTCTTGAGTTCACCAAGTCCTTGGTGAACTCATGTCTAAAACCTATCGGATCAGCTTCAAACGACGAATCTGAACTGTTAAAATCCGTCTACCTTACAAGTGATGCGTCTACATGCAAAAATTTTAAATTTTGAAATTAATTTTGCATAGGGTCAAGTGGTAAAAAAAACGTCAAAAAATGAATGCATTAAAATTAATTTATTAACCTTCTAATTTTGACCGCTTGACTTTATCCTAAATTAATTTGAAAGTATAAAATTTTTACATGTAGACACATCACTCGTAAGGTAGGCGGGTTTCAACGGTTCGGATTCGTCGTTGAAGCCGATCCGATGGGTTTTAGACTTGACTTCACCAAGGGGCTTGGTGAACTTAAGAACACCCTAGTTCTACCCTATATATATATATATATATATAGACTATGGTGAGTTGTGAAGTAAAACGTCATTTTACTTCACGCCATATTTTTATTTTGAAAATCCAAACAACCGATCCGAACCGCTCAACATGTTCTCTATATTGAAATGTGTTTGGAGACTAAATTTTACATTTTTTGGAATTTTTTTACTATTTATTAAGCCACTTTGAAATCGCGGATCCACTGTGAACAGTAAAAAACAGTAAAATTTTCTGGACCACCGGATCAGCGATTTTAAAAGTGGCTTAATAAATAGTAAAAAAATTCCAAAAAATGTAAAATTTAGTCTCCAAGCACATTTCAATATAGAGAACATGTTGAGCGGTTCGGATCGGTTGTTTGAATTTTCAAAATGAAAATATGAGCGTGAAGTAAAAATGACCTCTTACTTCACAACTCACCATAGCCCAGCTCTATATATATATATATAGAGCTGGGCTATGGTGAGTTGTGAAGTAAGAGGTCATTTTTACTTCACGCTCATATTTTCCTGTGGTCCAGAAAATTTTACTGTTTTTTTACTGTTCACAGTGGATTAGCGATTCAATATGGCTTAATAAATAGTAAAAAAATTCCAAAAAATGTAAAATTTAGTCTCCAAGCACATTTCAATATAGAGAACATGTTGAGCGGTTCGGATCGGTTGTTTGGATTTTCAAAATGAAAATATGGCGTGAAGTAAAATGACGTTTTACTTCACAACTCACCATAGCCTATCTCTATATATATATATAGAGGAGGGATCTAGTTACCACAATTTTGAGTTACAACAAAGTTACCACAATTATTTTCTACATTTTTAAATTCCAAATTGTCGATCCAAACCGTTCAACATGATCTCCACAATCCAGATTAAATTTTACATTTTTTTGAATTTTTTTACTATTTATTAAGATGGGTACAAAATTCAATGATCTGAATTTGATTAGTTTTTGTAAAATACTTAATAAATAGTAAAAAAATTCAAAAAAAATGTAAAATTTGATCTAGAAACACATTTTATTGTGGAGATTATGGTGAACGGTTTGGATCAATGATTTGAAATTTGAAAATGTAGAAAATGGTTGTGGTAACTTTGTTGTAACTCAAAATTGTGGTAACTAGATCCCTCCTAATATATATATATATGAGGAGGGTTCAAATGCCTCCATTTTTTGTGCCTCCACCATGCCTCCATTTTTAAAACTTTAATAACTCAAAATTTAAAACTTAAAAGTCAAAATAAAACCGTTAGATATGATCTACATCATTTTATCTATGTACTCATAAAAAATTATCACATTTCGATTTTGTTTTTGTGTGAATCAATAAGTTGAAAAATCAACGTCTAGAAATTATCCACATTAGTACATTTTTTACAAGCTCTTGATGACAACTAAAACAAAATTGAAATGTTATAATTTTTTACACGTGTATAGATAAAATGATGTAGATCATATCCAACGGTTTTATTTTGACTTTTAAGTTTTAAATTTTGAGTTATTAAAGTTTTTAAAAATGGAGGCATGATGGAGGCATGAAAAATGGAGGCATTTGAACCCTCCTCTATATATATATATATATATAGGTTGGTTAATATCAAAACGTTTGTTCCTAGGCCGTGGAACAAACGCTTCCGTTTTTACATTTTCAAAGTCCAAACCGTTCAACATTCAATCTATATTAAAATGTGCTTGGAGACCAAAATTTATATTTTTTTGAATTTTTACTATTTATTAAGTCAGATTTAAAATCGTTGTTTTCAATGATTCATAAATTTTTCACTGTTTGTTAAAATCAGCGATTTTAAAACTGACTTAAAAAATAGTAAAAAAATTTCAAAAAATGTAAAATTTGGTCTCCAAGCACATTTAAATATAGATATCTGGTTGAGCAGTTTGGATCGACTGTTTGGTCTTTAAAAACAGAGATATAAGCGTGAAGTAAAAACAAGATTCTTACATCACAACTCACCTAGCCCATCTCTCTCTATAACCATTTTTCCCTTTTTTTTTTAATATGGCCGAGAATTTTTTGTTTGGTTATATTATTTTAACATGATTGACGTTCGATCTGTGACGTACGGTCCGTGCCAAAAATATAATTAATAAGATATTATTTGATCATAATAAGAACGTCCTTCAAAATAAATAAACGGTAGTGACTATATATGCACATAAGGATGCATTGACTAATCAGGCAAGCATTTGTACACATATATAAAAGGGAAAATATTCAGTGTACCCATCTAAAATTTTGAAATAGCTAATTTTTCTATCAAAACACCATAATATCCAATATATCCATACAAATTTAACATCCTTTCTTCTATCCTCTTTTAACTACTTAACACTTTATTTATTTATTTTCAAAATTAAATTGACCAATATGTCCTCTAATTTTAAATGGACATGTCCATTATTTTTTAATGTCATCTTCATCCCTTGGTCCCTAAAATCCATCTTTCTCCTCACTATCTCTACATTCTACTCTTCTTATTGACTGTTAATATCACTTCCTCTCCCAATTCTCTGATTTCGCTCAGTTTAGGGAACAACACAGAGCACCCCAAAAGGTTTTGACTAATCAGGCCATTTTTACATAGCACTTGTACACATATATAAAACTAGACAAATGGAACAATTACGTACAGGTATATATATAGTAAATGAAATATAGATAAATTTAAGGACCACTTACAAATTTTGACAAACTTTTTCTTGAGCTCAGTTAGGTGCTCTGTGTTGGTGATTTTGAAGTAACGGTCATTCATGTAATCTACAGAGTACTTTCGGGGTGGAACTGCAGTGCCTACTGCAAGGATGTTAGCAAAACCTTCAGACCGTTGCTGCACAAGATCCATGATGAAAAACCTTTTTTTGTTAGCTTTATGATTTGGCTAATATATGTTGCTAGAACTGTTTAAGAACTTAGAGAAGTTTTTGTACTTGTGCAAGAAAGATGAGGATATGGAAAGCTTTAAATAGAGGGATTAGTTTGGGAAACGTCAGCATCATTTTAATTGTTTTAAATTAAATATATTAAAATAATAATTATATGAGTTCCTCTTTTTCAGTCCCCCAATCGTCCATGCATCGACATTCCTCTAATGATGGCTAATTTCAAAATTTAAAATTTTTGCATGTAGACGCATCACTCGTAAGGTAGACGGGTTTCAACGGTCGGATTCGTCGTTTGAAGCCAATCCGATGAGTTTTGGACTTGAGTTCACCAAGGGCTTGGTGAACTCGAGAGCACCCTAGTTCTACTATATATATATATATATATAGAGAGAGAGAGAGAGAGAGAGAGGGGGGGGTTGGCTAATATATATACTAATGTTAGCATGGAGCACTTCATTATACCAAGTGGGTTTTTGCGATTTTGAAGTTCAAATAGTCGATTTGAAGTGTTCAACGTGTTCTCCATATTAAAATGTGCTTGGAGACCAAATTTTATATTTTTTGAAAATATTTTACTATTTTTTTCGGATTTTTTAAAATCACTGTTTTCAGATTTTTTTTCTTATTATTTTTTATCATATTAAAACAGTGATTTTAAAAATCCAAAAAATATAATAAAAAGTTTCAAAAAAAAATGTAAAATTTGGTCTCCAAGCACATTTCTAAAAAAAATTTGGATTAATTATATATGCTATTAATTTATTTACTAATTGCCGGTATTTGTTTCGTTATCTGTTATTTTAATGAATAAGGATAGAGTATAGGAATAAGTTAATATTTAATGAGTAAAAGTAAAATATATATGGATCGGATTAATTAAGTGCGTAATGAGTATGAAAATATCTCAATTCAACTTGTACCGTACCCACTGACACCCCAACCTTCTCTGGAGAGCTAAGCTATAGCATACTCAGTCCTGATAGGATCCATAGTGACATAATACGCGTATAATTCGCGTATAATTCGTTTTTTATACATAACCGAACCGAACTCCGTATAATACGCGTATAAAACGCGAGTTACGAATTATTCGTGATAAAAACGCCCAAAAGAAAATTTTGAAATTTTTTTTTTTTACGTTTTTTTGGGGTTTTTTTTTTTTTTGCTTCCTTGTTGTACCGAATCATTCCCGAATTATACCCGAATCACGAATTTTTGACCTCGCCGAACCGAACCTGAACTTTTGATTTATCACTATGATAGGATCTGGACCTATCACATTCCAAAATGGACAAGAAGCCGTACCGTATATCTAGGAGCTAGGACAAGTTCTTTGAAGAAAATTAAAGACAATTCAAGATTGAGATGAATATATATAATGGTATTTCTCTTTCATGCATGTAAAAGCACATTGATATCAAGGAGAGTACAACTCTCCGATCGATAATCGACGACAATGTCGAAGCGAGGCATTTAGCTAGTGTTCTGGTACTTATTAGAAAGAAATAAAAAAATACAATAATTGTTCTTCAAACTGATCAAGCTCAGGCCTTTAGTGTTCTGGAAATGTCTTAGATAATAAATTTGAATGACACATTTATATGAGACGGGAACCAACAACTACCAAATATATTTCCAAAGAGATCAATGTTTAGATCATAAATTGTACCTAACTGTGCCAACTGCCAACTGCACTAAAATAGGTCGAGCCGGAACAAGTATTCTATTTGGGCCCGCCTTCTTTATTGTCCTACCTGTTACCCATCCACACCGCTCTCTCTCGTGCCGACATTTTTATTAATATCCAAAGTTAATTACAAATAAATATATCCAAAAAATTTTGGTTTTTCGAAAAATGTTCAAACCGGCCAGATTCTGGCTGGTTTCCTCAATTTTTTTTTTTTTTTTTTTTTACACCCGGGAGAGTCCACTTGATCAATATCTAACACTGAAAATTCAAATTTTTTGTTTAAATTATTTGTTAGATTACTTCTTTTGATGTATAATTAGCATATTTATACTAAACTACGTTAAATTACTTGAAATTATGTTGAATTACGCTAAATTATGTTAAATTACGTATTGCTAAAATACGGTAAATTCCGGTAAATTACATATGAATATGGATGATATCTTTGCTGAAAAGGCGAAAAACGACGACGAAACTTCAAACGGCCATAAAACGGCGCTCGAGCGTCCGATTTTAGCAAATGACCAATTTTCGGAAAGCTTGCAAAAATACGCATGCGTCAGTGCCCGCGATGCTGAATTTCAAAATTCAGATTGCCAACAAACAAAGGAAAAGCCTCAAAACTTGAGTTGAAGTTTCTGATTAAGATTTTCATTTCTATTATTCAATCTAAGTAGCTCAGTAAATTAGTTATATAATGAACTTGTAGAATACCAATTTTTACTATTTTTGGAATTTTTTTTACTATTTTTTATGATTTATGAAAGATGACACAAAATCGGCCTAATTTAGCGTAATTTTGCGTAGTTTAGCGTAATTTACCGTATTTCATTATAATTAGCGAAATTAGTGTAATTTAGCGTAATTTAATGTAATATAGTGTAATTCAACATAATTTCAAATAATTTAGCGTATTTTAGTATAAATATGCTAATTATACATCAAAAGAAATAATCTAACAAATAATTTAAACAAAAAATTCGAATTTTCAATGTTAGATTTCATTATCTTGCTCTTCATAGTGTCTCTAAAAAATAAAAAAAAAAAAAAGGAAGAAACCGGTCAGATTCTGGCCGGTTTCTGGAGAGGAGGAAACCGGCCAGTTTGGACATTTTTCGAAAAACCAAGAAATTCTGGATATATTTATTAATTTGTAATTAACTTTGGATATTAATAAAAATGTTGGTCTCTCGTGCATTCTCAGCAATTTTTTAACAAACATCTCTATTTATCCTCCTGCCTTTTTTTTTCCTTTTATCAAACAAATCATTTAATTCAACAATTGATCTCAATTAGGGTTGTACAAAATTGCTCAAACTCGTAACTCGCTCATAACTCGCTCGCTAACTGCTCACTTTAACTCGCTCATTTACAACTCGAGTCAGTTCCAACTCAAATTGGCTGACTCGTTTAATAAAGAGCTGAAAGGTATAAAGCTAGGTTAGTAGCCAAAGGGTACATCCAAACTTATGGTATTGATTACCAAGAGACGTTTGCCCCAGTAGCAAAGATGAGCACAGTTAGAATTTTGTTATCGGTAGCTACCAACCTAGGGTGGAACTTATTCCAAATGGATGTAAAAAACGCATTTGTTCAAGGAAATCTAGAAGAAGAAGTCTACATGACTCTTCCTTCAGGTCATAAGAATACATCAAATCCATCCGTGGTGTGTAAGCTAAGAAAGGCAATTTACGGCCTAAAATTGTTGGGTAACGGTGTACCCTTGTTAAGTCTTACGGTGCGGAAAGAACGTAAAATTCAAAATTTTACATTTTACCGTAAGCCGAGGATTAAAAGAGGTACGTCGGAAAGACCACCGAAAGTTCTTTTTCCAGTCTTTCTCTTGACATAACCTTTTAATCCTACGAGGATCTACTCCCCGATTGATTTCTAAAATAATATTTATTTAACATTTAAATAAATATAAATAACATTTATACCTTTTTCCAAATTCGAATTGGAATGCTGTATGGCTCAATTGCTAAATTTATACGTGTCGTTGCGATCTGTTGTTGCGATAAATTTATACAACGTGTCGTACACGCTTATACATTTAATGTGTTTAAGCTTGTCATCTCTATGACATTTATTTATTAATTATAACATTTATATTAATCATATAAATTAATTCTCTGGTTACTTTCCTATTGGTGTAACCCGATAGGTTCTGTGTTATGTTGGCAATAAAATTAAAACTCCTTTTAATTCTATAAATCATAAGCAGCATCTAGCATAATGCATTATGACTACCCAATTGACACAGATGATTTTATACAATACAATATCACGATCCATTAAACAATTTACTCGTGTTAATTCTTATGTCTCATAGTATTAGATCAGTTTCAAGGTAGGTATATGTCATCCTTGCAAACTTAATCTTTTATCGATCTTAAGTAGATTATCAAATATGATTAACTCTTTAATCATACCACGCACTGATAACGTTACTTTATCAAGAGACCTAGTGATACTATTACTCGTATTAAATACGAGAGACAATAGTAGTCTTGGTGAACATCTCTCCTCTGCAAAGGTCATGTATACTGAAATGTCATCGTTATAGCAACTTTTTATGGATATCGTTAAACAACACTCACGAATATACACTTCTTATGTAGGAAACGACGAACCACCTCATACTTTAGAACTTAACACTAAATGAAAACATTAATGACACGAACACAATTCCGTATAATGTTTCATTGAGGGTCTGTCAAATACCATGTTCTCTAACATGTATCTATGTGATTAAAATGACAACTCTTTGTCTATGGTCTGTAAAACTTAACCATCATTTAATCCACATACTAACTTTTAATTGGTCAATTAGTGTTATTTGCTAATTACCTCGGTCAGTGACTATTAAGAGTATTTATCATCTATTATGTAGTTTTACAATTTCAAGTCCTTAACTCGAAATGATTCATAATTCGATAAATCTCAAAGAACAAAATGATATTTTATTAATCATCCATTACATGAACAAAATACATATAGAATAAAATTATCCTATGATTGACTTCTAGATTATTACACTAACAAAAACAATCTCCAAGAGCATGGGTATGCCAAACTAAGTTTTTCTCTTCTCAAAAATAATTTTGTTAAAAGTACAGCAGATTCCTCTATGTTTATCAAACATACACATAATTCCATCATCATTATTCTTGTTTATGTAGATGATATTATCATTACTGGAAATGACAATGAAGAAATTAAAAGTGTTAAGCAATGTTTGAAAGATGAATTTGATATCAAGGATTTTGGAAAACTCTCTTATTTTCTTGGAATAGAAATAACCCACTCAAGTAAAGACTTATTTCTATCTCAAAGAAAATATGTTCTTGACTTGTTAAAAGAGACTAGTAAGCTAGGAGCAAAACCAGCTGGTACCCAATGGAAACCAATATTAAACTTGGACCAGAAGATGGTGAACCACTACCTGACATATGACAATATCAAAAGTTAGTAGGAAAATTAATCTATCTTACAGTTACCAGACATGATATTGCATTTGCAGTTAGTGTCGTAAGCCAATTTATGCATGCTCTACGCACCGGTCATTTGAGTGTCATAGATAGAATATTGAGATATCTCAAAGGCACTCCAGATCAAGGAATCTGGATGAAGAAAAACAATACTAACAATGTGGTTGGTTATTCTGATGCAGATTGGGCCGGAAGCTGTGACAGATAATCAACCACAGGATTTTGTACATTTGTAGGTGGCAACTTAGTGACGTGGAAAAGCAAGAAACAGAACGTAGTGGCACGATCAAGCGCGGAGGCAGAGTACCAAGCTATGACATGCATAGCAAGTGAGCTTACCTAGATCAAACAATTACTTCACGACATGAAGGTGGAGTGCAAAGAAACTATGCAAATGTACTGTGATAACCAAGCAGCACGGCACATTGCATCAAATCCTGTTTTCCATGAAATAACGAAACACATAGAAGTTGATTGTCATTTTATTCGAGATAAAGTACAATCAGGAGAAATTGAGACGCCATTTGTCAAAAGCCAAGAACAACTTGCGGATATCTTCACCAAGGCGCTCGACAAATCAACACTCAATAATATACTTAGCAAGTTGGGCTCAATCAATTTGTTCGAGTCCAACTTGAGGGGGAGCGTTGAGAAATTAGAATGTTAGCCTCAGAATATTCATCATAGGCATAGTTAGGCAACAAATCAGCTAGCATCCATATATGGTACCTAGCTTGATATCTGTAAATAAGACATGATTAGAGTGTAATTAGGCAACAGATCTAGCTATTGTAAAATAGGAATGAGCCTAACGGCTAGTAGGAATACATAGGATTTTAGGTTATAAATATCCATGTACAGGCTATGTAAAGATCAGAACCTTTCAATAAGAAATATAGTTCATCACACTACAACAAAAAGGGGCTTCAGCGACCAGCATCAGAGACCGGTTAGGTCGCCGGTCGCTGACGACCCAAAAAAATTAATGTTTCGGCGACGAACCCTTCAGCAACCGGCGCCCACAGACTTCAGAGACCGATTTGGCCCGGTCGCTGAAGGGTACCCCTAAAAAACCCCGCCAAAGCCTTTCTTCTCTCTCTCTGATTCCCGCGTTTAGGGTTTAGCGAAAAAAAAAACACAGAACCCCTGTCGGCCGACCCCGCTGCCGCCCGAACCCCAGCCACCCGACCTCTTCTCTCCTCTCTCTCTCTCTCTAGATCTGTTGCCGCCCGACCCACCGCCACTGCTGCCCGACCCTACCCCAACTCAGTTGCTTTCTCTGATATTGGTCTAATTCGACAATTTCTTCAGCTTTGAGTACTGGCGCTAGGGTTTCTGAAAATGGGAGGAGCCAGGTCGGAGTGTTATACTCAAGGAAGAGAAAGGGGGGAGGTTACGAGTGTATGATGCCAGCGAGTACAAAGAGGAGACTTCTGGTCGGACGTGAAAGAGTCAAGATTTCTTTTCTTTGGGCAATCTTTCAGCGCCCGGTGCACCCTTCTGTGACAGGCGCATCCTTCAGCGACCAGCGCCTTACCCTTTTGTGACCTATTTGGCCAGTCGCAGAAGGATCTGTTAGTGTAATAATCTAGAAGTCAATCAAAGGATAATTTTATTCTATATGTATTTTGTTCATGTAATGGATGATTAATAAAATTATCATTTTGTTCTTTGAGTTTTATCGAATTATGAATCATTTCAAGTTCATGACTTGAAATTGTAAAACTACATAATAGATGATAAATACTCTTAATAGTCACTGACCGAGGTAATTAGCAAATAACACTAATTGACCATTTAAAGGTTAGTATGTGGATTAAATGATGGTTAAGTTTTACAGACCATAGACAAGGAGTTGTCATTTTAATCACATAGATACATGTTAGAGAACATGGTATTTGACAGACCCTCAATGAAACATTATATAGAATTGTATTCGTGTCATTAATGTTTTCATTTAGTGTTAAGTTCTAAAGTATGAGGTGGTTCGTCGTTTCCTACATAAGAAGTGTATATTCGTGAGTGTTGTTTAACGCTATCCGTAAAAAGTAGCTATAACGATGACATTTCAGTATACATGACTTTTGCAGAGGAGAGATGTTCATCAAGACTACTATCGTCCCTCGTATTTAATACGAGTAATAGTATCACTAGGCCTCTTGATAAAGTAGGGTTATCAGCGCGCGGTATGATTAAAGAGTTAATCATATTTGATAATCTACTTAAGATCGAGAAAAGATTAAGTTTGCAAGGATGACACATACCTACCTTGAAACTGATCTGATACTATGAGACATAAGAATTAATACGAATAAATTATTTACTGGATCGTAATATTGTATTGTACAAAATCATCTGTGTCAATTGGGTAGTCATAATGCATTCTGCCAGATGCTGCTTATGATTTATAGAATTAAAAGGAGTTTTAATTTTATTGCCAACATAACAAAGATCTTATCGGGTCACACCAATAGAAAAGTAATTAGAGAATTAATTTATTTGATTAATTATAAATGTTATAATTAATAAATAAATGTTATAGAGATGACAAGCTTAAACACATTAAATTTATAAGCGTGTACGACACGTTGTATAAATTTATCGTAACAACAAATCACAAGAAAATATAATTGTTCAGAATTGTTCAGAATAATTATATTAAAAATAAAAATAAATATTAATTGAGAATTAATATTTTATTTGAAATTTGGGCCGAAATTTAATTTTAGAAATTAAATTTAAAATCCAAATTGAAAAGCCCAAAATCAATTCTTTTGATTTTGGGCCAAGGGCAAATTGGTCTTTTCTCTTTTGTGCCGACCTCCAAGGGCTTTTTGATCATTTCAACCATTTCAAAAGTCTATAAATAGAGGGGTAGGGGTAGAGAAATTGATATCCAAAAATCTGAGTTTGATTCGATTATCGTTCTCTTTCTCGTTTTCTCTCCCAAATAGTGTTTGCGTGAGAAAAGAAAGAATACGTAATCCACGTATATCTTGCGAGTTGTGAATAGTGTATTTGCCGTGAATAGTGTTTCCGCGAATTTTCGTGAATCTGTTTTTGCAAAAGTTGTGAAAAATAGTTTTTACGTTTTTCGTGAATAGTGTTTTAGCGTAAAAAGTCGGTACAGTATTTCTGGCAAAAGAAATACCGACTCTCTGGTTGTTCTTGATGGACGACTGATAGAGGCATCAGACTTCTGGTGCTGAGCAACTGAGACATACAGCATTCCAATTCGAATTTGGAAAAAGGTATAAATATTATTTATATTTATTTAAATGTTAAATAAATATCATTTTAGAAATCAATCGGGGTGTAGATTCTCGTAGAATTAAAATGTTATGTCAAGGAAAAGACTGGAAAATGAACTTTCGGTGGTCTTTCCGACATACCTCTTTTAATCCTCGGCTTATGATATAATGTAAAATTTTGAATTTTACGTTCTTTCCGCACCGTAAGACTTAAAGTCGGTACACCGTTACCCAACAGGATCTTAGTGCTGTAGTGTCATTTCTCTAATTCCTCTAATATTCAACAAATGTTTACGTGATGGCTAAGTAATCTTCGGTTGTGTTTTCTGGAAGTACTCAGCAAAGTACACAATATTCAAGAAAACTTTGCGCCAATAAATAATATCAATCAAATTCAAGTCTACAATTAATTCAGGTATGATCTCAAAATATATAGAAAATATAGAAGTCCTTGAAGCAATTGAAACGAGGAGCATAAGATCGATATTGGCTAGCTATTGGATGAGGCAAAGAATAGTGTTAATTCGGATTAGCGACTATTTCGAATTACTATTTTATGTTTGGATGTGTTTAGATTAGCAAAAACGAACTATTCTTTATTTGTCTTTTGTGAGTTAGCATGCTATTCTCTACTAACTCAATCAAAAGTTAAATTAAATCACTATCTCAAATTTGAGTTAGCTCACTATTCTCACTAACCCAAGACTTAATCCAAACACACCCTAAATGCACAAGATACTGAAGTCACGCAGCAAACTATGTTGCTTAAATATCCTGAAATTAGCATTGCCTTTTAATTAGTAACTACTATACTGCAGCTGATTCAAAAGTTCTTAGACTATTTAATATCAAAACGTTTATTCCGGTATCGTGGTGCAACGAATTGGTTTTCCAATTTTCAAAGTCCAAACGGTCGATCCAAACTGTTAGGTGTGATATCTATATTAAAATGTGCTTGGAGACAAAATTTTACATTTTGTGGATTTTTTTACTATTTATTAATCCAGTTTTAAAATCGCTGATTTTAATAAACAGTGAAAAATTTCTAGATCATTGAAAACAGCGATTTTAAAACTGGCTTAATAAATAGTAGAAAAAATTCAAAAAATGTAAAATTTGGTCTTCAAGCACATTTTGATACAGATTGAATGTTGAATGGTTTGGATCGACTGTTTGGACTTTGAAAATAAAAAATGTCTGAGGTTTAGTGAAATGAGGGTTGAAATCGGACTAGTTGGTTTGAGGAATATTTTCTAAACATCTTAGAGCATCTCCATTCCAACAAAAGTTTAGCAATTAATTTTGGCCACGTCACTAAGTTTAGTAATTAAAGATATTCATAATTTCTAAATCACTCCATCCCAGAAATTTAATTAGAATTGCTTATTTAATTAGAGTTGCTTTTAAAGCAAACTTGCTAATTTAAAAATTATGGTACATCCCAGCAATTATATTAGCAATTAACACATCAGATTAGAAATTTAAAAGAAATTACCATTGTACATGCTCTAAAGAGTTGCTTTTAAAGCAAACTTACTAATTTAAAAACTGTGGTACATCCTAGTAATTATATTAGCAATTAACACATCAGATTAGCAATTTCAAAGAAATCACTGTTGTAGATGCTCTTAGGGTTAGTATGATCCTAGGTTTTGACTTTAAGTTTTGCTTCGGGACAAACAAGATTTAAACTTGAGTGATTTTGATATGCCTCAGTTATATCTAATTTTGGATAGAGTTTCACCTCTAGAATTGTACCAATTTATTGCTTTTTAGCATAACATATTAGGTGAATTAACTAACCAATGGATAGGAAAGGCAAAAGCCCCTAGACTCCTTAATTATTCTGATTCAACCAAAACCATTATGAAGTCTTATTTATTACTTTGGAAGCTGATATGAGTACCCGCAGTTGAGTACCCGCACTGTACCCGTACCTAAACTGCCATAACTGCTTGTGGAGACCGCAACCATTTCCAAAACTGTAATTTCATTTTACTAATATTAATAGTAACATTGTGAAGTATATATCTCAAACAAGACAAGTATTTATATCTATACATTTAACTACATATATGATATATGAATTTTCCTAAAATAACCGTACCCGCACCTTTTCTTGAAAAATCCTCGCGTCGTACCCGCATTTGGGGACCACTCAAACGGCATGTGGGGACCACTAAAATTGTCAACAAAAAACGTTGACTTAGCTTATGTGTGGGTAATAAACAACATGTGGGGACGACTAAAATTGTCAAAAAAAAATGTTGACTACAAATGTTGACTTAGCTTATGTGCGGTAATATTTATATCTCTATTCTTGTGGTATTTATACTTACGAAACAAAATATTTATAACTATAAGGGTGTGATATTTATACTAACGAACTAAAGTATTTATATCTGTATTACGTTGGATGAATAAGAATCTTAAAAAAGTATTTATATCTACAGAGTTATAACAAACAAAAAACTTCACATATCAATTATCTTAGACAAATTCATACCTAAACAATCCAATATTTATATAATATTTGAGTGTGCATGCTGGATCATATCAGGTATTATTATGAAACTATCAAGTATTTATATCTGAACACATCAAGTATTTATATCTGAACTACCAAGTATTTATATCTGAATACATCAAGCGATTTCTATCAAGCGATTTCTTAATAAAATGATGAAATTAATACAAAATAGACAATTACATCATCTTCGCAAATCAAATTGTCACAAACATCTCAAAATCCAGCAACACTGAAACACGATTGTGTATATGAAATAGAAACGAAACGATCTATCATTATTAATTCACCAGAACAAAAACAAAATAAAAAAGAAACAATATTAACCTAGCTGATCACCTTTCAAAATCACCGATTAAACTTGTGAGAACCACACGAAATCGCTTCCAGTTTCGAAATCGCCAGACAATCGCCTCAAAATCGCCGAAGCCTTCGAAAAAGGAAAAAATGGAGAGAAAGGAATATTTGAAATTCAAACTGGAAGGTCCGATAACATTGAGTTAGATCGGTAGTTGTGGGGACCGCAACCTTACAGTTATGGAAGTTAATCGCGACGGGATTAACTGCGGGTACGATGCGGGTACTCAACTGCGGGTACAAGAATGATTATTCTATTACTTTAATTTCCCAATTAAATAAAAAAAACTCAAACCTACGAAACCCCAACCGTCTAGAATTAATTAGTGAAATAGCAAAACATATCATAATTCCATTAGAATTTCATCTCAAGTGCTACTGCTCTATTAAGTTGTTAGATGTGCTTTAGAATTCGTGCGATATCATCAAACAATAACAGAACGAATGGTAGCTAGTTTCCGTCTGTCTAATTTTTATTCGTTCTCTATATATGCAGAGAGAGATGAACAAAGATGCTTTACAACGTGGAGTATATATTTTACTTAAATTTATATCTTTATTTTTAAAGTTCACACAGTCAATCCGAACTGCTCAACAACTACATGACCTTCATTGTTACCGCTGTGGAGATAGAGGGCATAGAGCAAATACTTGTCGAAACGCTTTAGTTTGCTTCTCTTGTGGTCGCCTTGGTCACAGGGCGGCGAATTGCAAAGCTATTACTACATTGCCGCCAGATTCTAGACCTTTCTCTATTCCTCAAATGGCGCCTCCCACACCTGCGCGTTTGATCAAAGCCTTCCCTAATAGAGCGAATCGTGAAATCTTGGCAGTTCTTGAGAGAGGGTTGGTCTTTCGTGACACCTTTCGATATGGTATCTCATACATCCGAGCGCATTTAGGTCGTATCTTCCCAGAATACTCTCATTCCTGGAGCGCGAAAGCGTTGCCGGGTAATCTTTTTGTGATTGATCCACCTGATTCTGCTTGGAGAGAGATGATTCTTGCTAGAGGAGAAATTTGGCTGGGTGATGTATGCTTCCCAGTGGAACCGTATGATGCTTATAGGCATGATGGAGGTATCGATCCTCTGCCTGTGTGGATCACGATCTCAGGCTTACCAGCTCGTCTAAGGAATGAGTATGAACTGAAGAATATTGCAGATGAGTTGGGTGGGATTATCATAGATATCGATCCCAGAGAGGATGATCCTATTGTTCGTTTGTGCTTGGGAGTTCCAGATCGACAACTTATTTCAGAACACCGCACAGTTTCATTTTTGGATGAACTCGGGCGCTCCAGGTTCTTTCCTATTGACATTGCTATTGAAGCTTTACCTCAGCCGATCGGTGTAGATAGTAAAGCAAAGCTGTACTGGCAGGAGGTTCAGAAAGGAAAAGCGGCAAGATCTAGATCGCCGTCTGTTACACAAACAGAGGGCAAGCTTTATTCTTCTTCCTCCCTTCAGGTGTCAGGTGCTAAGCGTAAAGAGAAGGAACTAGAGGTTGGTGAGTCAAGCAACCGCTTTTCGTGTTTGACACCGCCTGATGAACATGATGATCAACCTCCTTCCAAAAAGCAGTTCGAAGAAGGGATGGAATCTGGAAAGGGGTTGATATCAGAGGTTGCGGTGGTGCTTCCTATGGTGTCCCACGTTGAGGAACCAGCCAATCAGGAGTCCAATGCTCTGGTAGTGGATCCGGTACCGGCTATACCACAAGCCAGGGAGGTGCGGCCTATGCCAGAGGTGACACGCCACAGCACAAGACAGAGGGCTCAGATGCTGCCTAATAGGGGTGGAAGAGGTGGTGGACGTGGCCGAGGCGGTCGTGGTCGTGGTGCTAGTCAGCAACCTTCAGGTACTTCTACTTTCATTATTGATTTCCCTTTTGCTGAGTATACAGATTCTGAGTTGATCAATCTTTTCGAGACCTCGGGTTTTAAATTAGGAGAATGTCAGGATGCGAAATTGATTGTTATCAATTATCTTAGGGAATTAAATAAGGATCGTTTTGATAATGTCATGCAGGATGTGCTAGCACAGCAAAAGAGCAGCTCTGGTATGGTTGATATTAGTACCAGAGTGATGCTCGAGAATTCTTAGGGGTTTTTATTGTTTTTAATGTCAAGAATTTTCTGTTGGAATGTTAGAGGATTAGGAAATCCGACTACTAAGCGTGTTTTGAAAGAACTATTGATAGATAATAAAATAGATATAGTTGGATTACAGGAAACGAAAATGGAGTCTTATCCACCTAGGTTTTTCCAAAATTTAAGTGTGTCTATATCTTTTTGGACATTCAAACCTTCTTGTGGTAATTCAGGAGGGATTTTAGTAGGTGTGAATGAGGATAAATATCAAGTCTTAACAACATGGATTAAGGATTTTTCAGTTTCAGTTTTGCTGAAAAATAAGTTTGATTCTTTTGAATGGATTTTTACAGTAGTTTATGGTCCTACTTCATCTAGGTTACGTAGAGATTTCTTGCATGAACTTCATGATTTAAGTAACTTAGGTTGTGATGCTTTATTAATTTGTGGGGATTTTAACATGATAAGGAGAAGAAGTGAAAAAATAGGTGCCTCTTTTAATCATGTAGTTAGTAATAGATTTAATTCATGGATTTCTGACTTGCATTTAATTGAATTGGTTTTAAATGATAGACAGTTTACTTGGGCTAAATCTTGCTCTTCTCTATCTCATGCATTACTAGACAGATTTTTTTGTTCCACTACTTGGAACATTCATTTTCAAAATTCAGGGGCTGTTTCTTTACCTCGAGTTCAGTCGGATCATAATCCAATTATTTTAAATACAAATGCAGTTTCTTTTACTATTAGTAAGATTTTTAGATTTGAACAAGATTGGTTAAATCAAGAAGGTTTTTGTGAACTACTTATTAGATGGTGGGATTCTTTTGAAATTCAAACAGATTTGGGTAATAGCTGGAGATTAAAATTGCAATTTTTAAGACAAAAATTAAGAGGTTGGAATAATAATTTGAGAGCAGCTCAAAAAAGGGCAAAACAAATTTTATTACATAAGATAGATAATTTTGAAAAATTAGCAGAATCTGATGTCTTGGATGATGATGAGGTTTTACAATGGAGTGAGTGTCAACTTGAGTTAAAACAGATTTTCAAAAATGAGGAACTTTATTGGCAACAGAGAGCTAAAACTAAGTGGCTTTTAGAAGGGGATGCAAATACAAAGTTCTTTCACTTACAAGCTTCAATTAGGAAAAAAAGAAACACTATTTTATCTATGGATATTGATGGGACAATTATCTATGATCTTCAGGTTATAAAAAAGCATGTTCATCAATATTATATTGACTTGTTAGGTACTTCTAATGTTCGAATGGTGGATGTCCAAGATCAGATTTGGGATATATCTGATAGATTAACATGTGACCAAAGTTCTCAGTTAGAAAGTCCTTTTTCTTTAGAGGAAATCAGTAAAACAGTATTTGCATGCAACCCATCTAAGGCTCCAGGTCCAGATGGGTTTTCTTTTTTTGTTTTACCAAAAGTTTTGGTCTGTTATTAGTGCTGATTTTATGAAATTAGTGCAAGCTTTTTATGATAATACTTTAGATTTGAATAAATTAAACATGGCTGTGATATGTCTTATACCTAAAAAGGAAAATGCAAATGAAATTAAAAACTACAGACCTATTAGCTTGATTAATTGTAGTATGAAAATCATAACTAAATGCCTTACTGATAGATTATCTTCTTGTATGAATGATTTGATAGATAGGTCGCAAACGGCTTTTATTAAAGGTAGATATATTATGGATAATATTGTTATAGCTAACGAAACTTTGCATTCAGTTAGGGTAAATAAAATAAAAGGAGTTTTGTTTAAATTGGATTTTGAAAAGGCATACGATCGAGTCCATTGGGGATTTTTGTTGGATGTTTTAAAGCAACGAGGTTTTGGGGATAGATTTATTACATGGATTAGAAATTTGCTTTATAGTGGTAACACATGTGTGAATTTGAATGGTGATTATGGAAATTATTTTAAATGTCAAAGGGGTTTGAGACAGGGTGATCCATTGTCGCCCTTTTTGTTTAATTTAGTAGCTGATGTTCTCAATAAAATTTTAAAAAAAGCTCAGGATGCTGGCTTGATTCAAGGGTTAGGGAATTTTCCTAATTTTGGTAATGTGTTAAATCTGCACTTTGCGGATGACACATTACTATTTTTAAAAGCAGATAGGAAAATGATTAATTCTTTAAAGTGGATTCTGCTTTGTTTTGAAAATTTGTCAGGTCTGAAAATTAATTTCGATAAAAGTGAGATGGTACCTCTTAATTTAACTGTTGAGGAGGGTCAAATTTTAGCTAAACAATTAGGGTGTAAGGTAGTGGGATTTCCTATTACCTATTTGGGGGTTCCACTTCATTGGAAGAAATTACAGGTTACCTGCTGGGACAATCTTCTTGATAAGATTGATAAAAGATTACAAGGTTGGAAAGGAAAATTATTGTCTTTAGGAGGTAGAGTTACTTTGTTGAATGCAGTCTTGTCTTCTATTCCTATATATTGGTTATCCTTTTATAGGATGCCTCGACAGATTATGATTAAAATTGACAGGATAAGAAGAAGATTTTTATGGTCAGGTACTTCTAGGAAAAGGATACCTTTGATTGCGTGGAGTAAGGTATGTAGAGGAAAGGAACAAGGTGGTTTAGGATTGATTAATTTGCAAAATATTAATAGGTCCTTTCTTGCTAAATGGTTAATAAGATTTTATGATGATGAGGTTACAGGTATTTGGAAAGAAATTCTAATGGTTAAGTATAGTGTGACAGGTACTGTAGGTACTTTTTCACATTTTTGGAAAGAGGTCATGAAAGAAAAATGTTTGATTGAAGTAGGTACCAGTTGGCAAGTTGGCAATGGATGTACTGTGAGATTTTGGGAAGATAGGTGGATTGGGCATGTTTCCTTAAGTGCAATATATCCTAATTTATATCAAATAGCATATGATAAAAACATTTTAGTTTCTCAGGTTTTTCATAATAATAGTATTTCCATTGAATTTGCTAGACAACTGGTAGGGGTGTATCAATCTGAATGGCATGAGCTAGTTAATCATTTCAGATATTTCCAATTATCAGATTCTAATGATAAAATTTTATGGAGATGGTCAACAAAAGGTCATTTTTCAGTACATTCTCTGTATACTTGGTTAGATTATGGGGGTATCCCTAATTTAGACTTCAAAAGTATTTGGTCCGCACATATGCCTTTGAAAATAAAGATTTTTGTTTGGTTACTTAAACAAAACAGGATTTTGACTAAAGATAACTTATGTAAAAAAGGATGGACCGGTGATAAGTCTTGTGTATTTTGTCAAGAAGAAGAAACTGTTAGTCATTTGTTTTTACATTGTCAATTTGTTAGTCAACTTTGGAATTGGATTGCAAATTATAATGGATTTACATTTGAGTGTGATACTATAGTTGACTTATGGGACATAGATGGTTATATTCCAATGAAAGATTCAAATATAGTAGAAATGATTAGAGGTGCAGTGCTATGGTGTGTATGGCTAGAAAGGAATAGATTAATTTTTAAGAATGGTAATGCTAAAAGTTTACAATTTATAGGGGCACAGATCATTTCTTTAGTTAAGTTTTGGTGTCAACATCAGACCTATGATGCCATTACTAAGTTACATTGCATTTTGCCTTGTGATACAAAGGAGCTAGCAGGTTTACTTACCAGTTCAATGGAGGCAGGACAGGTTATAATCCCTTTGCATGGGCAAGAGATGATTTCCTATGATGAACAGGTTACAGGTGATGAAGGCAGTTGATGGTAGTTGTTCAAGAAAGTTAATGGTAGTTTGTTAGGGTCTTTTTGTTTACAAATAAGTATGCAGCAGTTGGTTTTGTATGAATTTGCTTTCCTCGGGATGTTATGATGCTTTACTTGGTTAGTTTGTAAAGTTTTGAGTAGGTAGGTTGATGAGGTATGTTCTTCATACCTTGATTTTGTAAGTCCTATGTTAGTGGTACCAGATAGGTGGTACCTGGTATCAAAACAATGTAAGGGTTTTCATGTTGAATGGAAATCGGTGGGATTCCCCACTTCTTTTCAAAAAAAAAATATATTTAAAAAAAATTCAACTATTAGATATGTAGGAAGTCTATTGATCTCAAGATTCTAGATCATAAAAAAATAATTATTTTCTACCTATGTACCAAAACAGTGTTCTTACGCTCATTAAATTTCTTTATAAGCTTAATTTCAAAATAAATTTAATAGGCTTAAGTTTACTAATCCAAACTGTTAAAACATATATAGCCTATGAATAATGTGTTTATATAAATAAATTTCAAATAAATTAAGTATAAATAAAATCAAGTAGTAAAAAAAGATGAAAAATAAATGAATAAATTAGTTAAAATAAGTTAACCTCTTTCTATAAATTATTCATTTTAACACATCACTCATAAACATTACTATAAAAACATTAATTATACACGGTATATCATATACGGATTTAAAAAAATTCTAATCATTATGTAAAGAGAGGAGACATTCATGCGAAAATGAGCTTAATCATCCACACACGGTCATATCAAACACAATCGCGTACGCAAGGTCCCAACATTCATACACGGTTTCTAAGAAACTATCTACGGTTGTACCCCTTCATATACGGTTTTTTTCTAAACAAACCGTGTATGCTTTTGCTCAATTTTCAAACATTAATTGTTCTGTAGTAGAAGTTGTGTACGATTCATTAGCGTATCTCAATCAACCGTTTTTAAACATTGATTTCTTGAAGAGATCGCCCCTCAACCGCCTCTTCACACGTCTTTCATTTAAGTCCAGTTCCCTCCCTTATTTCTTCATTTCTCATTCTTTTTTCTTTTCTTTCCTCTAATAATTGTAGGTCGAGATTTCCCTCATCTTCATTTCTCCCTCATGTGCAACCTTATCTTTTTGTCGAGGATTGACATCATGACACCCAAAACTATGATGAGTCAAATACCTCCACCACCTTCATTTAATTATAATTTTTTCCATTATGAGACGGGAACCAACAACTGCCAATACTGTTTGACCGAAATATCTATCTCATTATTGATCTAGATATATATATACTTTCCAAAGAGATCAATGTTTAGATCATAAATAGTACCTAACCAAAGTTTTAGCCGCCAGGAATCAGTATCAAGATCATAAATAGTACCTAATTAATTAAATAAGGGTGGTACCGTGCCAACTGCACATGAGGTGAAGGATTGAATATGTAGAGAATAGCATAACAAATTAACACATCATGAAGCTAGTACAAGACCGTTATTAGACGAAAAATGTGAAATCATGCATGTATATATATAGTACTCAAATTATGATTGTGGTCGGGATATATGTTCAATTAATTGTACTGGATTGTGGGTATGGATCTATTTATTGGTAGGATATATATATAGAAGGATCGCAACTATATATAATTCCTGCTGCTTTAATATTTAGCCAAATCCAATCAGCGTGGCGACCAAGGATCGATCTGATTGAAATCTATCATTTATGAAGTTTAATTTTTATTTAAATGGAAACCAATTAAATCGAATTATTTTTGAATTATTTTTTTATGATTGGAGCTATAAATATATAGTTGGTGAAGTATTTATTAGGAGATATTTATAATTTGCTCGTATATTTTATTCAATGTACAATTACCTTGTTGGAGCATCTATATTGAAATTTCTCTTTCATTTCTGAAAGTACATTAGTATTTCTAAGTCCGACTAGTATAACATCGGTGGCATTTGATATCAACTTTAAAACTTATTGGATAGACTTCAATCGACAAATTCAAACCGATGTACTTTATGAGTGATACATTTACATACAAAATTTTATTTTTTTTGAGTTTTTATAGTACCAAGCCAAGTGATAAAACAAATGTGAAAAATGAATACCTCAAAATTAACTTAAAAACTCTCACATTTGACAACTTGATTTAATGCTAAATAAATTTAAAAAAATACAAATTTTGCATGTAAATGCACAACTAATGTAGCATATCAGTTTGAATGGTTTTGATTCGTCGTTTGAAATCAATTCGATAGGTTTTGGAGTTGGTGGTATATACTATATAGGCTGAAATGACACTAAAGTCATATATACTAGCTGATACGTCATATCTGGGGGAGAGTAGGCCGTACGTAAGAATACCTGGATTTGGGCTCGTCCCGTCTCGAGGAAACGGGCCAATGTTTGGAAAGTGGATTGTCGGTTCCCAGAGTGGGAAAGTGAGGAGATATTCGGACTCTATCATATATGATACCTCGCCTTGTCGAAAAAAGCAGCCCCTGTTCAATGGAACTTTTTTTCTTAAATAGGTCGTCTCCTAACCGTCATTCCGCGTTGTCAGAGTGGTTAGGGGAGTTTGCATAGAAGGCAGTCACTAAATCGCACCCGTAATGTACGGATACGAAAGCAGTGACCGTAAGCCGAGCCCAGGCTGGACTCTTGTTGGGCAAGGCCCAGTTAGATTTTGTCGGGCAAAATCTAATTGGGCCTTGCCAGATCATGGGTCTTATTTCATTTGATCTCGGGTTGGCCCCGAATGGGGGTCCGAATTCCGGACTATTTTTGAGCCAAGACTGGTTCTATGAAGGTATTTGGTACATCACTAGCCGAACTCTAGTAATTCTTATTCTACTTTTTGAGATGTTGGTAATTTTCAATATAGAAAGATTTCTTTTAAAATTGCTTTCTAACTATTTATGTTAGCTCTCGTTCTAATTACTCTAACTGTTTTAACTAATAATTGCTGAAGTTGCTACTAAAAATAATTAAAAGTTGAGGAGGGTTCAAATGCCTCCATCTTTTGTGCCTTCATCATGCCTCTATTTTTAAAAACTTTAATAACTCAAAATTTAAAACTTAAAAGTCAAAATTAAACCGTTGGATATGATCTACATCATTTTATCTATACATGTGTAAAAAATTATGACATTTTATCTACATCATTTTAAAATTTTGACGGTTATTTTTAATTTCTTTTTAATTTACTGATATAGATGTTTGCTTAGAATTTAAGTTAGACATGAAATATAAAAATACTTTGTTGATAAGAAGAATGGTCGAAAATGAGAGGAGAGGAAAGAAAAAAAAAAAACATATTGGGTCGGATATTTTTATTTTGTTAAATTATCTGCGCAGACCTTTGAACACAAGAAAATCCATTGTCTTACTAATTTCACTTTTCTTAATCCAATGTAAAAAATTAAAATACACATGTTCTTGAAGCAAAGAAATACACAAAATAAAATACATGTTTGGGGTAGTGTCAAGCTGAATTCGAATCCCTAAAGTAACTTAAATTTTGATTTTGAATCTGGACCGTTGGATCTGCTTTTTTCTTTTTCTTTTTAAGAAAAGGAATGAAAGCCCATGTATCTATCAAAAGAAATTTCCTACCTAAGCAAACCCCTTGACTGTATCGGTCTCAGCGCGCAGCTCACAATTAGACTTAGACATCATCAATTTTGATATCAGTAACAGAAAGAAAACGTTCTGGTACCACATGTACCAGTAACAGAAAAGAAACAACACAATCACAAAAGTCAGACATACACAGAGCTACTTAGGGATGAAAAGCAATCAAATTGCTAACAAAGCAGCTACTCAACATAGCTGCAAAAATGTTTGATCAGTTATGGCACAAATATTAAAGGAAGACGTGCATTCCATCTTAGATCGGATTGCTCTGAATTTTAATCAGAGGATCCGGATCTAAACTCAAAATTTGGGTTATTTTAGAGGATCCGAACCTGAGCTCCGAATCAGATGGTGGGAAAAAAAAAATTTGGGCCGGCTATTTAAAGTATGGATAATATCTGATCTGTATTTGATCCATATTCGATTCGTAAATGTGGATATTCAATATCTGAATATCCGTATGGATATGGATACTAATATGGTTTTACGTTTTAATTATCCGTATCTGAATAGTAGATATATATATCATTTATTTTAATATATATTATGAAAAAAATATGTTATTCAATATTATAATTAGATAAATATTATGAACTTTAGTATTTTATATTTTTATATTATTTTAATAAATATCCGATCCGATCTATATTCGTATCAGTATCCGGCTGATATCCGATCCGTATCCATATTTGAAAAATTAAAAAGGATATGGACATGGTTTTACCATTATCCGCTCTGTTTTCCCTAATACACTATATATATATATAAATTTATTTTTGTGAAATAAAAAGAGTATATATCCTTGTCCTAGATGATATGTATATGTGTATATTTTTGGAAGTATACAAAAATATATTGTATTATTTAGTTTTTTCTAGTTTATATCTTCAATTATTTACAAGTTTAAAAAAATTTACATAAATAAATTGAGAAAAAAATATAAGATCTTGCTAGATCTAACAAGGAAAATCTTACATAAGTTATCATAGCCCATGTTTCACAGCACAAACAATTTTTTTATAAAGAAAAATGAACATTACAAAATTTCACCCATCTTATTAGCTTTAATACTTTTTTATTTTTCTATTTTGTACAATTAAATAATATCGAGATATTAAACAAGTTTTGCATGTGTGGAATGGTGAGAGAGAGAGATGGAAAGAAGTTTTTGCATGATATATCATGGAAATGTTATTCAATTCTTATTTAAAATATCTTACGGAATATATGAACTATACTGATTATAATTTTTTTAAAGGTTGAATATCGAACCATTCAACTATTTAATATCCACAAAGGATTCTCTATTCGGACAATTTCCCACACAGAGGGCATTGTCTTTGCCACTAGACCAAAGACTAGAAACTTTTTATATAAAAAAAATATTATATACAGTTGAAATAATTATACTTTTATTTTTTTTCATAGAAGATTTGACAAAAAATATATCCAGTTTTATATTTATGATATTTTATAGATTTCTGTATTTTATCAATGATAAATCAGAGAAAATCAATATGTGTGTATATATAGTATTTTCCATTGAAAGACGATTTCAAGGAAATTTTTTAAGGAAAATGTAGCATGTGTTATTAGAGGTATTGTCATTAACCAAAAATTATAACCTGAAAAGAGAAATCAGCACTCCAATTACAATTCCATCCACTAGAAATTTCCAGAATTGAATAAAAAAAATGCAAAGATTAAAACTTTAACCTGAGGTATTTACTGCAGCTTACCTAATCCAAACGAATATAGAAACTCGCGAATGTTAACAAATAAACTTTATTTACAAAATTCAGTACATCTAACAGAGAGAAGCAAACATTCAATAAAAACCTCCAACTTTATTTTCCTTTGTATTCAATTAGTGAATTATGTAATTGTTGGCATTGAACTATTGATCAAATAGTTATATACTTGTAAATTTGAGAAATAATTAATTGTTGATTTAACTATTTTCATGAAATTAAGGCTCTTGTAGCAGTTTGAGATTTTCATTTGAACTTACTTCAGCATTCTATAAATATTATTATTATTATTATTAATAATAATAATAATAATTTTATTAAAGAGCTCCGGTACACTCCAACATCTTTTAATGCTATTTTCGAGAATTGAATCTATATTTTTTTAAAAGAGAAACGAGAGCTCGTGCCACTGCATCAATCAAGCCCACGTTCTTTATAAATATTATTTAATCCCAGCAATAGTATGATTTCTTGTTTTTCCCCTGATTATCGATAATTGATAATAATTAACATGCTAAAAGTATTAGTTATATTTAACTTGTTAGAGAAAAATTATGCAATCGTTGGCTAAAAGTGTAACAATTAACTTGATAAATAACCAAAAGTAACAGGTTTATAGCACAAACAAATTACTTTATAAAGAATAATGAACATTACAAAATTTCACCCATCTTATTAGCTTTTAATACTTTTCAATTTTCCTATACTTTTTTTATGTTAATGCGATGCTCTTCTTATTATAAAAATATATGCTCCCAGAGTGCTTCATTTACATCATATGTATTAGATCTTTATGAACTATATATCAGCATTTAACTTCTATTTATCTTTCAAATTAAAAATTAATTCATTGGGCTTTTAAAGCAAGCTTGCTAATTTAAAAACTGTGTTACATCCCAACAATTATGTTATCAATTAACACATCAGATTATCAATTTAAAAGAAATTACCGTTGTAGATGCTCTCAAGTTTCTAAAAAAAACAAATGAAATATACACCAAATACCCAACATTTTGCAAATATTATTATTGCAATCTATATAAGGAATTCTGTACCTTAGAGATCATAAAAATTTACTAAATCCATTTTAAACACTAAAAAGTAAAAAAAAAACTCACATAAACAGAGCCCACCCTTTAACCAAAGTTGAACTGGATATGTACCAAAATGATCCAACTCAAGTTTACCTGCAATTAGATCAAAACAAAAACAATCCAATTTGATCCTATGAATATCAAAAGACCACAAAAAGAAGCAACCAAAACTTTAGAATTATGTAGAGAGAGAGACAAAATTGGTAAGTAGCAATTTGTTAAGCTTTTAAAGAAGACAGAAGAAGTAAGAGATCACATAAAATATTTTTATTCAACTCAATTTTTTTTTGTCTCACTTGATTTTCGTATCTAAAGTGATCTTAATCGAGATAATAGCGCTGCCTTTATTCTAACGAGTCATTTCTCTACTTCAAACGTATACACAAACATATACCTTAATGTCACTGTGTTAGTGTTAGAAGTAGAAAATTAACTATTTATTCTCATAAACCGTTCAATTAGAAACTGTGTTAGTGTTAAAAGTAGAAAAATAACTATTTATTCTCATAAACCATTCAATTAGAAAACTGACATTTTTGTAAAACAAACTACTAGTTTTTTTTAATGAAAGGTACAATAGATAATTTTATAAATTTAGAAAGGAGATCTAATAAAAAGACATTAAAATGAGTCAATTTGTGAGCTTTTGAAGTTAGAAAGATAAAATATAATAGGCAAATTCTTCTATGGGCATAAGGACCTATTTGTAAAATGAGCATATTTTCATTTTCAAAGTTCAAACAGTCGATCCGACCGTTCAACATTTTCTCCATATTACAATGTACTTGGAGGTCAAATTTTACATTTTTTTTAATTTTTTTACTATTTATTAAGATGGGTACAAAATTCAATGGTCTGAATTTGACTAGTTTTGTAAAATACTTAATAAATAGTAAAAAAATTCAAAAAAAATGTAAAATTTGACCTCCAAGTACATTTTAATATGGAGATAATGTTAAACGGTCGGATCGACTGCTTGAACTTTGAAAATGAATATATGCTTATTTTACAAATAGGTCCTTATGTCCATAGAAGCATCCCTCTAAATATAATATTATGAATTTTAGAAGAAAAATACTTATTTTCGAAGTTTTTGAGGGTATAGAAATTCCCCCAATTTTCTGGGAGTGCGTATCCTCTCAGGTATCTCAATTTTTGCGTGACCGACGTGTACGGGGCCACTATTAGTTTGCTTTAAGATTCGTGTAGAACGTATTTGAACGGTAGAGATTTTCTATAATAACACTCAAAATATGAGATATCTCAGAGGATGCGAATTCCTATTTCTCGCTATCTTAATTCCTGGGAACAATAGAAGTAGAACCTGCCTAGCGAGCGCTGGAACCCGTTTCAGTAGAGATGGAAATGGAAGCGGCACCGACGGAGGAGCAAGAAGAGAGAGAAGAGGAAGGAGATGAAAAGGAAGCGGAGGATGACGAGGAAGAGTGGGAGGAGAGATGCGAATTGAAGTTTCGGGACGGAACCGATCCGATAGACCTGGTCCAGGAGGCCCATGACGGGGTCGAGCTGTTCCACCGCTTCGAGCAGCTTAAGTACGAGGCTCTCGCCGAGCGCAAGCGCAAGGCTCTTCAAGACCAGCATCAGTTCCCTGATCGGTATGTTAAACAAATAATTGTTGTTGCATATTCAAGTGCTCTACTAGTGTTTGCTAATTGGTGGTTTGTATGCTTATTTTGGCAGGGAAGGGCCTTCAAAAAAGCCAAGGCAAGATGAATTTCTTGGGGCAACCATGGAGGAGATTGAAGAAATGATGAACTTTGGTTCTCGTAGAAGACGGTCCCGTGGTTCGGTATGATATCCATTTCCCTTTTTGTTCCCTTAAAAAATCCAATTTATACCCTTCTGGTCCCACCATCCTGCTTCACATATGCACTTACTGGGAATTTATCATGTTTTCACTACAAAAAAATGTTAGAAGTTGAAATCCAAGATAGAATAAGTATTTAAGAACCAAAATAGGAACTTGAAGCAATAAAGACCAAAATGAAAATTGGATTTGTGCTTTGGTATCTTACGCACCTTGCCAAATGCTTTATAATACTGAAGTTCTTTTATACATTTTCTAACTGTTGCAATGTTGTTTCTTGGGCTATCAGCGTGGGAAGAAGGGTAGAAGGAAGGGTTCAAGAAAAAAGTTAAAGCCTGAAGTAAGTCGAAAAATTGGCGATGCTACTCTTCACTATGCATCGGGAAAGTATAAAGAGGTTTGGATTTCAAGCATTCTTTTAATACAATATCTCTACTAGTTCTTTTTTTACGGGGCTGTAGTAGACTAATTGTTGTAATTAGTCAAATTGCGGTTACTTGTCCTTGATAGGGAGTATAATCAACTCCTTTTGTTGGTAATCAAAAGCTCTTTTGTTTTAACCGGGTATCTTACCATATGGAAGATAAACCTTAACCCCTCTCTCTGGGATAAAGAGGGGAAATGACTAATGGGAAGGTGTTTTTGGTGCCCCATCTTGACCACAATTCCATTTTACATTAATAATTAATAATTAATAATTTATTTTTTAAAACAATGAATGTGAACTGTTGATAACTCCGCCTGTGTAGTTTCTACACAGCCTATCCCAAGCCAGGAAAAAGTAGTTGTGATAGGCATGGCGAGCCAATGTAAAATGCAGCCTTTTTATGGAAGCCTACCCCAATTTGTTCGGGACTAAAGGCTTTGTTGTTGTAAATGTGAACTGTTGATCTGTTTTATTTTAAAGTAATGCATCATGTCAAAAATTGTAAAATTTTGAATTCGTGTTGTACAAGATTGAAAGGTGGAAAAACTACGGTGGAACTTAATTACAATTAACCATTGAATTTCGGTTTCTTGATATTTACAAAGAGAACTCCAGTTTTTGTGACTTTGAGATGAATGCATTATTTTGGAAATAAAACAATATTTATGATTCACATTTATTTGGAATTTAGATTTTGAACTATCAATACAGAAAGAGTTGTGGTCATAATGAGGCACCTCATAACTAATGGTAAGATAGACAATGGTGATTAGTCGTAAGCTGTTTTTCACAAAAAGAGTTTATAGATATATGAATTTTGATAAGCCTGTTATATGCACATTATCTATTACAGCTTTCATTTCAAGTTTCTGTTAAATTGTACTTGTCTTTAATAGTCAACCAATAATGGTGGAAATAAAGTTAAAGGTTTATTTTATTAATATATGCCAATTCAGGCTATACCTCTATTATATGAAGTGGTAAGGCTAGCACCAAATGTCTCAGATGGGTACTATCTGCTTGGGCTGATACATGACTCCCTGGGCAACCGTAAGAGGGCCTTAAACTTCCACATGATTGCAGCCTTCCTCTCCCGTAAGGATGCCTCTCTCTGGAAAAAACTCGTTGCCTGGTCGATTGAGAAGGGAGATGTGGCACAGGTGAAATACTGTCTTTCCAAGGCAATAATTGCTGACCCTGATGATGTTGGATTGAAGTTTGATGGGGCGTTGCTGTATTTCAAGGCTGGGGAGTTTCTGAAGGCTGCTGAGCTGTATGAGCAGATACTCGGGGTGAGTCCTGAAAATGTAGAGGCCCGTAAAATGGCAGCAAAGGTAACTATTGATGGATTCATTCATTTTTCACTTTTGCATTCAATAGGCAAAATCTTATTGTTTATGCAGCGAGCACTGTGCTACTCTTTTAGATATTTGCAAAATCACCTACTATTTGGCAAGCGTAGTTGGATGGGAAGATATACATGTTTGACAACTTTTTCAAATTTTTAAATCCAAATTAAACGTAAATGAATGAAAAAAGAAGAAGATCCCAAGTTCATAGGCTAGTCATTAAGAGATCTGTTTAATGTAGACAACATCACGGGGATGCTATATTTTGCCTGACTTAACATTGGTTTTAATTCTTGGTAAGTATTGGTGGTGCTATTTGGAAATAATAATGTTGGAAAGGCTGCGTTTGATATGCAAAAAGGGAAAAGAAAGCATCAATTTGCTTTGTTACCATAAATCCCTCTCTTCCTCTCTCCTCCATGTCTTGACTAACTATCTTTGGACTAATGCAGATGTACAGAAAATGCGGCAGAACTGAGAAAGGAATCCAAATTCTCGAGGATTACGTCAATGCTGACAAGCAGAAATCTGATCTTAGTGTGATTGACCTCCTAATAACCTTGTACATGTCAAATGATGAACACACTAAGGCACTTAAACAGATTGAGAAATATCTTGCTACTCTCGAATCAGAGAAGCTTCCATTTCATCTAGAAGCGAAGGGCACTATGTGCAGTGCTCATCTTGGTGATATGGGTCATGCTGAGGTCATTTTTAGCATAGTTTATTTTGATTAATTATATAGTCAAAACGAAAATGCCATGAACATGAGGAACAGCACTTGTAGACTAGTCAAATTAAAAAGGAACCATTTATATTTTGCTGGAAACATAAAAATTACAGTGTCTAGTTGTATCCCCATTGAAAACAAAATATTAAACATATTAATGTCGTTTTAAAGCCTGGAAGATATCAATTACACACTATAAAAAGGAAAAAAGAAGAAAAGAACCAATAAGTATGGTTATGCACGTGACATCATTTCTCACCATATACTTTGCTTTTAATTTCTTAGGTTTTCCTACAGCATGTACCATTGGAGGCTACTAAAGAAACCATAGACGTGGTAGCTGAAGTAGCTGATTCATTCTTTGAAATGGGAAAGTATGATTATGCCCTCAAGTTTTACTTCAAATTGGAATGCATCACTGATGATCCTGACGTAAGATTGTATACTACATTTTTGCTTCCAATTTTATTTTCTAATCCAGACTAGGGATATTATGATAGTGCCCAGGATACCTACCAGTACATGCTGAGACAGGAGGGAACATACACTGTTAGTTATTTACTGATATTTCCATAACTCCAGAATGAACAGAAAGAAGCCAAAAGATATTAATAATCACAGTTGTCACTGTAAGAATGTACTATCTTCAGTACTCTTGCTATTATTTTTTAGTTAAAAATTAATATCTGCAGGGTGACTTGTATAAGAAAATTGCCCGGTGTTACATATCTTTGAAGGAAAGAAGTAAAGCCATTCCTTTCTTTTATAAAGGTTTTCCTCTTTGCAATTCCTTTTTCTTTTTTCTTCCCCTCTTAAATGAAAAGTGCAATAGGTCCAAGTTCTTTCAAATGTTTTGTAACTCCTTGAGAAATTTGGATGTAATACAAAAGAATAGTTAGTGAGTATAATACAACCTTATTCAAATTAATAACTTTGTTGTCTATACACCTATACTTAAATCCAATGTACACCTAATACCTACAACGGTTTTGCAAACAGCCTCGATCATAATTCGTAAAAGCTAAAGCTCGTATAATGTTATTCTCTCTCTCTCTCTCTCTCTCTCTTATTGACTTTGAGAGTATCTGATAGTTTTTTAATCTTCTTTTTCTTTTTCTTTTTTCCTTTCTTTTTTTCTCTACTTTGTTTGATATGTATTTCCTGTCATTTTTCCAGCATTGAATAAAATGGAGGAAAATGTTGAAATTCGGCTGACTCTAGCTTCCATCCTCTTAGAAGAAAGGAAGGAAGATGAAACAGTTCTTTTGCTTTCACCCCCTTTGAACTCAGAGCATTTAAATTCACAATCAAAATCTTGGTGGCATAACGGTCAAATAAAGATACAGCTTGCAAGAATCTACCATAGCAAAGGAATGTTGGAAAGCTTCACAAACACAATATTTTCTTCAGTTCGAGATACACTAATCATTGAATCAATCAATCAGAAGGTACAAATTTTGTCTGATCCTTATGTTAACAAACCTTGGAATGAAGTCCGTACACTGCTTGGTACAGTACATTGATATATTTCAAGGGACTGGAAGTGTTCAATAGACTTCGTCATATTTTTGAAGTGCAAAGCAAAGGCACTAAAGACAATTATGAGTAGAGATGTACTTTTTAGTTTCCAATAAAGTTTGGTATATGTTTGCAATAACATTTCTAGGAGTTTTTTTTTTTTTTCCAAATTTGCTGAATGTTCAAGTTCAATTAAGTCCATATGCAATTCAAAGCTGTGAATATGCTAACCTGTATGCAATGGTCTTATTTTTAAAATGCTATGATGCTGATGTCCACTTTATTGCTTCACTAATGGTTCCATGGTTTAACAGGTGCGACCAAAGAAAGAGCTGTCTGAGCATGACTTACTTGGAAGAGCAGAGTTGTATGGTAAACAAGAATCTGACAGTGTTTTTTGTAAATTCAGACCTCTTGCTACTCCTCCTGAGTTGTGAGTACTTTTTCCTTTTGTATGTTACTTTTTCTTTTTTCAGTTTTTAGGAGAGCACCATTTTTCTGTAAGCTTGCATCTGAAGAGCAAAGTTGTTAGCTTAACAAGAACCTGACAGTGTTCGGTTCTTTTATTTTCACTAGAGCTTTCTAAAAGAGCTATTGGATTGAACTTACTAGGTAATTTTTGTCATTTTCATAATAAAATCTCTGTAGAAATCTAAACAAATGAAATTTTATTTCCTCTTCAAGCTTTCAGACTTACAACTTGTGTTCTTTTATATACAAGTTATTTTTAAAAACATGAAAGATTGGACTATTTCCTATTTTCATGAGAAATAATAGTTTTCTTCTTTTTTGCTAGTATAGGCTTAAGGCTAATAGAGCAAAGAAGGAACTACAGAAAAGAGCAGATTTAAAAGAACAAAAAAAGGTAGCTGCTATAGCGTCTGGTTTGGAGTGGCATAGCGATGATTCTGACGAAGAAGAGCCCCAGGTAAGGGCTCCTTTCTCAAATTTTGACACATAATTAACTGTTACAGTTTCTTATTTTAAGTATTTAAGATTATAATGTTTTGCTAAGCATGGTATTCTTTTAGTTTGTTTTCTGGTGTTATTAGATTGGGTTTAAATTGGATATATTTTGGCAGTAGTACATTTTTTATTTTTTTATTATATATACAAAAAGCGCTTCAATACTGACAATCAGGTTGAATGGAAAATAAATCTTCTATTCAATATTTGAGATTCTGGTCCCCCAACTCAAACAAGCCCCTCTCCCCTAAGCACAAACTTGACTAAGCTCAAGCTAATCATTGTAGATTATAGGTTCCAAGCTGGCTCAACCTTTGATATTAAGCAAGTTGACCACGTTAGTATAAAAGGCTAACATCAAATTATTCTTTTCTTTTTGCTTGGTAACTTTTGCTTTATTTCATGCATTATATCTGCAACTAACCAGAAAAGAATTGGTTCTAATTTGCAAATCAGTGGATATTGGATGTACTTTTTTTTTTTTAAGAAAAGCCTCTCTTAGTTCAGACCTCAAATGGAAAAACAAGAATTGGTTTGCCTATAGATACTGATGGCTGTAACAATGGACATTTTGTATGTCAAGCAATGAATGTTTGTATTCCTACTATTCAGTTTGCATTTGTTATACCTTTTTGCTTTGCATTTTAGAGAAGAGAAAAACAAGAGCCTCCATTGCCAGGATTCCTTCAGAAACAAGAGAACCATCAACTGTTAGTGGATGTATGTGTGTTTCTGTATGAGCTTGATGCTATTATGTAATTCATGAAATCAAGGATTACTTTTTTCTGGGATATGAAAAGATATTAGTTTCTCAACCTACTTGTACCAGCATTTGTTACATGGAAATGCCCGTGTTTTAACTTGAACATTATTTGGTTCAGTTCCTACCTCGTAATGGTGCCCTTTGTTAACAGTTGAAAAGATATCCTTGGCGCATGTAATCAAATTTTTAATGTTTTCCTTTTTAAGCGTGTTGCAGAATGTAGATAATGTTTGAGAATAATTTTTGCATTTTTAAAATGTTTCAATGCAAAAGCTTTGCAAGGCATTGGCATCCTTGCATAGATACTGGGAGGCATTGGAGATCATTAACAAAACCCTGAAAGTGGCACATGATGATATCATCTCAAGTCAAAGGAAGGAGGAGCTTAGATCTTTGGGTGCACGTAAGTCTATTTTTATCGTCTAATATCAAATGTGTCCCTGTAAATCTATTTCCCTGCCAAAATTGAGAAGAGGGCTGCAACTCAACTTATTAAGTCGATGAAATATTTATGGGTGCTTATAAAGCAGAAGGAATTTCAGATGTTCATCACCTCTAATTTTGTTTCAGAAGCTACCAAAGTATTTCCTTCATACTTGTTCTTGTATTTTGGGAAAAAGTTACCGAAAAAGCACTTGGACAGCTTTTGGAAAAATGTGGAAGTGAAGCCCATAGAGGATGTCTTGTTGTAGACATTCATCTGCCTAACATTTGCTGTATTTTGTCTCCAGAGGACTTGTTAACTTTTGTTTTGTAGGGGTTACAAAATGAAGCTGCAATTTGCAACAAAAGTGTTGGTAAACTCAAAATTGTAATATTCTTTCCCCTTTTTCTTTTTTTGCAACTCTGTATACAGAAATAGCATATGGTATGACTGATCCAAAGCATGGTTTTGACTATGTCAAGTACGTAGTGCAACAAAACCCCTATAGCAATGCCGCTTGGAACTGCTACTACAAAGTTATTTCAAGGTGATAATCTAAACACCCTTTTTTGTTTTATATATAATCGTACTAATTACTGTAAAAATAAAAAAGAGTAATAACATGAAACAATTGTAGTAATTTCACACTACATAGTTCGTATAGCCCCACAAAAATTGTGAAAACTATGCATTTTACCTCTCTTTCCCACTTAGTCCAAATTTTCCTGAACTACCTTTAATCTGATATCTTCTTTTCTTTGCTTTTATTTTTCTATTTGTCAGATTAGAGGACCGATATTCAAGGCACAATAAGTTCATACGGAATATGAGGAATACAAGGAATGATTGCATACAACCTATTATAATTAGTGGTCACCAATTTAATTCTCTTAGCCAGCATCAAGCGGCCACTGCTGACTACTTGGAGGCATATAAAATTCAACCTGATAACCCACTTATTAACCTTTGCATTGGTAATTATACAAGCTTTAATTATTATTTTACTAAAAAGAGTATTTTCAGAATGTACAGAACATCTATTTATAAGGAGTATTAATCTTAATTTTTTTTTTTTTGGTTGCAACATTATAGGTACATCTTTAATTAACTTAGCTCTTGGTTTTCGGCTTAAGAATAAGCATCATTGCATTCTCCAAGGATTTGCCTTCCTTTACAAGTATTTACGTCTTTGTGATAACAGCCAGGTATCGTGTTAACACAGAATTTTTACAGTGACAGTTACATTTGTTGTTACTTTTATCATTTTGGCAGCAAATTTCTACTGCTGCTATACCTTTTTCGTTAGGGCATGCTTTACAATGTAGCATATGTGTGTCTGTGTGTATACTCATGCACACATTGATCTACTATAATTCTTTTCAATTGGGCATATTATTAATTAGTTAGCATTTTGTAGTACAAAACTCTCTTGCTCTTGCATTGTGGAAGAATGCAATGTAAACCCAATGTCAGATTATTGAATAGCTAGGGGAAAAATTGTAATATTGCCGATGTCTTCTCTTATAGGAAGCGTTTTACAACATAGCTAGGGCATACCAGCATGTTGGATTGGTCACACTTGCTGCTTCCTACTATGAGAAGGTTTCGGCAATGAAGGAAAAAGATGAACCAGTCCCTAAGCTTCCTTATGAAAAACCACTGCCAGTGCCAGATCAGCAAGATGCCAAGTCAAATTATTGTGACCTACGCCGAGAGGCAGCTTATAATTTACATTTGATATACAAAAAGAGTGGTGCAGTAGATCTTGCTAGACAAATATTGAAAAATCATTGTGCTGTTTAGAGATAATTTATCTTTAGTTCTATGAACTAGAGTGCCAGTGTCTACTACAAAGTTTTAACTGGTCTTGGTTGGTGCTTGTGAAGAACCTAAAAAGCGTTAACATGCATAATTTAAGCTGAGGTTAATTGTTTCTTAGTACGAGTATAGCTGACACACCTTCCTAGATGGAGGTTATATATTTTATATTTTTGAGGATTAGCTGTTCAGGGCTTCAGGCATGGCATTGCTGCTCCAATGGGTTCTTTTGTTATACCATATGCTTCTTAGCGTTTATTTTGACATCTCATTGCTTATCCACCACACAAGCTCTCAGATTTAGAGAAAATAATTGCGACAAACCAAAAAGAGAGAAGCATCTGCTTAAAAGCGTGATCAATTTTTCTATTTGTAAAGTTCTATCGAAAATCAACTAGCTTTATAAATGTTAATATTGAATAGCTGCTGCTGCTTTTTTCAAAAAAAAAAAAAAAACTAAATATTGTTCCAGCTTTGTGGGGAAAATACCCCATGGTTTAATTATGGTTCTACATTTTCTATTTTTACATGATTATGGTTTTACGGTGATGTGGTTTAAGCAACATCCGATACCTCATTCAACTTTTACTATGTATAATGTCATATGTGTGCATGACACGACACCCAACTTTACTCAAAAAAAAATATTCATATTTTTCACTTGTATTTAATATTCATATTCATATTTGATACCCAACTTTACTCAAAAAAAATAATATTAATATTTGAAACTAAATTTTCACATAACAAATTTTGGTGATCAAATGTTCAATGATGTCATTTTTTCAACAATATGTATTAGTTTTTACAAAATGCTTAATTCTCGAACTTTATTTTTATTTTATACAACCTTAGTAACTGATTATGTATTATTGAGAAGTAAGCATATTATTATATATTATGATTATAAAAACAACAAATTGTACATTCTTCAAGATTTTAATTTACAAGTTTTTTTTTTATTTCTAGTCATGTTATATATATGACGTTAGCGATTAACATGTTGTCTTCATGTATATTAAAATAGATAACTAATTTTTAAATTAAGTAAATAATGTTCCACGGATCATTATTTTCAAAAATTTGTCTCTCAAAATTCTTCATTATAGTCAAAACGTTATTTTATTTTTACTTCTTAAATGTATGAATCATATGGGTTTTTTCTTTATGACATGATCTATCATATGTAGAATTAATTAAATAATATCGAGATTTAAAACAAATTTTGCATGTGTGTATGGTGAGAGAGAGATATCATAGGGAGGAGTATTACGTGATATATGATGTAAATGTTACAATTCTTATTTAAATGTCCTACAGAATTCATGCATGATAATGACTATAAACTTTTTATATATAAGAAAATAAAATGCGTTTGAAATAAGTGTATTTTTTTCATAGAAGATTTGACGAAAACAAATATCCAGTTTTATATTTATGATTATTTTATATATTTTTAATAATAATTCAGAGAAAATCAATATGTGTGTATATATATTATTGTGCGGCACTTTTAGGATAATAACATTTCAGCTTTTTTATGGGTCAACATTTACACATCATAAATATTATTTTAATCAATCGTATGATTTCAGCTTAATTTGTACCTAATTATCGATAAATGATAATAACATGCTAAAAGTATTAGTTATATTTGAACTTGTTACAAAAAATTATGCAATCGTTGGCTAAAAGTGTAGAAATTAACTTGATTACGTAGTAAATATCACCCAAAATAAATCTTAGAAATTTGGATAAAATTTTGATATAAGAAGTAAGCATAGCAAAACCACTTGAGTATGAAATTGAAACTAAATTTTCAACCCTAACAATGAGTTTACACAAAAATTAACCAAGTAATTAAACTAATATATGAATTTGATTGGCTTGACCTCCAACCTCCAACCTTTATTAAAAAGATATATATAAACCTAATATCCACTCAATAAAAACCTATTTGACGTGTTTAATTAATTATTAAAATAAACTCTTGTCAAGATCATGTAAATTAGAAAACTATAGAGAAACAGTCGAAAAATGATATGACCAACGGGTCCTAGTAGAATTTAAGACAGAACGGTAAATTAAGTTAAAAAAAACGGCATAAAAGATTCAATACAAAATTTTGTATCTAGATTTATTATTTTTCTTTAATTTTTAAAATTTTAATAAACTTTATGCTCAACCTGCTCTCATTTTTTTAAGAGAAATTAGTTTTTAATTTTTAAGGATCTATAATTTGAGTAATATTAGTAATTGTGAATCTCTCAATTAAATGAAAAAGCTTCTTTTCTTTCTGTTGAATTTCTCTTTTGATTAATCATTAATTACGACTTATTTTCTCTCTTTATATTGCAAAGATGAAATGAAGAGGTGATAATGAATTGTTTGCTTTACTGATTTATCATAATTTAGAATATCCACTTTGAGGTATATATATATATTTTTTTTTTACAAGGCAAAGAGCATCTCTCCATCCCAAAAACTCAAATGAGTTTCTAAATAACTGTTAACTACTTTTTAGAAACTAAAACCTCTAATAAATTTTCTAAACTTTCACATCCCTAAAATTAATTTTAGAGTTTCTATTAAGCCACGTAAGTAATAAATTAAAAATATGAGTAATAATTTTAGCCAATTATTTGGCTAGTGTGAAGTTTATAAACAGTTTCTTAATAAGAAACTTTCATGTATAGTTTTTAAATAATTAAGAAACTCTCCTACATCTCTGAAAATCGAAATCAAAAATCTTATATTAGAAACTCTAATAATACTAAAGATGGAGATGCTCTAATAACCATCAGTGCTATTTCCTAATTTTTATCTCCAACAGATGGGATAAAAAATTTAACAAAGCAGTTTTGACTTCATGCAGTGCACAAACCACATGCATCACTATTTTAATTCTATAGTCTTTGGTTGCATGAAGCCAAAACTGTTATGTTAAAAAAAATTACCCAGAAGATTAGAGAAGGAAATTTGTCATGCCGTGATCAGTCACATTACGGAACGTCACGTCACGTCACGTGAGTCGATTATGTGATGTACGTGACTCGCGTGTCATGTGACGTGACCGCATTCGAGCAAAAATTACACGTCACGTCACGGTATGAAACATAGTATCCAACTTTTTCTAGTTAATTTTCAGTTTTTTCGGTATGAAACATAGAATATCCATGTTTCTCTTATGGTGTAGGTTCAGTAATACCGGTACTCATGTAGTACTGATTTTTATTTTCTCTAATTTAGTCCAATGAATATTTGTAATTTGAATTTTTAAGTAATGTTAGATAGTCAGATACCTAACAGCCTTTCCTCAACAAATTTTTTTTGCAACATTATTTACTTATTTTACAATTTTTATAATTTTCATATTTTTTTATATCTTTTTACTGAATTTTAACAATTTAAATTAAAATATAAAAAAAAAATTTCACGTGATTAATTTACGTCACGTCATATCACGTCACGTGTGGTCACGCCGTGACTACACGTGACGTGACCATTCGCGTGACGTGACCGTCTGCCACTATTTTGATCACATCACGTCACGTGACCAAATCACGGCGTGTTTGTCACATCACATCACGGCGTATCACGTATTTTCTTCTCTACAGCATATGACCTATCCACAAAATATCAGATGCAGCACTGGCCAAATAAAAGAAGGAAGTTACTAACTATTAGCAATTAATTACATTTGTTTGATAAATATCAAATTATTAGAGTTCCGGCAAAAGAAAGTTACTTTGGATTTGAATACCATAATCCATGTTTTTATTTTCAATATTCTATCAAACGAAAATCTCTATTAATTGCTAGGTAGAGAGAGATGGAGACATTAAAAAAAAAAATCAGAAAATCAAACAGTGAGTTCATTCTTGGAAATTATAACACCATCACTGTCAGCATAAAGCCACTCCCCTGGAAAGATCAAGGTACCACCCATTGAAACTGGTATGTTCTTCTCCCCTATGCCTCTCTTATTGGATTTGAGAGGGTTGGACCCGATAGCACGGACACCGATGTCAGTAATGTTGATCTCATCGACATCTCTGACACAGCCATTAACTATAATGCCGGCCCAGCTCATGTTATGTGCCAGCTGGGCGAGGTTGCCACCAAGTAAAGCGCACCTCTGACTGCCTCCCCCATCTATCACTAGCACTCTCCCTGAAATGCAAAATAAGAGGTAAACATCCGAATTTATCAACATTGCAAATTTGCAATGATACATCTTAAGAGCTTCTTCTGTATATTAGGGTTTGTGTTTGTGTTATCTAAGCATAATATAATGATTAAAGACTGAGGCTTTAGTACTATGCATAGCACAAATTGGTCCGTACTATGGATTAATATCTCCATTTTTCAAGTCCAAACAGTTTATCTGAACTGTTCAACATGATCTTCATATGAAAATGTACTTATAGATCAAATTTTACATTTTTTACAATTTTTTTAGATAAGTAGAAAATCACTTGATCTAAAAATTCTAGACCATTCAAAACATGGCATCGATGTGAAAAGCTGGTGAACTAAGCTTTTATGTTCTGGTTACTGCTATTTCATGCTGTAGGCTATCATTGGGGTAAATCTGCTTTGGAGTTGTGGGTTTGCTTTGTTGGGTATTAAATCTTTTGATTGGTTTAACAACTGTGAAATATGTAGAGACCAACAGCCGTGTTTGTGTTCTAGCATCAAGCATTACCTTAGGGGGTTCAATACTGCATCGCTTAGGTTTCAATAAATTGTCAGTAATTTTTGCAAAATCAGGATTATAGTCAGATACCCATAATTATGCTGACAAATGGATTTGTTCTGACACAAAGTCAGCGATTACCAGTGTATGCTCGACTGTACTGATAAATCACAACCTAACAAGACAGCAATTGGTTGGTTCTTCAAAATATCACAAAATTTGAAGATTCAGATTGACAATTTACCTTCTCCTTTTGTTTCTAAAACTTCCCTGACAATCACATTATCCTCGAAAACTTTCAGTGTGACAACTGGGCCTGAAAAAATGTGACTGTGCCCATAAATTTTAAATATAGGCTCAAGGACTCTAACTTCTCCACTTTTAACCAAGCGCTGGTTGGTGTCGCACAGCTCGGCAGTTGCAGTAGATGTCATGTTAATTGATCAAATCAAAACCTATAAAAAGAACAAATTGGAAAACAATTGCTAATTCAAAACCAAATTTGTTAAGTATTGAGGTTAGATATGGCATGGAAAAAATTACAGGGTTTACAGGGGTATATGGGAAAGTTTTACTTCCAAAAGGCTTTGGAGGGCATATAGATTTTCAAAGAAAAAGAAAAAAGGAAAATAAAACCTTTACTACTCTAGTAGTGTACAAACTCAAATGTTTTTGTTAATAATACCAAATATGGATCACCATTACCACTTACTAATGATCAGCAGTATCTGTAGCTCATAATAATATCAAATGATTTCCTTTCAAAACTTGGTCAGGGAATACAGGATTAGCAAAGAACAAATCTTTGGTGCGGAGATGGTTCTTTCATAAGAAATTGCAACAGCTTACTTTCGATTCACAAAATACAAAAAATAACAACAAATCAAGCACCTCCGACTCTGTAGAAATTGCACTTACTGACAGCACAGAAATTCCGAATTACAGCACTAATTTTAAGAGAAATTAAAGCAGAATAGTAAAGGAAATCTGAGATCGTTTCGTACCTTGAGAAGTTAAAAAGGGGGAGAACAGAGAAGTAAACAAAGAAGGGACATGGATTGGGGAACCGATTGTATGCTATATAAAGCACTTTTATTGAATGAATGCCTTTTGTCGACTTTCGTGCCTCGTATGGAGGAAACTTTTATATTCTGGCACTAACGGTTGCGACCTCATCCTCTCCCCAGCGGGCACTTATCTATCCGCTGTAAATTTTTAGCTAAAATTTCTTTTTTTTTTATTTATGTGTGTTTCTCAGAATTTTAGAACGAATCGATTCTGAGATGGCTTTTTTTACCGTTCTCCTCCACGGATCCGGATACTCTAAAGTAACTCAAATTTTGGGTTTAAATCCGGAACGTCCGATCAGAATGTGGAATCAAGGAACCTCTTTAAAATTCGTGCCAAAGCACATCGGACAGTTAGGATCTAAACTCAAAATTTGAGTTACTTTATGGGATCTGAATTTTTTCTGGACCCAGTGTATGTTGATAGAAGATCAGATGGGGCCCAGATTTCAGTCATTCGGCTCTATTGACTTATGAATAGACCAGGTCCAGAATATGAATTTCTGGATAACTGTCGTATGCGGCAGATTGTTGCTTACGAGTTACGACTTACGAGCACTTTTCTAGAAGGTGGGGCCCACTCATGATTGTTTTGCTGGGGTAGGACCGTAGGAGTAAATATTTTAACAGAGATTTTTGGCCCAAGTGAGTCTATGGTAGGAGTGTGAGTAAATTGCTCATAACTCGTAACTCGCTCATAACTCGCTCGCTAAATGATCATTAACAACTCGCTTATTATCAATTCGCTATAATTCGCTCATTAACTTAATGAGCCGAGCATGAGCATACCCCAACTCGCTCATAACTCGGTCATTAAGAACTGAGTTACATCAATCCTGCCACATTTATTCCCTTGAATATTATTTGGTTTTGTAGTTGAAAATTTTGGAATATTTGGCGCAGCAGCAAAATCTAAAGTCACAGACCAAAACTTTAGAGCCAAAACCTAAAGTCACATACCAAAACCTAGTCTCAAAATATAACCCAAAATTTGATCACAAAAAATTTGATCATTTATACACCGTTCTGAATTTGTATAGTTCTGAATTTGTATATTTCTAAATTCTACATTTTTATTATTGTTTTGATAATGCAAATTTGTAGGTATGTGACAATGAGTTAGCTTTAAGTATGTGACATGTAGGGCTGTGAGAACGACAAGAAGATAGTTGTTTGATTTTGTTAAATTTGCTTATGGACAACTTTTTGTTAAATTATGTAATGTTTAATTATATTGGATTATGACAATTTGTTAAATTCTATAAATGAAAATTAATTTTTGAATGATATATTTTAAACAACTCGACAATTTGGCAACTCGCTCATTATCAACATGCTCATTAACAACTTGCTTATTAACAACTCGCTCATTAAGCTAATGAGCCGAGCATGAGCATACCCTAACTCGCTCATGCTCGCTCATTAATCACCCCTAGACTATGGTACTATGCATAGCACAGATTGTTCTGTACTACGAATTAATATTTTTGTTTTTAAAATTCTAACTGTCAATCCGAGCCGTTCAACATAATTTTCATATGAAAATATACTTGTGAGTTAAATTTTCTATTTCTTAAAATTTTTTTACTGTTTTTTAGATAGGTAGAAAATCATTGTTTTTGGATGGTTCAGAATTTTCAGATCAAGTGATTTTCTACCTATATTAAAATATAGTAAAAAAGTTCGAAAAAATATAAAATTTAGTTTGCAAGTACATATTTATGTGGAGATCACATTGAACGGTTCTGATCTATTCTTAGAATTTTCAAAACAAAAATATAGCTCCATAGTACAGACTAATCCGTGCCATGCATAGTACCATAAGACTCACTGATCGATTATTAGAATTTTCATAACAAAAATATAGCTCCATAGTACAGACTAATCCGTGCCATGCATAGTACCATAAGACTCACTGATCGATTATTAGAATTTTCATAACAAAAATATAGCTCTATAGTACAAACTAATCCGTGCTATGCATAGTACCATAAGACTCACTCTTTTGGCTTCATGCAGCGCATGGAATGTAGAATGAAAACAGCGTTACAAATAATTCGTGCGCTGCATGAAGTCAAAATTCCTCTGTTAAAATATTTATCATGGGTTAGGCTCACAGCTTTTACTGAAGCACAGAGTACAGACTTACAGACTACAGATATCCTGTGGCACTCCCTTGTGGAAATAAATCTGCTGTTATTCGAAAGGAATAACATGAACCTGTTATTCAGATTTCAACCGTTGCTCTTTATTGAGATTCGTGTATGAAAAAGTTATTTTGTTGATATTCGTGTATACAAAAATTTGAACGGTTAGAATCGGAATAACAGGTTTCCTGTTATTCCCTTAATAACAGCAGATTTATTTCCCTCCCTTGTGGTGCGTAACTGCGTACCCGGTTTCCCGACAATCAGTATAAATCTTCGTAAATTAATTTGCATCGGTCGAACCCGATAACATTCTTTAATTTCAGTTCTCGTCTCTCGCTCTCTCGATCGCAAGCATGCGATCATCACTCCTCACAAGAGATCGACTATTCAATCTCCAGCTAAGATTCGTTCTCTCCCGTTGCTTCTCTACTGGAGAGAAACGGGGATCCGTTTGGAGCTTTGGAGACAACAGCAATGGCGCTCTCGGGCTCCCTGCCCCCTCGACCGATGCCTACGAGCCCACCAAGGTCTACGCTTTCACACTTTCTCCTCTTCTATTTTGTAATTTACAAAATGGTCCCGCTAGAAAAGAAATTTCTGATAGTAATAACCGCAACTTACATATAGGTCCCTGAACTTCCGTGTAATATCATACAAGTGGCGGCAGGACATTATCACTCGCTTGCTGTAACTGCAGAGGGTGAAGTCTGGGCGTGGGGCCGCAATGAGGAGGGACAGCTTGGCAGATGCATTGATTCGCCGAGGTTACAACCCTCTTTCCCCTTAATTTAATTTTTCTTCTTATAGAGTGAGAAAGTGGAAATAATTTCTCATTATATGGAGGTTATATGATACTTTTGGAACTCCAAGTTGATTTGATAAAGGATAAACTAAGCTGGCTTTTTCTTTTTCCTTTTTAAATCTTTGTAGAAATAGTTGGAGTAAACCTGAGAGAGTGAGAGGCTTGGATGGCGTTGAGATCCGTGCAGTCTCAGCATCTGGTGTTACTTCTTCGGCTATTGGAAAAGATGGTTCGTTGTGGGTGTGGGGCCGGTCAAAGCGTGGTCAACTCGGCCTTGGTAGAGATGTAATTGAAGCAAAGGCACCTTCTCGGGTCAAGTCCCTTATCGGCTGTGATATAGTCAAGGTATGTTCAAGTTTGTGTTGATCAATACTGGTATCCTGGTTACTACAAAAGGTTAAAATGGTATTAAATTATATGATTGCAATAGTTTACATGTACGATACTTATACAAACCTAAGCCAGACTAATCTGTTTTTTTGCATCTAACTTGTTCAATATCTGTAATTGCTAGACTTGGATCCTAGTTAGAGAACCACCCGGTTTGTTTAAATTTGAACCTGACCAGACTGTATTTTTTTTAGTAAGTCAACTAGCCTGACTTGACCTAAATATGAATCTCATTGACCAGTGTAACTGAAATGACCAATATCTAGTAAAACTTGACATGACTTAGAGAACCTGAGATGAAGCTCTAGAACTTGTCTCTCTGCTTTGAAATATATAAACTACAAATCCAAGAAAGCCCAACAATGCAATGCCTAAACCTGATCCATTTTTTTTAACTCAAAAAACACCAAAATTGAAGTTGAAATAGAAATTCACTTGAAAGATATTTGGTTACCTTATAAATCTCAGGGTCTGTATTTTCTTTTAATCCCAAGATATTAATTTGGCCCAAAAAAAAAATTTAGTTTCATGGATATAGTAAAATGATGATTGGATATAGGTATCTTTAGGGTGGGGTCATGCATTAGCGGTGACAAGAGAAGGAAAGCTCTTCGGTTGGGGCTACTCAGATGAAGGGAGATTGGGTCAAATGGCTTCCATTTTTCACTCAACCCCCTCTATATATGAAAATCTTGCAGGGTTGTCAGATGTTGAGAGAAAGACGCCTATGTTTGAATTGGTAAAGGAATTAGTTGAAGAGAGAATTAAGCGAGAAGATAATATGCCCATAATTTGGGAGCCTTGCCTTGTTAAAGAAACAAGCAATGTTACAGTTTCTGACGTGTCATGTGGTCTTGACCATTCTCTAGTGCTATGTTGTGAGGCCTCTCTCTCTCTCTGTAGTGAATGAATTGTGGTTTGCCCTTGCATAATAAATGAATAACACTATTTTTTTTTCAACTTGTTTTGTGCTGTATTAGGTGATGGCACACTATTAAGCGGAGGGGAAAACACATATGGCCAATTGGCCCGCAAAACTGGAGAACCTAGTCTCCTCCCGGTTGCTGACATCAGCAGCTTTAACCCAGTCTCTCTGGCATCTGGCCTTGGCCACTCTTTAGCACTATGCCACAGTTCTACCACCGAAAACAACACTAGTTATAAAACTGTTGTTCTCTCATGGGGTTGGAATATAGGATCTCAGTTAGGCCGCAGTGGCAACAATGAAGTCCCAGGTTTAGTTGAGGGTTTGGAAGGAGAACACATTCTGTCAGTCTCAGCTGGACGTGTTCATTCCATTGCTTTAACTGGAGAAGGGAAGGTGTTCATATGGGGTTCTGGTCGAAATGGACGACTGGGATTGGGGCACTCAATAGATGAAGCAGGGCCTGTTCTAATTGAGAGTTTAGATGGGTTTAGGGTTTTACAAGCTGTTGCTGGGTTTGACCACAATTTGCTTCTTGTTGCAGACTAGTTTGATTAGGCATGGGATATTTTTCCCAAGTCGCACTGGCATTTACCAGACTTAATTAGTGGTTGTGATTTTCTGGTAAAACTGCCTTCATCTCACGTTGTTAATTTTTGGTTATTTTTTTAACACTTGCACAAATTTTGTTTGAGAAGTAGAATTGGACTGAGGTTTTCTTTCTATGAGGCATGTTTCATAATTATTGGAGTCAGTGTAAAAAAATATTAATTCATATTAAACATTTGCATGATATTATGTCAATATTACAACACCAGTGAATGCAATTGTCAACCAGTTAAAGTCAGCATATTTTTATATATCGGTATCACCGATTTTCATTTTCATGATGGAGGCATCTGTAGGCTGTTGTTATCTACAATACGGAAGTATGGATTGTGATGAACTTGTACCGTCAGGTGGCAAGTGAACAGGTCGGAGTGTTTTGATTATTTTTTAGTAGTGGGTGACCGTTTTCTAGTTGAAACCACAAGTTGTTGAGCATGGGGCAGTGTGGTGCTCCATGGTTGCACTCAGGTTTAGTTTTAACCTCAAAAGCATCAACTCGGGTTATGGATAAGCTCGGATTCTGGCCTTGTCAGTTAAGGGTGAGGAATTGAGGATTGCTCGGGTTCAGGACGGGTTGGGTTTCCTGTTATGTACTGCAAAGAAAATTAAGTTGGGTTTTGGCTGAACCGTTTTTGTATAGGAAACAGGCATTAGCTGACCTGACGGGCTTTATCGTATTGTTATGTGTATGCCAAAAATATTTGGCTAAACAAAATTTATGTGTATGCCAAAAGGTACAGTTAATTTTAAAAAGTTATGGATTGGACTTTCTTTGAGAGGAGAAAAAATTGTAATGAAAAATTGATTTAATAGCATATATTAACACAAGTAGAAGTTTGCCAATAAAGTTACATGTCTCCTGAGAATTGCTTCCTGCAAATCATATGATACAAACAATACAAGCCTCCACAAAGTGTTATCACATTAACAGTACAAATCGACAAATCAGCAGATACCAGAACTGTAAGCTCTTCGGATTGTCGACCGTAACCTTAGTGGAAGCTGAGTCTAGTCAACACATTGTTGTTTACAGGGTCGGCCAAGTGGTCGAGCAGGTTCTGGTATGGCCCGTCGCCTGTCACAAGTGCTTGAATAAAGAAACCCAAAATTGCCAACATGGCAAGTCTGCCATTCTTCACCTCCTTCAATTTCAACTCCTTCATGGACTTCTCATCCTTCCCGAAACCTAGTGGGTTAAAGAGGGGCCCACCAGGGTACGCTGGGTCACCGGACCCACCCAAGAACTTCTCGAACCCAAGGAAGTATTGTTTCCCCATTGACCCAGGCTTGGCCCAGTCCTGGAACCGTCTGTGCTCAGCAAAGCCCATGAGAGCCAATTCCAAGACAAAGAGCGTGTACGGGTCGGCCCAGTAGTTGTATGTGCCAGCAAATGGGATGACACCTGTCTTGAACCAGGGCAAAGCAGTTTCTTCTGGTATTAGACCTGCCTTGCCTAGAATTTCTGGGGCGATGGCACCAACTACACCGAGCATAGCATACCGACCGTTGATGATTTCACCATAAGCTAGCCACTTGGGCTCGATGAAACCTCCGGTGCCCTCTGGGTCAGAAAGGCCCAGTGGGTCGAACCCGAAATCGCCTGGCAGACTGTAAAAATATGAGTAAGCAATGAGGTGAGTGGGTTTTCAGTAGGATACTTTTGAGAGTTGTATTTCATATATGATATTTCATGTGTGTTACCTTCCATCTAGGTAAGACAGGGACTGCTTGGATGCGAACCATAGCTGCCTGTTTGCATTTTGCTGCAACAAAAAAAACCAATCTTACTAATTACTATTGTTACAATTTGTCATGCCTTGTTACCGAATCTGTTGCACAGATCAAAATCAGATGTTTCGAAAAGCATTTTGAATAACCGAATAAATCATTCTATCAATCGATCATTAAACAAGGAAATTATTGCGTCCTAGTTCAACATAACATTTGGTTCTGATACTTAATTAGAGATCAATTAGTCACTATACATTATTGAAACCAAAGAGCAGGTGCTAATTAATAGTATAAATTTTTGTACAAATTATAATTTTTTAAGGACAAAACTGAAACTTTTAATTATGTTGAACCTTGGCTGGAGGTGTAGCGGTTGCCCTGACAACAAAAGAAGCTCTTCTGGTGGTAGAAATTGACCTAAATGGCCTCCTTCCAAGCAACTGCCTTCCAGCCTCCACTGAAGAAAGAATAGCTTGTGTTGCCATTTCTCAGACTCTCGTTCTCTTGATTTTTCTTGGTACTAAATTTTAAAAATAGTGTGTGATTATCACTTGCAAGTATGAAACAAATATGGATTGCAAAGGAAGGAGTGGGCCCCAGGAAATCTTAACTCTGGAATGAGGTTGAAGCTTGTGAGATTAACCCTGAATCTGAGGAACCAGTGGAATTGTGACACGTGGAAGGAAGGCTAGATAAGGGAGAGAAATGTTTCATTCTGGCCTTGAGATTTGGGTTGAGTTGGGCCGTGTATTTAAAAATTGGCCCCATTGGTTGAGATTTTTGTGGGAAATCCTGTGGATAGTAGAGAAGATATATATATTTAGATTTTGAATATACAAAATCATGGATAGAGGGGGGGTCCGGAACTCCGTATCCCCTAAAGTACCTCAATTTTTGAGTTTAGATCTGGACCATCCGATACAAATCCACACCAATCCAGTCCGAGGTGGAGCGCACATGCAAAAGTCGTCTTATTAAAAATCTCAATTAGAACATCTCTTCCACTTTACACCTCGGAACGCGCCTTTCTTTCTATTCTATAAGATCTAGAACAAAGGCGCTTTCCCTTCTTCTTAACCTTAACCCGAACCCTTTAATCTGACGGTTCAGATCTAAACTAAAAAATTGAGTTACTTTAGGAGATCCGAACTCTAGAGGGGGTGAATTGATACTTTTAAAGAACTATTTAAAGTAATGTAATGGGTATCGGATTAAGTTCGGTCCGATGCTATGTCAGAGTCATCTGATGTCCATTAAGATTCACACAACTAACTTAAAGATTTGTTCGGATCAAGTTTGCACGAATCCGCATCGACCTTACATTCATTCAGCTTTTACGCATTATTCTCGTATTTTATGAAATGAAATTTTATACAAGTCATACAATCCTTTTACTTCCACCTATGGACGATTGTGAAGGGACCAAATTTCATATTTTAAAATTTATTGTTCTATTTTATAGATAGAAAAAAGTTGTTATTAGACAGTTCAAATATTTAAAATCGAAATCTATAGATTTTTTTCGGTGAGAATATGTAATTGTTGAAACTCAATTTTCTCACTGGAAAATCCATTTACCGTAGAAATAAATAAAAAGAATCCATTTGGCACAGATCTTAACGAAAATTGAACAACTCCAATAGTTTCTTTCATAAATTCATATGTCATCCAACAATTAATAGGCCCGATATATTTTCATATATTACATAGCTTTCACAAGGCCCATATATAATTTGACCCTAATTCAACCACGCCTTGTTCTTTTTTGGATCATGACATTTTTCAATCAGAACCCAACTGAAAAAAGCCCTGTTAAGATTTTGTCCCTTGAGACTTCCTGTGGTTGAATTTTACGATGGTGCAATTGCAGGTCGTGTCTTTTTATTTATTTATGTTGTAAAATTAAAATGAAGTTGCAACAAAAGTAAGTAAATAACAAGAGAGATAGAGAGAAATAACATAATTTTATTCTCTTCTAATTGTGTGTTCTTTCTTGCTTTTACAAAGCCTCTATTTATAGGCTAGAAAGAAATGTTACAATAATAAAGAAGAAAATGAATATCTATAGTAGTGGAGTAGTGGAGTAGTGGAGAAGTGGGGCAATGAATTAAACATCCACATAAATCATATTAAATTTGATTTACAACACTTTCCCTTGGATGTTCATCTTTCATTATACGCTATTAATATGATACTTCAGGATCAATATTAACACGATACTTCCGGACCGTGTACTGCCTCATTAAAAACCTTATCAAGAAAAATCCATTGGGATAAAAACTTGATTAAGAGAAAAAGAGTACAGTGCGTATAACGCTTCCCCTCATTTAGATATCATTGAATATTCTTCAATCGGTGTAGATCTATCTTCTTTGTGAGTTATTCAAAAATCTTTGTCGGTAAATATTTTGTGAATAGGTCTGCTAAATTATCGATTGATCGGACTTGGCAAACATTGATTACGCCTTTCTTTTGTAGGTCATGTGTTGAAAAGAACTTTGGCGCAATATGTTTAGTCCGGTCTCCTTTGATATATCCTTCTTTGATTTGTGCAATGCATGCTGCATTATCTTCATGCAGCGGAGTAGGGTTTTCCTTGATGTTTTCAAGCCCGCATTCTTCTTGAATATTTTGAATCATTGACCGTAACCAAACGCATTCTCGACCTGCCTCGTATAAGGCAATCAGCTTGGCATGATTTGATGATGTTGCCGTAAGAGTTTGTTTTGTTGATCGCCATGAAATTGCAGCTCCACAATAAGTGAATACATATCCCGTTTGGGATCGTGCTTTATGTGAATCCGACAAATATCCCGCATCTGCATATCCAATTAATTTAGATTTTGTATCCTTTTGATAATATAACCCCATATGTCTAGTTCCGCAGAGATATCAAAATATGTGTTTAATTCCATTCCAATGTCTTCTGGTTGGTTTGGAACTATATCTTGCTAACACATTTACTCAAATGCAATATCGGGTCTTGTATTATTTGTAAGATATAATAATGCCCCGATTGCACTTAAAGTATGGTACTTCAGGACCAACCACTTTTTCATTATTTTCTTGCGGGCGACAATGATCATTTTCTGCATTTAGCGATCGTACGACCATTGGTGTGCTCAAATGATGAGCTTTATTCATATTGAATCTCTTTAGTACTTTTTCAACATAATTTGATTGATGGATAAATATTCCATTATTTAGATGCTCGATCTGCAGGCCGAGACAAAATTTAGTTACACCAAGGTCTTTCATTTCAAACTCATTTCTCAACAATTTTGCAATATTCTCAATCTCTTCAGGAGATCCAATAATGTTTAAATCATCAACATACACTGCAATGATTGTAAAACCTAGATTTGATCTTTTAATGAAAACACACGGACTGATTATATTATTTTTATATCCTTCTTTTAGAAGATACTCACTCAGTCGATTGTACCACATTCGGCCTGATTGTTTTAGTCCGTATAAAGATCTTCTTAATTTTATAGAGTACATTTCTCTAGGTATTGATTTATATGCTTCAGGCATTTTCAATCCTTCGAGGATTTTCATGTATATGTCACTATCAAGTGAACCATATAAATATGCTGTTATGACATCCATAAGTCGCATTTTTAGATTTTCTCTAACTGTGAGACTTATTAGAAACCTGAGAGTTATCGCATCCACTATAGGTGAATACGTCTCTTCATAATCGACTTCAGGTATTTGTGTAAAGCCTTGTGCCACTAGCCTTGCTTTATATCTCACAATCTCATTTTTCTCATTTCTTTTTATAACAAATACCCATTTGTAACCTACAGGGTTAACATCTTTGGGCGTTTGGACTACAGGTCCAAATACTTGCCTTTTTCTAATGAACTTAATTCAGCTTGTACGGCATCTTTCCATTTAGGCCAATCATTTCTATATCTACACTCTTCCAGAGTTTTTGGCACATTATCTTCTTTGTTTATAACATCGCTTGTTATAGTGAATGCAAAAATATCATTTATATATGTTTCTTCTGGAACTTGATCAACCTCTTCTAGAGTTTTATCAACTTCTTCAGAAGTTTTACCATTAATCTCTTCTGGAATTTTATCAACTTCTTCAGGAGTTCTACTATCAACCTCTTTTAGGGTTTTATTGACTTCTTCAGGAGTTTTACCATCAACCTCTTCTGGGGTTGGACCAACTGCTTTATTCTGCTCTTTCCTTTTACGTGAATTTACATCCTTAGAATCAAGTGGTCTTTCATGTTTTCTACGCACATTAGATTCATTAGATATTTTTGTAATGTCAATTCGAGCAGGTGCGTTTATAGCTGAAATATGCAATTTAGTAACTCTATTTGTATCTATAAATGCATCAGGCAATTCATTTGCAATTCTTTGCAAATTTATAATCTTTTGAACTTCGAGTTCACATTGACCACTTCGGGAGTCAAGATAAGATAACAATGAATTTCAAGTTACTTGTTTATCCAGCTTTTGTTTTCCCTTAAGTTTGAGAATATTGATTCATTAAAATGACAATCAGAAAATCTTGCTGTAAAAACATCTCCTGTTAATGGTTCTAAATATTTAATAATAGAAGGAGAGTTAAAACCAATATAAATTCCCAACCTTCTTTGAGGTCCCATTTTTGTGCGTTGTGGAGGAGAAAATGGAACATATACTGCATAACCAAATACCTTTAGATGGGACAAATTTGGTTCTCTTCCGGAGAGCAATTGTAATGGAGAATACCTATGATCTGTAGTTGGCCTTAACCTAATTAGTGCAGCAGCATGTAATATGGCATGTCCCCATGCAGCAGACGGTAAACTAGATTTCATAATTAAAGGTCTAGCAATTAATTGCAACCTTTTAATCAACGATTATGCTAGACCGTTTTGTGTATGAAATGGGCCACTGGATGTTCTACCGTAATTCCAATAGACATGCAATAATCATTAAAAGTTTGAGAAGTAAACTCTCCTGCATTATCAAGCCGGATTCTTTTAATTTGATAATCCGAAAAATTAGCTCTCAATTGGATAATTTGTGCTAATAGTCTAGCAAACGCAACATTTCTTGTTGCTAACAAACTCACATGTGACCAGCGTGTTGATGCATCAATTAACACCATAAAATATCTAAATGGTCCACATGGAGGTGTAATAGGCCCACATGTATCTCCTTGAATTCTTTCTAAAAATGAAGGAGCGCTTCAGGTCCAATTTTATTTGGAGATGGCCTAGTAATTAGTTTTTCAAGAGAGCATGCTTCGCATGTCAATTCTTTTGATAATAGGATCTTCAGGTCCTTTAGGGGATGCCCATTTGCACTTTCAATTATTCTCCTCATCATTATATTTCCTGGATGACCCAATCTGTCATGCCACAAAGTAAATAATTTTGGATCAACTAACTTCTGGTTAGTAACCATATTTGATTCTATTGTACTTATATAAGTACCATATAGTTCAGAAGACAATGCTTGCATCTTTTCCATTATAATTTTTTTGGCCATTTTTAATAGATGTGATATGAAAATATTTGCAATTTCTCTCATTCATAGTTTCAATATGATAACCATTCTTTCGAATATCTTTAAAACTTAGTAAATTTCTTCTGGATCTACTTGAATATAATGCATCTATTATTAATTTTGTTCCTTCAGGTAACAAAATACAAGCTCTTCCGAATTAAATTAGTTGTGCCAGATATAGTGTAGATATTAGTCTCACCAAGATGCAATTGTGAAAAATATTTCTTACATTTCAATATGGTATTTGTGGTTCCGCTGTCTACTAGACATATATATTCTTTACTTACCATTGCGTTACTCATTTTTCTTTAAAATAAAAGAATGCAAGAATAAATTAAAATAAACTACCTTTATTCATTTGTTTGCATCTAAAAATATAAATGTAATCTAAACTTTTATTAAACATAAACATAAGCTTCTATATTATATTTTCTCCCTAAGTAATAATATTTATTTCTTCATTCATATTCTGAAAGAAATCTGATACATCAAGATGTGTATCCATATGGCATTCATATTCGGGGTCATTTTCAGTAAAATTAGTTTTCACATTTTTCCCCTTTTTCTTGATTGAGGCTTGATAAAGCTCTACAAAATGCTTGGGCGTACGACATGTACGCAATCAATGATTTGTCATCCCACATCTGTAACAAATATCTTCATGATGTTTTCCTTTCTCATTTTTCATTAATACGTATTTAAAACAAAATACAACTTCAGGTTATTAATACCATAACTTCGAGTTATGATAAATGAAAAAGGAGATAAATTCAAGCTTTGTGAGATTTGTCATATGTACTACAAAATGAATACGTATTAATAATTTCAGATTATTAATGTCATAACTTCAGGTTATTAATGCCATAACTTCAGGTTATCAATGCCATAACTTCAGGTTACGAAAAGAGAGATAAATAAATATAAATAAAAAAAATATGTAAATTGCATAAATAAATAAATTTAAATGTATTAATAACTTCAGGTTATAATAAAATACTTATTTAATAACTTCTGGTTATTAAATTGCTTGACTGCACTATGTAAAATTTAATTTGAAATAACTTCGGGTTATATTTTCATCTAATGACCTATAATAACTTCTGGTTATTATATTGATTTTATATGAAAATTTCTAATAAAACTTCAGGTTTTTAATTGAGAATAACTGCAGGTTATTATTCATCCAGTGACCTATAATAACTGCTGGTTATTATATTAATTTTATATTAAAATTTCAAATAGAACTTCAGGTTCTAAACAATTATAATAACTTCAGGTTATTTTTATTATTATTATTATTATTATTATTATTCTATTCGAGTAATACGAACTTCAGGTTCTTGATAAACATTTAGTTTTGATAATAACTTCAGGTTATTATTCCATCATTCACTTCAAGAAATGATTCTTATAAACTAAAACAAACATAATAAAAAATTTAAATGAAATTTAACTTAATGAAATATATAATAATCAATCATATAAATTACTTACATAATAACTTTGCAACTTCTTCCGAGCAACTCGTGCTGATAACGTGTTGTAAAATTAAAATGAAGTTGCAACAAAAGTAAGTTAATAACAAGAGAGATAGAGAGAGAAATAACAGAATTTTATTCTCTTCTAATTGTGTGTTCTTTCTTGCTTTTACAAAGCCTCTATTTATAGGCTAGAAAGAGATGTTACAATAATAAAGAAGAAAATAAATGTCCATAGTAGTGGAGTAGTGGAGAAGTGGGGCAATGAATTGAACATCCACATAAATCATATTAAATTTGATTTACAACAATTTATTATTATTTATTTAGGTGGTTGGCAGATATATTAAAGCACAACTTTGTTCGTATCAAATAAGGAATTGCTGGAATGAACTCTGCTTTTATTTCAATAGAAAAACATGATTTTGCTTTTTTGATTCCATTCATTTAAAATTTTTCATTTGCGTATTTCGATAAATTTTTTTTTTCATGCATGAATCTCAATGAATTTGATGGTTGGAATCGGAAAAGCAGGACCCTGCTTTTCCATTGAAATAACAGTAGAGTCGTATCTGGAAGCTCATGTCGACCATCGACTCCTCCATTTCATTTAGTAAACAAGATACTCCTGTAGTCTTGTGTTATAGAGGGTACAAATGTCATTTCCCACATCGTTGCATTCTTTCGTCTCATTTCGCTCCCGCAATGCGGGGCAGGAACCAACTAGTGCATTTCCTCTAAGATATCTCATATTTTGCGTGACCGACGTGTCCGGTGCCTATTCGGGGATTGCGCAGGGACATTATTATAGGCACTTCGAGATTCGTACAGAACGTATTTGAACGGTTAAGATTTTCCAAAAAGTCACGCAAAATATGAGATATCTTAGAGGATGCGAATTGGGAACCACCAGGGCCTCAGAGGATGTCTATGAACACAAATCTTTATGCACCGGTATTGTATATCCTGTTAGCTAATTTCGTTATTAAGGATTTTTTTTTTCCAGTTTCCGACAGATACAAAATTGTTGGTCTATTAAGAAAGGACAAATCTATCTAAATTTCACCTGCTGACTATGTCAAAATTTTAGTAATCACATGTCAATTTCACGGGCATTTGTCGCATCTCTTTTTAGTTGTACTTATATATATATTATAGAAAACATATTTGTATTGACAATAGATTTATTTTTCATCCTATAAACTATTAAATTAGAGTAGAACTCGGGTGTTCTTAAGTTTATCAAGCTCCTTTGTGAACTCAATTCTAGAACTTATGGATTGATTTCAAATGAAAAATCCGAACCGTCGAAACTCTTCTACCTTACAAGTGATGCTAAATGCAAAAATTTTAAACTTTCGAATTAATTTAGTATAGAGTCAAGCGGTCAAATTAGAAGGTTTATAAATTAATTTTAATGCATTCATTTTTTTAACATTTTTTGATCACTTGACTCTATACAAAATTAATTCCAAAATTTAAAATTTTTGCATGGAGACGCATCACTCGTAAGATAGAAGGGTTTCAACGGTTCGGATTCATTGTTTGAAGCCAATCTGATAGGTTTTGGAGTTGAGTTCACAAAGATATTTGGTAAGAACACACTAGTTCTACTCGTTAAATTATATATTTTTTTAAACTACCTTGAGTTGGTTATGCAGAATAGCAAGAAGAGAGACTACAAAATCTTGAGGTGGTGGAAGAAAATTAAATATAACCAGAAAAAGATAAAAGACAATCAAAAGAAAATAAAAGACAATAAGAAAAAGATAAAATACAATAACAAGAAGATGAAAGACAACCACAAGAAGATAAAAGAAAATGAAGTAGAAAATGAAAAACAATAAGTATAAGATGAAAAACAACCAAAAAAATAAAAATGAAATACAACCAGTAGAAAATAAAAAAATAACAAAAAAAAGATGAAATACAACCAATAGAAAATGAAATACAATCAGATGATAAAATACAACTAGTAGAAAATGAAAGAAAGACAATGAAATAGAAAAGAAAACAACCAGTAAAAACTGAAACACATACAAAAGGAGATGAAATACAACCAGAAAAAAATCAAATACAATCAGTAGAAGATGAAAGAGAACCAGTACAAACTGAAATACAATAAGAAGAAAATGAAAGACAATGAAGTAGAAAATGATGGACAACCAATAAAATATAAAAAACAACCAGTAGGACATGAAAGACAACTAGAAAGAGGTAAAAAACAATCATACAAAGATGAAAGACAATGAAGTAAAAAAAAAAAAAGATGAAAGAGAAGAAATAAAAGACAACTAGTAGAAAATAAAATACAACTAGAAAAAGATGAAATACAACCAGTAGTAAATGAAAGATAACCAGTAGAATATGAAAGACAACCAGTACAATATGAAAGAAAACTAGAAAAAAATTAAAGACAACTAGAAGAATATGAAAGACAATCAATACAAGATAAAAAATAACTAGAAGAAGATGAAAGACAACTAGAAACAGATGAAAAACAACCAGTACAAGATAAAAAACAACTAGAAGAAGATCAAAAACCACTAGTAGAAGATTAAAGACAACAAAAAAAAGATGAAAAACAACAAATAAAAGATGAATGCCAACTACAAGAAGATGAAATACAACTAGAAAAAGATGAATACAACCAGAAAAAAGATAAAAAATATCAAGTAAAAGATGAATGACATCTAGAAGAAGATGAAATACAACTAGAAGAAGATGAATACAACCAGTAGTAGATGAAAGACAACCAGTAAAATATGAAAGACAACTGGAAGAAGATGAAAAACCACTAGTAGATGATGAAAGACAACCAGAAAGATTAAAGACAACTAGTAGAAAATGAATAACAATTAGAAGAAGATGAAAGACAACTAGTAGAACAACCAGTACTAGATGAAAAATAACTAGAAGAAGACGAAATAGAAACAGTAGTAGATGAAATACAAACAATAGAATTTGAAAGATAACTAGAAGAAGATGAAATACAACCATTAGAATACGAAGGACAACCAATACAAGATGAAAGACAAGTACAACCAGCAGAAGACGAAATACCACCAGTAGTAGATGAAAAACAACTATTAGAACATTATAGACAACCAGTAGAACATGTAAGACAATCAGTACAAGATAAAATACAACTAGATGAAAATGAGAAAAACAACTAGTAGAATATGAAAGACAACTAGAAAATGATGAAATACAACTAGTAGTAGATGAAAGAGAACCAATACAACATAAAAGACATCCAGTAGAAAATGAGAGACAACAAGTACCATATGAAAGATAACTTGAAGAATATGAAAAACAATTAGTAGAAGATCAAAGACAACTAGTAGAACAAGAAAGACAACTAGTCCATAATTAAAGATGATTAGAAAAAGATAAAAAACAACCAGTAGAAGATGAAAGACAACTAGAAGAAGATGAAAAACAACTAGAAACATATAAAAGCCAACCAGTACAAAATGAAAGACAACTATAAGAATATGAAAATCACTAGTAGGTGATGAAAGACAACTAGAAGAAAATTAAAGACAACTTGTAAAAGATGAATGACAACTAGAAGAAGTTGAAAGACAACTAGTACAAGATTAACAACAACTAGAAAAAGATGAAATCAACAAGTAGAACATGAAAAACAAGTAGTAGAACGTGAAAGACAACAAGTAGTAGATGAAAGACAACCATTAGAAATTGAAAAATAACAAATACTAGATCAAAGACAACTAGAAGAAGATGAAATACAACTATAGAAGATGGAATATAGCTACTAGTAGATGAAAGACAACCAGTAGAAAATGAAACACAACCAATAGAACACGAAAGACATCCAGTAGAATACGAATGACAAAAAAAAAAAAAAATAGAACCGGCTATTTAATGGCCGATTGAGAGAAAAATGGGACCGGCCATTAAATGGCCGGTTTAGGCATTTTAAAAAATACCCAGCTAATGTGAGTACATTTATTAATTTGTAATTATTTTTAGATATTAATAAAAATGTCGGCAATATATTGAGTGTTCAACAAATATCGCTTAGAAAAGAAATAAAAATATTCTTGCTTCTAAATTCTTCTTTTAGATTCTTCTGAAGTGTCATTCACGCACTTTTTGCCTCGTGAAAAATATCTATACCTAATTACCTGATACCAGATATTGAAATCAGTGAGGACAATCTCACTTTTGTCAAAAAAATAAAATCTATACCTAATTATCTACTGAATAAAAATATATTAAATATATCCTGATCATAAAGGTACGCATGTATTTCTGAATTTATTCATACTTAAATTTTCTTATACCTTATGAATAAAAGGTTGAACAAGCATACAATCGCTTACAAAAACATTTAAACTAAATATGAAATTTATTCAATACTATATAGAATGGGAAGTACAAACAAAATCTGAAAAGTATTTATACTTAAATTTCTCTTATACCTTATGAACAAAAGGTTGAACAAGCATACAATCGCTTACAAAAACATTTAAACTAAACATGCATGAAATTTCAATACTATATAAAGAATGGGAAGTACAAACAAAATCTGAAAAGTATTTATACCTGATACATGAAAAGATTGAAGTGCATAATATCTAGATCCTGGCATTTTGCTATGATTGAAAAAGTTTAAAATCAGTATTGATTTTCATCCATTGGATGTTGTCAATAACTTGTCATTTGATAAGTTAACGCCTGAATTAATTCTAACCGTCCGATTTGATAATATGGTTTAACTACGCTAATATGATATTTTTTCCTTTGTAAATTAAGGATCTGTTTTTTTTCTTCATTATTTGGATCATATTAAAATAAAAACAAAGAGAAAAAAAAAATGTGGCAAGTAAAAAACGGGCTGAAAATAAACAAAGCACCAAATAAATTTGCCTCCAATGCATCCTTGTTCTTTTAAATATATCCTTTTTTTATAATTTTAAGGTACACAGCCTGAATTTATTCTAACCGTTCGATTTATAATATGGTTTAACTACGCTAATATGATTTTTTTTTTATTATTTGCTTCATATTAAAAAAAAACAAAGAGAAAATTTGCCTGAAATGCATCCTTGTACTTTTAAATAATTAATAAACGGCAAATGTATGCAGTAAATGTCTTTAATATGTAAAGGTATGGCACTTCTGATAACGATATGCAATAATTCGCATAAAGAGGGTTGACATTATTTGCTCATAGTGTATTTTATCTACGAGGCAATGCACATTTTGGTCACCATCTTCCTTTTTCTTCTTAATTTCGCTTTTCTTTTAAATAAACTTAGTTTATTTAATTTTCTAACATTCAATATTTCCAATATACCATCAAAATACAAATTATCTAATTTACATAGCTGTGTTGTGCTCACCAAAGGATTTGGTGAGCATAACTCTAAAATCTATCGAATTGACTTTAAATGAGACGAATTCAAACCGTTGAAACTGATGATCTACTTCATTAGTGATGCATGTAACATGCAAAATTTTAAAATTCGAATTTATTTAGTACAAATCAAGAGGTAAATATTTGATAAAAAATGGATGCATTAAAATAACTTGTAAAACATTCTTTTTTTTTTTTGCATGTACAAAGTCATATTCTTGAGTGCTTGACTTAATACTAAATAAATTCGAAAATTTTAAAATTTTGCATGTACACACATCTCGTAAAGTAGATCGGTTTTAACAGTTTGAATTCGTCTCGTTTGAAGTTATGCTCACCAAATTCTTTATTGAGCACAACACACCCTAACTTTGCTATGTATAATTCATCATTTATCTTTGATTAAAAGCTAAAATGTTTAATTTACCTTTTTTTTTCAATGAACAAAGCCCAATACAACTTTAGGTGGAGCTAGATGTGAATCCTGTCTACCACCGAAATATTAACAGAGTAGTGGGTCCCAGTGTAAGAACCTGAAGTTGGCATCATATGACAATCGACAAATAGTACTGAATCGTGCTGGCAGATTCTCTAAGGTGCTAAGGTTAAATCCAAGTCCATCAAAGGTCCACTAAATTCATTATTTGGTCTCTTAGTACAAATTATTGGAGCCATATATAAATTATTGGAGGGACCCATATATATATAGAGTGAGGCTACGGTACTATGCATAGCACGGATTGGGTCCGTCATACGGTTCAATATTTGAGTTTTCAAAATCCTAACAGTCGATCCGAACCGTTCAACATGATTATAAAATGAATATGTACTTGCAAACCAAATTTTACATTTTTTCGATTTTTTTTACTATTTTTTTAGATAGGTAGAAAATCACTTGATCTGAAAATTCTGGACCATCCAAAAACAGTGATTTTCTACCTATCTAAAAAAATAGTAAAAAAGATCGAAAAAAATGTAAAATTTGCATTTGCAAGGACATATTCATTTTATAATCATGTTGAACGGTTCGGATCGACCGTTAGGATTTTGAAAACTCAAATATTGAGCCGTAGCGCGGACCCAACCGTGCTATGCATAGTACCGTAGCCTCACTCATATAGATATATAGAAGATAAGCAACACCTTATCTTCAGGTTATTGGAAATGAAATGAAATGATGATATATAAGTTCTGGTACCGACGCCGCAAGACCCAGATGCAGACACGATGATCAGGGTTGTGATGTTTCACTGTACGTCTTTACTGCTGCTTAGGAGAGGAACCAATTATATGCCATCCAATTCCAAATTGTAGATGGAATCGATACGTGTAAAAGATTCTGAAGATTTTAGCGGAAGTATGAGACAGAGACAGAGAATAATGAACTTTTGTATTTTGTATTGATATTGATATTTTGTCTTCATTATACAATCAAATATGATGGGTATTTATAATATCTAAACCTATTGTACCGTTAGTACTTAACATTGGTATATATCTAACGGTAACTTCCTATTACTCTTTCTATTTTACAATTTTACTCCTCTAACTATTTATATTCTCAACATATTCCCTTCCCACTTTACGGTTTGAGATTTACTCTTAGTCATTTTAAGATTCGGGCTAGCGTATGAAAGAACGGTCCGGATCCACTAATTTTAAAAAGTTCTCTTTTATGGTATGGGGAGGATGTGAATTCCTCATCATATGCAACTCACTAGTCACTCCTCTCTCTCCCTCCTCCTCTTTTGAAAAGAGAGATAGAGAATAACAACAGATTTGCACTCTTCTTGGTGACTTTAGCTCCAAAACCTATTAAATTGTATACAAATTATGAATCTAGTTAAATTGTTGAAACCGATATATTTCATGAGTGATGAGTTTACATGAAAAGTTTTTAAAATTTTAAATTAATTAAGTATAAAGTCAAGCGGTTGAAAAATGTAAAAAAAATGATTGTATTAAAATTAATTCATAAATCTTTTATTTTTTACCGCTTGACTTTAATTTATACTAAATTAATTCGAAAATTAAAAAAAATTACATGTAAACACATTATTCGTGAAATAGATCGGTTAAACAGTTTGAATTTATTGTTTGAAGTCAATTCGATAGTTTTACTTATATTTATGATATAAAGTCGAAATATATATCTATTATATGGCACTTTTCTATTGGTTTTGTTTGAACGCCTCCACAGAGATGAATTTTTGACTATATATATTTATTATCGATAGTTTTGGTACTAGCTATTACTGATATAGTGATATAGTCAACACAAGCGACATTATTAATTAAGCAAGACGCCAAGACTTTATAATTCCATCTTAAAAACTAAGCCACGCAAGCAAGTTTGCAAATTGAAAATGAAAAACGACAGGTATAAATAAATTTTTTTAATCAATATATCTGTTAGTAGCAATTGCTGTCAACCTTAAAAAAAAAACTAAAATGCTTTTATTGGGGAATTCAGATCCAGTGCAATACCTAACTGAGTACAATGAGATCTGAGTAAGTTTTAATCTGGCACGAATCTCAAACGGATTTCGTGTATCTAAATAGATATTGTATTACTTTTTAAGTCTGGCTAGAAATATTGTACTCAGTTCATTAAGGGTGTTAGAACATCACATGGGGGATTAAATTTTATGTGGAGTTAAGGAGCACTTGTTCGGTAGAATCGGAATAAGAAAAAAGTGCTAAGGAAGTAAAAAGAAGGTGTAAGGAGGTTTAATCCAAAAGAAATGGTACCTTAAGAATTGGGACAAGAGAAGTTTAAGCCTAAAAATTTAGATAAAAAGAGCAAAAGTTAATCCTCACTAAGGAGAGATTGTTTGTAACGGATTAAACTTCTAAAATGTCTAAAGAAGATATAAAAAGTTTTAAGAAGAGATTGCCGAACACCCACATTAGAACTAGTAGCCTCTGAAATCAAAATATGTTTTCATCAACTTTTAATTGAAAGAAAGAGTTGGAGGAAGTAGAAGTGTCAATGAATAAGGTATGAATCGGATAGAGACATTTTGTCATATTGGTACTCATTTCAAATAATCTTATTTGTATTTTGTTTTTATCCGTGAAATATTAATTTATTCTTACAAAATATACTCTTACCCATTAAGACCTTATAACATATATTTTAATGTGGATATATGATTCTACAAATAACAAAAACTAAAGATGGGGAATTATTCCTACAAAAGTAGCATTAAAATTATCTTCCAGAGAAACCCTTTCTTCTTCTTCACTCTTGCAAATAATCACAGTAGCTTCCAAGGTTTTATTAATTGTGCAGAACCCTATATTTCTCCTTTTATTTATACTACTACTGCCTTTATTAAAATTTGACAATAAGGACTAATGACCATACTTGCAAATCTGACCCAAAGAAACTACTAATCATACTCTAGTGCTCAATATAAATTATTGGAGGGAACTACAACAATTGTGTCCATTTTTTTTTTGATAAAAAGACCTAAACCCGTTTCATTAAAGAAATTGTTAACTTACAACCATAGGAACATAGTTCACATACTTCTCAGTGTATATAATATGACCCTGACACAACAAAATCATCAGTTGTTTACAACCTGGAAACGCAAAGAATTGTTCAACTACATTATCTAAATCATCATAAGTTCTAAGCCACACACATTTTGTCTACTGGATCAGCTACTGGCAATCATTTTCTTTACTTGTTTGCACTTTCTCTTTACTTTTCTTTATTTTGCAAGCTCAAATTTATTGAGCTACTTGTATCTTTATTTAAAAACTGGGATATACATCTCATGTAACCTTGTATCTTTATTTTTCATCAAAAGTTCTAAGCCACACACATTGAGAGCTGAGTAAGATCTTTCAACAACAAAAACAGGCACATGCCACATAGCACTACCTGGTTGTCTTCATGGGGCAAGAGTCTTGTCTCCTTCATACAACAACATCTGATAGTGATTAAGGTGCCAGCTGTCAATGAGAATAGCATTCAGATCTTCTGAAAGCCATAACGCAGTAACTAGACTCTTGAACCCTGATGACTTATTATGAGAAGACAAAAGATGCAATCAAATTTTTTAAAGACAACTTTTATTTCATTTTTGAATTAGTTGATCAAGTATTACAAAAGATGTAATTTTTACTTTTTTTTTTTTTCTGCCCAATACCCATTGAGCAATTCCATACTTTTTTGACTCTTTTGATTATATCTTATTTTAAATTCATCAATAAAATATAAAATTAGAGGCTTAATACCTATCTTATTTAAAAATAAAAATAATAATAACTAGAACAATATGGATAACTTCATTAATTCAAACCAGACTAAATTGATTTATTCTCAAACTTTAACCTTAGGCTGTGCACCACAATGAGCTCATTAAAGGAAATGGAAGGGAAGAGAATAGGTAGTCATTTCACCTCCTCTACACCTCAAATTGCAGGTAACAAAATCTTCAAAGTTTTGATCAAGTTTTATACATATTTCACCTCCTCTCCCTTTCTCTCCCATCCATTCACCTCCGAAATTAACTGTTCTGTTCTGGAGTAAGTAAACGACCCTGGTCAGATCCGGTCAGGACTCAGTTTTCCTCCCCTCCCTTCTCTTTCCCTCGCGTACCTCCTTCTGGACTAGACCCTTAATATCGAAAGGTCCAATGCCGAAAACAATTAACGCAATGTCTATGTTACCTACAGGTTTCAAATTAAAAAAAAATGCAATGTCTAAGTCGGGGTTCTATGCTGTACCCTAATTTTGAGATTTTTGTTAATAAATCTGAAGGAAGAATATTTTGATTAATATTTTTAAAAATAGGATATTTCATAAAATTTCGCTTGATTTATTCTTTGTTGTTATATATTTGCAATAATTTTTTCCTGTTGTTAATAAATTAAAATAATTGTTTGATGTTTAAAAAAACATGGTATTTCATATTCTTTGCTATATATCATGTGCAATGATATTTCTTTTTTCATAAAAATAAAATTAGTTAATGAATTTGATCTTTTCTGAAAAAATCATATATATTAGCATTACAAAAGTTTTAGGATAATTTGATTGTCTTATGAAATTTAATATTTGAAAAAAACTAAAAGTTGAAAAACATATATCTCACAAATCAATAATCTTGAGGTCTCATATATAACACTACCCATTTAAAGTTTTTTATGTGAATGAAGTAAAGAAAAGAATCTATATGTACGAACAAACTTTATTATATTACCATTACAAGCAATTTCAAAGTGGGAATTTACAGCTGTCTTTAGATTTGACTGTCCACTAAATCCGATCAAATATTACAACTCACGAGACCACCTTAATTTGATCTTCCAATTGGACAACCCACCACAACTCCAGATTCTTCTCTTCCAGTAAGGCACTGATTACGACGTTCCAACTCCACCTAGGGTCCAGATACGTATCAGATACGAATACACATTCGATAGAGTCCTGATATGTGTTTGATACGCTAGCTAGCGTATCAGCTTACGTGTCGTATCCTATACACCCTCAATACTCCACCAATACGTCCCTATACTTTTCGATACGCCATAGATACCTGTTTGATACGCCAGCTAGCGTATCAGCTTACGTAGTGTATCCTATACACCCTTGATACTCCACCAATACGTCCCGATACTTTTCGATACGCCACAGATACCTGTCTACAGTGTGAAATCCCGTGGACCATGCCCATACATCATGCGACTTAGGTGTACCGTGAGCTGCGCAAACACCCAAAAAATTGCCCATTTTGCTAACAGTGTGAATCAAACCATGAAGCTGTCAGTTGAGAACCAAAGTATCTAGGAGTAGAACTAGGGTGAGCTGTGCTCACCAACGGTTTTGGTGAGCACACCTCCAAAAAACCGGTTTTCAAAGTTCAAATAGTCGATTCGAACCTTCCAACGTGTTCTTCATATTAATATGTGCTTGGAGACCAAATTTTACATTTTTTGGAAATTTTTTACTATTTTTTTAGAATTTTTGAAAATCATCAGCTTTTCATTAAATAAAAAAAAAATTCAAAAAACATTGATTTTCAAAAATTCTAAAAAAATAGTAAAAAATTTCCAAAAAATGTAAAATTTGGTCTCCAAGCACATATTAATATGAAGAACACGTTGGAAGGTTCGAATCGACTATTTGAACTTTGAAAATGCGGTTTTTGGAGGTGTGCTCACCAAAACCGTTGGTGAGCACAGCTCACCCTAGTTCTACTCAAGTATCTAGTATCTACCACGTGCAACACTAGCTAGCCTTTGTTATTAAAATATGTAATTATGGAATAATATAAGTGCTGAATTAATAATATAATTAAAATAATAAAATATAATATATATAATAGCCGTACCGTATCCTAAATTTTTAAAAATTACCATATCAGTAACCGTACCATCGTACCAGTTTCCCTGCAACATAGCTGATTATAATAAAAAAAAAACCTGGTCCCGGACTGGAATCAAATTTTGGTCGAGTCGGGATCTTGTGTGCTACAAACGGTATGTACTACCATATAAGTGATCATCAATTGAAATTGAATACTATAACACCTTTTTGTGGGGATCCTGTTGCCCAAGTAGTCAAAGAGTTCACCTTATAGCGTACTCCAGATAATAGCTTATTAAAAAAAATGAAGGGATGAAAGAGGAGGAGAGCAGACAAATGATTTCATCTTCTCTACATCTCTAAATTGGAAGTGACAAAATTATTAAAATTTTGCTTAAAGTTTTATATATATTTCACCTCCTCTTTCATCTCAAATTCGGTGAGAGCTCAGTTTCCCTCTGCTCCCCTCCGTTTCCCTCATGTACCTCCTTGTGGACCACGCCCTTAATTGCAAAATGCAAATAATAAAGAGGAGAGTCCAAATGGCTCCATTAATTGATTGTGCATCCATTATGTTTCTATTTTTAGAACTGCAATAACTTAAAGTTAAAACTTAAATGACAAAATAATATTGTAAGATATGATCTATAACATTTATTTTTATGTATACGTAAAAGATCATGACATTTCAATTTTATTTTGATTAGTATCAAGAGCTTCAAAAATATACCTATGTGGATAAAATATGAACATTGATTTGTATAAAATCAAAATTGAGAAGTGATAATTTTCTATCTACATGTATGTAGAAAATAATATAGATCACATTCAACAATTTTGTTTTGACGTATAAATTTGAAAAATTTCGTTATGAAAAATTAAATAGTGGAGACGTGATGAAAACACACAAAAGAAAATATAAATTCTACTTCTGATCATACTGATCATGGTTACACTTGGGTCTGTTAATATGTTCCAAGAAAAATCCGACATCAATTTGAGGCAATAAAAAGTTGCTCAATACAATAACAACACCAATCGCATCCGCACATGTGAATCATCTCGGCCTCAATTACAAATTTATGTGCCAAAAGAGCACGTAGTTCCAAAACCCTACAGGCTGCACCATCCTATCCTTTCCTTTCTCTTCCTCCTTTCTCTCTTTTTAAACTTCTCATCTCCTTTCTCCATCCTTTAATCTCTCTTATGCTACTACATTGTACTAAAATTTCTCGCCATGGATACACTGCGCACATCGTTGAAACCGAAACTGTACGACTGCCAGCAGCAGAAGCTTCCCACCCTCCCCGAGCATGATCAACACGAGGTAGTCGTGAAGATAGATAGCAACAGCCAGAACCCCGTCGAGACCACTACGGAAGCCACCGCCTCTTCTCCGAAATCCCGAGTGTGGAGAGAAAGCAGTTATAACTTCTCGGAAGAAGGTGGAGTTGGCAATGGCGGGTTCACCTTTGATAGTAGCCCTACTGAGAGAGATGCCACCGGTGTCACAATGTCGCCAGAAGTGGACCTCGAGATGGACTTGTTGAACAAGGGTCCTTCTCTTGGTTCCGAATCAAAGGAGCATCGCATTTCGTCGCAAGATGCCTTGGAAGAGTCGCTTCCGCGTGAATGGAATGATAGGTCTTCCTCCTCATCTGACGAGAAGAATATGAACCGTCATCGTGCTGGCAGTGGTGACGGTGAAGTTATCCGTTGCACATCCAATTCATCAATCAGCCAATCATCTTCTCTGCTTCGGGCGAAGACCCAGTCTCGTTTAATGGATCCAGCACCACTGAACCTCCCATCACCCGTTAAAACCCCCGACCCGGACAGGAGATCGTGCCAGTCACCAGTGCGCAGATCAGAGACAATGGGTGGGAAATCAGGCCCCACTGATGAGGATGATGATGACCCCCTCATGGATTCTGACATACCCGATGAATTGATGAAAAAAAAATTTGACACATGGACCATCTTACAATCACTTAGTCTGATACTAATAATTGCAGCATTGGTGTGCAGCCTAGTGATTCCCCGGCTAACGAGGCAAACCGTTCGGAGTCTCCATCTGTGGAAATGGGTTGTGCTAGTCTTGACTCTTGTATGCGGCCGGCTCATCTCCGGCTGGTTTGTTCGTGTGGCCGTGTTCCTCATTAAACAAAATTTTGTACTGAGGAAGAAAGTGTTGTACTTTGTTTACAGCGTCAAGAGTGCTGTACAAAATTGTCTTTGGTTCAGCCTTCTTCTCATTTCATGGCACTATTTCTTCGATCAGAAAACCTCCCACAGCCGCGTCTTGCCTTATGTTAGCAAGACCCTTCTCTGCCTCCTTGTCGCCACTGTCCTATGCCTTATGAAAACACTGCTTCTCAAAGTATAAATTCTCAGTAATTTAAATTCTTTAGTTTTTATTTTGATAACTTAATTCATGAGTGAAATTAGTAATTTACTTAAATACCATTTTTAGATACTAAACTACCCAATGAATTTTATCTAATCACAAAGAATGTACTTAGAAAGCAATTCATATCTTATATTCTACTGCTAACAACTGATTTTGTGGTTATTAAATTAGGTACTGTCGGCCTCCTTTCATGTCAGCACATACTTCGATCGGATCCAAGAAGCCCTTTTCAACCAATACGTGGTAGAGACGCTTTCTGGGCCGCCTGTTTGTGAAGATATCCAGACAATGGTTGAAGTTCAGAGGCTTCGAAAGGCCGGTGCAACAATGCTGAGCGATCACCAGGCGACGACGCTACCTGCTAAGAACAAGTGCCAAAACAAGTGCCAAATAGGTAAAGGCATCCACCTCTCAAGGCCATTGTCAGGAAACAAAAGAGAAGAAGGTATCACCATTGAGCAGCTGCATAAGATGAACCAGAGGAACATATCTGCGTGGAACATGAAACGATTAATTCGGATTGTGAGGTATGGAGCTTTGACTACGCTGGACAAGCGGACCCCACTAATAGCTGCAGAGACGGAGGAGAATTCCTCGACACATATACTCAGCGAGCAAGAGGCCAAAATTGCTGCCAGGAAGGTTTTTTCTAATGTGGCCAAGCCTGGTGCCAAGTGAGTTTTAAAATTCTTTTAATTACCAAGTTTCTCATACTTTAAATGGTGTCGAGTCATTCAGGTTGGATCAATATTGAGTTTTATTATATGGGTCTTGGTGCATCCAAATTCTCAGCTTTTTGAGTTTCTGGTTGGTCGGATTGGCAATTGGGTTAATTAGTATGTAGGGTAAGATACTGTTAGGGGTGGCACTTTGATTAGACCCGCATTTCAGTGTTAGTACTCAGCAGTTGTTTTGTTCCTTCCTGAACTGACTACAGAGCTATCATTTTACTATTTTCCACCTTTTGTATTCCTCCAATCTATATTAGAGTGGCCTAATTTTGTAAAAGTTGCAAGTTGTTCTAGATGATAGGAATTAATTGAATTTTTATATATAACCAAATTGGAAATTTATGCTTTATTGAAGACCTGTAATTTTACTTGAATTTTGAGTTTAAAATGGAGATATATATAATGGCTTAATTTCAGTAAAATTCAAATTTGAAGTCAATGGTTGAGGCTGGTGTTGACCAAATTATGTATTGTTTCTTTACTAATAGATAGCATGTGGCACTGCTAGGTACATTTACTACCAAGATCTCTTGCGTTTTATGAGGCAAGAAGAGGCAACAAAAACAATGAATCTTTTCGAAGGAGCACATGAACACAGACGAATTAGCAAAGGGGCACTGAAATACTGGGCGGTAGTGGCTTCTGCTAATTCTTTTTTATCAATCTATATCTCTTAGCGGTTACATTTATTTAACACCAATTTGCTTATACGCACTGCAGGTGAATGCATTTAGAGAGCGCAAGGCTCTTGCTTTGACACTTAACGACACAAAAACAGCTGTGAATAAACTTCACCAGATAGTAAATGTGGTTGTGGGAGTAATTGTCTTTGTTCTCTGGCTTCTGATTTTGGGAATAGCTACAACACAATTCTTTGTTTTCCTTAGCTCCCAGCTTGTACTGGCAGTGTTCGTTTTTGGGAACACTTTGAAGACATTATTTGAAGCACTTATTTTTTTGTTTGTGATGCATCCCTTTGATGTCGGTGACCGATGTGAGATTGATAAAGTTCAGGTAAAAAGATTATTTTTTCTGGCAATTTTTTCTCAACTTCTTGTTGTTATTTTTATATATTATTATTTATTGCGTATCTTGGCTGTTTCTATCTAGAAGGAATTAGAGAATGAACACGTTATGTTAAAACTAACACATTTTTTTATTTTGAAGCACATTTTGTGAGACTAACCTTTGAAAATATTAATGAATTTACGTGGTTATTCTGATATTAGGTTGTTGTTGAGGAGATGAATATCATGTCAACAGTCTTTTTGAGAGATGATAACTTGAAGATCTACTATCCTAACAGCGTTCTTGCCACCAAACCAATAAGCAACTACTACCGAAGCCCCGACATGGGAGATGCTATTGACTTCGCCATTCATGTCAACACGCCATTAGAGAAGATTGCAAAAATGAAGGAGAGAATAATCCAGTTAAGCATTTTTTTTATTTTACCTTTCATTTTAGTTTGTGATGCTTGAGTGGGGTAAATCATATTAACCTGAAATTTAAATAGGTTCATGGAGAACAAAAAGGAGCATTGGTATCCGGGCCCGATGGTCGTATTGAGAGATGTTGAAGACAGTAATAAATTGACTGTATCAATTTGGATGCGGCAACGAATCAACTACCAAGACATGGGAATGAGGTTTGAGAGGAGAGAGCTAGTGTTACAAGAGATGATTCGGGTTCTTAGGGAACTTGAAATCGAGTACCGCATGATACCTGTTGATGTGAATGTTCGCAATTTGCCCCCTGTAAACTCAGCACGGTTACCTTCCACTTGGTCCCTGTAAAGAGGAGGTTCAGGTATATGAATAGTTTTGTTCATGCTCTAAATCTAGACTTTCTGCTGATGATGCGTAGTAAATTTCGTTGTAAATATTAATTGAAATAAAATTAATTTTGGTTTGAGCTTAAATTACTTTAGCTGAGTTGTATTGCGTAACCCTTTATCTCTATAGAGCTCTATGATCTTTTTTGCATTCTTGTCTGGTACATAATTAGATTAGATTATAAGATGTGACATGATATTTCAGAAAATATATATAGATGGTGAGGAATTTGGACATGTTCGATAGCGCCATCATAGGTGCACATCCCCTTGCCTTGTCTTGGAGTTTCACAAGGCTCTAATTTATTCCGTGAGACGTCCATCTTGCCTACATACATACATATATATATATATATATATATATATATATAGAGTAGAACTAGGGTGCTCCTAAGCTCACCAAGCCCTTCGTGAGCGCGGCTCTAAAACCTATCAAATTGACTTCAAACGACATTTCCAAACCGTTAGATGTTCAATCTATATCAAAATCTACTTGGAGACCAAATTTTACATTTTTTGGAATTTTTTTACTATTTATTAAGATGGTTTGAAAATCGCTGTTTTTATTAAAATTCTGCACCATTGAAAAACAGCGATTTTCAAACCATCTTAATAAATAGTAAAAAAATTCCAAAAAATGTAAAATTTGGTCTCCAAGTAGATTTTAATATAGATTGAACATCTAACGGTTTGAAAATATCGTTTGAAGTCAATTTGATAGGTTTTAGAGCCGCGCTCACGGAAGGGCTTGGTGAGCTTAGGAGCACCCTAGTTCTACTCTATATATATATATATATGAGGAGGGTTCAAATGCCTCAATTTTTGATGCCTCCATCATGCCTCCATTTTTTAAAACTTTAATAACTCAAAATTTAAAACTTAAAAGTCAAAATAAAACCGTTGGATATGATCTACATCATTTTATCTATGCACGTGTAAAAAATTATGACATTTCAATTTTGTTTTGGTTGTCATCAAGAGCTTGTAAAAAAACGTACTAATGTAGATAATTTCTAGACGTTGATTTTTCAACTTATTGATTCACATAAAAACAAAATCAAAATGTGATAATTTTGTATGAGCACATAGATAAAATGATGTAGATCATATCTAACGGTTTTATTTTGACTTTTAAGTTTTAAATTTTGAGTTATTAAAGTTTTAAAAATGGAGGCATGGTGGAGGCATGAAAAATGGAGGCATTGGAACCCTCCTCTATATATATATACCACGTCAAATATTGATTGGCAGGTAATTTTTTTTTTCTACCACAAGCCCGTAGAAAGTAAATTTCATAAGAATCTTTATACAGATTTGCTTCTCAGCACTAGTAAATGTCTGCACTCTGCACTTTAAGTACTATTTTATGAATAGAAAGCTGATACCGTCGTAAGTAAAAGAAAGCTTGTACATTTGTATCATGCAAGGATACTTGCGAGAATAGTGCAATTGGAATTAATAGATGAGAATAGAGATAAAATAGTGATTTTCGAATTAGTGAGAAAATGTGGTGCTATTCGGATTAGTAAAAATGTTATTTGGATTGTACATTTGAAATAGTGAATAGTTGTAACGTACGTAACTCTCTTGGGAGTGAGATAACAGACGGCTAATGAAGAGAAAAAATAGGCAAGGTCTCAAACAAATTGCCACGATGTGGAGATGGCAGAAGCGACGTCAACTTTTTCAGATCAGGACTGTGTTGGTGGAAATCCGAGAAAGAAATATTTGTTTACTCTTTTCTTTTTTGAAAAAAAGAAATAATGATTTCTTGTAACCCCTCTTGCGCGCGAGATAGCGGAGGGTTAAGGAAGAGAAAAGATATGCAAATGGGGTCTCAAATAAATTGTCACAATATGGATATAACATAAGTAATATCAACTTCATCAGATCGGAGCTGTGTTGGCAGAAATATGAAACGAATGAATTAGTATTGTTCTCAGACAGCTCTCCTCAACGTGCTAAAACACACTCTGGCTCATCCAACAATGCAGTTTACAATTGCCTGAGATTGCTTGGTACTACTAGAAGCTGCCAGAAACAATAATATATGTAGATTAACTACCATCATGGGGGGCGGTAGAGACAGTAACAAGGGGGAAATAACACTGCTAAAAGCTCCAAGAAAAGCGGTCAGAGAACCTCATGATTTTCTGGCAAATTGGGCAAGGACTGGTCAACAATTCACATGTTCAAATGGAGAAGCAAGCACCCTTAATTTTTAATGTGTTAACACAGTGAGACTCAGATTTCTTTTGTTGGGCATGAGCAGAAATTTTGTAGGAACTGTAGCTTTCAGATTGCATGTACACACATTGCTATGCTTTATATTAATGTGACGCCTGCGGGTTTTTCTTAAAAATCATTTTTGTTACTACATACTTTCATCATTAATTAAAGAATTGTAAATTATTAATATGCAAAGAATGCATATGATATACATGTATACAACATAACTCTTACTATAACACTGTGTAAAGGGATGAGGAGCTCGCGGGAAAATGAGCTCAACCATACACACACAGTTACACAGTTAGTAATGAATCATGTACGATTAAGATCAATTATACATTTCTTTTAGTTGAACCGTGTATATATATAATACAATTTTTTACACAGTTTCCTAGATTTAACCGTGTATGGCTAAGGTCTAGCTAGGGTTTTTTGTATAATTCATCTGTTTATTTGTACGCTTTATCCTTTATGTGGACTGTGTGTGAATGTGTATTTGTTCCTAATATATAAGCATTTCAAGCTTTCTTCCTGCGCCGTAAATGCAAGTACACATCATAAATTTAATTTCTTCTACTATCTCATTAATGCTTACGCGCACAACTTATACTCTCTGATTTATTACTAGCTAGCTACTATTGATCAGCTGCAGAGCGAGGCCTCCTTAATCAGTTTCTTCACCCGACCATGTTGATTACCTGCAGATCTATGTCTCATTTTGATCAGATAAGGTTCGATTATTATTTATACATATATAATTTGCTGTTTTTTGGTTATGATATAACTTTATGCATATTTGGTAGTATTATTAATTGTATTGTCATCTAAATAACCAATCATTTTGTATGCCTCTATGTCCATACCCGTTCGTAATTAATCCAATGGAGATTAATTTTGAATAGTTTTCGTTTTGGAACTGCCCTTTAAATACTTTGTCTCATTTAGAATGTGAATACGTATCAAAGGATTTAGTATTAAGGAAAATTTGGTAGTATTTTCCTTATTACTCTTACCGGTATGTGGGTCGTACGCATACTTGGGGAGTTTTGGGAAAATGATATGAAATTTTTCTTAAATACTAAATCCACTAATACGTATTCACTACTGATACAAAGTATGTAAAGAGTGAGTTAGAATTGTGAACCGGCCATGTGTAAGCCCTAAATAAAAAACTTAGTGATTTCTAATCATACATTAAATTCAAATTTTATATAACAGATAGAGTCTCCTTGTACTTGGATGTATGAAATTTTATATGATGTACATGAATGCGAAAGAAAGTGCATCAATAGTATGCAAAGCACCGCGGTACAAACGAAGGGTCATAAACGGTAAGATGAAAAATGGAACTTTGGCTAAAATGGTGTGGTATTTGCCCAACATACCTAGATTAAAAACGGTTATTTACAAATCTCAAAGATGTAAATTTGTTGTGTTGGCATGATGAAAAGCGAAAAGATGACGGTTTCATTAATAATAAATCCGTATTTGGATATTTGTACAAAACATACACGGTTTCTAAACTATTAACCGTGTATCAAGGCCACTAATCGTACACGGTACAGTAATAATAAACAGTGTACAAATATTGGTGACTTTAGTACATGGTTTGGTTTTAAATGACCGTGTGGCTATATATGTACGAGTTTTTTAGCGCAAGCGCCTCCTCCCATATATACACACTGTTAATGTGGAATTTTTTGCATCTATGTATGATATGCCATGTATGTATGGTTAACGTTTTTGTAGTAGTGTCTGTTATTTTTATTCATTATCTGCTTCATATTTAATAAAAAAATATAAAGAAAAAAAATATTGCAAATAAAAAAAACGGTCTAAAAATAAAAAATCACCAAATAAATTTGCCTAATCCTAATATTTTAAATAATTAATATACGACAATTTTAGGCAGTAAATGTCTTTAATCTGTAAAGGTGCATTTCCGACATAAGAAAATATCATGAATTGATAACGATATGCAATAATTCGGATTTAGTTGGAATCGCCATTAGGCCTTAATGCATGAAAGAGGGTGCCAAAAGCTTAATATAATGTGATCTTAACCCTTAGTGGGTTTTATCTATAAGGCAATAATGCACATTTTGATCACCATCTTCGTCCTTTCTCTTCTTTCACTTTCCTTTTAAATGAGCTTAGTTTATTTAATCTATAATATGCAAAATCGTACTGAAAAATTTGGAGTATAATTCATCATTTATCCATCATGATCCACTAAATTCATTATTAGGTCTTATAGCACTACTACAGAAAAAGAGATTGCACACGGATATAACTGGAGGAGCTACACGGATTTCCTATCGTGTAGGAGATGAGGGTGTATGAATAGGTAAATAATTACACACGGATATTTACCCGTGTGCATTATAACGCTTTCTACACGGATTACTTTATAAACAGCTTTGTACAAACACCTACCTGTGGCGCTCTCCATTTAACCGAGCTAAACGGATATTACGTAAACGTCCGTGTACGACTACTCTTTCTACACGGACATTTAATTTAATATCCATGTAGCTTACTCTTTCTACACGGACTTTTAATTTTATATCCGTGTAGCTCTCTTAACTATCATACACGCACAAATATAAAATAATCCGTGTAGCTCTCTAAACTCGTTCTACACGGACTTTGGTTAAACATCCGTGTAGCATTACTCTTTCTTCACGGACGTTTAATTTCATATCCGTGTAGCTCTCTTAACTATCATACATTTAATTTCTTCTACTATCTCATTAATGCTTACGCGCACAACTTATACTCTCTGATTTATTACTAGCTAGCTACTATTGATCAGCTGCAGAGCGAGGCCTCCTTAATCAGTTTCTTCACCCGACCATATTGATTACCTGCAGATCTCTGTCTCATTTTGATCAGATAAGGTTAGATTATTATTTATTCATATATCATTTGCTGTTTTTTGGTTATGATATAACTTTATGCTTTTTGGTAGTATTATTAATTGTATTGTCATCTAAATAACCGATGATTTTGTATGCCTCTAGGTCCATACCCGTTCATAATTAATCCAATAGGAATTAATTTCGAATAGTTTTCGTTTCGGAACTGCCTTTTTAATACTATGTCTCATTTAGGATGTGAATATGTATCAAAGGATTTAGTATTTAAGGAAAATTTGGTAGTATTTTTTCCTTATTGCTCTTACCGGTATGTGGGTCGTACGCATACTTGGGGAGTTATGGGGAAATGATATCAAATTTTTCTTAAATACTAACTCCGCTAATACGTATTCACTACTGAGACAAAGTATGTAAAGAGTGGGTTAGAATTGTGAACCGGCCATGTGTAAGCCCTAAATAAAAAACATGCTGATTTCTAATCATACATTAAATTCAAATTTTATATAACAGATAGTCTCCTTATACTTGATGTATGAAATTTCACGTATGAAATTTTATATGATGTACATGAATGCGAAAGAAATTGCATCAATAGTATGCAAAGCACCGCGGTACAAACGGAGGGTCATAAACGGTAAGATGAAAAATGGAACTCTGGCTAAAATGGTGTGGTATTTGCCCAACATACATAGATTGAAAACGGTTATTTACAAATTTAAAAGATGTAAAATTGTTGTGTTGGCCGGATGAAAAGCGAAAAGATGACGGTTTCATTAATAATAAATCCGTATTTGGATATTTGTATAAAACATACACGGTTTCTGAACTATTAACCGTGTATCAAGGCCACTAGTTGTACACGGTTCATTAATAATAAATAGTGTACAAATATTGGTGACTTTAGTACATGGTTTTGTTTTAAATGACCGTGTGGGTATATATGTATGAGTTTTTTATCGCGCAAGCGCCACCTCCCATACACACTGTTAATGTGGAATTTTTTGCATCTGTTTATGATATGCCATGTATGTATGGTTAACGTTTTTGTAGTAGTGTCTATTATTTTTATTCATTATTTGCTTCATATATAGTAAAAAAATATAAAGAAAAAAATATTGCAAAAAAAAAAAAAACGGTCTAAAAATAAAAAATCACCAAATAAATTTGCCTAATCCTTATGCTTTCAAATAATTAATATACGACAATTTTAGGCAGTAAATGTCTTTAATCTTTAAAGGTGCATTTCCGACATAAGAAAATATCATGAATTGATAACGATATGCAATAATTCAGATTTAGTTGGAATCGTGTACATTAGGCCTTAATGCATGAAAGAGGGTGCCAAAAGCTTAATATAATGTTATCTTAACCCTTAGTGGGTTTTATCTATAAGGCAATAATGCATAAAAGAGGGTGTCAGCTGCCAAAAGCTTAGTATCCGACGGAGCTGGAGACTGGGACAACCAAATATCATGAGAGAGACTCGGGATCGGAACAATGTTGTTTGGGCAGCCGATGTCTGGGCTTTGTGGCGGGAGAGAAATAGGTGATTCTTCTCCAATAAAAAGAAACCGGTGACTTTATTAAATAATGATACGGTACTTGACATTGTTTTTTGGCTGCAAAGCGGATAGACACAGCAGCGGGTGCATAGTAGGGCACGGTGGCGCATACTGTACTCTCCTGGAAGCGATCATGGATAGCTAGAGAATTCCTATTACGGTTTATTACGGTTTATTACGGTTTATTACTGTTTATTAGTGTGTTTTTTATGTTCTTTACATTCCATTTCCTTTTTTGAACATTGGGTTCACTTTTGTAAATAACTTTTTATATATACCAATTCAATTGTTGACGGCACTTCGCTGCCAACCTTCACAAAAAAAAAAAATAATGCACATTTTGATCACCATCTTCCTTTTTCTTTCACTTTCGTTTTAAATGAGCTTAGTTTACTTAATCTATATATAACATGCAAAATCGTACTGAAAAATTTGGAGTATAATTCATCATTTATCCATCATGATCCACTAAATTCATTATTAGGTCTTATAGTACAAATTGGAGGGACCCTAAGCAACACCTTGCTTATTCGAAAACAAGGATCTAATTTTTGTTTATTTTATTCATTTGAAGGATTGTTACAGAAAAAAGGTTCAGCCACCTTTATTATAAAAATGAAAAAAAGATAAAATTAACTACAGGACATCGAAGGTGACCAGCCACCTTTATTCTAGAAAAATAAAGTTTTATTTTAAACGCGAAAATTTAATTTTTTTAAAACCCTCTTAATTAACAACATATAAGCAAAAAAAACCTAAAAAGCTGCTAGAATCAAACATAATGACTTAAAATCAATGTAGAATCCTCAATTGCATTATGACCTCATCCACCAAATTGTCCAAGTGTTTTATCTTTCCTATGAACGAATTACATTGTGATGGATCGATATCACTTCCGCTTGCTTTCGATCTCTGTTCTTAGTTGTTAACCATTTTAATAGACCTTCATGCATCCTTTAATTTTGTTCTGAAGTTTATTCTTTGGTATGGAAAAAATGACCGAGAACATTATGTTGTGATGGATATCATAAACTTTAAATTGAAAGAAAGAATTGGAGGAGAAGGAGTGTCAATATATACTAATGGGTCCGAGGCATTTTTGTATTCGTATTATTCTAAAGTGTCTTATTTATATGATCCTGATAAGTACTAGTTTTATTCTTATCATACATATATCCACTAAGAAGATCAACGAATAACAAATTAATAACAAATAATTATCAAATGAATTGATAGCTTAACTATACAATTTAACTTAAAAATATAACAAATATATACATTTAACACATTTATGTAATATCATTAAATATAGTAAATTCAAATTATTCAATCCGCTATTTTCAAAATTATAAATTTTTAATAAATGAAATGATATAAGATGTTGCATAAATCAGTTGACAACAATTGCTAGTGAAAAACTAATATAAAATATTGGAGGGACCAAAAGACCAACAACACCTTACTAAATGGAAATATTGATGGAGTACAACTAGGATGTTCTTAAGCTCATTATGTCTCTTGATGAGAACAAAATCGACTGCAATTAATCTTAATTCCTCTTTATCTCTCTCCTCTTTCTATCCCTCTCTCTCATTTTTTTTGAAGAGAGATAGAGAGAAAAAGGGATAGTAGGTTGGTGTTATTCTGTTGAGAGAATAATAGCAGATTTGCACCTTTTTTGGTGTGCTTAGCTCTAAAATTTATTAAATTGTCTTCAAAATGAATTTAAATTATTGAAACCTATATAGCTACTCATGAGTAATAGGTTTACATGTAAAGTTTTTAAAATTTTGAATTAATTAAGTACAAAGTAAAGCAATTAAAAAATGTTATACTAAACTAATTTTAAAATTTTAAAAATTTGTATGTAAAATTGTATCACTCGTTAAGTAGATCGATTTCAAAAATTTTAATTCGTGGTCAAGTAAATTCGATTTTATTACTCCTATTTATCATATAAATCCAAAATTTTCATGTACCAACACTACTACAAAAAACACATTTACTATCGCCCCTTTACCATCGGGTGTCCTTCCGCACAGATGGTGTATGTAACCAGTGGGAGCGCTGTAATTACTTTGAACTTTTTATCGACTGTTCGGTCTAACCAACCGATGACGTTGATGCATGCCCTCCTTTGCTATCGGTTAACTTTTAAGTCAGTTAGTATTGAGTGACTCTTCGACATCGGTTTGGCTCAACGGACAATGGCATTGAGGGGGTGACTTTTACCATCTGTTGTGTTACATGATCCGTTGGTGTTGGATTGATCAACATTAACTGATATCCTTACTGAACCGATGGTGATATTTTGAGTGGCAGCAGTGGTATATAATTGGAACCTAAGCCATGCAGGTACATCAATTTAACCGATGGTGTTCTCCAGACATAAAAGGGCGAGTCTTTACTCCTTAGTAATTTATTCTCTCAGCCGTCTCCATGTGAGCGAATTTAAGCTAGTAGCCCCGCGCTTGTCCGTGTGCGAATTTAAGGCGCTATACAATTAGCATGTCACATTAATTTCTCAATCATTTGGATTTAAGGCGCCACCCCCTTGACATTACTCTCTCAAGGTTATTTTTTTTTGTGATGTATTTATTATTTATTTTTCTATTATTTTGTTAATTTTGTGTCATTTAGTTTTATGTTATTTTATTAGTTTGACCGAATTATTGTATTGTTTTGTATTGTATTGTGATTCATATTGTCCATAACATCATGAATTAGGTTGCCTTTTAGGTCGATGCCCGTTCAAAATTAATCTGATAGGGATTAATTTTGAATAGTCTCCGTTTTGGGACTGCTCTTTGAATGCTTTTGTCTCATTTAGGATGTGAACAAATGTAAGCTGATTTAGTATTTAAGAAAGATTCGGGTGCATTTCTCCTTATTGTTCTCACGAGTACGTATTGTTCCTTTCCGTGTCTAAACGGCCGTAGGTGGATCTTACGCGTACTTGGGGAGCATAAGTGAAACACTGCCGAATTTTTCTTAAATGCTAAATCTACTTATATTTGTTCACTACTGAGATGTAGCATTCAAAAAGTGAGTTAGGATTGTGCACCGGCCCACTACATGTAAGCCTTAAATGGAAATACCAAGACAAGTACCTAATCTTGTTCTTGTTTTGTATTTTCATGTGCAGATATGGATTGGGATTGGATGTATGAACCACAGCGTAATAGTCCTGAGTTTATGAAGGGTGTTTACCGTTTTATAAAATTTGCTGAGAAAAATAGATAAAAGAAGGGTTTAACAACTATTTCTTGTCCTTGTCGATTATGTTGTAATATTAAATCGTTTGCTGACTCTGCGGATATTGAAAGTTATTTGATTTGTAATGGGTTTAAAAATAGATACACACGTTGAATATGACATGGTGAGGGTACCGGAGAAATTGGTGATGATATTGGGGAAACAAGCAATAGTACTAGTAATTGTAATATTGATTTTGAAATTGCATATGAGGTTTTTGGTGACAAAATGAGAAAATTGGTGATGAAGTTGGTAATGAAGAAATTGGCAGTAAAATTGGTAGTGATAATTATGATTCAGACCATAATGCTGATCACAATGATGACAACTTTGATAACAGGTATCTTGAGGTTGAGCAAGAATTTACGAAAAAATAATACGAAAGGTTTTCAAAGAAATTTAAAAGTGATCAAAAACGATAATTATATCCCAGTAGAGTAAGGTGTTAATTAATTCTACTCATGTAATTTATTGTATGTGTTTAACAAGTTTGTATTGATTTATTCTTTTATTACTTAAATTATAGTGACCATTGAGTGCTTCTCGTTATTCATCCACGTCAAACTGCTGTCCATGTGCTGGACTTAAAGCCAGATAACAACCAGAATTCAGAAATCGACGGACACCTTAGAAAGTAGTTAAAATACATATAACTTAAAACACGCAACAACAATCTGACATACTTCTAGGTACCATACTGACCTTTATTAATACCAGGGCTTATCGGGAATACACACAAAGGGGGAGGAATCACAAGCAGGGGAAGAGACACCTGGATATTAAAGACTTTACGGTAAGAAAATATTCTAATCGAGTTTTTCATTCTAACTTATTTTAAGTTCCAATTACACTACTAATTATATTTTGTTTAAAATAATACACATTTCAGTGCCCAAGACAAGTCGGAGACTGGGAATGCGGCTATTTTGTAATGAAGAACATAGAGTTCATCATCAAATGTTTTTATAATTCTTTTCCAAAGGTTTGTCAATCACCTATTTTGATCTATCATGCATGTTTTCAGATTCATTTCTTATATATGTTACTAATATGTTCGGTGTTCATTCATGAAGTGCAAATTGACCACTAAACCGTACAAGGAAACAGATCTACATGCGATCCGTATAACATGATGTAAGTACTTCTTGGATAGTGTTATACCTTTACCTCCACTAGGGGTTTTAATTGAAACTTGAACAGTTTTTGGACATATGATGTACATTTTTGTGGTAGTTGGGAACAATAGTTGTTGGTACATATATATGATGTACATTTTTGTCATTGGTACAACAAGTGGGTACAATTTTTGAAAGTTTTGCTAGTTTTAGGTGGGGGTATAATTTTTGGTAGTATATTTGTGCTGGTACAATGAATTACATGTTTTGTCTAATGAGTCCAAATTGAACTACCTTCTTTTAAAGATTTATAAACTCTAATTTCTACTTACGTTCATATCACAAGCGCATGATCCTACCGTGTAGTATAATTGGGGTATCGATCCAGAGGAATAGTGTATTAGATTTTAAACACTTTCACTAGTCTAGGTTCTTTAGGGGGTTTTTAATAGTTGATGCGGTTGTCACACCCCCGATCCGGAGGTGCGACAATTCCTACGGCGTCTATTTACCATTCAATATACTTACACATAAGACATGAATCTTTTTATGCATTGCCAATAGCATCTATTATTTTTCTACATGCCAATTTATTTACAATAATTATCTGACATTTTACAGTGGATGATGCTAGAGATATACTCTATGCACCGTGTCAAATATAATAAACCTAAATCTCATACCTTTAGGTGGCCTTGCTGTCAATTATAACCCCAAAAGCGTTTCTCTGTCTTCGTCTTACAAACCTGTGAATCCCCCAAGGGAAAATGCGTGAGAAATAATAAATTATTTCTTAGTGCTAATTGCCACTGAGGTTATTTGATTTAAAAGAAATCCATATTCATAATAAAATCTCCGCACGAGAAACTAACAGTTCATTTCATAATGACGAATGCAAATGCTCAATAACAGTATCCAATTGAACAACACAAATTACATAAATCAATCGGAACTCTAAGAATATTATCAGAATAAATGGTTTGGGTCAAAATCTTCTAAACCATACAGTCTGGTAACGTTTGGTTTCTTAACTTTATAATTTCTAGTCTGGTAACACTGACAGATACAATAACATGTATATGTCGTGTTATGACATATACTGTTCTAACTATCCTGATTCTTTGTTAACAGAAATATTACATAATAAATATCTCAATACTGTCATTATTGGAAGAAAATCAATGATAAGACAGTTCTAACTATCCTCACAATTGGTTAACAGAAACAATACGAAATCAATATCACAATACTGTCATTATCGGAAATAAAATCATTGATAAGACAGTTACCACAGTTCATTAGTCTTACAGCACAATTCATATTATATTCAATATCCCCTACCCAACCGGTACTGGGTTCAGTTGGGGCCATTCACCATATGCGCATAGGGGTCCTGGAGTAAAGTCTAGTAGCTAGCTAGACTTTACGATACATTAATCATTTTTCTCCACTATATGGAGGTTCAAGGATTACAGTATTCAATATTCAATTAATTCAATCACTGTGGTCTCAATCAATTATTTGCAATAAGAATCAATCAATCGATAAACAATATCAACATGACAGTCAACAGTCTTACCTGTAATTCAGTTCCAATTGTATTGGGCTATGCATATGATGCAACAGTTCAATCAATGCAGTCAATCAAATATTCAAAATGCACAACGAGTTACGATTTAATTCCTAGTCATGAATCTCAGACTAATCCAATAACCGCGCACCTGAAATCGCAGGGTAATAAGTGAGGTCTTTAGCAATCTGTTCTTCCTGAATATTCATCTCGTCAGTTTCCTCCGTAAATATGCCTATATCAGAATTATATATATTCTGATCAATATTTATAACAATTAAGTATAACAAAACACTTCACGTATTCTAATATTTAAATCCCAATTATGTGTTTATACAATAAGCTATGTTCAATATTTCTGATTTAACATTCATATGCATTTTATTTATATTATAGGGTCATATCTCCACAATATCAAGTCATACATATAATAGATCACATTTATACTCATCCTCAGTCCATGTTTAATTAATAATAGTACTCATTTTAATTAATGGCATCACTTATTATTTATTCTATAATTTCTTAATCCCTTAACTTATTTTTATTTCAGTCCAATAGTCCAAAATCAAGTTCAATAAATCCACTCCAATTCAGTTTCAGTCCTATAGTCCATATCTTTGTCAGTCAAACAGTGCAGTCTAATTTATTTTCCTTCATTCTCAGACAGAGCCTAATTTGGATTAAACCACTTCACCTTTCTACAAAGTCTAATTTTCTAAACTAAGTCCGAAGGCCAAGCCTATACTTCAATTATTTACTCTTTTTCTCTATTCAAAAGTTCAAGAGACCATGCTAATTTTATTTGTGCTCGGCCTGAGATCAGGCATAAAATTCAATTCACTTAATTCAACTTAAAATCGAAACCATAGACAACCATTTTTCATTTTAGTCCTTCTGACATAATCAAATTATCAACATGAGAATTTTGCAACTTTTACCCTTTGTATTATTTTCCTTGTAAATAAGTCCCTTAAACATAAACAACCAAGCCATATACAAGTACACATAACAAGCTGGTAACCAACTAGTATCAGTGTTTGGAGGTTAGAGATATTCGATATCAACTCGGTATGGCACCATAAAGATGGCCGGTAGAAAAATAAGCCAACCATGGCTAACGGGTTCAAACCCGATAAAGAAAATAAAGTAAAAACAAGATGATTTTCAATCAATCCATAAGAGCTCAACTCAGTTAGTAGCACCAAACATATTGCTTACTCAAGTCTCAAGGTTACCAAACCGGCAAACCCTAGGTCAGGTAGAGAGGAAGTAAAACTGAGAGAGATATACCCAGTGCCATCGCTGAATATAGCGAGCAAAGAAGGTGGGAACATCAATCCAATCAAAACCGTTCAAACGGCCAGAGAGAGATATCTCTGTTGCCTTGCGAAGATAGAAACAAGAAGGAAATGAAAACAGAGAGATAGAGGCGGTAAAAAGAAAGGGGAAGATAAGGGTGAATTTATCATGTGGGCCCCACATATTAATTTAAAAACCCTTTACCAATTTAACCCTTGAGTTTTCCAATTTTATGGATCAATCCTGAAATTTTGATAAAAGAGTATTAACATTTTAGAATTTCCAATATTTAGGTAATCAATTTGATAGTAAGTCAATCCAAAGTAACTTAATTATCCCGCTAATTTGTTCAGTAAAATTATATTTCACTTCAATTGTAACTTATTTTACTGGAAAACACATCTAAATATTTCGTATATTATTTTCAATTATTAATTCCATATACACATTTTGCATAGTGTTACATTCTTCCCCCCTTAAAATATTTCGTCCACGAAATTCAAATTACTACATCTATTTGAGACTCACCAACGACTCAAATATATATATATATATATATAAATCACCAACGACTCAAATTAAAAACAGATGTCAAAGCTAGGATAACAACGCCAACGCAAACAAAATGATGGTGTATGTGACTTTTGCCATCGGCAAACATATCCAAAGGTCGCTGTGTCAAGAACCTTTGCTATCGCTTAAAAACGCAAGCGATGCCATTGAATGCCGCAGCGACGGCAGTTTGTAACACTGTTATTTAAGAAACTTTATCGGTTGGTTTTCTTTACTAGATAGCATAGGTGTGCAACGCCATCGGATCCAAGCGGATGACACAGGTGAACACTTTCGCTATCGGGGCAATAGCCATCGGTTCGAAATCAGATGACGATTTTAAATTTCAACCGATAGAGAAGTGTTTTTTTGTAGTAGTGTGGCTCTGCAAGAGGCATTGATCCAGATGGCACTTTTCTATTGGTTTTGTTTGAACGCCTTTGTGATTTTTGATACTACCAATCAACCGCATTATCGGTACTTTTGGTACTAGCTAGTAGCCTCTGGAATCAAGATATGTATTCATCGAACTTTTAATTGTAAGTAGAAGTGTCAATGGGTATGGTACGTGACAAAATTGTTAGAATAATATAATAAGAACATGAACATAATTACTTTCATGAAGCTTCTTTTTCTCTTTGTTTTATTAATTCAGAATAAAATTATCAGTGTTGTAAAAAACGGCCGTTTAGGCTGAGTAATTGGCCGATTAGTCGTTGGCGGTGATTAAACCGTCACGGATTTTCTCAATTAATTAGCTGAATATTCCCGATTATAGCCGATTATTCCCGATTATTTCCAATTAATCGCTTGACAGTACCCAATCCGTCTGACGGGCGCATACCGTTATTACTTGTACCAATTACAAAAAAAAAATTCTCACACATACACGCCTTATCGAATGGAATATGAATAATACATGAAACGAATAAAAGAGTTTTATAAACAACCTTAAGAGAAAGCCTCTTTAGTGAGAGAGGAAGAGATAGAGATGGATCATCCCTCATTCTTTACTTTTCCTGTGTTGATTAATTAGTGAACCATCTGTTACTTTTATCTTAACTGAGGCATGAGTGAGGCATGAGAGGATCAAGGGTAAGATCTCATGAGGTACCTCATTGTGTGAGGTTAGATCCGAACCATTAATTATAAATTGACACAAATCTCAAAAGAGACCCCATGAATTTTGATCAGGTCCAAATTATTTATCCAATTCAGTTTTGAGTATCCTTACCCGATGAGGTACTTAGGAAACTCACTAGCTCGGTAAAGTAGACATTTAAAGAAGGGTTCTACTTTAAAGAAGGGTACATTAGATATTTTAACAATTAATAAAAAGGGTACATTAGATATTTTAACAATTAATAAAAGGCAAATGATGAATTAATATTTGAGATTTTTCAAATTTAATCAAAAAGTAAGGATATAAGAAAGGCTTCTCTTTTTAAAAGCAAATTGGATATGTTGAATGTTTTAAAAGCAAATTGGATATTTAATTTGTTATTTTATATTTCAATCACCTCTTTTTCGTAATTGAGGTGACATGCACTTACTATGCCAATTAGATATGATATCAGAGAGAGATTAGGACAGCTTAGATCCCATGTGTCACACCGTAAGGATATAAGAAAGACTTATCTTTTTTAAAAGCAAATTGGATATGCTGAATGTTTTAAAAGAAAATTGGATATTTTGTTATTTTATATTTCAATCACCTATTTTTCGTAATTGAGTATGCCAATTAGATATGATATCAGAGAGATATTAGGACAACTTAGATCCCATGTGTCACATCCCGAGACAACCCGCCACGTATTTCTACGTAAGACGTACACACATCACATACATTATCAATAACATCCATTAATGCCACATTAATTTCACAAGCAAAAGTCTTACAACAATAATAAAAGTAGTTAATAGCCACCATGACAGACGGACATATATCCTCCCAGGTACCTGACTTAAGCAAATTGCAACGGCCGGCCCAGATTAATTCTATCTGGGTCAAACTCAATCCGGTGCCTATTGAGACTGTAGGGGGTCTGTTTTGAGATTCGTGCCATGTTAAATGGGTCGTCGGATCGTAATTTGCTTGAGTCAGGTAACTTGAGGTGATGTGAATTCCATGACAGACATGGTGAGAAAGATGGTAACAACCATGCATGTTCAAGTGTACCAATTTATTCGAAATTAAACACACACCAATTTAATTCAAATATGGATCCTTCCGCTGCTTTTACTCACGTCCTGTTATGGCGCCTCTTCTTCATTACCTGGAACCCACATAAAAGTGAAATGAATGAGAGATTTGAATATTCTCTCAGTGCGGGATTCAGTTCCAGTCCCGGAATTTGTAAAATCTACTTAATTATCACAAACATGAAATAAAATAAATAATAAATTCTCATGCATTTCTAATGCCATGTAATCCTACGATCATAAACACTTTCATCTTCTTTCAAGTTTTCCATTAGTCCATTTATCTGCCAATCCAATGAGAAGTCGAACCAACATTGGAAAGCCGCCAACCCACTGGGAAGTCCAACCAACAGTGGGAGGCCGCCCACTCACTAGAAAGTCCAATCAACAGTGAGAGGCTGTCTCACTAGACGGAGAGTCCACCCTATGCTAGGTCTTGACCCGTGACAGGACCGCTTTCGCCTACAGTCACGTTAACGAGGGGTCTAGTCGAACACCAGATCCAATGTATACATCCCGATATGCAAACATATCGGCCCCTGTTCACTTTAGTTATCCATTCATTTTCACGTATATTAACTCAACACAACACATCCTATAAGTTTGTTGATCAAACAAATAATCATATCCTAATATTCTCTAACAAAGTCAAGCAGTTGTTCGAATTCAATTCAACATGCATAATTCTACTATATAAAAATAAATACAAACAAAACGATAAGTAATAATTTCACAAAGTCCAGAAAACCCGCACCTGTTGTCGTGGGCAGTTCGCTGTTGTCTCTATTGTTTCTTCTTACTTCGGCACTCAGACCTAGACCACGGAACATGGTTTCTAAATAAATATTTATGAAAGTTTCTAATTAAAAAAAATGTTGTTAAAATAATATCTTTTAAAGTTTATGATCTGTGTAAAATCCAGAAATATAATCGTTACTCTGAAATAAGACAATTATACAAATTGTTTTTCATGAAAAATATAATTTAATCATTGATAAGTATTTAGAACTAGACTTCTTACAATAAAAATAATTCTAGGGTCATCGGTAAAAAAAATCTCAGGATCTTCGATAAAAAGATTACCCTTTAATTAAAATAATAGATGCAATTCAAAAATAAATCTCTGACAATCGAAATCATTATATGATTTATAAAATTAATTCGGTGAAATTAGATGTTTTCTTTAACAATTTATATGATCAAGAAAGATAATGAATAAACATTTTCTAATTTGCGGATGCCACAAACAATTTGTATTGCCGATCATAATTTATCTACTATATATAACAAAGTTTGCTCAAATTACATTAATAAAAATAGAAGAATAAATCAAGTTTCTTGAAATCAAATAGTGAATCCGAGATTTTTATAAACGTAAATTCGGATTATAATATTATCAAAGAAATATTTGATAAGCAATTAGATTTTTATTCAAGAAATACGCTTAACTAATTGAACAAGTATATAAATTTTCATAAATTTAACAATAAGTCAATATAACAAATATGAAATTTTGAGAATATATAATTTTAAGAATTCTTATCAAATAAATCAACACAAAAAATATATAATCTTCTTAGTAACCACAAAATTTAATATGAAATTGGGATACCTTAGAACTTTATTTTGCAAGGGTGCGGCTTGGATCTCTTATAGGAGTTATGGAGGACTGAGTGAATAAAATATGGTTCACCTTTGTAATTGCTGTCAACAAACACAATAGAGCATCTACAACGGTGATTTCTTTTAAATTGCTAATCTGATGTGTTAATTGCTAATATAATTGTTGGGATGTACCACCGTTTTTAAATTAGCAAGTTTGCTTTAAAAGCAACTTTTTAGAGCATCTACAACGGTGATTTCTTTTAAATTGCTAATCTGATGTGTTAATTGCTAATATAATTGCTAGGATGTACCACAGTTTTTAAATTAGCAAGTTTGAATTAAATAAGCAACTCTAATTAAATTTCTGGGATGGAGTAATTTAGAAATTATGAATCTCTTTAATTGCTAAACTCAATGACGTGGCCCAAATTAATTGCTAAACGTTTGCTGGAATAAAGATGCTCTTATGTGACAGGGTAGATTGATTATAGGAGCAGTTTTTAAATGGGGAGTCGCTATTTACGGAGATGGCGCTAATTATCAGGTGGTTATTTGGAGCAGTTTAATTTGAGTAATTAAAATTATATGGGTTGTGGACTGCTAAAAATACTATATTAAATCGGGTCTTTTATTTTGGGTAACTTAATTAAAAATATTGTGGTCTACTAGTATCGTATCCATGCGTTGCAACGGGACATATTATAAGATTTAACATTAAGATTGAACAAAGAGGCAAATAATAAATAACAATAAAAGAAACAACAACAAATGACTGTTTTAATACAACAACATTCTTTGCATTTCAGTGCATACACAATTTTTTTACATAATTATTTACAACGCAAATGAAAAATATATACTAAATTTGAAGTTGAATAGGAACTAATAATTGTTTTATTTTTTCATTTAACACTGATGATGAAAAAAAAATTATTTATTCAATTGATGATGTCATAGGAATGCAATTTTCCTTACTATTTACACCAAGAAAACAAAGACAAAATCATTTGAGATATACAACAAACAGATCAACTATAACATGAAAATAAATCTCGAAGTATCGTTGCCAGTGTGATCCTCTTCGATGTAGTCCAACATTTCTGAAAACGAACAAACAAAATATGAAAATAGATCATGTATTTAAATGAAAATCTCAGATCATTTAATAATGATTCAATGTAGTTTGATAATCCCAATTAGAGTGAAAAAATTGAGGGACCCAATAATAGAGAATTTATATGATTATGTATTTATAATTAATTACCTAGCTTGAACCATCTCTGAGAATAATTTGATGTTTTAATGATTGTGTATTTCTGGCTCTACGGTTAGAGACATTTGCATTCATGATAAGCCCAAAGTTACTCCAGATCAATATTGTTGATTATTTAAAGCAGAAGGATAATTTGGCAATAATAAAAGAAAAGGAAAAATAAATGTTGTGCCTAAAAGAAAAAAATATTTTATGAAAAACAATTTACCTGTCTGTCTATTAAAAATCAATGTTTGCATTAACCTATCCGTGGTACATGCTCGTCAGCTACATGCCTACATATATATGCAATAGTTTAACCCTCATTTGATACTATACTTGTAATAGCTTAGAAATGCAATTAATTTCTGAAGGATACTGCCAGCTCGCAACAACATATTGAAAGCAAAAAGAAAAAATCCATAAACTTCAATAATTAAAAGGTATCCTTTTTTTAGTGAAACCATTGTGTCTGTCTGCAATAAAACACACAAAAATGAAAGTAGACACTTTCTAAGAAGTCCAAATTGTATAACAGAACTACAAGGATATGATTATTTGTAGATACGGTAACAAAAATGAAAACATACACTTTATCAAAGCTGGAGAGAGATATGGTAACAAAATTTTAATGCTAATTCCATTTGCTGAATTCTTGGCATTACGTGTGACAATACGTGTGGCGAGTACATCTCTAACTAAATTTAGACTTCTACACGTAAAAAAGATGCATTTAATCAAAAGAAGACAGATAATTTGATTGGATGGCTGATGTTCAATCCAAAGATTAATCTTTTAATCACAGCCGTTGGCGGATCAAGACATCTACGTACATAATATAAGAAAATGGAGATAAATAAAATTAATCCATCTAATGAAGGAAAGAAAAATATATAAACTATTTATGACGTAACTTAATTTAGTATTTCAATTGCGTGACATTACATCTATTAACAAACTGAAATTCAGATTGAGTCGTATGTATATTTATTCCTTAATTTACGAGGTGTTACACATGTTTAGCAAAATTTTCAATATTTTATGATAGGTGAGAGATTACTATGCACTTAATATTGAATTATTGAGAGATTTCATGAAATGTTCTTTTTTTTTTTAAATAAACAAATGCTCTTTTAAATTTATTAACAAAATATTAATTTGAAATCCAAAATTTTGTCTCCCTTCCATATGTTTCTTTTTTCATATATAAAAATAAAATTAGTTAATGATTTAAAAAAAATCAACCTCAGCAACACACGGATAAATTACCAATATCAACAAAATAAAATTACTTAACAGATTTTTTCTAAAATAACTATCCATAGCACACACAGGCAAATTGCTAGTATTAGCATTACAAAAGTGGGAGGATATTAATGTGATCGTCTTATTGAAATTTAATATTTGAAAAAAAAACTAAAAGTTTAAAAACATATTTCTCACAAATCAATAATATTCTAGAGGTCTCATATATAACACTACCCATTTAAGCAGTTTATGTGAATGAAGTAAAGAAAAACATAAATATGTACGAACAAACTTTATTATATATATATAACGATATACGAACAATATCAAAGTGGGAACGTACAGTGCCTGGACCTATTAACAAAATAGCGATCATGCGTTCATGTGTTGTAACGCTGTCTTTAGATTTGACTGTCGACTAAATCCGATCTTATATTACAACCTTGGATCTTCCAGTAAGCCACTTATTACAGTGAGTCACCGACCCGAATAACTTGTACTAATAAGCAAGGCCGCAATTAGCAATATATCATTTATGAGCCAAAAGAGCACGTAGTTCCAACACCCTACAACTGCACCATCCTTTCCTTTCTCTTCCTCCTTTATCTCTTTCAAAACCCTACAACTAAACTGTACTCAAATTTCTCTCCATGGATACACTGCATACATCGGTGAAAACGAAACCGTACGAACGCCAGAAGGAGAAGCTTCCGACCCTCCCAGAGCACGATAAACACGAGGTAGTCGTGAAGATAGATGGCAACAGCCAAAACCCTGTCGAGACCACCTCAGTAGCCACTGCCTCTCCGAACTCCCGAGTGTGGAGAGAAAGCAGTTATGACTTCTTGCAAGAAGGCAGAGTTGGCAATGGCGGGTTCACCTTACGCAAGAGAGATGCCACCGGTGTCACAATGTCTCCAGAAATGGACCGTGAGTTGGACTTCTTGAACAAGGGTTCTTCTCTAGGTTCCGAATCAAAGAATCATCCCATTTCGTTCCAAGATGCCTTGGAACAGTCCCAGTCGCTTCCCCGATCACCCATTAAAAACCCCAACCCAGACAGGACAGCAGGTCGGCCACCAGTACCCAGATCAGAGGCAACTGGCAGGAAATCAGGCCCAGCTGACGAGGATGATGATGACCCCCTCATGGATTCTGACATACCCGATGAATTGAAGAAAACAAAATTTAACTCGTGGACCATCTTACAATCACTTAGTCTGGTACTGCTAATTGCACCATTGGTGTGCAGCCTAGTGATCCCCCGACTGACGAGGCAAATCGTTTGGAGTCTCTATCTGTGGAAATGGGATATTCTAGTCTTGACTCTGGTATGCGGCCGGCTCGTCTCCGGATGGTTTGTTCTTGTGGTCATGTGCCTCATTAAACGAAATTTTCTATTGAGGAAGAAAGTGTTGTACTTTGTTTACGGCGTCAAGAGTGCTGTACAAAATTGTCTTTGGCTCGGCCTTGTTCTCATTTCATGGCACTATTTGTTCCATCAGAAAACCTCCCACAGCCCCGTCTTGCCTTATGTTAGCAAGATCCTTCTCTGCCTCCTTGTCGCCACTATCATACGCTTTATCAAAAGACTGCTTCTCAAAGTATAAATTCTATGTAATTTAAATTCTTTAGTTGATATTTTGATCTTAATTAATTAGTGAAATTAGTAATTTACTCAAATATCATTTTTAGATACTAAACTACCCAATGTATTTTATCTAATCACAAAGAATGTAGTTTGGTTGTAAATATGTCCTTTAATACCTGAATACATACCACCTTATTAATCATTATTTTTTTTTAGTTGAGGAAAATGCAACTCTAATTCATCGTTAGAACTTTGAAAGCAATTCATATCTTATATTCTACTGCTAACAACTGATTTTGTGGTTATTAAATTAGGTACTGTCGGCCTCCTTTCATGTCAGCACATACTTCAATCGGATCCAAGAAGCCCTTGTCAACCAATACGTGGTAGAGACGCTTTCTGGGCCGCCAGTTTGTGAAGATAACCAGACAATGCTTGAACTTCAGAGGCTTGAAAAGGCCAGTGCAACAATGCCGAGAAAAATTGGTAAAGGCATCCGCCTCTCAAGGCCATTGTCAGGAAACAATAGAGAAGAAGGTATCACCATTGACCAGCTGCATAAGATGAACCAGAGGAACATATCTGCGTGGAACATGAAACGATTAATTCGGATTGTGAGGTATGGAGCTTTGACTACACTGGACAAGCGGACCCCTCTAATAGCTGCAGAGACGGAGGAGAATTCCTCGACACATATACTCAGCGAGCAAGAGGCCAAAATTGCTGCCAGGAAGGTTTTTTCTAATGTGGCCCAACCTGGTGCCAAGTGAGTTTTAAAATTCTTTATTTATTTTTTTAATTACCAAGTTTCTCATACTTTAAATGGTGTCTTGTCATTCAGGTTGGATCAATTGGGTCAACTCACCATTTTCTTCTATTACTGGTATTGGTTAGTTTGTAGGGTAAAATACTGTTTGGGGTGGCACTTTGACTAGACCCGCATTTCAGTGTTAGTACTCAGCAGTTGTTTTGGTCCTCACTGAATCACTGACTACAGAGCTATCATTTTACTATTTTCCACCTTTTGCGTTCCTCCAATCTATATTAGAGTGGCCTAATTTTGGAGAAGTTGAAAGTTGTTCTAGATGATAGGAATTAATTGGATTTTTATATATAACCAAATTGGAAATTTATGCTTTATTGAAGACCTGTAATTTTACTTGAACTTTGAGTTTAAATAGATAGCATGTGGCACTGCTAGGTACATTTCCTTCCAAGATCTCTTGTGTTTTATGAGGCAAGAAGAAGCAACAAAAACAATGAATCTTTTCGAAGGAGCACATGAACACAAACGAATTAGCAAAGGGGCACTGAAATACTGGGCAGTAATGACTTCTGCTAAAACAAATTATCAATCGATATCTCTTAATTAGCGGTCACATTTATTTAACACCAATTTGTTTGTACGCACTGCAGGTAAATGCATTTAGAGAGCGGAAGGCTCTTGCTTTGACACTTAACGACACAAAAACAGCTGTGAATAAACTTCGCCAGATTGTAAATGTGGTTGTCGGATTGATTGTCTTTGTACTCTGGCTTCTGATTTCGGGAATAGCTACAACACAATTCTTTGTTTTCCTTAGCTCCCAGCTTGTACTGGCAGTGTTCATTTTTGGGAACACTGTGAAGACATTATTTGAAGCACTTATTTTTTTGTTTGTGAGGCATCCCTTTGATGTCGGTGACCGATGTGAGATTGAAGAAGTTCAGGTAAAAAGATTATTTTTTTGCAACTTTTTCTCAACTTCTAGTTGTTACTTTTTATATATTATTATTTATTGTGTCTTGGCTGTTTCTGTCTAGAAGGAATTAGAGAATGAACACGTTATGTTAAATCTAAGACATTTTTTTATTCTGATATCAGGTTGTTGTTGAGGAGATGAATATCATGTCAACAGTCTTTTTGAGAGATGATAACTTGAAGATCTACTATCCTAACAGCATTCTTGCCACCAAACCAATAAGCAACTACTACCGAAGCCCCGACATGAGAGATTCCATTGACTTCGCCATTCACATCGCCACGCCATTAGAGAAGATTGCTAAGATGAAGGAGAAAATAATCCAGTTAAGCATTTCTTTTATTTTACCTTTCATTTTAGTTTGTGATGCTTGAGTGGGGTAAATCATATTAACTTGAAATTTAAATAGGTTCATGGAGAACAAAAAGGAGCATTGGTATCCGGGCCCGATGGTCATATTAACTTGGTATCCGGGCCCGATGGTCGTATTGACTGTATCAATTTGGATGCGGCAACGAATAAACTACCAAGACATGGGAATGAGGTTTGAGAGGAGAGAGCTAGTGTTACAAGAGATGATTTGGGTTCTTAGGAAACTTGATATCGAGTACCGCAGGATACCTGTTGATGTGAATGTTCGCAATTTGCCCCCTGTAAACTCAGCACGGTTACCTTCCACTTGGTCCCAGTAAAGAGGAGGTTCAGGTATTAAAGAATAGTTTTGTTCATGCTCTAAATCTAGACTTTCTGCTGATGATGCTTAGTAAATTTCGTTGTAAATATTAATTGAAATAAAATTAATTTGGGTTTGAGTTTAAATTACTTTAGCTGAGTTGTATTGCGTAACCCTTTATCTCTATAGAGCTCTATGATCTTTTTTGCATTCTTGTCTGGTACATAATTAGATTAGATTATAAGATGTGACATGACATTTCAGAAAATATATATAGATGGTGAGGGATTTGGACATGTACGATAGCGCCATCATAGGTGCACATCCCCTTTCCTTGTCTTGGAGTTTCACAAGGCTCTAATTTATTCCGTGAGACGTCCATCTTGCCTACATACACACACACACACATATATATATATACCACGTCAAATATTGATTGGCAGGTAATTTTTTTTTTCTACCACAAGCCCGTAGAAAGTAAATTTCATAAGAATCTTTATACAGATTTGCTTCTCAGCATAAGTAAAAGTCTGCACTCTGCACTTTAAGTACTATTTTATGAATAGAAAGCTGATACCGTCGTAAGTAAAAGTTATGGGCTTAGTGCGAGAATAGTCCAAGGTTACGAAAAGAAAGCTTGTACAATTGTATCATGCAAGGATAATTGCGAAAAGAAAGCTTGTACATTTGTATCATGCAAGGATAATTGCGAGAATAGTGCAATTGGAATTAGTAGATGAGAATAGAGATAAAATAGTGATTTATGAATTAGTGAGAAAATGTGGTGCTATTCGGATTAGTAAAAATATTGTTTGGATTGTACATTTGAAATAGTGAATAGCTGTAACGTAACTCTCTTGCGAGTGAGATAACAGACTGCTAATGAAGAGAAAAAATAGGCAAGCTCAAACAAATTGCCACGATGTGGAGATGACATAAGTAACGTCAACTTTTTCAGATCGGGACTATGTTGGTGGAAATCCGAGAAAGAAATATTTCTTCTCTCTTTTCTTTTTTGAAAAAAAGGAATAATGATTTCTTGTAACCTCTCTTGCGAGCGAGATAGCGGAGGGTTAAGGAAGAGGAAAGATATGCAAATAGAGTCTCAAATAAATTGTCACAATATAGAGATAACGTAAGTAATATCAACTTCATCAGATCGGAGCTGTGTTGGCAGAAATCTGAAATGAATGAATTAGCGTTGTTCTAAAACACACTCTGGCTCATCCAACAATGCAGCTTACAATTGCCTGAGATTGCTTGGTACTACTAGAAGCTGCCAGAAACAATAATATATGTAGATTAACTACCATCATGGGGGGCGGTAGAGACAGTAGCAAAATGTGCGAAGATCTACCCCAGTATGTAGGGGTGTCAATGGTTTCGGTACGGGTCGGGTGGAGGCATTTTCATATCCATATCCATTAAAATTGACTTTATCCATAACCTACTCATACTCATTAAAAATTGACCTTACCCTACCCTATCCTTGCCCCATTAATATTATCGGGTAACGAAACGGTAGCGGGTGAATAACGGATAATAATAAAATATAAAAAACTCATTCATTTCACACATATGTAATTACATTTCTAATAAAAAATAAAAAAATGTGCAATCATTTCTAACTAAATTGTGTTTTATAAAGAAAGAAAATTCAAAAATACAAATACATATTTAGGTGGGTTGGAAATTGAATTGAATATATATTTAGAATTTTTTTAATGTGAGAATTGATTGCACATTTTTTTAACGGTAATGATTCCAAAATTCTAACGGTCTATCCGAACCGTTCAACATGATTTCCATATGAGAATATACTTGCGGGCTAAATTTTCTATTTTTTAGAATTTTTTTACTATTTTTTTAGATTGGTAGAAAATCACTGTTTTTGGATGGTCCAGAATTTTCAGATCAAATGATTTTCTACCTATCTTAAAATATAGTAAAAAAAATCAAAAAAATATAAAATTTAGTATGCAAGTACATATTCATGTGGAGATCACGTTGAACGGTTCCGATATACCATTAGGGTTTTCAAAATGAAAATATGACTCCGTAGTACGGACTAATCCATGCTATGCATAGTACCATAGATTCACTCATTTCCTTTCCTTATATATATACTTGTGATATTCATTGAGGGATGATTATTTATTTTATTCATTATTATTAACTAGCTAGGATCATTTTCCGAGCTTCACTTGAGAAAAATATATTTATTAAAGAAAAAACTAAATTTTCAAAATGAGAGAATTAATTTATATAAAATATTTTGTATTTAGTAAATTTAAACACAAATTAATATCTTTCAAAATGTTGAATCCTTGGAAATAATCAAGTGGGGCCCACCTCAGTTTTCCTTGGAAATACTCAAGTGGGGCCCACCTCAGTCATCCTTGGAAATACTGAGTGGGGACCACCTCAGTTATCCTTGGAAATACTCAGTGGGGCCCACCTCAGTCATCCTTGGAAATACTGAGTGGGGACCACCTCAGTTATCCTTGGAAATACTCAGTGGGGCCCACCTCAGTCATCCTTGGAAATACTCAAGTGGGCCCCGTTCAAATGCTCATGGAAATAATCCAGACAAGGGCCAGGTGTGAAACTATTTCCATGCGTGCCTTTTCCAAGGGGAAGCGCATGGAAATAGGAAAAAAAATTATTTCCAACGGTAACGCATGGAAATGCCAATTTTTTTGGGTATTTCCATGGAGGCTTCTTGCGACGGTAGAATTTCCAACGGCGACCGTTGGAAATGACGTTTTTTGGGCTTATTCCAACGGTAAGCCGTTGGAACAAGCCCTTTTTCTCCCCTTGCTAAAAACGGAGATTCTAGTAGTGTTGGATGGTCCAGAATTTTCAGATCAAATGATTTTCTACCTATCTTAAAATATAGTAAAAAAAATCAAAAAAATATAAAATTTGGTCTGCAAGTACATATTCATGTGGAGATCACGTTGAACGGTTCCGATATACCATTAGGGTTTTCAAAATGAAAATATGACTCCGTAGTACGGACTAATCCATGCTATGCATAGTACCATAGATTCACTCATTTCCTTTCCTTATATACTTGTGATATTCATTGAGGGATGATTATTTATTTTATTCATTATTATTAACTAGGATCATTTTTCGAGCTTCACTTGAGAAAAATATATTTATTAAAGAAAAAACTGAATTTTCAAAATGAGAGAATTAATTTATATAAAATATTTTGTATTTAGTAAATTTAAACACAAATTAATATCTTTCAAAATGTTGAATCCTTGTAGAAAAATTCTTACAAAAAATGTAAAATATTCTATTATTTTAATAATTTTTCTGCGGAGAATATTTATTATCTTTTTAAATAAGGGAAGGGAAGTAGGAGAATATAAACGCCATTTGAATAGAATAAATGAGGAGAGGTAAGAAAGATCGGACGAATTAAAGTGCAATGATGTGTCACGAATAAAAAACCTTAGAACTTAATTCTCAGTAAGGATCGATTATTATATAATTAATAAATTTTGTTCTGCAAGTGTTCGATGAAATTTACCTAGCCTTGCAAACTGAAATTAACTTATGAACCGCGCATTAATAATTTAGTGTACGTGTATGACACTGATGATATTTGTAACCAGGAGCAATGGAGGGTTTTGATAGCCGCCATTCTTCTCCTCTTCACCTAGCTCTATTTTTTTCACACTTTGTAGATCTCATTCCCGACACAACACCTCCCCTCTCTCTCGGTTTTACCTTCTCGAGCGGAGCGAAGAATGAGAGAGGGGGGAGGAACCAGAGCCGAGAGGAGCCGATCGGAGCCGGGAGTGCGGTATCGTCGGAGCTCGGAGTGTAGAGTCTCCATTTCGATTGGAGCGTGATGGTGAGTAGATTCGACCGTTGTCGGAGAGCGGCGGTGGTCGAAGAAGCGGATCCGGTCGTGGAGCGAGATGGCGATTAAAGTATTACAGTGATCAACATCTCGATTTGAGCGCGACGATGAGTAGATCCAGTTGCCGTCGGAGTGCGACGGCGATCGAAGAAGCGGATCCGGTCGTGGAGCGAGATGGCGATTAAAGTATTACGGGGATCAACATTTCGATTGGAGCGCGACGGTGAGTAGATCCGGTTGGCGTCGGAGCGCGACGGCGGTCGAAGAAGCGGATCCGGTCGTGGAGCGAGATGAGGATTAGAATACTAGATTAGGTGAGAAGATTTTATGAGAATAAAAGAGTAGATTTAGAAATTACGGTCATTTGACCTAGTGTAAATACGTTTTTTATCAATGAAATTGTTAGTTGGCATTTAAAGCCACTAACTTTAAAAAAAAAAAAAAAACCAGGAGCAATGGTGTAATTATTTGAAATTTTTTACCAATTGTTCGGATTTAACCAACTGATGATGACGTTGATGGGAATATAATCTGTTTGCACAAATCAGGAATATAATCGGACTTTGAGTAAAATATGTACTGTCTAAATTTGGTTGCAACCAAATAAATGTATTAAATATATATGTACTGTCTAAATCAGGGCTTTGAATAAAACGGGATATAATCTGTACTGTCTAAATCAGGGATAGAATCTGACTTTGAATAAAATATGTACTGTCTAAATCAGGGATATAATCTGTTTTATATATGTACGCTCATACCGCATTTATTGCAACTAAATAAATGTAGCTACATGGACAAAATCCAATCCGATAACGCTCATACCACTACTCACTACTACAAAAACTATCTTTCTACACTGCACATTGTACACGGATTTGGCAATTTTATTAAAAACCGTGTACCAAATATGAGTTCAAAAGATCTGAACGATTTCTACACGGATAATTAGTTAACAATCAGTGTCGAATTATTAGAGAGAGCTACACGGTTTATTAGAAACCACAAATCCGTGTGTAAAGAGGTCCGTGTGCAAATAATTGAGAGAGCTACACGGTTTTTTGATACAAAGCCGTGTAGGAACATTACACACGGCTTTTTGATATATAGCCGTGTATAAATCTTATAATTGTACACGGCTTTATAACTAAAAGCCGTGTAGAAATAGGTGGAGAGCTACACGGCCTTTTAGCTATATGACCGTGTATAATAGTGTAGGGTTTTATTGTCTTCCCTTCCAGAGCGCCGTTTTGATCAAGTTTTTAGTTCATACATATCCAACTGAGCTTTTTATTTCTGCGAATTGATCGAGGCCAGCAGCTAGCTGAGATCTGAGATCTTTGAATTAAGTTTGTATTTTCTCCTCTCCATCTTTCCAAGGTTAGTAATATGTATTTAAATCATTTTCTTTCTCTAATTTTCTGTTATTTAGGCTTAATTATTTAATTAGGTCATTTCATGCATATATTCTTGAATTCTTAATTTTAGATGTAATTAATTAGTGTATTGTGGTCCAATAACCGACCTTTAGATGCTTTTAGGTCCATGCCCGTTCAAAATTAATCCAATAGGGATTAATTTTGGATAGTTCCCGTTTTGGGACTGCTCTTTGAATATTATGTCTCATTTAGGATGTGAACACATATTAGCGGGATTTAATTAGTATTTGAGGAAAGTTCGACAGTATTTTCTCTTATTGCTCCTACGAGTATGTGGTTCGTACGCATACTTGGGGAGTTAAGGGGAAATGCTGCCGAATTTTTCTCAAATACTAATTAAATCTCGCTAATATGTGTTCACATATGAGACATAATATTCAAAGAGTGGGTTAGGATTGTAAACCGGCCCTTTGTAAGCCCAAAATTTTGTACACGAAGGAGAATGTTGACCATGCATGATTAATTGATCAAATCATTTTTTTAATTTAATTTACAGATGGATCGAAGCTGGATGTATGAAATGCGACGTGACAGTGAAGAATATTTGGTTCGCGTTGATGAGTTTATAAAATTTGCTGAGAGTTATAGAGTGAATAAAAAAGAAGAAGACATTTTATGTCCTTGTAAAGATTGTAAAAATTTATTAAGATTTTTGGACATCGAAGAAATTAGAGCTCATTTGATTTGTCGGGGATTTAAGAAAAGATATACATGTTGGTTCATGCATGGTGAGAAATTTGGGGAAAGTAGTAGTGCCAATCAGGATTGTAATCGTGAATTGAATGATGAGAATGTTGGAATTTCTGATAATTTTAAAATTGATTGGAACGAGGATTATGAGAGTGCCGAATATTCTGATATTAACGTCGAACCCGAAAATGACGATGATGAGATGGAGAGGAATTTTGATGAAAATGTAGAACACGAGTTTACTGAAAATTTGGAGGATATGTTACGTGATGTGGAAGATGAAATTAGTGATAAAAATTATGATAAATTTCAAAATTTGTCTAATGAATCCAAGAAGCCGTTGTATCCCGGGTGTACCAAATTTACAAAACTGTCAGCTGTGTTGAAATTATTAAACTTAAAAGCAGACAATGGTTGGAGCGATAAGAGTTTCACGTCTTTATTACAGCTTTTAGGAGAAATGCTCCCAGATAACAACGAGTTACCCGGTACAACATATCAGGCAAAGAAGTTGATATGTCCAATGGGGTTGAAGATCGAAAGAATACATGCATGTCCGAATGACTGTGTATTGTATCGTAACGAGTACGAGGCCATGCATGTCTGTCCTAAATGCGGTGTTTCACGATATAAACATCGTAGGGACCAGGACACTGATGATTGTAACGAGGACACAAGTGGCCGACCTCCGGCTAAGGTGTTGTGGTATTTGCCGATAATACCGAGATTCAAACGGTTGTTTGCGAATCCCAAAGATGCAAAATTATTGCGCTGGCACGAAGAAGAGCGAAAAAATGACGGTAAACTAAGGCACCCGGCTGATTCTCCTCAATGGAGAAACATTGACAGACATTTCAAAGAATTTGGTTCTGAACCGCGGAACCTTAGGATTGTGGTGAGCTCAGATGGAATGAGTCCGTTTGGAAGTATGAGCAGTCGGCACAGTACTTGGCCAGTTCTTTTATGCATCTACAATCTTCCTCCTTGGTTGTGCATGAAACGCAGATATATAATGATGTCATTACTAATCCAAGGACCCAGACAACCCGGAAATGACATAGATGTATATCTCGCACCATTAATCGAGGACCTCCAAAAATTGTGGCGTGATGGCGTCCCGGTGTGGGATGCGTATATGAAAGAGACCTTTACCTTGCGGGCCATGGTGTTTTGCACCGTAAATGATTTCCCCGCGTACGGGAATTTGTCGGGTTACACTTGTAAAGGAGCAAAAGCGTGCCCGATCTGTGAAGATGACACGCAGGTGCTGAGGTTGAAAAATTGTCAAAAGAATGTATTCATGGGGCATCGTAGGTTTCTTCCTATTAATCACCCATATCGTAAGAAGAAGATGGCATTCAACGGGAAAATTGAGCTTGGAGTGGCTCGTCATCCATTAGACGGGGAGAGTGTCTTCGAACGGGTAAAAAACATTGATGTTGTTTTTGGAAAATGCGCCAAAGCACTACCGAAGAATATTTGGAAAAAGAGGTCCATATTTTGGGAGCTACCGTACTGGAAATATTTAGAAGTGAGGCATTGCCTAGATGTCATGCATGTCGAAAAAAATGTCTGTGACAGTTTAATTGGTTTATTATTGAACATTCCGGGGAAGACGAAAGATGGTATTAAAGTGAGAAAAGACATGGTAGAGATGGGAATACGACCCGAGCTCGCACCGCAGGAGAAAGGGAAGCGCACATACCTACCCCCCGCACTGTGCACAATGTCAAAGAAAGAGAAAACAAGCTTCTGTGAATGCCTCAATGGTATAAAAGTCCCATCAGGATATTCTTCGAATATTAAGAAGTTGGTGTCGATGAAGGACTTGAAACTGGTCGGTCTGAAATCTCACGACTGTCATGTTTTACTGACACATATAATTCCGGTTGCAATTCGGGGAATTTTACCAAAGCACGTTCGTCAAACCATTACGAAGCTTTGTTCTTTCTTCAATGCAATAAATTCCAAAGTGATAGACCCTCTAAAATTGGACTCTTTGCAAAAGGAGGTCGTCGTTACTCTTTGCCAACTTGAGATGTATTTTCCGCCATCTTTTTTCGATGTCATGGTTCACCTTGTTGTTCATCTTGTGAGAGAAATTAAGATTTGTGGTCCCGTGTTCCTTCGGTATATGTATCCATTCGAGAGATACATGGGTATCTTGAAAAAATACGTAAGGAACCGACATCGACCCGAAGGCAGCATTATAGAAGGATATTCTACGGAGGAGGTGATTGATTTTTGCACCAACTACTTGACCGGTGTGGATCCTATTGGCGTTCCAAAATCTCGATACGAGGGAAGGCTCCAAGGAGTCGGGACAATTGGGTTGAGAGCCGTAGTTGCTGATCTAAATGAACTACAAAAGGCACATTTTATTGTACTACAACACATGACAGATGTTGCTCCCTATATAGATGAGCACATGACAATCCTTCAACAACAAAACTACACGAGGAGTCAGAAGTGGCTTACTAACGAGCATAATCGTTCTTTTATAGGATGGCTGAAAGAAAGAGTGGGGTCACACCCCGTACCTGAAATTGTTAAACTACTTGGCGCAGGACCCCAAATTGTTGTTAGAACATTCCAAGGATACGAGATTAACGGATATACATTTTATACTAAATTCCAGAGTGATAAGAGCACGATGCAAAACAGTGGGGTGACGTTGGTGGCGACCTCTCAAGAATTCAGTAGATCCGGAGATGGCCGGGCTGTAATAGCATCAAAGTCATATTATGGCGTTATTCAAGAAATTTGGGAGCTCATTTACAGTCCTCGCCTGAGCATTCCCGTGTTTCGGTGTCAATGGGTCGAAGACCGAGGTGTTAAAGTTGACAACGACGGGTTCACACTCGTTGATTTAAACAGGGTTGGGCATGTTGATGATCCGTTTATACTCGCCAAGCAAGCCACCCAAGTCTTTTATGCCACTGACCCGAGTGATGCTAGGTTGAGCGTCGTCCTATCCGGAAAAAGAAGGATTGTCGGGGTAGAAAATGTCGTCGATGAAGAAGAGTACGACCAATTCGACGAAGTACCTCCATTTTGTACCGATGTGCAAACTGAGGTAGCAACACTTGAAGGGGTAGACGAAGCTGACTACATGCGGTCCGACCACACTGAAGGATTATGGGCCGAGGGTACCGTTCAAATAGTGGAAAAAAGGAGAAAAAGGAAAAAAAAAGCATAATGTGTAATATTTATTTTGTTTAAGACCGTGTAGCTTTTAATATTGCAACTTTAGCTTGTAATATATCAAATAAAAAAATAAAAAAAAGGGAAAAAAAGAAAAAAGCATAATGTAGTAATAGTATTATCAAATATTATCAAATATTAGTTTAATGCTTATAATGAAGGATTATGTTTAATGCTTATAATATTATCAAATATTAGTATTAGTTTTTGAAAATATTAGTTAAAACATTTAATAATAAAATAAAATAAATATTAGTTAAAACATTTAATAATAAAATAAAATAAATATTAGTTAAAATATTAGTTTTCACTAAATATTAGTTATAATATTTAATATTAGTTAAAATATTTAATATTAGTTAAAATATTTAAGGAAGGATTATGTTTAATGAAAATATTATGTTTAAAATATTATGTTCAACTCTATCAAACATTTAATATTAGTTAAAATATTATGTAGAACTTTACTGAACCTGGGACCCACCTGTCGGACCCCTTTATACACGGACATTTAGCTAATAGTCCGTGTAGAAAGGGTAGAGAGCTACACGGCCTTTTAGCTATATGTCCGTGTAGAAAGGGTAGCCATATTTGCACACGGCCTTTAGAGTAAAGTTCGTGTATAAAGATCTTTGTACACGGTCTTTTAAGTTAAAAGTCCGTGTATAATGAGACCCACACTATTATTCGAAATCCTTCTCTTCCAAAATTTTCACAAGTCCGAAAAGAGAGAATAAACATCAGTTTCAAAAACCCTCACAGAGAAGATTTTGCTGAGCCTTCTCCGAGCTCTTCACCGCCTCCCCGCCTCGCCGCCTCGCCGCCTCACCACCTCGGTCTCTCTCCACCTCGGTCTCTCTCTCTAACCAGTGGTCTCTCTCACCCGTGGTTAGCTCTCTCTCTCTCGTTATTTTTCTTATTGGGTTTGAACCCGTTAGACATGGTTGGTATTTGTTAGTTTTCTTATTGGTTAGTTTTCTTATTGGGTTTGAACCCGTTATACAAGTAAAAATGTATCATTGTGTTCAATTCAATTAAGTCCTTACCCCAAATAAAGTCTGATATTGAAAATCTGGTTACCCCAAATAAAGTCTGATATTAAGTCCTTACCCCAAATAAAGTCTGATATCCAAATAAGTCCTTTTTTTTTTTTTGAGGAAAGGCCTGTAGGCTTCAATTACTAAATAATTAAAGGTTACAAATGTTAAAAAGTCACAATCTCATAGCGGTATCGGATCCTAACAACTATTAGCAAAGAAAACAACATAAATAAAAGGCTGATGTTGAAAGATTATAATTGGCTCAACTGTAAGGTTATTTTAGCATATAACCTAGGTTATTTTAGCATTGTACTTGTTGACATTGTACTTGTACCATAATTTTAGCATATAACCTAGGTTATTTTAGGTTAATTTGTGCTTGAATACATTGTGCTTGTACCATAATTATTGTAGGTTAATTCAAATAATCTAGGATATATGCCAACAAGTGATTGATTAATCTCTTGATGAATATAGGTTATATGTCAAAAGTTGGTTGATTAATCTAGGTTATATGTCAAATGATTTGATCTTTAATTTCATGCAGCACCATGTCGAATGAAAATGAGTACGAGGATATGATGGAAGAAGAGGAGCAGCAAGCTACTGCCTCGTCAGAAAGAAGGAGAAGAGGGCCTACAATGTGCACGAGCCATTCTGAGCAGACCCATCAAGAAATCTGGTTCACAGAAGACGGGCGTGCGCAAGGACCAAAACGGCAGAAATACTCAAATTGGTGTACGGCCTTCGTGAAGCAAAATGCGAGTATCCGGTTGAGAGATGGGATCATTTCGAGGATAAGGTGAAGGACGCGTGGTGGAACACGGTGAAGGTAAAGTGCCTAACAACTCTTCTCTTGAATTTTCACTTATGTATGATCTATACTTAAATACACTAAATTTTTGTGTCAATCAGGCTCACTGGAACATCAAGAATGATGTTCCAAAGAAAACGACTTTGAAGATTATGAACAATGGTTGGAAGCAATACAAGAGTACGTTGAAGACGGACTTCATGGAGAAAGGGAAAAATCCTATCGGCTACTACAAGTATCTAAAAGAAGAGGACTGGGAGGCGTTTCAAGCTTTGAAGTCTACCGAAGAGTTACAGGTATCTAACTCGTGCCAAATTTATGCTTATTCTTTCTCGATATGTACTTATCTTTCTAAAACTAACTGATCGTTATTGTCTTGTTTCTGTGAAGGCAAAGAGTGATACAGGCAGAAGGACCGTTGCCTTTAACAAGTATCCACACCATCTAGGGTCAGGTGGTTACGAGGGTAAGACGGCAGAATGGAGGAAAGTCCTGGACGAGAACAAGGATTCTGACTCACCCGTGGTTAGGATCCAAAATCCTAGGGGCAAAGATTGGGTCATGGGTAGAGCCGAGGTAACCGCTGACGGGAGGATAGTACTCCCAACGAATTTGCAAAGCGTGGCTCAAAGAATGGTAAGAGTCATTTATAACTCCGAAAGTACGTCAATTGTTATTTTGCTTTAACTAATTCTTCTACTTGAACAGTTGGAAGTGGAGGAGGAGGTCAACTCGGGTGTCCGGAGTGTCGAACGACAAAATGATTCCTTGTCCGCAGCGCTCGAGAATCCAGAACACCCGGGTCGAGTAAGGGGTGTAGGGGTCTACAGGGGCTGGAAGGAGGTGTTCCGAGTGGAGGGAGAGAAACCTCGAAGAAAATCTCGTGCCAAGGTAAACAAAGACGAGATAGTTGCGCAGATACGCGCGGAGGTGAGCAAAGAGTACGACGCAAGGTTTGCTGAGATGGAAGCAATGTTGACACAAATTAGATCAGCAACTACGCAGCCATCCGAGCAACCACCTCCCATTTCGCCGGGAATTCGGCGAAGTAGTCAAGCATCCGGCACGTGGGGCGCCTTAGACGATTTGGATAATCTCAAGGTAATCAATACTTCTTCATAATCTAAAGGTATTTAAAACCTGTTTGCAACCTTGTTAGACAATATCGCATCACTAAAATAAACAACCTTCCTATAAATTTGCAGGACCCCAGAGCATGCGACCTCATCCTGCGGAATGGCAGTGTTTCTATGATCGTTGCTAAGGGCGTTGTACATCCACTCGCCAAAAGTGTACACAATACTCCGCTAAGACCCGACCATGCATGCGTGCAGGTTGAGTTAGTCGTGGATGGATGGCAGCGCGTACCCCTTCCTGTCCCTACCGACGACGCCTTTGTGCTTGATGACGCACGGATGTCATTTGTCCAATGGCCCAAGAGTCAGATTGTTTTGGATCAGGTAATCCATAAAAAAATTCATTTATTTTGTTACATTCAACTCATTCTTTTTGAAATACTAGAATAATACATCTATAACTTGATACAGACACGAGGAGATGATGTTACCGGTACGGCTCTCTCACCGGTACGTCAGGAGGTGGCTTGCGACGTCGCGCCTGACGCGCCACAATCACCGCCCCGTCCTATGGTCACAGAAGAAGAATACAGCCGTTTGCCCACTGATTTGCGCCTTCTCCACGACTACTTGATGACGGCGCCCGACGGCATGGAGGCTATCGTCATCCCTGTCCCACCTGGGATGTTTCTACACGAAGGCAGGGAGCTCCTGCTGTCGTTCAGAGACTTCAAGGACCTCTTCCACCACTCGTCATCCGACAAATGGCTCGATGTTTCACACATCACCATTTTCCTCATGTTAGTGATATTAAAATATTTTCATTATTGTATATAACTCAAATATATATTCTAATTACAATATGATGAGTTTTCAGGAAGCTAGTCCGACTCGGTGATGAGATGGTTGAAAGGAAGAACTTTTGCGTGTTTCTGGACCCCGAGAAAGTGAGTGGTACGGCAGCGACATATTATCCGGATATGGCTATCGAGTACATGTGTTCTGCGATGCATCATGCTAAGGCGGAGGAGAAGAAATTCATTCTCATGCCATACCACGAGGAGTTAGTTCTAATCTTAACTTATGTGTAGTTTATATTTTAATTAAAGAATTGTATAAAGGAATTAAAAGTTAAACATAAAAAAATGAAATCACACCATCAATCATAACAAATACTCGTGTCACTTTTATATGCTAAAGTACTATAATTCTTCTCCTCGATCCCACAGCAAACATTGGTGCTTGATTCTCATTGTGCCGTACCTAAATGTGGGCATAATTGTTGATTCTTGTAAGCCCAAAGGAAAGACCGCGTCTGCCAATTGCAAAGTTATCTTGCCTTTTGTGAATAAGTAAGCAATAATAATTCTATAGGTTTGCATTTCTTTCAATCATATCAAATTATACTTTTGCTAATTACATTCACTCACTTTTGTAAGGGCTTTTGTGAAATATATTAAAGAGGGAGGATCAGCTAGGACGGGCCCGGGCAAGAAAAGCAAGTTGAATTGGAAGTACTTGTTGGTGAGCACACTTTATGAGTTAGAAATTTCATATCTTGTTAAAAAAATTATTGTCATTCTAACAAATGCCGCTAAATGTAAATTTCAGAGCCCGCAACAGAAGGAGGGTTGGGAATGCGCTTATTACACGATGATATTCATGTTTGACTTTGTCGAAAGAATACAATTCGAATTCCCAAAAGCGGTATGTACTTCATATGAATTTCCTATATAATAAGCAATTGATATCTACCTTTTCTGAAATACTAACTATTATAAAATTATAATTTTGTAGAATGTGACAAAGCAAGAACATTACTCTTGGGATCAGATCGACGATGTGCGGTGCATGTGGGCAAGGTGGTTTGCCATGGAATTTTGTAATTTTGTATAATTTGGTGTATATGAATATTGTATAATTTATTGCATATGAATTTCTGGCTAATATGGATTTATTGCTAATCTGGAAAATATGGATTTCTTGTTATATGAAATCTGGAAAATCTGAATCTGGAAAATCTGGAATATATAGTTCTGTAACAAAAATGGCTAGCAAAACTGGAGGCTAGCCGAAAAACAAAAAATACAAAAAAAAAAAAAAAAGTACTTTCTACACGGACATTTAACTAAAGTCCGTGTAGAAAAAAGATAGCTACACGGTCATTTAGTTAAATGTCCGTGTAGAAAGAGGAGAGCTACACGGACATTTAACTAAATGTCCGTGTAGAAAGAGTCAAGCTACACGGTTTTTTAGTTAAAAGTCCGTGTACAAAAAGAATCGTACACGGTTTTTTAGGTAATATCCGTGTAGCTCGGTAAATGGAGCGCGACACATTCTGGTCTTTGTACACGGCTGTTTGTGAAGTTATACGTGTAGAATCTTTAAAATTGCACACGGCCAAAAGTCCGTGTGTAGTTATTGAACTAATCGTACACCCTCGATTTAAACACGGTAGGAAATCCGTGTAGCTCTTCCTTTATTGTCCGTGTATAATCTCTTTTTTTGTAGTAGTGACTACATAAAACGTATGTACGGGACTATACACCCTCCGAAAAGCTAATGACACACGGTTCTGCGACTATGTCCGAGCATATCGTGTTTAAAAAGGTCTATACATTGTACATGGTTTAGGAACCGTTTATATATGGTGCTAACATACACTGCTACATAAATGTTAACCATACACGACATATCATACACGGTTGCGATAAAAATCGAAAATAACAGTGTGTAAAGGGATGAGGATCGCGGGAAAATGAGCTCAATCATACACACACGGTTAGTTAAAACGCAACCGTGTACAAAAGGCACATATATGTGTATACAGTTTGTTAGTAACGAACCATGTACGATTAAGATCAATTATACACATTTTTTTAGTTAAACCGTGTATATATATAATACAATTCTTTACACAGTTTCCTAGATTTAACCGTGTATGGCTAAGGTCTAGCTAGGGTTTTTTGTATAATTGATCTGTTTATTTGCATGTACATGAATGCGTATGCGAAAGAAAGTGCATCTATAGTATGCAAAAAAAAAATGATGTGTCAAATGGGTTTGGAAATTAAAAGAATATATGCATGTTTGAATGATGTAGTGCATCAATAGTATGCAAAGCACCGCGGTACAAATGAAGGGTCATAAACGGTAAGATGAAAAATGGAATTCTGGGTAAAATGGTGTGGTATTTGCCCAACATACCTAGATTGAAGGTTATTTACAAATTTCAAAGATGTAAAATTGTTGTGTTGGCTTGATGAAAGCGAAAAGATGACGGTTTCATTAATAATAAATCCGTATTTGGATATTTGTACAAAACATACACAGTTTCTAAACTATTAACCATGTATCAAGGCCACTGGTCGTACACGGTTCATTAATAATAAACAGTGTACAAATATTGGTGATTTTAGTACATGGTTTGGTTTTAAATGACCGTGTGGGTATATATGTATGAGTTTTTTTTATCGCGCAAGCGCTTCCTCCCATACACACTGTTAATGTGGAATTTTTTGCATCTGTGTAGGATATGCCATATATGTATGATTAACGTTTTTGTAGTAGTGTCTGTTATTTTTATTCATTATTTGTTTCATATTTAAAAAAAAATACAAAGAAAAAAATATTGCAAATAAAAAAAAACGGTCTAAAAATAAAAAATCACCAAATAAATTTGCCTGATCCTTATACTTTTAAATAATTAATATACGACAATTTTAGGCATAAATGTCTTTTATCGACTGTAAAGGTGCATTTCCGACATAAGAAAATATCATGAATTGATAACGATATGCAATAATTCGGATTTAGTTGGAATCGACATTAGGCCGTAATGCATGAAAGAGGGTGGCAAAAGCTTAATATAATGTTATCTTAACAATTAGTGGGTTTTATCTATAAGGCAATAATTAATGCACATTTTGATCACCATCTTCCTTTCTCTTCTTTCACTTTTCCTTTTAAATGAGCTTAGTTTATTTAATCTATAACACATGCAAAATCGTACTGAAAAATTTGGAGTATAATTCATCATTTTATCCATCATGATCCACTAAATTCATTATTAGGTCTTATAGTACAAATTGGAGGGACCCTAAGCAACACCTTGCTTATTCGAAAACAAGGATTTAATTCTTGTTTATTTTATTCATTTGAAGGATTGCTACAGAAAAAAGGTTCAGCCACCTATATTATAAAAAAGAAAAAAAGATAAAATTAACTACGGGACATCGAAAGGTGACCAGCCACCTTTATTCTAGAAAAATAAAGTTTTCTTTTAAACGCGAAAATTTAGTTTTTTAAAACCCTCTTAATTAACAACATATAAGCAATAACAACCTAAAAAGCTGCTAGAATCAAACATAATGACCGAGAAATCAATGTAGAATCCTCAATTGCATTATGACCTCATCCACCAAATTGTCCAAGTGTTTTATCTTTCCTATGTATGAACGAATTACATTGTGATGGATATCACTTCCGCTTGCTTTCGATCTCTGTTCTTAGTTGTTACCCATTTTAATAGACCTTCATGCATCCTTTAATTTTGTTCTGAAGTTTATTCTTTGGTATGGAAAAAATGACCGAGAACATTATGTTGTGATGGATATCATAAACTTCAAATTGAAAGAAAGAATTGGAGGAAAAGGAGTGTGTCAATATATACTAATGGGTCCGAGGCATTTTTGTATTCGTATTATTCTAAAGTGTCTTATTTATATGATCCTGATAAGTACTAGTTTTATTCTTATCATACATATATCCACTAAGATTAACGAATAACAAATTAATAACAAATAATTATTCATGATTTCAAAAAAATAACAAATAATTATCAAATGAATTGATAGCTTAACTATACAATTTAACTTAAAAATACAACAAATATATACATTTAACACATTTTGTATGTAATATCATTAAATATAGTAAATTCAAATTATTCAATCCGCTATTTTCAAAATTATAAATTTTTAATAAATGAAATGATATAAGATGTTGCATAAATCAGTTTTGACAACAATTGCTAGTGAAAAACTAATATAAAATATTGGAGGGACCAAAAGACCAACGACACCTCACTAAATGGAAATATTTATGGAGTACAACTAGGGTGTTCTTAAGTCTCTTAGTGGGAACAAAATCGACTGCAATCCTCTTAATTCCTCTTTATCTCTCTCCTCTTTCTATCCCTCTCTCTCAACTTTTTTGAAGAGAGATAGAGAGAAAAAGGGATCGTAGGTTGCTGTTATTCTCATGAGTGATAGGTTTACATGTAAATTTTTTTAAATTTTTAATTAATTAAGTATAAAGTCAAGTAATTAAAAAATATTATACTAAACTAATTTTAAAAATTTGTATGTAAAAATGCATAACTCGTTAAGTAGATTAATTTCAAAAAATTTAATTCGTGGTCAAGTGAATTCGATTTTATTACTCCTATTTATGATATAAATCCAAAATTTTCATGTACCGGCACTACTACAAAAAACACATATACTATCGCTCCTTTACCATCGGGTGTCCTTCCGCACGGATGGTGTATGTAACCAGTGGGAGCGCTATAATTACTTTGAACTTTTTACCGACTGTTCGGTCTAACCAACCGATGGCGTTGATGCCTGCCCTCCTTTGCTATCAGTTAACTTTTAAGTACAGTTAGTATTGAGTGACTCTTCAGCATCGGTTTGGCTCAACGGACAATGGCATTGAGAGGTTGACTTTTACCATCTGTTGTGTTACATGATCCGTTGGTGTTGGATTGATCAACACTGACTGATATCCTTACTAAACCAATGGTGATATTTTTGAGTGGCAGCGGTGGTAAATAATTTGAACCTAGGCCATGCAGGTACATCAATTTAACCGATGGTGTTCTCCAGACATAAAAGGGCGAGTCCTTACTCCTTAGTAATTTATTCTCCCAGCCGTCTCCATGTGAGCGAATTTAAAGCTAGTAGTTGCGCGCTTGTCTGTGTGCGAATTTAAGGCGCTATACAATCAACATGCCACATTAATTTCTCAATCATTTGGATTTAAGGCGCCACCCCTTTCACATTACTCTCTCAAGGTCCAATTTTTTTTTGTGATGTATTTATTATTTATTTTTCTGTTATTTTGTTAATTTTGTGTCATTTAGTTGTGTTATTTTATTAGTTTGACCGAATTATTGTATTGTTTTGTATTGTATTGTGATCCATATTGTCCCGAACATCATGAATTAGGTTGCCTTTTAGGTCAATGCCCGTTCAAAATTAATGTGATAGGGATTAATTTTGAATAGTCTCCGTTTTGGGACTGCTCTTTGAATGCTTTCGTCTCATCTAGGATGTGAACAAATGTAAGCTGATTTAGTATTTAAGAAAGATTCGGGTGCATTTCTCCTTATTGTTCCCATGAGTACGTATTGTTCCTTTCTGTGTCTAAACGGCCAAAGGTGGATCTTACGCGTACTTGGGGAGCATGAGGGAAATGCTGCCGAATTTTTCTTAAATGCTAAATCTGCTAACATTTGTTCACTACTGAGATGTAGCATTCAAAGAGTGAGTTAGGATTGTGCATCGGCCCACTATATGTAAGTCCTAAATGGAAATGCCAAGACGAGTACCTAATCTTGTTCTTGTTTTATATTTTTATGTACATATATGGATTGGGATTGGATGTATGAACCACAGTGTAATAGTCCTGAGTTTATGAAGGGTGTTGATCGTTTTATAAAATTTGCTGAGAAAAATAGAGAAAAGAAGGGTTTAACAACTATTTCTTGTCCTTGTCGATTATGTTGTAATATTAAATCGTTTGCTGACTCTGCGGATATCGAAAGTTATTTGATTTGTAATGGGTTTAAAAATGAATACACACGTTGAATATGACATGGTGAGGGTACCGGAGAAATTGGTGATGATATTGGGGAAACAAGCAATAGTACTAGTAATTGTAATATTGATTTTGAAATTGCATCTGAGGTTTTTCGTGAGGAAAATGGAAAAATTGGTGATGAAGTTGGTAATGAAGAAATTGGTAGTGATAATTATGATTCAGACCATAATCATGATCACAATGATGACAACTTTGATAACATGTATATTGAGGTTGAGCAAGAATTTACGGAAAAATAATACGAAAGGTTTTTAAAGAAATTTAAAAGTGATCAAAAACGATAATTATATCCCGGTAGAGTAAGATCGATGTTAATTAATTCTACTCATGTAATTTATTGTATGTGTTTAACAAGTTTGTATTGATTTATTCTTTTATTACTTAAATTATAGTAACCATTGAGTGTTTCTCGTTATTCATCCACGTCAGACTGCTGTCCATGTGCTGGACTCGAAGCCAGATAACGACCAGAATTCAGAAATCCATGGACACCTTAGAAAGTAGTTAAAATACATATAACTTAAAACACACAACAACAATCTGACATACTTCTAGGTACCATACTAGCCTTTATTAATACCAGGGCTTATCGGGAATACACACAAAGGGGGAGGAATCACAAGTAGGGGAAGAGACACCTGGATATTAAAGACTTTACGGTAAGAAAATATTCTAATCGATTTTTTCATTATAACTTATTTTAAGTTCCAATTACACTACTAATTATATTTTTGTTTAAAATAATACACATTTCAGTGCCTAAGACAAGTCGGAGACTGAAAATGCGGCTATTTTGTAATGAAGAACATAGAGTTCATCATCAAATGTTTTTATAATTCTTTTCTAAAGGTTTGTCAATCACCTATTTTGATCTATCATGTATGTTTTCAGATTCATTTCTTATATATGTTATTAATATGTTCGGTGTTCATTCATGAAGTGCAAATTGACCACAAAACCGTACAAGAAAACAGATCTACATGCGATCCGTACAACATGGTGTAAGTACTTCTTGGATAGTGTTATACCTTTACCTCCACAAGGGGTTTGAATTGAAACTTGAACAGTTTTTGGTACATATGATGTACATTTTTGTGGTAATTGGGAACAACAATTATTGGTACATATATATGATGTACATTTTTGTCGTTGGTACAACGAGTGGGTACAATTTTTGAAAGCTGTGCTGGTTTTAGGTGAGGGTATAATTTTTGGTAGTATATTTGTGCTGGTACAATGAATTACATGTTGTCTGATGAGTCCAAATTGAACTACCTTCTTTTAAAGATTTATAAACCCTAATTTCTACTTACGTTCAGATCACAAGCGCATGGTTCTACCGTGTAGTATAATTGGGGTGTCGATCCAGAGGGATAATGTATTAGATTATAAACACTTTTCACTAGTCTAGGTTTTTAGGGGGGGTTTAACAGTTGATGCGGTGGCGCTAATTATGCTAAGGTTAGAATTAAACAGTAAAATAGAGGTTCTCTAGGGATCAGGTGCTCTCCTTCTTAATTATGCAAAGTATAAATTTCGATGTCTCTCTACCCCGCATGCAGCACTATCACTATCACATGCGGCATAGATTGTCCCACAGTATGCGGCACTGTCACTACCCTGCATGCTTACTGGGTTTTTTCTTATCCGATATTGCGATTGGCTTTTGGGCTATCAATTCTAAGTATCCTAGGTATGCAATTATCTTTCTCACACAAACACAATTGATCATTTTCTATTCTACCCCACAATTGAATATCTATCTAATCTAGGTGTTTCCTAATATAATCTAAATGTACAATTTACGCTATCCTGCCAAGGGAGTCCACTGGGTTCTAACCCTAGTCTTTGAACCGTTGTCAAGCCTCATTAGCTTAAGTGTCTTTAGTACTTACATGCATTATCCCACTCACACCAGGATGCAATGACTAACCACCTATTGGTATGTAGAGGGTCATTGGCATATAGTAGACAGAACTATGTATGCAAGGATTTAATAAAAAAAAAATTAAATAATAAAGCAAACTCAAATCAACATAAATAAAACATAAACTTATACTAAAACATAATTAAGAATTCGAGTACAATTCTCACCCTAGAGTTGAGAAGTTTAGCTTCTCATGGCCATGGCAAAATAAAAAGAATAAAATAAGAGGAGGGTTCAAATGCCTCCATTTTTTGTGCCTCCACCATGCCTCCATTTTTAAAAACTTTAATAACTCAAAATTTAAAACTTAAAAGTCAAAATAAAACCGTTAGATGTAATCTATGTTATTTTCTCTATGTGCTCATAAAAAATTATCACATTTCAATTTTGATTTTATGTGAATCAATAAGTTGAAAAATCAACGTCTAGAAATTATCCACATTAGTACGTTTTTTACAAGCTCTTGATGACAACCAAAACAAAATTTAAATGTCATAATTTTTTATACGTGCATAGATAAAATGATGTAGATCATATATATCCAACGGTTTTATTTTTACTTCTAAATTTTAAATTTTGAATTATTAAAGTTTTTAAAAATGGAGGCATGGTGGAGGCACGAAAAATGGATGCATTTGAACCCTCCTAATAAAATAAAGAGAACATAAATTACAATCCAATTGAAAATGAATGAACTTCTGCCTCCTTAGATGACGCCTTCTTCTCCTGCTTGGCTTCCGATGGCTACCCCTCTCTCTCTAAGTAACTCTCTAACCTAACCTAGCAATGAGAATTGCTAATCGATTCTATGGACTTAACACAATTAAACACGCACACTAAATCCTATTACAAGAGGGGTATTTATAGCCTTCCTAAATGAGATGGGGAGTAGTGGAAGTAGTGGAGAAGGTGGAAACTTGGAGTGCACTCCAAGTTTGGATAGATGAAACCAAAAATAGCTAAGATAGCTTGGCTCTGAAGCAATCGCGTCCTTTTAGAAGAATTCTGCCGAAAATAGCATCAACGGTGGAGATTTGATCAGAGACAAAACAGTCCATGAATTAAGTCCACAGATCGTGCAACATAAGTCTATGCCGCATGCGGCATAGAGGAGGTGGCATGCGGCATAGAGGATGTGGCATGCGGCATGGAGGATGTCATACGGGACAGACACTTAATCGTATTTTAGCCGTAGTTTGGTCATCCGGACTCCGATTGATGTGATTCAAAGCTCGTTGGAAAGTAGACAACGAGATCTACAACTCTATGTGGAGCTTTGCCTCGGGATTGGTTTGTAGGATGCCTTAAATTTCATATAAAGTGAGAAACTTTATTGATCTTCATGACTCAGCTATGCTACCATATGTGTCATATGTCGCGTAGACTTCCGGACTTATCCGATTTTTTGCTCTTCTACTCCATGTTGCGTGCCATATATTAGCATATTTTTTTCATAATGTCTTCATTTCGCATGTTGTGCACTTCGTGTGAGGTGTTGCATGCTCCATGTAATGTCCTATTTTGACGTCTTATTCAGAAATCGCCTAAATACAACACTTTTATCCATTTTTGACCTAAATACGCAATTTTCTCCAAAACCTACCAAAATATCCTAAAAACACGTTTGCGGTAAATAAATTGGAAAAATGGCTACTTTGCATTCACTTTTCGCCATTTTCTGGAAGAAAAAATAATGATTTTCGTTATATATTTCGGCTTCATCATTGTCTATGTTATATTGCTATATATATGGCTTGTTGGTTTACAATGATGTATATGTTACAGATATGTTGTTGTTAGGTACATACATTATTCATGTTGTCTATATATATATATAGGGATGAGCTATGGTGAGACGTGGAGTAAAACCATTTTTTACTCCATGGCACTATATTTTCAGTTTGAAAATCCAAACAACCGATCCGAACAGTTCAATATGTTCTCTATATTGAAGTGTGCTTGGAGACCAAATTTTATATTTTTTTGAATTTTTTTACTATTTATTAAGCCACTTTGAAAATCGCTGATCCACTGTGAACAGTAAAAAACAGTAAAATTTTCTGGACCACTGGATCAGCGATTTTCAAAGTGGCTTAATAAATAGTAAAAAAATTCCAAAAAATGTAAAATTTGGTCTCCAAGCACATTTCAATATAGAGAACATGTTGAACGGTTCGGATCGGTTGTTTGAATTTTCAAAATGAAAATATAGTGCCATGGAGTAAAAAATGGTTTTACTCCACGTCTCACCATAGCTCATCATCCCTATATATATATAGAATTGAGCTATGCTACTCCATGGAGTAAAACGCGTTGGTGCTCCACGCCGCTATATTTTTATTTTGAAAATCCAAACGACCGATCCGAACCGCTCAACATGATCTCCATATTGAAATGTGCTTGGAGACCAAATTTTACATTTTTTAGAATTTTTTTACTATTTATTAAGCCACTTTGAAAATCACTGATCCGGCAGTCCAGAATTTTTTACTGTTTTTTACTGTTCACCCGGATTTTCAGATTTTCAAAGTGGCTTAATAAATAGTAAAATTTGGTCTCCAAGCATATTTCAATATGGAGATCATGTTGAGCGGTTCGGATCGGTCGTTTGGACTTTCAAAATAAAAATACGGCGTGAAGTACAAACACGTTTTACTCCATGGAGTAGCATAGCTCATCTCTCTCTCTATATATATATATATATATATATATATATGCATTATTCATGTTATTTTCAACACTGGATTTTATTACTTGTACCAATTATAAAAAAAAATTCTCACACATACACGCCTTATCGAATGGAATATGAATTCATGAAACGAATAAAAGTGTTTTATAAACAGCCTTAAGAGAAAGCCTCTTTAGTGAGAGGAAGAGATAGAGATGGATCATCCCTCAGTTCTTTACTTTTCCTTGTGTTGATTAATTAGTGAACCATCTGTTACTTTTATCTTAACTGAGGCATGAGAGGATCAAGGGTAAGATCTCATGAGGTACCTCATTGTGTGAGGTTAGATCCGAACCATTAATTATAATTGACACAAATCTCAAAAGAGACCCCATGAATTTTGATCAGGTCCAAATTCTTTATTTCAGTTTTGAGTAACCTGACCCCATGAGGTACTTAGGAAACTCACTCGGTAAAGTAGACATTTAAAGAAGGGTTCTACTTTAAAGAAGGGAAAATTAGATATTTTAACAATTAATAAAAGGCAAATGATGAATTAATATTTGAGATTTTTCAAATTTAATCAAAAAGTAAGGATATAAGAAAGACTTCTCTTTTTAAAAGCAAGATATGTTGAATATTTTAAAAGCAAATTGGATATTTTGTTATTTTATATTTCAATCACCTCTTTTCGTAATTGAGGTGACATGCACTTACTATGCCAATTAGATATGATAGGAGAGAGATTAGAAAACTTAGATCTCATGCATGTTGTCACACTCCGAGACAACCCGTCACGTATTTATACGTAAGACGTACACACATTACATACATTATCAATAACATCCATAAATGTCACATTAATTTCACAAACAAAAGTCTTACAACAATAATAAAAGTAGTTAAATAGCCATCATGACAGACATGGTGAGAAAGATGGTAACAACCATGCCTGTTCAAGTGTACCAATTTATTGGAAATTAAACACACAAAACAAAATAAACAAAAGTGGCATTTAATCCAAATATGGATCCTTCCGCCACTTTTACTCACGTCCTGTTATGGCGCCTCTTCTTCATTACCTGGAACCCACATAACAGTTGAATGGGTGAGAGATTCTAACATTCTCTTAGTGCGGGATTCAGTTCCAGTCCCGGATTTTGTAAAATTAACTTAATTCTCAAAAGCATGAAATAAAATAAATAATAAATTCTCATGCATTTCTAATGCCATGTAATCCTACGATCATTAACACTTTCATCTTCTTTCAAGTTTTCTGTTAGTCCATTTATCTGCCAATCCAATGGGAAGTCCAACCAACATTGGAAAGCCGCCAACCCACTGGGAAGTCCAACCAATAGTGGGAGGCCACCCACTCACTGGGAAGTCCAACCAATAGTGAGAGACTGTCTCACTAGACGGGGAGTCCACCCTACGCTAGGTCTTGACTCGTGACAGGACCGTTTTCGCCTACAGTCACGTTAACGAGGGGTCTAGTCGAACATCAGACCCAATGTATGCATCCCGATATGCGAACATATCGGCCCCGATTCACTTTAGTTATCTGTTCATTTCACGTATATTAACTCAACACAACACATTCTATAAGTCTGTTGAGATCAAACAAATAATCATATCCTAATATTCTCTAACAAAGTCAAACAGTTGTTTGAATTCAACATGCATATTTCTACTATATAAAAATAAATACAAACAAAATGATAAGTAATAATTTTACGAAGTCCAGAAAACCCATTAAATGCCGGTGTTTTTTAGTTCAATAAGTTGTCAACCAATAGGCTTATGATTTACCCTTAGTACGTACTTGAGATGGTGAAATTAGATTATTAAAAACGAAAAAAGACCATGTTATCCCAAATATTAGGATTTCATAATCAACCTTTAATGAAAAAAAAAGGAAATTCATGCTTCTGCATGTCCTTGTTAAGGTACAACGCCAATACCATCAGAATCACTCACTACTAAGGTAGTTGAAGGATTTCTACACAAAGTTTCTATGTAATTTTGCAAATAAAATGTAGTTGAGTTATTCAACTATTTATTAACTTAACCATATATTTCAACCATGTATGTATTTTGAAAGGAAATGTCGGTGTGCCTGGGTAGCATATAAATTGAGATATCCAAATAAAAGCACAAGTCATGATCAAGTATCAAAGTGGCACATTGATTTTTGTCCACTTACACGTTACACATCGATCATTACTCTAAATAAAAAGGCATTGCACTGCAACATGAACCTTATTCAACCCAGAGATTTTCCATATTTAGAACGATGACGTGGTATACACTGGGCATAATTTTTATAGGGAATCAAAATCCCCTAATCTCGCACTTGCTGTTGTCGTGGCCAGTTCGCTGTAGTCTCTATTGTTTCTTCGTACTTCAGCACTCAGACCTAGACCACGGAACATGGTTTCTAAATAAATATTTATGCAAATTTTTAATTAAAAAAAATGTTGTTAAAATAATATCTTTTAAAGTTTATGATTTGGGTAAAATCCAGAAATATAATCGTTACTCTGAAATAAGACATTTATACAAATTGTTTTTCATGAAAAATATAATTTAATCATTGGTAAGTATTTAGAACTAGACTTCTTGCAATAAAAATAATTCTAGGGGCATCGGTAAATAAAATCTCAAGATCTTCGATAAAAAGATTACCCTTTAATTAAAATAATAGATGCAATTCAAAAATCAGTCTCTGACAATCGAAATCATTATATGATTTATAAAATTAATTCGGTGAAAAGTAAGATGTTTTCTTTAACAATTTATATGATCTTGAAAGATAATGAATAAACATTTTCTAATTTGCGGATCCCACACAATTTGTATTGCCGATCATAATTTATCTACTATAACAGAGTTTGCTCAAATTACATTAATAAAAATAGAAGAATAAATCAAGTTTCTTGAAATCAAATAGTGAATCCGAGGATTTTTATAAACGTAAATTCGGATTATAATATCATCAAAGAAATATTTGATAAGCAATTAGATTTTTATTCAAGAAATACGCTTAACTAATTGAACAAGTGTATAAATTTTCATAAATTTAACAATAAGTCAATATAACAAATATGAAATTTTGAGAATATATAATTTTAAGAATTCTTATCAAATAATTTTAAGAATTCTTAACAAATATGAAATTTGAAGTTGAATAGGAACTAATAATTGTTTTATTTTTTCATTTAACATAGATGATGAAAAAAAAAATTATTTATTCAATTGATGATGTCATAGGAATGCAATTTTCCTTACTATTTACACTAAGAAAACAAAGACAAAATCATTTGAGATCTACAACAAACAGATCAAATATAACATGAAAATAAATCTCGAAGTATCATTGCTAGTGTGATCCTCTTCGATGTAGTCGAACATTTTCTGAAATTGAACAAACAAAATATGAAAAGTAGATCATGTATTTAAATGAAAATCTTAGATCATTTAATGATTCAATGTAGTTTGATAATCCCAATTAGAGTGGAAAAATTGAGTGGAATTTATATAATTATGTATTTATAATTACTTTGAACTATCTCTGAGAATAATTTGGTGCTTTGATGATTGTGTATTTCTGGCTCTACGTTTAGAGACATTTGCATTCATGAAAAGTCCAAAGCGACTCCAGATCAATTAATATTGTTGATTATTTAAAGCAGAAGGATGAATTTGGCAATAATAAAAAAAATGGTTGCATTAACCTATCCGTGGTACATGCTCGTCAGCTACATGCTTATGGATAATATTCTAATGTATAAGCTAATGGATAATTCATACTGCTCAGCTTCATCACCGTAATATATCCATGCATTCCTCTGTAATAGAATCCATAGATACACAAAACCACCTGAATCATATCATACTCATGCACGTACGTTTTCTTGGAAGCAGGTCTTGTGTTTTGGTTTTGTGTACGTACCTTTGAGCTATTATGAAATCATTTATACTCAAACCACCTGAAAAGGCAGAGAAAGATGTCAAAGGATTGTAAAAGCCAATACGTAGAAGTCGACCGTCTCATCTTTGATAGATTTAAACTAACATTTTTCTTTGTTAGATAAAGTAGCAGCTGTAAATAATTTTTAGGAGGAGGAGGAAGAGGCCGCAACCACTGTATCGGAGCCAAAATAGAGAGAGGCTTTGTTGTGAGTACGTGAATCCAGAATCCCTAAGGCTTCTTCCCATATATCTTTATAGGAAGCTGATATGAGTACCCGCAGTTGAGTACCCGCACTATACCCGCACATAAACTATCATAACTGTTTTTGGGGACCGCACCTAAACTGTTATAACTGTTTTTGGGGACCTAAACTGTCAAAACTGTAATTTTGTTTTACAAGTATTAATAGTAACATTGTGAAGTATTTATATCTATACAATGAACTACATATATGAAAAATCCACAACCAAAAAGTCACGTGTCAGACTGCATTGGGAACCATTACTGAATGTCAGACTCCATTGGGGACCACAACCAAAAAGTCACGTGGATCACACCACCAGTGCTACATTCATGGTTTAAATTAATTCACATAGAAAATGGAAAGTATTTATACCTAAATTATCAAGTATTCATATATAATTCATCAAGTATTCATACCTAAGATATCAAGTATTTAAAAAAAAACTGGACACAATACCTACTCATCTTTTACACGTTTTTCAAGGTGGTTTTTTTTTCTCCGTTCAATCTAACTAATTTTTGGGACGATCTATGAGGAATTTTACAAATTTAAAACCACGAACGTGTTCTACACAATTTTCTCTTTCAAATGAGATCCATGATGACATACTTTTACACGTTTTTCAAAGTATCAAATATTCAAATATGAAAAGTATTCATACAAAATAGAAAGTATTCATACCTAAGATATCAAATATTCATATATAATTCATCAAGTATTTATACCTAAGATATCAAGTATTTAAAGAAAAAAACTAGACTCATCTTTTACACGTTTTTCAAGGTAGTTTAATGATTGACAAAGTTAGTTATACCATTATGGAAGTTAATTGGGAAAGGAATCAACTGCGGGTACAATGCGGGTACTCAACTGCGGGTACCAAAATAATTATTCTTCATGAAATGTTCTTTTTTTTTTAAATAAACAAATGCTCTTTTAAATTTATTAACAAAATATTAATTTGAAATCCAAAATTTTGTCTCCCTTCCATATGTTTCTTTTTTCATATATAAAAATAAAATTAGTTAATGAATATTGATATTTAAAAAAAATCATCCTCAGCAACACACGGATAAATTACCAATATCAACTAAAATAAAATTACTTAACAGATTTTTTCTAAAATAACTATATATCCATAGCAACACACAGGCAAATTGCTAGTATTAGCATTACAAAAGTGGTAGGATATTAATTTGATCGTCTTATTGAAATTTAATATTTGAAAAAAAAAAAAAACTAAAAGTTTAAAAACATATTTCTCACAAATCAATAATATTCGAGAGGTCTCATATATAACACTACCCATTTAAGCAGTTTATGTGAATGAAGTAAAGAAAAACATAAATATGTACGAACAAACTTTATTATATATATATAACGATATACGAACAATATCAAAGTGGGAACGTACAGTGTTGTAACGCTAGCTGTCTTTAGATTTGACTGTCGACTAAATCCGATCTTATATTACAACCTTGGATCTTCCAGTAAGCCACTGATTATAGTGAGTCACCAACCCGAATAACTTGTACTAATAAGCAAGGCCGCAATTAGCAATATATCATTTATGAGCCAAAAGAGCACGTAGTTCCAAAACCCTACAACTGCACCATCCTTTCCTTTCTCTTCCTCCTTTATCTCTTTCAAAACCCTACAACTAAACTGTACTCAAATTTCTCGCCATGGATACACTGCATACATCGGTGAAAACGAAACCGTACGACCACCAGAAGGAGAAGCTTCCGACCCTCTCGGAGCACGATAAACATGAGATAGTCGTGAAGATAGATGGCAACAGCCAAAACCCTGTCGAGACCACCTCAGTAGCCACTGCCTCTCTGAACTCCCGAGTGTGGAGAGAAAGCAGTTATGGCTTCTTGCAAGAAGGCAGAGTTGGCAATGGCGGGTTCACAGTATGCAAGAGAGATGCCACCGGTGTCACAATCTCTCCAGAAATGGACCTTGAGATGGACTTCTTGAACAAGGGTTCTTCTCTAGGTTCCGAATCAAAGAATCATCCCATTTCGTTCCAAGATGCCTTGGAACAGTCCCAGTCGCTTCCCCACGAATCGAATGATAGATCTTCCTCCTCATCTGACGAGAAGAAAATGAACCGTCATCGTGCCAGTGGTGGTGACGGTGAAATTATCCGTTGCACATCTAACTCATTAATCAGCCAATCATCTTCTCTGCTTCGGGCCAAAATCCGGTCTCGTTTATTGGATCCATCACCACCGAACCCCCCATCACCCATTGAAAACCCCAACCCGGACAGGACAGCGGGCCGGCCACCAGTACCCAGATCAGAGGAGACAGGCGGGAAATCAGGCCCAGCTGACGAGGATGATGATGACCCCCTCATGGATTCTGACATACCCGATGAATTGAAGAAAACAAAATTTAACTCGTGGACCATCTTACAATCACTTAGTCTGATACTGCTAATTGCACCATTGGTGTGCAGCCTAGTGATCCCCCGACTGACGAGGCAAATCGTTTGGAGTCTCTATCTGTGGAAATGGGATATTCTAGTCTTGACTCTTGTATGCGGCCGGCTCGTCTCCGGATGGTTTGTTCTTGTGGTCATGTGCCTCATTAAACGAAATTTTCTATTGAGGAAGAAAGTGTTGTACTTTGTTTACGGCGTCAAGAGTGCTGTACAAAATTGTCTTTGGCTCGGCCTTGTTCTCATTTCATGGCACTATTTGTTCCATCAGAAAACCTCCCACAGCCCCGTCTTGCCTTATGTTAGCAAGATCCTTCTCTGCCTCCTTGTCGCCACTATCATACGCTTTATCAAAAGACTGCTTCTCAAAGTATAAATTCTAAGTAATTTAAATTCTTTAGTTGATATTTTGATCTTAATTAATTAGCGAAATTAGTAATTTACTCACATATCATTTTTAGATACTAAACTACCCAATGAATTTTATCTAATCACAAAGAATGTAGTTTGGTTGTAAATATGTCCTTTAATACCTGAATACATACCACCTTATTAATCATTATTTTTTTTTAGTTGAGGAAAATGCAACTCTAATTCATCGTTAGAACTTTGAAAGCAATTCATATCTTATATTCTACTGCTAACAACTGATTTTGTGGTTATTAAATTAGGTACTGTCGGCCTCCTTTCATGTCAGCACATACTTCGATCGGATCCAAGAAGCCCTTTTCAACCAATACGTGGTAGAGACGCTTTCTGGGCCGCCAGTTTGTGAAGATAACCAGACAATGCTTGAACTTCAGAGGCTTCAAAAGGCCAGTGCAACAATGCCGAGAAAAATAGGTAAAGGCATCCGCCTCTCAAGGCCATTGTCAGGAAACAATAGAGAAGAAGGTATCACCATTGACCAGCTGCATAAGATGAACCAGAGGAACATATCTGCGTGGAACATGAAACGATTAATTCGGATTGTGAGGTATGGAGCTTTGACTACACTGGACAAGCGGACCCCTCTAATAGCTGCTGAGACGGAGGAGAATTCCTCGACACATATACTCAGCGAGCAAGAGGCCAAAATTGCTGCCAGGAAGGTTTTTTCTAATGTGGCCAAGCCTGGTGCCAAGTGAGTTTTAAAATTCTTTACTTATTTTTTTAATTACCAAGTTTCTCATACTTTAAATGGTGTCTTGTCATTCAGGTTGGATCAATTGGGTCAACTCATCATTTTCTTCTATTACTGGCATTGGTTAGTTTGTAGGGTAAAATACTGTTTGGGGTGGCACTTTGACTAGACCCGCATTTCAGTGTTAGTACTCAGCAGTTGTTTTGGTCCTCACTGAATCACTGACTACAGAGCTATCATTTTACTATTTTCCACCTTTTGCGTTCCTCCAATCTATATTAGAGTGGCCTAATTTTGGAGAAGTTGAAAGTTGTTCTAGATGATAGGAATTAATTGGATTTTTATATATAACCAAATTGGAAATTTATGCTTTATTGAAGACCTGTAATTTTACTTGAACTTTGAGTTTAAATATATAGCATGTGGCACTGCTAGGTACATTTCCTTCCAAGATCTCTTGCGTTTTATGAGGCAAGAAGAAGCAACAAAAACAATGAATCTTTTCGAAGGAGCACATGAACACAAACGAATTAGCAAAGGGGCACTGAAATACTGGGCAGTAATGACTTCTGCTAAAACAAATTATCAATCGATATCTCTTAATTAGCAGTTACATTTATTTAACACCAATTTGTTTGTACGCACTGCAGGTAAATGCATTTAGAGAGCGCAAGGCTCTTGCTTTGACACTTAACGACACAAAAACAGCTGTGAATAAACTTCACCAGATTGTAAATGTGGTTGTCGGATTGATTGTCTTTGTACTCTGGCTTCTGATTTCGGGAATAGCTACAACACAATTCTTTGTTTTCCTTAGCTCCCAGCTTGTACTGGCAGTGTTCATTTTTGGGAACACTTTGAAGACATTATTTGAAGCACTTATTTTTTTGTTTGTTAGGCATCCCTTTGATGTCGGTGACCGATGTGAGATTGATGAAGTTCAGGTAAAAAGATTATTTTTTTGCAACTTTTTCTCAACTTCTAGTTGTTACTTTTTATATATTATTATTTATTGTGTCTTGGCTGTTTCTGTCTAGAAGGAATTAGAGAATGAACACGTTCTGTTAAATCTAAGACATTTTTTTATTCTGATATCAGGTTGTTGTTGAGGAGATGAATATCATGTCAACAGTCTTTTTGAGAGATGATAACTTGAAGATCTACTATCCTAACAGCATTCTTGCCACCAAACCAATAAGCAACTACTACCGAAGCCCCGACATGGGAGATTCCATTGACTTCGCCATTCACGTCGCCACGCCATTAGAGAAGATTGCTAAGATGAAGGAGAGAATAATCCAGTTAAGCATTTATTTTATTTTACCTTTCATTTTAGTTTGTGATGCTTGAGTGGGGTAAATCATATTAACTTGAAATTTAAATAGGTTCATGGAGAACAAAACGGAGCATTGGTATCCGGGCCCGATGGTCGTATTGAGAGATGTCGAAGACAGTAATAAATTGACTGTATCAATTTGGATGCGACAACGAATCAACTACCAAGACATGGGAATGAGGTTTGAGAGGAGAGAGCTAGTGTTACAAGAGATGATTCGGGTTCTTAAGGAACTTGAAATTGAGTACCGCAGGATACCTGTTGATGTGAATGTTCGCAATTTGCCCCCTGTAAACTCAGCACGGTTACCTTCCACTTGGTCATCCGTTAACTAATAATTATATCATTAATTAACTAAAGAGGAGGTTCACGTATTAAGAATAATTTTGTTCATGCTCTAAATCTAGGCTTGCTGCTGATGATCGATGCTTAGTAATTTTCGTTTAAATATTAATTGAGATAAAATTAAATATTTGGGTTTGAGCTTAAATTCGTTTAGCTGAGTTGTATTGCGTGACCCTTGATCTCTATAAAGCTCTATGATCTTTTTTGCATTCTTCTCGTACATAATTAAATTAGATTATGAGATGTGCATGTTATTTCATAAGTGCACATCCCTTGCCTTGTCTAGGAGTAGACCACAATGCTCTTTATTCCATGAGACGCCCATCTTGCACTACTATACAATCGTTAACCATACATGACATATCATACACGAATGTGAGAAAATTTCAAATAAACAGTGTGTAATGGGAGGATGTACTCATGCAAAAATAAGCTCAACCATACATACAAGGTCATTTAAAAGCGACCGTGTACTAAAGGCACTTATATTTGTAAACTGTTTATTACTAAAACCGGGTACGATTGTACTACTTAATACATGGTTTTTTTTTCTTCAGAAAAAACCGTGTATGTTTTTGCTCAATTTCCAAACACTGTTATTTAGTAGAAGCCGTGTATGATTCATTCGCACCTCTCAACCAAAACCCTTGTTAGTAATTAATTTCTTATGTAGAGATCACCCCTGAACCGTCTTTTCAAACTTACTCCATTTAAGTCCAGCCCCCTCACTTTGTCTCTTCATTTTTTTTCCTCCATTTCCCTTTTCTTCCCTTTGATTGGTGTAGATGAAGTCTTCCTCCCTCATCTTCATATCCCCTCGTGTGCAATATTGATTTTCTTGTTGAGGTTTAACACGATGACACCTGGAACTATGATGAGCTAGCTATAGACTCGACTACTCCAATTAGATGGAGAAGAGGGAAATCAATATTATTATTTTTTTAAATGGGAAATCAATATTCAATAACTAGCAAGTTCGAAGTCTATTTTGTTGTACTAATGAACAAAGCAATTTCATATATTGTCCATTTTGCTAATCATTTCTCTTTCCCTTTTCTTCCCCCTGATGGTGAGAGGTCGAGATTTCCCTCATCTTCATTTTCCCTCGTGTAGAACTATGATGAATGCTAGGGTCCGATTTTACACTAAAAAAAGCCGTATTTTGACTTAGGAAACACTACAGCAAAAAGGAGCATCTGCGACCGGTATCAGCGACCGGTCGGATCGCCGGTCGCTGAAGATCTAAAAAGAAAAAAAAAAATTAAGTATATCAGCGGCGACGAAGAGTTCTTCAGAGACCGGCGAAGTGACTTACTGCGACTATTTTGACCCGGTCGCTGAAAGGTAACCCTGAAAAGCCCCCGCCAAAGTTTTTCCCTCTTTCTTCTCTCTGATTCCCGCCGATTTAGGTTTAGCAAAAAAAAAAAATTGCAGAGCCGCCAAGGACCTCTCCTCTCTCTTTTCGCTCTCTCTGTTCTTAAGAGTTTTTAAGAGATCTGGTTTTAACTTTTAGCTAAACCAGCGGGAGCTTGGTCTGTTTTTCTCTCCGCCGCTCGGTGCATCGATCGATCCATGGCAACTTCCAAACTCCTTCTCGTCGCCTTTTTCGTCGCTCTCTCCGTCTTCGTTGCTTTTTCCGATGAAGCGCGGGAGGAGGAGGAGGAGACGACCAAGCTCCCGCTGGAAGAGTCGGATCCGGGTTTGAAACTCCAACTCGACCAGCTCCGATCCAAGATCCTTTCCTTAGGTTCCTTCTCTTTTTCATTTGTACACTTTGGTTTCTTTTCTTGCTATGCTACGTTTGTCTCCTCATCGCAAATTATACTGTTTTTTCACTTTTAATGTTGGGATGTGAAGAGTCGAGCATAGAGGAGAGATCAAAGGAACTCAAGAGCAAGGATGAAGCTGCTTCCAAATTGGACAAAATTATCCAAGAAAAATCTGACAAAATCGCCTATTTGCAAAATGACATTGCTTTGCTCCAGGTTTACATCCTTTCTACTACTCACTTCCTACATCAATCAATCAATTATAACTTAGTAATTACTGTTCAACTGCAGAAACAAGCAGCGGCTGATGCAGCTGAGAAAGCCGGCAAGGTCGATGCTAAAACTGTTCAACTACAACAACAGGTACCTAAATAAAATCAAACATTTTGCGTCCTTTTTCACATCTAGATATACTTAAATCTGGTTCTGCTTCATTGTTCTTAAGAGTTAAAGGTGCCAAAAGACAATTTCATACCGAGTCAGTCATTCTTATTTTTGTTTTCCAGAGTTAAAGGTGCTGTTATTAAGAAAAAGAAGAAGAAAGCTGTTGCAACTCCTGTTAGTGTACCACAAGTTGAAGGGAATGAGTTAATTAACAAAGGGACAATTGTCTCTAGTAATGGAATTTCACTAATTGACAATGGAGAGGATGCAACTAAGAAGAAAAAGAAGAAGGAGAGGAAGAGGCCATTTGAGGAGACCAGCTCGAAGAGACAGCAACAGGAAGTGGAAAGACCCACTAGCCCAAAGTAATCTTTTCTTACCACGTGAATATTTTTTTTCTCATTTATTTATTTTCTGGTAACACCTGAGTTTCCAATAGCAAATGAATTAATTGATGAACTTGGTTAAAGTCATCGTATCTCTTTTGCTCATGCAAAGTTTTCATGAACTTTTGTATAGGAAAAAGAAATTGAAGCTGGTGGCTAATGAAAGACCAATTACAATAAATGAAAGAAGAAAAAATATTCCTCTTGTAGCAACTCCCTCTCAGTTTCACACTGTTAATCAACAGCCAAATGCTCCAGTTCTAGCATCAGCGAGGTATGCTCAAAGTAACCCTAACTTGTTTTATTTTAAACTTTTTGTCTACATCTGAATTTGATGTAAAATTAGTCTCTTTCTCAAGCAAGAGTCCCAAAATTCAGGTAGAGAACTTGGTTCCTTTCTCAAGCAAGAGTCCCAAAATTTGTCTACATCTGAATTTGAAGTAAGTATTTTCTTAAAACTCGACTCCTTTTAATAGCGAAAATCTGCAACATATGTATGTTTAATTATATTATTTAATTGGATGATTATGTATGTTTAACTACATTAACTACATTAGCTCAACCAAATTCAGGTATGCTATGCTTCACTTTCAATTTATATCCTTTCATGGATCATATTGCATAAATTAAACTTATGTGGTTGTTGTAGGCCACTTCATTAATATATTTCAAGAGGTTCTACTTGCAGTGGTCGGTCATGCAACATCACTCTAAAAGTATCATGTAAGCTAATATATGGTTTATTTATTTTATTTTATTTTATTTACTTGTTTATTAGGTTGAGGTAATGAAATATATGTGATATTAAATTGGTGTAGGTTAACTTGCATATATGCATCATGTAAGGTAGAAGAGAATCATGTATCAGATTAAATTGGTGTAGGTTTACTTGTTTATCTTATATGTATCAGATTAAATTGGTAAGTACCAATTAGTACTGGTAATGCATATTTAAGTTCATTCGCTGTACCAGGAAACCATCTAGGGCAACAGATTGGTCTCCAGTGTTGTACCAGCAAGTTTATTTTTAAAGGCAAACAATTCCAACATTGAGTTGTACCAGTGTTGTGCCGTAGAAAGTAACTCATTATTTAGCTAGCAGAAAAGAAAGAAAAAAAATAGACATAGTAAGGAAAACTAAAATGCATATAAATAGTGTTGGATTTTACTTTAAATTGCATTGTACAATTAGGTTTGACCTGATTTTACTTTAATATGTGATGCATTGATTTTACTTGTCTCGGCAGGATATGTTGTATCTACGGTTGTCAGATCCAAGCAATGAACAAGTGTTGGATTCTTTAGCTCTAGTCTTCAGACACACACCTGTGCCTCTTCTAAAAGCTCTGCTTTGCTGGAGAGAAGGGTACACGGCAGAGGGGATTGTGTAAGTCTAGTTTTTGCTTATACTGGTATGTACTGGGATGGTTCATTACATGTATAAAAAATGTTTTTATTTTAACCTTTTTACCTCCATGTGATATATTTGTTCTATAATTGATGATGCTAGCTGTATTTGTTGTATGAGTTAGGCTTTGGTACTATGTATTTGTAGAATGCAAGGACCTGTATTTACCTTTGCTTTTATATACAGATAATCTTTAAAATGCATATCTTGGGAATTCTCTATTTGTTGTCTTTTTGTACAATTTTTGTGGATTTTTGATGTTTTGTTAGGAGACAATTGCATGCTTACTGTAATGTGTTAATAGTAAATACCTACATTTTGCAAAAAAAAAAAAAAAAAAAAAAAAAAACAACAGCGACCGGATTTTGGGTATCAGCGACCGGTTTCATTGTCGCTGATACTTTTTCATGACGTCAGCAAAAAATAACAACGACCAAAAAAATTTGGTCGCAGATAAATTATCAGCGACCGGATGACGTCATTCAGCGACCGGTGACATCATCGGGAGAGCATCAGCGACAATGCTTTCAGCGACCGGGTTATCAGCGACCAATTTTTACTATCAGCGACCGTATTTGGCAACAGCGACCGGCGACGTAACTATCAGCGACCGGAAAACCGGTCGCTGATAGTGTGATCTGCTGTAGTGAAATGACAAAAAAAAGTAGGTTAGTTATTCGTTTTCATATGTTTTCAATTACTTTTGTATTTTTTTATTAATTTGGTAGATTTGGAAGAAAGTAGTGTTTTCAAGCCAAAAACAGAGCAAAAACCTCATTTCGATGAAGACGGAAGCTCCATACGGACTTGGATATCCCATGCGGCATATGGCATGTGGCATGGAGAAGGGAAGTTGAAAATGTTCTAAGTACACAACCATGTACCACATTTTCCATGCCATACGGTGTCGCGTGCAGCATCAGTATATTGCTGCAACAGTTTTTTTTTTTTTTTTTCCAGAAACCCCTGTCAACCACATTTTTGACACTTGTGTGATTTCTGCACTCCACTACTCTTGTGGACCATTCAGAAGTGAGAGCACTACCTCCACTACGTCCACTAACACCTGAAAAGCCTATAAATAGTCAATTTATCAGACTTTTTTGTATCTTGGAATTAATTATTAAGTAGTACTCTTTAGAGAGATATGCTTAGGGGCCGAGTTAAGAGAGAAATATGATTAGGGGGTAGAAAGCGATCCATAGGATAGGAGGTCAAGGGAGACAGAAATCTTACATTTAATGGGTCACAGATTGAGAAGATATGAAATATTTGGTAATAAATTCATTGATTCTGCAAGATTTGCTCTACTCATTTTTTTTTTCTCCTACTAATAGTTAGACGGTCCATGGCATGAGGCAAAACCAGAGCCACTTATGAATTAATCTGGGCCTCAAAAGTAGGCATAACTGAAATTAGAAGGGATTGTTGTAAACAGGCTCAGTAAATGGGTTCATTTGTGATGGTCAACTGGGTTTGGTGCAGGCTTAAATCCTGTGTACCAACAGACACGTTTAACCAAATCAATCTACATCACAACTGAATCATTAAAATGAAACAAATGAAAATGACTAAAAAAAATTATTATAATGTTTGATTGTGGAGTAAGAGGTGAAGTAAACTTCTTACTTTACACTTAAGTAACTAAACAAAGAATAAAAGAAGAGAGGTAAAGTGGAGTAAGATATGAGTTAATCAGAAATAAGTTACCACATCTCTTTAGTTGAATTAACTTACTCCACTAATAAGGCCCACTGTCATAGACAGAGGCTCATTTTCTAATACCTTGCTCTAAGCAAATTAATTTAAATCATAAGTTAAACTATCAAATAAGATGTTAAATCAATGAATATAATTTATGATGTAAACTATTTGTTCTAGAGCAGATGATGTCAGCTATTTGCCCTGGAGCTGATCCTGTGTAATGCGGTGTCACACAAGGCATAGTAATTTAATTCAGCTCACTAGATTTCAAAGAAAGAATACATCATTCCACTACTGCCACTACTACAGATATATTGAGTATACATGGTTTTGCAATTATGTCCACAAACATCATGTATGAAAGAGTCGATAATTACAACTGTGTACATTTTTCTATAAACTGCCGATTTTTTTTTGCCAAACACTAATCCTACACTGGATTTTTTTTATTAAAATCTGTATATAATTCATATTAAAAATAAATACCAACAAAACCCTAGATCTTAATTCAAATTAAACATTACATTTACCAATATACCAATATAGCAAAACACTAAACTAAATTTAAAAAAACTATGAATTTAAAAAAACACATACCAAAAACACTACATTTACCAATATAAACAACATTTATAGCTACATCACACAAATTGTTAAATGAACAACATTCTAACCGAAAAAATGAAAATACAATAAAAAAAACACTAGATCTGAGACTTTATACATTTACATTAACATTGCCTAAAAAAATATAGTATAGGAGTACAAAATCGAAAATTAGCAAGATAAAACCTTAATCGGAAACATCACCTCAAGTTTTGAGGCTATTCCTTTTCTTGAACATATCACCCATCTAAAATTTCAATAATATTCATCTTTAAACAATTGTTTTTTCAAAGGTATTGATATGCAAGATGTAATTTTTAAGAAGTTTTCCACTTACTCGAAATGTATTGCACCAGTTGGTTCCACTGGCAGCAAACAACCAATATGGTACTAAGCAAGTACAGTACAAATTATTTGGTATTTGTGTTCCAATTAGTCCCTGTATGTTGCCTTAAACTCAAGATAAGTACCCAAAAAACCAATCAAAATGTCAGGTACCAAACTGGTACCAGCTGTACAACCTCGTTTTACCAGAATGGCATTGAATAGAAAAGAAGAGGTATATGTAGTACATACCTGGGTGACAAGAGTATACAAAGGAAGTGTACTATAGCTGCATAGCACTTGGATGAGCACACTGTCAATTCAAATTACAGTTACAACTTACAAATGAATAAACAAAACATAGGATTATTAAAGGGGGAAAAAAAATTATATACAAGAAGAGATCAGAGATCACACCCCATAACAAGTCTCGGGATGAAATATTGAATGCTCTCCATGATGCACGAGTCAAAGCCATATGTGGTCTGCATGCAAGCCATTTTTTTACATTACAACAATATAAAACTTATAAAACCAAGCAGCTTCAATTGTTCTATTTACTATTCTTATTACCTTTATGGGCTTCAGTGATTTTGCACACATGAAAGTAAAGGAATAAAAGGGAATAGATTGTAATTAATTAAACAATGTACCAAAATCCAGAAGAAAAAAGCAATCTCAAAGGAGTTTTGAAAGATAATGAAATGGATCAGGTACAACACAATCGCTGGCTCGCCAAACCAGAAGTGGTCATCTGACGGTCTGACGTGTTGGTCAGCCTGTATTCCTCTCTCATTGGAACTTCCTTCAGCTGCTTCTTGTGCTATTTTGGTTATGATGTGTTCTAGCTTTGCACCGACGATTAAAAGAAGCTGCAGTTAATTCCAGCATTATTAGTTAGTGGTCTCAACTATTCCCAAAATAAAAACCCATTTTTGTTAAATGATTGTCAATCCCCAACATCTTTTAGGTACTTGAAATTGAATTCATATCACCTAAAGTAACTCAAATTTTGAGTTTAGATCCGGACCGTCAGATCCGTTTTGGCACGAATATTAAAGGAGCCCCGTGCATTCCACCACAGATCGGACTGGCCTAGATTCTGATCAGATGGTCCAGATCTAAACTCAAAATTTGAGTTACTTCATAGGATCCGGACTCCTTGAAATTGGAAGCTAACTATTAGCTTAACATTAGGCACATTTTTTTAAATTTTGTTTGCAACTCTGCTAAGACTTTTCTTCATTAAGCACAAATGAACATGTAAATTTTATCCACAAATGTGGTTGAGAACTTGAGATAAACTAAAATTTGGTACTAATTTAGTAATGTTTAGCTTGACTTAAATAAAAAACCTAAAGAAAAAGAGGTTGTTAATTGGAAATAAGAGATGTTGGGTGTAACTCGTAAGTACAGACAAAAGAACATTATTATTTACAATTGCCTTCACCAAAGAAGATATATTTAACCACTTATAAACATAGAACATATTTTTATTGTTATGAACTCCCATTTAAATGGTACTAGATTATGTACACAGGAAGCATCTTCAACGAGTATTTTTTATTTTTTTTTTACTTACAATGAGAGGTAAAAAAGATAACCAGAAGTAAGTGTGCCATCCTGCATTGCAATAGAAGTCTGTTAAAACTAAGCAAAAAAAAAATATAAATATAAAAAATAAATGAAATATTTTTGACATTTTCATACCATCTACATTAAGCAAAAGGAAGATGACCACAAATAGCCATAGATACCAGCTGTCAAATATAGAGACTAAGTTTAAGGAAACAAATATAACATATTTTGCATTTACGTGATCCATACAGGTACAAAAATTAAGTATGCCATATCAGACTGTAATCAGTTGAAATATGCTGGTACAAGGAAATGCTTGCTTTGGTTGGAATTAGGTTAAAGAAGCAATAAACCCCTAATCAAGCACATAATTGAGTCAGAAAAATGCAAATTAAAAATACAAGAAAGGTAAATATAAGTAAAAAGATACGGGGTATTTCATGTATACCCGTTAAAAACTTGGAAATTACATATTCCCCCCTCTAAAATAATAATATCACATTTACCCTTATAAACTTCTAAAACTCACAAAATTTACCCATTTTATTGTCTTTTCTATTAAAAGTTATTTTAAATAAATGAAGTACCTATTTTACCCTTGATTGAAATATAGAAAACTAATAGTGTGTTTCAGAAAAATATCAGTCTTCTAATTGGTATGTTTCCGATGGAAAATGGGTCATTTCTCTACTTCTGACGTTTGCACACATATACCTAAATGTCACTGTGTAACCGTTAGAAGTAGAGAAATAACCCATTTTCCCTCGAAAACCGTTTAATTAGAAGACTGACATTTTTCTAAAACATGATACTTATTTTTTATTTTTTTAATGAACGGTAAAATGGGTACTTCAAAAATTAAAAATAAATTTTAATAGAAAAGACATTAAAAATGATATTATGAATTTTAGAGGGGGAAATACGTAATTTCCAGGTTTTTTGGGTATACATGAAATTCTCCCAAAAATATATATGTATATGTTATTCCACTCTTCTATTGGAGGGTTATAAAATGAGACCTGATGCCAACAACTTTCTTGAAATCATCCTCTAGAGTTCTCATCATGTACTTGTGGAAATCAAATTTTGGATTTGATTTACAATGCTTCTGTAAATACAAAGAATAAAATTGCCTTTTTACCTTTAATATTTAGAATGAGTTTGAATTGCAAAAATACAGTGTCAAGGGATTCCATACCGTTATAAAACCAGCTCGAAGTGCTCTGTAGTCTGACTTACTCACAGAAGAATAAAACTGCTTCACGAATGCAATCTGTTAAATTTTAAAATCAAGCACATATTAGCACATATATAATATATGAACAAGAAGTGGAGTAAACCCCTTAAGCTGTCAAACAAGAAGTAAATTTGAAAGAGTAAGCTGAAGTAACATCTGAGTTCATCCGGAATAAGTTCTTTCCCCTTTTCAGGTGAGTAAGCTGGAGTAACATCTGAGTTCATCCGGAATAAGTTACTTCCCCTTTTCAGGTAAAGTAACTTTACTCCACCTGTGGATCCCACCATCAGAGTAAAATTCATATTTCAAATTTCTCTCTTTTCAGTTACTCCAAAGTTATTCCACCAAACATGATTAACTTAATCCGCTTTAACTTGAAGGAATTAACTTTACTCCACAACCAAACATACACTATAGTATCCAGCATTGAACACATGAGGTAGAGAACTGAAACAAGAATAAAATTAGACTGGTACCATCCAGCTAACTACAGCAGCTCGTCTCCAAAAGTTGCCAGCACGATCTATAACAAACTTTTTATGATGATCAGCTGTTTATTGAAAGAAATGACAGCAGACAAAACAAAGAATAGCACTCATTAGGCCTCTATTCCTTCAAATAAACACAATGAATTAATGAAGAAAATGCAGATATGACTTTTCAACTAATTTTCAGTTTAATACTTTTAAAGGTAAAAAGCAAATAGAAGAAATGGACTACGATTTTCAATCTCATTTCGGATTGCTATCTCCCAATGCTTCCATCTTCTGATCTGTAAAAGAAAAATGAGCATGATATTACTAAGAGAACGCAGTAAGATAATTGAAGTGCAAGTCTTTTTCATTTTTCACTTAGTCTTTTCCTTTTGCAAACTGAATCAAGTTAATTGCCATGCCTAGTATCTGCCAAATTATATTCATGTTATTTGCAATAACAGAACAGTGCTATCTGTACAATTAGGTCAAATTAAATGTAAATTATGGATATAAAGTGGTTGAAAATGTAATTCTACCTTAGCACCACCTAGAACCATGGTCGTGGCACAGAAAACAACATGTACAACGGCTAATACAAATATGAATATGTGCAATTCATGCAATGCCTCCAAAGATAACAATGGCACCTCTCCCTGAAATATAAAATTTAATAAGATGTACCATTGGACCTCTCCCAATACCTGCCATGGCTGATACCTGTATGATACATGCAAGGACCAGCAGTCAACATTGACGCTACTAGTATGATATTATTAAATGAGTGAGGCTATGGTACTATGCATAGCACGGATTGGTCCGTACTATGGATCAATATCTCTATTTTCAGAATTCAAATAGCCAATCTGAACCATGCAGCATGATCTTCATACGAAAATGTACTCGCAGACTAAATTTTAATTTTTTTAGAATTGTTTTACTATTTTTCAGATAGGTATATAAAATCACTACTTTTGAATGGTCTAGAATTTTTAGATCAAGTGATATTCTACCTATCTAAAAAAATAGAAAAAAAATTCTAAAAAATGCAAATTTTGATCTACAAGTGCATTTTCATATGGAGATCCATGTTGAACGGTTCAGATTGACAGTTTGGACTTTGAAAGCAGATATATTAATCCATAGTATGGATCAATCCGTGCTATGCATAGTACCATAGCCTCACTCTTATTAAATTGGTCACATTAATACAAGTAAAGTACCGCCCTCTTTTAGCAGTAATGACATTATTACTTGACAGAGAGAGAGAGAGAGATTGCCAATTTGGTTCCAGCAGTACAACAACTGTTTAAATGGTATGGGGTTTTAGTAATAACCCCTAAAACTGAAGATAATTTTTTCTTTTCTCAATAGTTTATCAATAAGACCATATTTTGTACCTCTTTTGCACAAGTTTTATTGCCAGCTTCATTTGAAGATTTGGTTAATGTTTCCTCCTTGCATGGCAACATACTCGAAGATACCATTTTGGGTACACAAATGTTAGTAATTAAACCTTGAGAAACAGTCAATAGAAGGGAGATAAACCCTAGAAGCATCAATTCTGCACACAAAAGGACATCCAACTGAGACTCAAGTTAATCTCAACTGTTACATTCAGTGTAAGATCAGACTTAAACTGACATGATAAAAGAGCAACCAGCTTAAATTTAATACAATCACAAAAAAAATATTATATAATTGTTGTTTATAGGGCATCGATACATATACTGACCTTCTTTGATTTTCTGCAAGGCAGAAGAAAGTGCTTTTTGCCCCTTGTGCCTGAGAAACTGCAATCCATTGTTAAGGAAACACATTTAAAAAAAAATGATTAACTAATTTACTAATCATGGGGTAAAATATAAGCATCATAAAGTAGAAGAATTAGAGTAACATTGGCCAACTCATACACCCTGAAGTTCAAGCCATTTCACAAAATTTACTCCCATACCACAAATTTTGGTCCTTAATGCACCAATTTAGTACCTTACTGCTCACACTATGAACCAGTACTTTCTCAAATTCACTGAAACCCACATCTAAAGCTTGCTCAATCCAAAATTAAACATTCCATGAGTCTAAAACCTACAACCTCACTTTTCTCCTTTTCTTCCTTGATTCCTTCCTGTTCTTTATTTTTTCAGGCAAAGAATTTAACAGAGCAGTTTTGGCTTCATGCAGCGCACGGACTATAGAATCGAAACAGTGCTGCATATGGTTTGTGCGCTGCATGAAGCCAAAACTTCTCTGTTAAAATCTTCACCCATTTTTTCAGAGAACTTGCGGGGAAACACTGTTGTGCCATTGGTTTGTACATAACTTTTCCATTCGTTACTATTGTTTATGTTTCTCATATATTCTAAACTTGCTAACACCAATTAAATCTTCATTTCTGTACTTAATTTATGGGGGAATTTCATGTATACCCCTCAAAAACTTCAAAATTACGTATTTCCTCATCTAAAATTCACAATATCATAGTTTCTCTCAAAAACCTAGCAATCAGAATACTGAATTATACTTGAACATGCTACATATTTTAGTTTTTTTAATAAAAGGTAAAAATGGGTACTTTATAAATTTAAAATGAGTTTTAACAGAGAGTTAACAAAATGGGTAAATTTGTTAGATTTTGAAATTTAGAAGGGTAAATGCGTAATTTTAGAGGGGGGAATACGTAATTTTGAAGTTTCCGAGAGGTATACATTAAATTCCCCCTTAATATATCATTATTAGTTGATTTTCTTCTGAGGTGGGGGCTACTGAGAAAGACCTTGCCAAGATAATGGAAGAGGCGCTCCACAGCAAGAGAAATGGCGACGATCACCGTACAAACGCTAGCCACCACCCACGTCGGCGTGTGCTCCAGCGCCCCTTCATCGGCCATTGCTAATACTCGAACAAAGGAAAAAGAGAAGATGAAGAAGAAGAAGAAGAGACGAGCAAGAGCAATTTCGTTTTTGCTGTTGCCTCATTTCCAATCCAGGATTGGGTAATAAAGCGGCAGTTACTGTTCGTAGGTTGTGGTAACAAGGAACGCATCGCTCGGTGTACCAGAGAAGGAGGCAAAGGCAATTAAGATGGTAATGGCAGGAATAAATGAATTGTCGCTCTTTGCTTGATGGGGAAAGATTCGAATTCATATCCTCTGAGGTAACATAATATTTTAGTTTAGATCTGGACCGTCAGATCAGAATCCGCACGAATATTAAAGGTACCGTGGATTCCACCTCTGGCCGATTGGTCCGAATTTGATCGGACGGTCTGAATCTAAACAGAATAATATTCTGTTACCTGAGAGGATATGGACTCGACAGATTCTACCTTTGATGCCCCTCCTGACGAATTCGTATCACCTATGGTAACAGAAATATTTCTGTGTTTGGATCTGGACCGTCCAATCAGAATCTGGATTTGGACCGGATTGGTCCGGATTGGCCCGGATTCCAATCGGACGGCCGGACTTGTTTGGACCGGGCTTTGTTCTTTCCAGTGAATATGGGTTTGGATCATGCTAGTGTTTAATCATGACTAATGAAACTATAGAGCGAGGCAACAGTACTTAGGGTTACTTTGTAACATGTAGGTCCGTACTATGAATTCATATTTTTTATTTTAAAATTTAAATAATTGATATGAACGGTTCAATATAATCTTTATATAAAAATATATCTGAAAATCAAATATATATCTTTTAGAATTTCTTACAACTTTTTAGATAGATAAAAAATCACCTGATCTAAGAAATAGTAACATTCTTTTCTACGAAATAGACCATCCGAAAGTATTGATTTTCTACCTATTCAAAGAAATAGTAAAATTCTTTTACAAAATATAAAATTTAGTATGTAATTCAATATATTTTCATATAAAAATAATGTTGAACGGTTCGAATCGACTATTTAAACTTTGAAAACAGAGATTATAAATCCCTAACACAGACCAATGTGCTCATTGCATGCAAATTAACATAGCCTCACTCCTGAAAGCAAAACCTTTGTAAGAAACTATAACATTAAAACGAAGCCTACACAAGGAACTGTAACATTATATTTATATATCTTTCATTACACAGGTTACATGCAGAAACTTCTTTTCCCAAAGTTTATTCAATTTCAAACATCATAACTGTACGTAACGATAGTATATATCTTTGGTGCCACACATAATTAAGACACCCTTGAAAGCTATTACACACTAGTATACTTATGCCGATATAATCATATAATATGGTTTTCTTAATCTTAATATGCTGATAGTTTTGCTTGTGTTTCAGCATGCCTCTGGGCCAAAGCCATGCAATTTCTCCATTTGGTATATATATCATGAGTAGAACTAGGGTGTTCTTAAGCTCACCAAACTTCATTGTGAGCTTAACTCAAAAATCTATCGGATTGGCTTCAAACAACACATCCAAACCGTTGAAACCTATCTACTTTACTAGTGATGTATTTACATGTCAAATTTATAATTTTTCAAACTAGTTTAGTATAAAGTCAAGCGGTCAAAAAATGATAGAAAATGAACTCATTAAAATGAACACCTTAGTTCTACTCTATATATCATATACCACATTAAATGTTTTCTGCTGAACATTTCCAAAAACGTCCAGGTCGCTTGGGTCACTGTTACTGGCAAATGCAAGGCAGGCTTGTGAGTTGGGAATCATATACATTATTTCATTGGGATCAAGATCTAAAGATACATTATTTACAAAATTGGACGCCGACGGATGGAATCATCATGTTGTCGACTCCGGTGAAATCATAGCATGTGTCAAGTTTTGAATCACCCGGCACCATCTTATACTGTGTCATGTGCACTCTGCAGATCTGAGAGCTTGGTAGGCGTCTGGAGGCAATCGGGTGAATGTTGTACCAGAATCGATGATCGTCCCGGCCTTTGAGAAGACTGTCGAGCTTATCGGAAGGGTATCACCAGCAACGCTTAATCCGGTAATGGTTATATAGTATTATGGCCCCCGGATTAGGCTGTTTGGTAATCGGTGTGCGGTTTGTGTTTGAGATATCTGAATTGCTGCCAAAATTTAAATAGCCTGTGGAACTTGATACACGAGGTAAAGCAATAGGAAAAAACACGTTGATATTTGTCGGAAGTTTGTGACACAAAAGATTCACTCGAAGGACCGAGGCCTAACATTCCCACTATTTCACCAAAATTCCTTTTGTTTTTCCGACCGCATCCAAACCGAAAATTTTGAATCACGTCAGGCATAAGAGTCAGTATGTCTCTTGCGTAGTAACCCACTGTGTATGAGTTATCACCGTATTCCACACCATACAAGCAGGAGCCTGAGCAACTTTTATTATTCACATCAATACATGGAGTCGAGTTGCAAGCTACATTCATGTAGGTGGAGGATTGTGACAGAGCTACCTGTATCACAGACAAGAGTCAAAGTTTTACTAGGCGTGCCGATGCCAACTTTTATAATGTAAGTGGCGACACCAAATGTAAGCCGCCATCTTGAGTTGTGATTTGTGATGAGGACAATGAGCCCGAGGTTGTGCCTTTGCCGGAGATAGCAGCGCACGATTTGACGATGAATTGAGTCGACTCGGGATTGATCAATGGAAAGGATTTGCTCGAGAGACAATTTCTCAACCGGGTGTAATGTAGAGCAAGGACCATGTAGATTGACAATTGGCTGTGTTGGTTTGACTGATTTGAACCTTTCCATAGAGTGAGGCTATGGTGCTATGCATAGCACGGATGGGGTTCGTGCTACGGCTCAAAATTTGACTTTTCAAAATTCTAACGGTCGATCCAACCGTTCAATGTGATAACCATATGAATATGTACTTGCAAACTAAATTTTATATTTTTTCGAATTTTTTTACTATTTTTTTAGATAGGTAGAATTTTGATGGTCCATAATTTTCAGAAAACACTGATTTTTCTACCTATCTAAAAAAATAGTAAAAAAATTCGAAAAAATATAAAATTTAGTTTGCAAGTACATATTCATATGGTTATCACATTGAACGGTTGGATCGACCGTTAAGATTTTGAAAAGTCAAATTTTGAGCCGTAGCACGGACCCCATCCGTGCTATGCATAGCACCATAGGCTCACTCCCTTTCCATATCTACAAATAGTATATAATTAAGAATTAATGAAGTGAAGAACTTATATTAGAAAAATGGTATATATGTTTCCCCAACTGAAAGAAATCCCTACCATTATCAAGATGTCAGTGGTCGAATTGTAGAGTGGTGCAATTACATATATTGACAAATATATTGTTATCTTTTCTAGAAAAAAGATATAGCACAGTTAAAAACCATTTCAGTTTTCACCTAAAAGATACCCACCTAATCATCATTTTATACATTTTTTTCTCGTGCAGTTTCTATAACATTGAATGTGTTCTTATGATCTTATCAACAATTAATGGAAAACAACTGTACCCAAAGTTCTTTTTTACCTTAATTTCCTACTTTACTACAAAAAGGCTACAGCTCCTCTCCAGTTGGAATAGAATTCATTGATATCTTTGCACAAATCAGAACCCTTCATTTATATCAGATCTGATGTGAACCATGATATCATAAATGGAGGCTCAAATCCTTTATGGAATGGACTTTGACAATTAGAGATAAGCCTCACAATATTTAGCCCATTAGTACAGTTATTTTCTTGACACGTGTCACCTCATCAAGGTTCACTACTGGACAAAAGATACACTCTCTCCCCCGCTTCTCTCTCTCTATATATATAACCTTCAAATAAAGTTTGTTTAAATCATATTTCAGCTAGCCTTCGCCCGATCGACATTTTGCACTCGAACAATGGCTTCCTCGATCTTCTTCCTCCAGGCCCCAATCCCATGCATTATTCCTCACTGGTAAGTTTAATTTTCATGAAATTAATACCTGATCATGCATTATCTCTATTCTCTGTGCTAAATTTATTCAGGAAATTTTTGTTTCTTTTCTTTAATTTATGCATCTCGATACAGTTAGCAACTCATTATTCCATATATTAGCGTCTCTACAAATGAAAAAAAAAATTCACACTAGTGGAAAATGTGCAAACAGTATCGCCTCATCAGGATCGGTTAAAATAAAACACTGACGCTAATACCTTTGAGATCGGGCAAATACGATAACCGCTCGTGATTGTTAAGTATTAACATCGGTTACAGGTTTAACCGATGTAGATAATGTGTATCAGGATCGGTTTACCTATACACCGATCCAGCTAATAAACAAGATCGGTAAAAAACACACCGATCTTGATTGTCAAGTATCCTGAACGGTTTTTTTTATTAACCGATGCTGACAGTTAACATTCAAAATCGGCTAAATAGATAACCGATCCTGTAAAAAATTTTAAGAATAGAAGAAAGATATGAATTTTTTGATTCCATAGAATAAGATTCAAATTTTTTCGATTCCATATAAGAAACATATGATTTTTCGAACTTTTCATCGGACTCTTGCTTTTTTTTTAAGGTCCTTATCCTTCATTCAACTCTTGAACATGAAATATAATTTATTAAATTTTTTTTTTCATATTAAGTTCAGTAAACTCTGATGGAAACAGCAGAGAAGAACCACCGACTTGTGTAGACCCCCTTGTCCCCTCTTCCAGACCTAAATTTGGTGAAAGAAATGAGCGCCAATTTGTCCAGATTTGGCATTTTCAATATAAATCCATATAGTAAGCAGAAAAAATAAAAATTTGAAGAAATAATCGTTTTTTGCTTTAAAAAAATCAAAAAGTTGCAGATAAGCCATTCAGGATCGGTGTTTTAATAGCACCGATTCCGATGATTATCACGATCAGTGTTTAAGAATAACCGATCTTCATGGTTTCCAGGATCGGTGAAAACGTAAAAAACCGATCCTGATGAATGTCTTTCTGCCATTTTTTTTTTTCCTTTTCAGGCAGATATAGATATATATGTATATTGAAAATCATATAATTTCTTATCCACACCAATTATTCAAGCAACTCATTTGTGATTGACACCCATTATTCACACATGACATACAAATATGCAATTAAAACAAATATGCCAAACAAATCATAATTTAATCAAGCATCACACAACCATAAATAAAAACAACCATAATATCAATATATAATAAGGTAACTTGCTTAGTTAATTAGATCATATAGATCTCAAAATGACAAGTTCATATCCAAAAGAAGTAAATTAACAAATTCATACCACATATATATATAAGAAGTTAGATCATATAGATCTCAAAATAAACTTAATTAGTTGCAAAAAAAAATTAACTTAGTCTTCAAGAGGGCCTTCCCAGCATGTTGGGCAACTCCATTCGACAAGTCGGAGGTCCTTGTTCTTCTCCTCCTCGCCAACACATTCCGGATGGAATGTGTTGCGACATGTCTCACAACGGAGCACGGCATCCTCCTTGGCCAAGAAGAGGCACTCGAAGCACTCCACCATCTCAGCAAAGGTTGGAAGAGCATTCACCTCGAGCTCAACTTCTTCACCCTCACTGTCCTCATCACCGTCACTATCCGGATCGAGGTAAGGATTTGAATCGAGAATGCAGTCAGCTAGGAGTGCCAAGGCCGGGTCATCACTGTAAAAGAACTCCTTCAACTCTCGCTTGGTGAAGTACTGTGCAAAGTCATCGCCCTTGCTGGTTATGAACCGACGGCGAGGAGGCATTTCTAATACGAGAAAATACACGTACAACGTAAAAAATAATGAAAACAAAGTGATCAAAGAAAGGAAGGACATTAAAACCTTGAAAAAGTGATCAATGAAAACCTACTGCAAGAAATGGCGAGTGTTGAAGGAGAGAAAATGGCAGATTTTTGAATTGAAGTTGAAAGGTTTGAGTGTGAAGAGGGGAAGAGGGGAAGAGGGGAAGGCACCTCATTTTACGTGCCACCTTTACGTATCAGGATCGGTTATTACTAATACACCGATCATGTGTGTGCACTACCGGCGTCGGTTTCAAATAAAAAACCGATCGGGATAGTATCAGGATCGGTGCACCATAATTAACCGATCCTGAGATTAGTTTTGCATTTAATATCCATCTACCCGATATTTTTGGGATCCGTATCACATGAGGCTCTTGTCTCAAGACAATGGAAAGGGACGGTCCAGATTTACTCTCAGACGAGTCTAGTATTAATTGTGCTTTGAGATTCGTGTCAAGATCGGTTATAAAGTCTTTTTGTATTTTCAAGATTCGTGCTTTGAGATTCGTGTCATTAATATTTAATAATATAAAGTCTTTTTTTTTAATTTTCAGAGTGATTTAAAAAACGTCCTAGACGATTTGTAAAACGTCCTGACGATTTAATGTTAAAATCAAAATTCAAAACCAAAATTTTCATCTTCAAATGTCCAGAAGAAATCGTTGTGAGACGTTTTATAATCGTCCGAGACGTTTTCGGCGCCTCTTCGACCCCTGCGAACCGACTCTTCCTCTCTTCTTCTTTTCTCTTCTTCTTTTCTCTTCTTCTCTCCGCCACCCTAGCCCTTCAATCTCTACTACAACCACCACAAACCACCAAATCACTTATTTTAAAGTGATTTCTCCTCTCCTCTCAACCCTCCTTCCATTTCTCCTCTTAAAATCAAGGTTTTCTCCCTCCTTCTCTCTCTCCACCAAAACCCTAAATCTCGCCACCTTTTCAAATCCGGCAATCCGACCGTTCAATCGACGATCCGTCTTCATCATTGCACTTCTTGAGTCGTTCTCTTCACGGATTTGTACTTCAATATTCAATCGGTAATTTTCAATTTCTCTCTTCTATCAATGGCACCAAAACTCTCCAAATTGAATATCCTTCGAAAGAAGAGGTCTCGCAACGATGCGGGTCAATCTAGTGCCACTGAGATTGAACAGGATACCAATATTTATCGATCCAACACCTATTTATTTAGAAATCCAATTGCTCACACCAATTTCACGGGTCAATTTTCGGATCGAAAATTATCGAATTGTTATTATTTCAACAAGGCCTCGGTTACCTTCTCATCTCCCGAGGATGACAAAATTATCGGGTTTATCCGTCATTGGCCTTGGGAAAATTTGATCACGTGTGATGAACCCTATAGTGAGATGATTACCAAAACCTTTTATTGCAATCTCACTTTCTCCGAAGACCCATTTCTTGTCAAGTCCTATGTTTGTGGCCGAGAAATCATTCTCTCTTTGGACAATGTCGCCAATTGGCTTGGGTTAGTCAATGAAGGTGAAAAAGCCTATCTTCTTCGGAATTGGCCCGAACTTGCTTTAGAATCATCCGATGGTTACAAAACCTGGTTTGCTCGCCGTAACTTTGGTGTTAAATCCCTCTATGCCTCATCTCTTCCCTCTTTACATCGTTTGCTATTTCTTTTCGTTAACAATATTCTCATACCCAAAGCAACGATCAAATCTAACATTGAAAGAGGTCCAATGTACTATTTGAGGCATCTCATCTCCATGGATGAAAAACGGTTCAACATCCCTTTTATCATTCTTCGTCACATGATTGCTTGCTATTCTAGCTCTGTTGCCAATCTCCCCTATGGCCATTTAATTCATCGCATGATTCGCCTACATGGCATAACCGTCCCAAGTCATCTCATTCAAAATGAGCCTAATCATTTGCTTGATATTCTACCCAAACATGGTTGGGTCAAAAGTGTATCGGGTTCGGGTTTACCAATGATAAAACCTGACATCAGACCTATCAATGATTGGATAAATGCTCCAAATGCTCTACCTAACCAATATTGGGATCCGGATGAAGAAGAATCGCCGGCTCAACCTGAACAACCACCAATAGTACCACCAATGGCTCAAGATGAACTTCCTGAAGGAGCGGAAAATCAATTGGCTTGGATTGTTGAACACATGCAAGAATACCAAATAGCCAATAACAACCAATTTACCGCGATCAACAACGATCTTAAAATCTTGAAGTCAAGATCACGCAAAATCCATATTCAAGGTCGCAAAAACGCCGAAGCAATTTATGATATTGATCTCACCACTTCGGAACTCGCTCGGCGCTTTGTGAAGCAATATGGTGCTTCTAGTGGTGCGTCCACTAGTGCCCCTCACATACCTTCCGAAGATGATGATGATGAAGATGATGAAGAGGGTGACAAAGGAGATGATGACGATGATCCCGAAATTTAAATCTCTATGAACTTTTACAATTAGAATTTGCTAAGTGATTGCTATGCTATGTTATTTGTGTTGCATGAACTTTTATTATTTCTATGTTGTATGATTGCACTTTTATTATCTGACTTGAACTTTGTTAGGTATATGATTGCATGTTTAATCCTAAATTGATTATCTTTCGTATGGTTATATTTGTGATGATATGCATGTTCAAGACAATTGGAATTGCAATTTAGAGCACTTGGACTGAAGAAATCATCAAGTTATTTATCAAGCATTTAACCAGAGGAAACGTTCTGAGACGTTTTTTAATCGTCTCAGACATTTTAAGAATTCTCACAGAAATTTGAATTTTTGACCTAAGTTAAACTAAAACGTTTTCAACGTTTTACAAAACGTTGGGACGTTTTATGGCAGAATATATCACCACGTTCTTGATACTCATCAAGATCGGTTAATAACAAACCGATGCTGGTGATTATCAGGATCGGCTAACAAATTAACCGGTGCTGATGATTATCAGGATCGGTATTATAACTTAACCGATCCAGATACCTTGATAATTTCTTCTCCCTTTCCGCAATACGAGGTCTTTTAATTTGCTCCCTTTCCAGTGCGCGATCTGTCTCTGCCCTCTTTGAGGTGTTTTCGTTCTCTGAACTCTCTCTACCCGAAACAATTGTTTCTCTTCCTCATTTGTTGATCTATCTCGGTTGATGGTTGATTGAGGTAATAGAAACCCGATTCCTTCATTTTTAATTTACAATGCTAACTAATTTTAGGCACAATCCCATAGAGAATCAAGAAATTAGGAAATTCAAGTGTACGTTTTATATTTGATCTATAATTCTCGTTCTACAAGCACATATCAATCAAATTAACTTGGATTGATGAGACTCAAGAATTAATGGTAAATTTGTTTTTATATTAGGGCTCATGTGGTGTATTTTGCTTCAAAAGCTCAACTCAATTCTCATTATTTTTGTAGATTGGCTATTATTGAGGAATCTGGTGCAACGATCTTCATCTCACTCGATTCGGCGTCGAAAAAAATTGTAAGTGCAACATGAACCTCGTGTTTGGCTTTGTGAATGAAACTTGATCATGTATTTTGATAATAGTATATATAGTTAATTAAAGGTATTTCCACCATTAGGTATCTAGCTAGAGTATTGTCTTACGAGCCACAACCCAATGAATAATGCCTTTAGGTCACAAAACCCGTTCAAAATTAATCCATTAGGGATTAATTTTGAATAGTCCCCGTTTTGGGACTGCTCTTTGAATACTTTGTCTCAATTAGGATGTGACCACTTGTTAGTCGTGTTTTAGTATTTAAGCGAATTTCGGCAGCATTTCCTCTTAGTTCCCCGAATATTTGGGGAACTAAGGGGAAATGCTGCCGAAATTCCCTTAAATACTAAAACACGACTAACAAGTGGTCACTACTGAGACAAAGTATTCAAAGAGTGGGATAGGATGGTAACCGGCCCCATGTAAGTACCATATATTCCCTTGTGCTTAATTGTTTTTTCTTATAATTGCAGATGGACCGCAGTTGGATGTACGGAACATCACGTATATCCAATGAATATATGGCCGGTGTTGATGAATTTATGAAAGTTGCTACGGAAGATACGGCGAAGAATGGGACTGGGCTGATGTCGTGTCCTTGTCGTGATTGTAACAATATGAATAAATTTTCCAATCCCAACCAAGTGAGGAACCATTTAATTCGACGTGGATTCAAGCAACAATATAAGCGTTGGATATGGCATGGCGAGAGTTTGGAAACCGATATAGGTAGTGAGCATCAGGAATACCATACTGGTGGGAGTGACGGAAGTGGTGATGGACCACACGATGGGACCGATGATGCGGTGGTAGATGAAACTGAGAATGTTGATCAAATGTTACGTGATTTAGAAGAGGATTTTGATAATGATAAGCAGTACTCTGTATTTGAGAATTTGTACGAAGATTCTAATAAGGAATTGTATCCCGGTTGTTCTAAATTTTCAAAATTGAAAGGTGTATTAAAATTGTATAACCTTAAAGCATCAAACGGTTGGAGTGATAAAAGTTTTACTGCGTTATTACAAACATTGAAAGAAATGCTTCCGGACGGAAACGAGATACCATATAATGTTTACGAAGCGAAGAAAATGTTGTGTCCAGTGGATTTGGAAGTTCAGAGAATACACGCGTGTCCAAATGATTGTATATTATATCGAAATGAGTACGAAGATTTCCACGAGTGTCCAAAATGTGGTGCATCACGTTATAGTAGAAAGCATCTAACCAGCGATAAAATGGGGAGTGATAAACCGGATAAAGGACCTCCGGTAAAAGTACTATGGTACCTCCCCGTGATACCGAGATTCAAACGTTTGTTCTCAAATGCCAAAGATGCGAAATTATTGCGTTGGCATGCCGATAACCGGAAAAGGGACGGAAAATTACGGCACCCCGCTGATTCTCCTCAGTGGAGAAATATTGACAGAAGATTTCCCGAATTTGGCGGTGACCCAAGAAACCTAAAGCTCGGGCTGAGTGCAGATGGAGTGAATCCGCACAGTAGCATGAGCAGTAAGCATAGCAGTTGGCCGGTTCTTTTGTGCATTTATAATCTTCCGCCGTGGTTATGTATGAAACGCAAATACATCATGCTGACCTTGCTGATATCAGGACCCAAACAGCCCGGAAACGACATAGATGTGTATCTAGCGCCGTTGATTGAGGATTTAAGCAAGTTATGGCATCCCGGAGTGGAGATATTTGATGCATATACCAAGGAGAAATTCACTTTACGGGCCATGATTTTCTGCACCATTAATGATTTTCCGGTCTATGGTAATTTGTCGGGTTATAGTGTTAAAGGGGAAAAAGCGTGCCCTATTTGCATGGATGATACAGTCGATATGTGGCTACCACATTCCTCGAAAAATGTGTACACGGGTCATCGTAGATTTCTTTCTGCCAACCACGCACACCGAAAGAGAAAGAAAGCATTCAATGGAAAGACCGAGAATGTCACAGTAAATTATCCATTGACCGGCCAACAAGTTTATTCGAGAGTAAAGGATATTGAAAATCAGTTTGGGAAATGGAAAAAAAAGGCGGTGAGAAAGAAAGGGTCTCCGAAAATTACATGGAAGAAAAGATCAATATTCTGGGATTTGCCATACTGGGAGCATTTAGAGGTTCGACACTGTCTCGATGTGATGCACGTGGTTAAAAATGTGTGTGATAACATGGTTGGAACATTGTTGAATATTCCGGGAAAGACTAAGGACGGTATCAATGCCCGAAAAGACATGCAATTCTTGAACATACGGCCGGATCTACAACCAGCAGAGAAGGAAAGAGAAAAGGGTAAACTTTGCACATACCTAAAACCCACCATGCATACGTTGTCAAAAAAAGAAAAAACAAGTTTATGTGAATGCCTTCACGGTGTAAAAGTACCATCTGGATATTCTTCAAATTTTAAGAACCTGGTTTCACTGGAGGGATTAAAATTGATAGGTATGAAGTCCCACGACTGTCATGCTTTACTGACACAGCTTCTTCCTGTTGCAATTCGAGGCATATTGCCACCGTGCGTTAGACAGACGATCACAAAGCTTTGTTTTTTCTTCAACGCCATTTGTTGCAAAGTAAATGATCCTGATACGTTAGATGCTTTGCAGAAGGAGGTTGTCGTCACTCTCTGTCACCTTGAAATGTATTTTCCGCCGTCTTTTTTTGATATAATGGTTCATTTAATTGTTCATCTAGTTAGAGAAATTAAGATGTGTGGGCCTGTTTTCTTGCGGTACATGTATCCGTTTGAGAGATACATGGGATTGTTAAAGGGATATGTGAGGAACCGATATCGTCCTGAGGGCAGCATTGTAAGAGCATATGCTGCCGAAGAGGTGATTGAGTATTGTACTAATTATCTGGATGATTTAAAAGCCATCGGCATCCCTAAACCTCGGCACGGCGGAAGACTTCACGGGGTAGGCACCTTGGGATCGAAATTAATCGTGCCCTTACCTACAACGATGACCCTAGCACATTTACATGTTTTGCAGCACCTCACCGACGTTCATCCTTATTTGGACGAGCACATGACTTTCTTGCGTCAACAGAATCCTAGGAAATCCGATAAGTGGTTGATTGGAGAACACAATGAAAAGTTCGAAGGATGGTTTACACGTAGAGTCATGAAAGCTCCGGAGGGAGAAAACATTAAAGAAGTTGTCAAAATGTTGGCTCTCGGTCCAGTCCATGTCGTGAAAACCTTCCAAGGATTTGACATCAACGGGTATACATTTTACACAAGAAGTCAAGATTTGAAGAGTACCGTGCAAAACAGCGGAGTGACTGTGGTAGCCGTGTCGAGTGATTTTTCAGGAGCTAAAGGTGCCGGACCATCGCATGCCTCGATGTCGTATTACGGGTTTATCGAAGAAATTTGGGAGATAGATTACAGAAAATTTAAGATCCCGATATTTCAGTGTAAATGGGTCGACAACCGTAAGGGCGTTAAAGTTGACAACGATGGTTTCATTTTGGTGGATTTCAATAAGGTTGGATACAAGGATGATCCATTTATACTTGCAAGACAAGCCACACAAGTGTTCTACATAACTGATCCGGCCGATCGTTTAAGACATGTTGTCCTATCCGGGAAAAGACGTATTGTCGGGATTGATAATGTAGACGACGAAGAAGCGTACGATCATTTTGATGATATACCTCCTTTTTCCACTGGCATGGCATCTTTACCAACTGTCGTGGATAATGAAACAAGTCACATGCGCAACGATCATAATGAAGGAGAATGGATTGAATAAATTTGATATTCAATGTTTTATTGGTATGTCATATCTAGACTTTTTTAATCTTTTCCGACTTGAAAAAAAACTTCAATGTTCCTGACTTAATGAGTTTATTAATTTTTGTCCAGGAGGCATTATAATTACTTGACTATGGGGGTTGCATGCAAGGTGTCATAAATATTTAGACTTTTTTGTGTTATTACTGTGTTGTTTAGTAAATTATTGTGTTATTTAGTAAATTTTGAATTATACAAATGTGATGCTAATCATGTAAATATAAATTATGTGAATGTATATTTGATGCATTACATAAATCCATTGAAATTATGTAAACAGTGATTTAGTTTTTCAAAGTACTGGATTAAATATGTATGCATCAGGATCGGTTATTAAGTTAACCGAACTTGATCACAGTACGCAGGATCGGTTTTTTATCAAAAAACCGATCATGATGATATATTTTCGCGGTGATTTAATTTGGCGCCTCTCTGGCTACTTAGCGAAAATTGGTCTCCTGAATTCATTTTCAAAACTCGATCTGAGCTCACTGATCCCTCTCTCTCTCGCTAATCTCTCTCTCTCGGGCGCACTCCGCCTCCCTCGGTGCACTCCGCCTCTCTCGGTGCTAACACCGCCTCTCTCGGTGCTAACACCGCCTCTCTCGTATTCTTACGGTGCTCACGCCGCCGCCTCTCCGCCGCCTCTCTCGCCGCTCATTCTCTCCCCGGCACCTCCAGTGCCGGTGCTATCGGTGGTGCTTCCATCTCTCTCGGACTAATTTCGCACTAATTTCGGGTAAATGCTCAAACACCTGTCAACTGGTACCTTTAACTGGTACCTTGAGTTCACCTCTGGTACCGGACTAATTTAACTGGTACCTTGAGTTCACCTTTTAACTGGTACCTTTTAACTAATTTAACTGGACTAATTTCGCACTAATTTCACTGTGTTGCTGTTGCTGGTACCGGACTTGGTTTTCATAGTTTATATTGTTCAAAGTTGTATTGTTCAAAGTTATATTGGGATCAAGGTTTACATTGTTCAAAGTAACATGCTTCCCCAAGTTTAGAAAATTCACATGTTGCTCCAGTTTTGAAAAAACAGCACGAATACACATGCTGCTCCAGTTTTGAAAATTCACTAAAAATAGCAGAAAAATCCAAATAAATCAAATTTTCACTCTAAATTGGTTGTTTTTTTATTCTCTATCTAACCGTTCAGATGGCTAGTGGTGCTGGTGAGGCTAGTGGTGCTGGTCATCGAGCTGCTCCTATCATGCCTAGTGGTGCTGGTGAGGCTAGTGGTGCTGGTGAGGCTAGTGGTGGCGGTAGCGAGCGCGCCTCGGGTGAGAAGCGAGTAAGAGGGCCTTCCCAACTTGCTACCTGCGTTAATCAGACCGGCAAGCATGTTGAATTTGATGCATTTGGGAGGCCTATTATTAATAGGCAAACCACTAAATACCCCTCGCACCTTGGGATATTGGTAAGAAGGAACGTTCCTATAACGTGCCTAGAGTGGTCTCAGGTAGAAGACGACGTGAAGGAAAAGATATGGAACCAAATCCAGGTAAATAACATGGTCCTAAGCTCACAAGCTAGCAAGTTGAATTTAACTCACGTAAACCTTGATTAATTTCTGTTTCTTTGGCAGATGGACTGAAATATTGATGGTGATGATCAATATTTGAAGAAGAAGATAATACAAAAAATGGCAGAAATGCACCGAAAGTTCAGAGTAGCTCTGACTAAGCACGTCAACGCAGGTACAAAACATTCTAAAACGTCCCGGACGATTGTCAAAACGTCTGGACGATTTAATTAAATTCTCAGATTGCCATTGTAGCTTTTTAATTATGACAAAAAGTACAAAAACGTCCTAGACGATTTGTAAAACGTCCTGAAGATTTAATGTTAAAATCAAAATTCAAAACCAAAATTTTCATCTTCAAATGTCCAGAAGAAATCGTTGTGAGACGTTTTATAATCGTCCGAGACGTTTTCGGCGCCTCTTCGCCCCCTGCGAACCGACTCTTCCTCTCTTCTTCTTTTCTCTTCTTCTCTCCGCCACCCTAGCCCTTCAATCTCTACTACAACCACCACAAACCATGCAAGGAAAGTACAGAGTAGCTCTGACTAAGCACGTCAACACAGGTACGACGCCCGACCTTAAGAAGCTCTCGATCACACAAGAAGCTTGGGATGCCTTTGTCGAGTCCCGCCGGTCGGATGAATTCAAGGTCACTTTTTTTAACTATAAACGTTCAATGAACCTAATTGTTTAATTGTTCAACGATTTTCATAACTCGTAATTGTTTCTTTGGGTAAATTGCAGAATAAAAGCAATAAGGGGAAGGAGAATCAGTCCAAGAACAAGTATAAACATTACCTGGGATCCAGAGGGTACAGCGGTGAGAAATTCCAGAATAGGCTCAAAGAAGCATTCCAGAAAATTGCAAACGATAAAGCAGTAAGTAGTGATCCGTCTACCCAGGGGTCAACTACTATACTGTCACAGGAGCAGTTTCTTGATATGTCTGTTCAGTATAGGCATGTCTCGTGGACACTAGGACACACGAAGCAGTCAGCCGATGGCGAGGAACTTCTTCATCCTAACCCGGACACAGAAGCAATCGTCAAGACTATTGTGAGGATTTAGATATTTTCATTCCTTGAAATTCAACTCTAATTTATTATGTGATAACAGGTTGCCATTGTCATTTCAGGAAGAACAACAGGAGGCTTTCAACAAAGGCTTGTTGCCCGTCGATCGTTACGACGATGTTTTAGGAAAATCTCTGCCGAATCCGGAACATGCTGGGAGGGTGAGAGGCCTTGGAGCTCTGGTGGGTATTAAAAAGGCATATCAGGGAAGCGGAAAAAGGAGGAGACACGTGCTTTCTGGGTCTGGCGCGGACATTGAACAGCGGATAGAGAGAGAAGTGGCGGTGAGAGTAGAAGTTGCAGAGGCGAGAATAAAGGCAGATATGGCGGAGAAAATGAAGGTAATGTTAGCGGAGCAGATGGCAACATTGATGGGCCGAGGAATACTCGCGGAAAGCCCAACAACCGCTTACAGCCCAACAACCGTTCAGAGCAGCTGCCAGTCAGTTGGACCACGGACTTCCCTCTTTTTCCCGATGGAGGTAATGCAAATAAATACATATTTTTCCATTCAAATAAAAAAAATAATTCTATTGCGTACATGCCTTAGTTTTATACATATTATTCCTTCGAATGAATTTTTGTAGCATGTACAGCCGTCGCAACGAGTATGCAGACTTCTCATGCATCGAGATGGGAAGAAGGTTGAAGTGGCTTCGGGGACAATTAATGTTCTAGTAAATCCTGGAGAGAAAATTCACACGAGGCCTCTACCACCTGACCATGCAAGGGTAATGGTGGATGAAGTGGTCCCGGGTGAAGAAAACACCTCTCTACCTGTACCACATGAAGACATGCCAACCATCATCTCAGCCGTTGGCAGCTCCACCGCATGGCCGATGGACCTGATATCCATTGATCAGGTAAAAAATGCATATTATTATTACAACTTCTTATAGTTATAAATTTGTATCTATATGGTAGAGTTTTAGTTGCTAGTATTATCTTAATTGCAGGAACCACCCAATGTTCGTACTGGTGGGGATGTGGTACAAACTGGCGCAAACATGTTTGGTGGTATCGATTTTTGCCGTTTTCCACAGTCTTATACCCTTCTGCGTAATCGGTTCTTGAGCCAACCTAACAAAGCATTTCACGTCAACCAGCCACCTGACCTTTTCCATCATGAAGAACCCCTGGTAGTCAATGCAGATGATTTTTTGACGTTGGTTAAACCAGAGGAGTGGCTCAACGGACCGATTATTCAGATCTTCATGATGTGAGTTAACATTCGTAATAATGGTAGAATGTAGTACTTTTAATCCAAAATGAAAAAATCGAGATCACATGTATGCCTTTTTTTGCAGGTATCTGCAAAAATACAACAAGGAGGAACATCGAGAAGATGAGCGTGTTGGTTTCATGGACCCCATGAAAACAAATGAATACTTGTTGGACAGTGATGCCCAATCAAAAGAATTCGTCGAGAAATACATAAAGGATTCACTGAGAGAAAACCGGAGGAAGAAATTGATATTCATACCGTATCATCAGTTGTTAGTGCTATATATACATTCTAATTTTATTAAGTTTCTCTCATTTCGTATAAATTATAGAATGTGAGATGATACAAAACCTAATTTGCAGAACACATTGGCTCTTGGTCGTGCTTATGCCAAGCGAGAGTGAGGTATACGTGTTCAATTCTCTCAGTGTTTATTGTTCCGGTAAGACCGTTGGTAAGAAATCGGTTCCACATCACCCGAAGATCATCGATGCGCTCAAAATGTATGCTTTTCAAACTTTTATTTGTCAAATCTATAGATTTCCATTAATATTTTTCTTAGAATTGGTAGTATTTTTTTCAACAGGCCCTACCAATTGGACCAGATGATTGGAGGAATTGGAAAAGGCTCTAATTTGAAGATTAATTATTGCAGGGTAAGTACTTATTTTTAAACTTCTCTTATTGTTTGTAAATTGCTAAGTTGGTGATGTTAAACGAGGGACTTAGATGTAAAAAATGGTGAAATTTGGTTATGATATGATTATAGGGACCTAGCTGCAAATTAAAATTGGTCAAAATCTATATGTGCAAAAAATGTTTAATTTTTTTAACTCTCTTGATGTGTAATGTAGTGCCCACAACAAAATGGACGTTGGGAATGTGGATATTATGTCATGATGTTCATGCACGACATAATACATCGCTTCATCCGTGATTTTCCGAAAATGAAGGTATATATACATTTATATATTTTCCAAAAGTAAGCAGTTGCTTCAAATATAATTAAGTACATATTTAATTGTGCTCTTATATCATTTAAAAAATGCAGGACTTTCCCACTAAGTACCCGGTTTACAGAATGGACGAGATTCGCAACTCGTGGTGTAACTTTTTCTTAAAGGAGGTAATCATTCAAAAAAGTAAAACAATTTAGGATGTGATAATTTGTAATAATTTAGGAGCTTAATAATTCTAAGAGATGGTGTATCGATTTAGGAGCTTAATAATTTAGGATGTGATACTTTTCTAATAATTTAGGATGTGTATCGATTTGTGGTGATTCCTGATGCATATATGATAGGTCTCTTGTGATAATTCCTGATGCATGTGATATCCTATATAGGCCAGCAAAATATACTGGAAGCTGGCCAAATATAAAATAAATTTTTTTAAAACACGGTAACAAATCAGTATCGGTTATTAATTTACTAACCGATTCAGCTAACTATCCGAATCGGTTATTAATAAAAAACCGGTCGTGATAATAACCTTCTGGATCGGTTTGTATAAATAAACCGAACCTGCTAGTTATCTGAATCGGTTTTTAATAATTACACCGATCCAATTATAGCATCGGTTAGTTAACAACCGATCCAATTGTTTAATAAATTTGCCCAGATAATAAATATAGGATCAGTTGATAAAAAACCGATCCTGATACTTACATTTCACAATCGGTTGTAGTTCTAACCGATGCAAATACTAATAAGTCGGGATCGGTTGGAATAAATAACCGATGCAGATTCTATCTGATTAGGAGCGGGTAATTAATAAAACCGATCCCGATACCTATTAATCGGGATCGGTCTGTTATTAATTATCTGATCCAGATTGTGTCTATCTGGATCGGTTTTTTAACCGATACAGTTGAGATCGACTACTTGTATCGGCTGGAACAGGATCGGCTGTAGGTCCGATCCTGATGTGCGAATATACCCGATCCTGATTTGTGTTTTTCCACTAGTGTCATTAACCACATGCAAATTCCTCAAGCGTTCTCTCTCTGATCTCTCTCTTAAAAAACTTCTTTTTCTTTGAAAACTTGATAGCAGCTACCAAATGAGTTCTCTCTCTTTGAAAACTTGATAGTGGCTACCAAGGTGATCTCTCTCTCCTCACTCATCACTGATAACCAAACATTACAACAAAAAATACATTTACTATCGCTCCTTTACCATTGGGTGACCTTCGGCACCGATGGTGTATGTAACCAGGGGCAGAGATTTAATTACTTTGAACTTTTTACTGACCGTTTGGTGTAACTATTAGTTTTTGAGAAAGAGAATGAAGAATGAATTTGTATTGATTTGTTCTGTCTTTACATGTGTTGTACATGGGTTTATATAACCTGATTTCTTTACTAGCCGTTGGCTATATTCCTAAAATACCTATTGCTGGATTTTCCCTAATTACAGAGATCATGCTAGGTACTAAATATTGCCTAACAGCTGTATTATTTATGCTAGCAGATTTCTTTCCTAAATGAGTCTGTGATGATTTTCTGAGACTCATTTTCTATTTCTCAACACTCCCCCTCAAGTTGAGTTCGGAATAAATTTATAGAACCCAACTTGTATAAAATATTTTGAAAACTCCCTTTGTCTAAAGCTTTAGTGAATATATCAGCTAGTTGGTCATGACTCCTCACAAATGGAGTCACAATTTCTCCGGCTTGAACTTTTTCTCGTATGAAGTGACAATCCACCTCAATGTGCTTAGTTCTTTCATGGAAAACTGGATTTGAAGCAATATGTCGTGTAGCTTAATTATCACAGTACATTTGCATTGGTCCTTCACATGAGACCTTCATGTCACACAGCAATTGCTTGAGCCATACTAGCTCACTTGCTGTTGATGCCATCGCTCTGTATTCTGCCTCCGCACTTGACCTTGCAACTACGTTCTGCTTCTTACTTTTCCATGTCACGAGATTCCCGCCTACAAATGTGTAGTATCCTGTTGTTGATTTTCTATCAAAATTACCAGCCCAATCTGCATCAGAATAGGCGAGAATCTTATTAGTATTATTTTTCTTCATCCAAACCCCTTGTCCAGGAGATCCCTTTAGATACCTAATAATTCTGTTAACTGCATCTAGATGAGTGGTTCTTGGTGCATGCATAAACTGGCTTACAGTACCAACAACAAATGCTATGTCTGGTCTAGTAATAGTTAAATAAATACTGTCTTATATCCTTTAAAGGCTCACCACTTTCAGGTTCTAATTTATTATTGGTATCCATAGGGGTATTAGCAGGTTTTATACCAAGTTTACTTGTCTCCTTTAATAGATCAAGGGTATATTTTCTTTGAGAAAGAAACAAACCTTTACTTGAATGAGCAATTTCAATACCTAGAAAGTACTTGAGTATTCCTAGATCTTTGATGTCAAACTTTTCTTTTAGGTTTCTTTTCACATTCTCAATTTCTACATTGTTATTTCTGGTGATAATTATATCATCTACATAAACTAGAACAATTGTAGTTGAAGTATTTGTGTGTTTAATGAACATAGATGAGTCAGCAGAACATTTTGTAAAATTGTGAAGTAAAAGTGAGTGGCTCAGTTTAGCATACCATGCGCGAGGAGATTGCTTTAAGCCATAAATTGACTTATGTAATTTACACACTAGGGTTTTGTCAAATTCATGTTTATGACCTGGAGGTAAAGTCATGTAAACCTCCTCTTCTAAAGTACCTTGAAGAAAGGCATTCTTAACATCCATCTGAAATAAGCTCCAACCCAAGTTAACAGCAACTGACAAAAGAACTCTAACAGTGTTCATTTTGGCAACGGGAGCAAAGGTTTCTTGGTAGTCAATACCGTATGTTTGGGTAAAGCCTTTTGCAACAAGTCTAGCTTTATATCTTTCTATAGTACCATCACTGTTGTATTTTATTTTGTAAACCCACTTACATCCTACAGGTTTCTTTCCATTTGGTAAATGAACAATAGACCATGTGTTATTTTTTTCAAGAGCCTTGAGCTCTTCTTTCATTGCTTGGTCCCAAACAAGGTTGTTTTTTGCTTCTTGAAACGTGGTTGGTTCAATTTGTTTATTAATATTTGTCAAAAAAGCTTTGTGTTGAAAGGATACCTTGTCATAAGAAACATAATCTTGAATTGGATACCTCACATTGTATGTGACAAAATCACGTAACCTGAATGATGGTTGTGTTGGCCGATTTGATCTTCGAGGATTTGTTTGACTTTCTCCCCCTGTGTTTCGCTCCTCTGCTTCATTGATCTGTTCGGTATTTTGATTTTCTCTCCCCGAGTGCAACTCTTCTTCATCTGTACTTGTGTGATGAGTTTGTGTACCTTCACAAATTGTTAGTTCTGGAAGAACAATATCATTTCGAGGGTGCTGATCCTCTTCCTTCTTATAAAACGGTACTTTTTCAAAAAAAGATACATTTCTAGATATATATAGTTTTTTGTTAGAAGGATCATAACACTTATATCCCTTTTTTTGAAAAGAATATCCAACAAAGATAGCTTTTACTGCATTTTTATCTAATTTATCTAATCTTTTAATATGTACAAAACAAGTGCATCCAAATACTCGAAGATGATCTAAGTTCATTTTTCTTTTATTTAAAATTTCTAATGGACTTTTATTATTCAAGTTTTTACTAGGTAATCTATTAATAAGATATATAGCAGTTAAAATAGCATCAGACCAAAATCTTTTTGGAACGTTTGATTGAAAAAGCAAGGACCTAGTAACTTCTAATATGTGACGATTTTTTCTTTCTGACACTCCATTTTGTTCAGGTGTATTTATACATGTTGTCTGATGAAAAATTCCTTTTTGTTTTAGAAACTCTAAAAAAATTTTATTAACATATTCAGTACCATTGTCGGACCTAAATATTTTAATTTTTGTACTATATTGATTCTCAACAAGATTTGAAAATTCTTGAAATTTAGAAAAAACTTCATTTTTTGATTTAAGAAGGTAAATCCAAGTGGTGCGTGAAAAATCATCAATAAATGTAACAAAATATTTAAAGCCATTGTAAGAGTCTATGGGTGCAGGTCCCCAAACATCGGAGTGTACAATTTCAAATATTTTGGAGGTTTTATTGGTAGATAAAGAAAAAGGTAGTCTGGTTTGTTTTGAAAAACGACAAATTTCACAGTTATTTGAATCTAAATTTGAAAAAGAAAATAACTTGTTTAAAACATTATCAGAGGGATGACCAATCCTCCAATGCCACAGTTTATTTTGTTCTACATTATTATTAGCAACAAGAGCTTTATTTGAAAAATTTAAAATATAAAGACCATTTTCTAATCTTCCTTCACCAATCATCATCCCTGTCCTTTTGTCCTGAAATTTCACAGCTTGAGATGAGAAAATAACATCACAATTTAAATCATTTGTAATTTTACTAACAGACAATAGATTGGAATTAAATGTTGGTAAATGTAACACATTTGGAATTTTTTTTCCACATACATTCATTGTTCCTATATTTTTAATCGGTACTTGGTCACCATTTGCAATAGTCACATTTTGTAAGTTTTCATTTTTTTGTACATTCTCTAAGATTTTAATATTTCCTGTCATGTGATTAGTTGCGCCAGAGTCAATAATCCAATTTTCATCTGACTTTTGAGCAACAAAAAAGGATTTAATTTGAGATGCAATACCTGTGTAACTCCCTGTTATTCCCAATTTATTTGTTATCTGGGCCACAATCTGATCCAGCTGAGCCTGACTAAGGTTTGGGCCTGCTGCATGATTTAATTCGGATGTGGGTTCGGACCCAGTGAGAGAAGCGGACCCGGTAGGAGCAAATGCAGCAAAACTGGACCCGGAATGAGGAGCGGACCCGTTAGGAGCAAAGGCAGCAAAACCGGACCCGGAATGAGAAAAAGCGGACCCGTTCTCTTTCTTTTCTTCTTCTCTCGATCTGTCTCTTCCCTTTCCGCCGCCCCCTTTTTCACCTCTTCTCTTCGGCCGGAGGTGCGGATGGAGGAACCAGCACTGGTCCCTATCGTGGCCCTCCTTTTTGCAGTTAGTGCACCGTACCAGGTTGCTGTTGGCTCCCCGCACACCCCCTGAGAGATCGGTGTAGGGTTTCGGCTCTGATTTTGACGATGTGCAAGGAAAGCTTGATTTTCGGTGGAGGGTTCAAGGTTCATCCCTTTTCTCCTCGACTCTTCTCTTTGCACCGTGGCAACGATGCTTGAATATGAAGGTAGTTCGGGTGCTAACAAAATCTGGGCCCGGATTGGTTCAAAACTCGGGTCTAAACCCGCAAGATAAGTGTATACTCTTTCTTGTTCTATCCTTTCTTGTAAAATTTTTGGGTCACTAGTAGGTGGCAAATAAACCGATAGTTCATCCCATTTTGCTTTCAAATTCCCTGCGTACTCAATATTTGGTCTATTGTTCTGTTTGATTTGAGACATTTCTTGCTTGAGCTGAAAAATGTGTGCGAAATTTTTTTGGTGCCCAAACATTTCTTTTATTGAGTCCCACATTTCTTTGGCAGAATTTGAAAACAAAAGGCTTTCACTTATACTTGGTACCATGAAATTAAGGAGCCAAGAGCAGACTATATCGTTATTCATTTGCCACTGTTCTAGTTCTTGAGGGTTAACCTCACCCTCTTTTGGTTTTTCTGGTTTCTTTTTTTGGCCATTAATATAACCTAATTTACCTCTGCCGCTGAGGGTTAGTGAGACAGACCTTGCCCAAGACAAATAGTTGTTGCCGTTGAGTAGAGTGGCCGTGAGCCTCAGGTTTGGATTAGCATCGCCATTGAGCGACTGTTGACCACCTGTTGTTGCTTCTGCCATTCTTCTTTTAACGGCTGCGCGTTCTTGATTCTAGGGTTTTTGTGGTTTTTTGTTCTCAGGTCTTTTAGACCCGCTCTGATACCATATTAGTTTTTGAGAAAGAGAATGAAGAAGGAATTTGTATTGATTTGTTCTATTTTTACATGAGTTGTACATGGGTTTATATAACCTGATTTCTCTACTAGCCGTTGGCTATATTCCTAAAATACCTATTGCTGGATTTTCCCTAATTACAGAGATCATGCTAGGTACTAAATATTGCCTAACAGCTGTATTATTTATGCTAGCAGATCTCTTTCCTAAATGAGTCTGTGATGATTTTCTGAGACTCCTTTCCTATTTCTCAACAAACCAACCGATGGCGTTAATGGCTCCCTCCTTTGCCATCGGTTAAATTTTAAGTACAGTTAGTATTGATTGACTCTTCGACATTGGTTTGGCTCAACGGACGATGGCATTGAGAGGGTGATTTTACCATCTGTTGTGTTACATGAGCCGTTGGTGTCAGTACAAAGCAATAACAACTCGTTACTATATTGAACCGATGACATATATTCTCAGAGACAACGCTGTAAATAATTGAAATCTTTGTTTTAGTATACACTAACTGCTCCATATATTGAACCAATGATGGTGATGTTATATATATATTCCAGTAAACTCTATGTCGATTATCCCCAAACCCTTGATATTCCCAAACACTAGCTCACTGCGAAAATCGATGGACTAAGAAGTTAGCATTCCTCTCCCGGCGTCATTTGTATACTAGATATCTCTTCTCTCCTTTATTTTCTATTTATTTTAATTGTTATTTTGTATGGTTTGTTTAAATTAGGGTATAATTTAAACTAGAATTAGTTATTTAATGTTATTTTTTGTTTTGTACAGGCAAAATGAGTAGTCAAAATAGTCGTTACTAATCAGATCATTATTACAATAGATGTCTTAAGCCAACTGTTGTGATGCTTTCGATGACCAAATAGATATATAGCACATATCAATATGCACATTGCAAAGTACTAATAGCCTCACTCTTGAAAGCAAAACCTTTATAAGAAACTGTAACATTAAAAACAAATTAAGCCTATATAAGTGACTGTAACATTATATTAATCTTTCATTGCACAGGTACGTTACAGAAACATCTTTTCCCAAAGTTTATTCAATTCAAACATCATAACTGTAAATATAGTATATATCTTTGGTGCCACACATAAGACAGCCTTGAAAGCTATTACACAATACTTATGCCGATATAATCATAAAATATCGATTTATTAATCATAATAGGCTGACAGTTTTTCTTGTATTTCAGCATGCATCTGGGCTAAAACCAATTTCTCCTTTTGGTATATCATATACCACATTAAATGTTCTCTGCTGAACATTTCCATAAATGCCCAGGTTGCTTGCGTTCCTGTTGCCGGCAAATGCGAGGCAAACTTGAGAGCTGGTAATCGCAAACAATATTCCATTAGGAACAAGATTTAAGGATACATTATTTGAAAATTGAACGCCGACGGTTGGAATTGTCACGGTGTTGAATCTGGAAAAGTCGTAGCATGTGTCAAGTGTTGAATCACCCGGCACCATCTTATACTGTGCCATGTGCTCTCTGAATGCAGATCTGAGAGCTTGGTAGGCGTCTGGAGGCAATCGGGTGATCACTGTACCAGAATCAATGATCGTCCCGGCATTTGAGAAGACTGTCGAGCTTATCGGAAGGGTATCACCAGCAACGCTTAATCCGGTCATGGTTATATAGTAATATGGCCCAGAGTTAGCCGGTTTGGTAATCGGTGTGCGGATTGTATTTGAGATATCTAAATTGCTGCCAAAATTTAAGTAGCCTGTGGAACTTGATAAAGCAGGTAAGCAATATGCGAAAACACGTTGATATTTGTTGGAAGTTTGTGACACGAAAGATTCACTCGAAGGACTGAGACCTAATAATCCCGCTATTTCTCCAAAAAGCCCATCGTTGTTTTGACCACATCCAAACCGGAATTTTATCACATCAGGCGTAAGAGTCAGTGTGTCTTGTGCGTAGTAACCAACTGTGTATGATCCATCACCGTATTGCACACCATACAAGCAAGACGAACCCGAACAACCGTAACTGACATCATTACATGGAGTCGAGTTGCAAGATACATTCGTGAAGGTGGAGGATTGAGATGGATCGAAGATTGGCTCTTGCTGCGGGTAGCAAGATTTCTGACATGGCTTACACTGGATCCATGTGACAAAGCTGCCTGTATCAAATACAAGAGTCAATGTTTTACTAGGTGTGCCGAAGCCAACTTGTATAATGTAATTGCCGACACCATATGAGCCACCGTATTGAGCTGTGATTTGTGATGATGACAATGGGCCCGAGGTTTCGCCTTTGCCGGAGACAGCAGAGATTTGGCGATGAATTGAGTCGACTCGGGATTGATCAATGGAAAGGATTTGCTCGAGAGACAATTTCTCAACCGGGTGTAATGTGGAGCAAGGACCATGTCGATTGACAATTGGCAGTGTTGGTTTGACTGATTTGAACCTTTCCACATCTACAAATAGTATATAATTAAAAATTAATGAAGTGAAGAACTTATATTAGAAACATGGAATTCATTTAGCTTTAATGAAGAACTGATAGTACAAATTTGAAATTAGAAGTTTCTATCAACGTGGGATGATTCAGGATTTCTTCCGGTGTGAGACAGGAATCGGGTTCCAACTCATTAACTAATCGGGTTCAAATAGTTTATCGGATTCAAATTCATTAACTAATCGAATACTAGATAAATAAACAATAAAAATAGTCTCGTACATAATAAACAACAAAATAGCATTCTTTTACATATTTAAAACAACAAAAACAACAGGGAAGCAATTTAACCCAGACCTATATATTAAATCAAAAATATATTTCAAAATTCACGGGGTGCGCAGCTGCAACCCCTGGTATACACTGGATCCACCCATGTTATCAAGGAAGCAATTTTTTTTATGTACAAATAAATTAACTGAAGACAATTAAGCTTAATAGAGAAAATATCATGTAGATATACACCTTTTGGTGGAGAGCAAACATTTTTTGAAGTGAGATCATCTAAATCAACGACATGAAACTTGGGCAAACCTAATGTGCATGTTGAGAAAGAGAGAAAGAGTAAATATATTTGCAATAAGCTAATGAGCAAATTATTAGCCATGAAGAACCACAATGCAATACTTAATTACCATATATGCTTGTATATTTGTAGCCTACATGTATTGACAAAACAAAATGTCCAACAACTAGTATCGATAAAGAAAGATATATTATGGCTGGCCGTTGTAACCCTGAAGGTTTGATTGGAGGTCCAATTGAAATTAATTGTCATTATCACGCATTGGAATGTTGTTTGCCCGATGGAGACGCGGTTAATTGACCGAAAGACTTGGAGTCAATGCTTTGTTGAACAATTCATTGCCACTTAATATATAGAAAAAGGCAAAAAGTCGATTGTATTAATGTTTTTAATTTATAGAACAATTGACAAAATATAATTAATGTCCAACAACTAGTATCGATAAAGAAAGATATATTATGGCTGGTCGTTGAAAACATGAGGGTTTGGTATATTGGAGTTTCAATTGAAAATAAATGTCAATTTATGCATTAATTTGCATGTAAAATGTCATTTAAAATAAAAAAATATCTAATTGATTTTAAATGACGAATTCAAAGTGTTAAACCAAGCTTCTTATGAGTAATATATTTGCATGTAAATTTCATAAATTTTTCAATTACTTTAGTATAAACCAAATCAGTTAAAAAAAATTATATTTAAGTTATTTTAGTACATTTATTTTGATTATTTTTTAACTGCTGAATATACTAAACAAAATTGAAATTTTACATTACATGCAGAAAGGAAGAAAATATAATTTTTGTTAGTCAGTTGTGCTTTTATATTGAAAGTAAAACAGTAAATAGATCAAATAAAATAGGCTCACAATTCCTGGGAGGGTATGAATAATTTTATATTATTTGGGCTTGTAGATGGTAAGCTGACCAACACATATTCTATTATAGTTCAGATTGATCATAAATATGATGCTATGTTGAATTTCAGAGTAATTTCCGGAAGTAAAAAATGCTGAATTGAAAATCTCTATTACTCTAATCTCATTGTACAGTGTTGCTTATATAGCAAAAGAAAGAAGAGAGCCGTTAGAAATTCTAACATTTGTCTAGTGTTATACTGTTGCCTATATTTTCTAAAAAAGAAAAAAGTTGAGTAACTTTATTGACTAAGTTTAGTTGCTCCTTCCGTTAATAGCCTATGATGAATTTTGCCCAATGGACACGGTTAATTGACCGAAAGACTTGGAGTCAATGCTTTGTTAATTGAACAATTCATTGCCACTTAATATATAGAAAAAGGCAAAAAGTCGATTGTATTAATGTTTTTAATTTATAGAACTATTGATTTTATTATTATTTTTTTTGTAAAAAATGGCAAAAAGTCCATTGTATTAATGTTTTTGAGTTTATTAAGTCGATCTCCATGAGTTTTAAATTTAAAATACAAAAATTATCAGATTGATTTCAAATGGCAGATATAAACCATAAAAATCAAATTATCTTATGAGTAATGCATTTGCATACAAAATATATAAAATATATAAAATTTTAAATTAATTCAATATTAAGTCAAGCAATTAACTGTGTTGATGTTTTGACAACCTTTTTAGATTTTTGTTCGAAGGCCTTAACAAATAACTTTTTCTTCTTTTAACTAAAGAGTAACGAACTGTTTGTTATCCGAAGATTTAGAAAAAAAAAAGAATACTTCAATAAACTAAATTACTAAGAAGCTGTCTTTGGTTTAGTGACAAATAGCAACACGTACCCTTCTGTCAGAAGTCGTGAGTTCAAAATTTAGCTAGAATAAATAGAGTTGGTAGGTAGCTAAACCTCCATCTTTCTTATATTAAAAATAAATAAATTAAATTACTGAAAACTAGTAGTTAATAATTAACTTTGTGAGTGGAGAATGAGAGTTCAAATTTTAATTAGAAATTACTAGATTAGTGAATCCAACTAATAATTCAAGTGATAAGCTATTAGATAAACTTCTAAGAGGTTTTGAATTTAGATATCAATATATAGGCACAATGATGAGGCAGTTGTGAGCCTTCTCCGTCACTCAAAAATAACTAAAATTAGTACCCATCATGTAAAGAAAAACTTGAATTTTATAATAGTCTTGATAATTATTTCCTTCAAATATATTCTCAATTTAACTTTCCAAAAATAGACCATTATTCATTTTGTTCAGACAAGTATGCATTCTAAAGTAATTCAAACAATGAGTTCAGATAATGGAAAGCAAGATCTATGGCTGGCTTAAATGGGGAAGTAATCACATTTTGAAGTGAGAGCATGTACAACGACATGAAACTTAAGCAAACCCAATGCGGATGTTAAGAAAGAGAGAAAAAGTAAATATATAGGTTCTATATATCTCTCATTATTGTAAAAAGAGGAGAGGTGCATGTACATAATCTTAGGACTTTGTAATTAAACCTTTTTAATCAATACAAATGTTAACGGTAAAACCGTTAACCTTAAAAAAAAAAAAGAACCGCAATGCACTTAATTAATTATATACCTTGCTTGTATATATATTTGTAGTCGACATGCATGTATTGACAAAATATAATTAATGTCCACAGGCCCGGCCCTGGCCCAGGGTACCCAGGGCGATAGCCCCGGGCCCAAAAATCCAGGGGGCCCCAAAATTTTTTTTTTATTTATATATGGGTAAAAAAATGGGCCATCGTTTCTTCCATTAAATTTTGTTTAATCTAGGCCATTGTTTTTTCTTATTTGGGCCATCGAATCATTGAATCAAAACATAAATAATTTTTTATTTTGGCAGCAAACTTTGTCTCCGCTGAGCGCATCGAATCAAAACATAAACAATTTTTTATTTTGGCAGCCCATTTTTGTCTCCGCCGAATGGAAACCCTTGATTCGCTTCCCAAAAAAAACTGTCTCCGCGCCTCCGCCTCTAGCTGCTCTGTCTCCAAGCTAGGATTGATTTGAGTAACTCATAGTTGGGTCAGATTTGATATTGAAATCATTTACTGCACAGAGGTAATTTTAAATTAAATTTTGCAGCAGATTTGAGTAACTCATAGTCATAGTTGGGTCCTCTGTGCCTCATCACCCAGGTTCTATACTTTGTTTTTTTTAATTTAAAATAATGTTTTCTAGAAAATATACATCAGGTAGCGAAAAAAGAAATAGAAAAAGAGAGGGAGAAGAAAAACTAAAACCTCAAAAAGGTTCTATTCAAAAGCTTTGGAAGAAAATTAAACCGCAAAATGAGTCTTTGGAAAACCAAAGTGAAAGTCAGGTGCACGAACAAACAACAAATGTGTCTGAAAATGAAAATGAGGTAAATGAAGAAATAACAAATGTGCTTGAAAATGAGACTAGTGAAAATAATGAAGAAATTAATCATGTGTCTGAGTGCTTAGATTCTTCATTATCTATAAATATATATGATCCTAGAGTGTGTGATGGTTTAGATTCAAAACTAAGAGATTTGCTTGTTAAGAATGGTCTTATTAGATATTTTAATATTAATTTTCCTAAGAATAATTACAATAGGAGGTTCTCCACATATTATTTTGATTAAAAACTAAGAAATTGAGAACTTATTGATAGAAAATGGTTGGTTTACTCAAAAGATTTAAATAAAGGGTTTTGTTTTTGTTGTAAAGTTGTAAGACATGTTCGTTCTAAAAGTCAAATAGCAACTATAGGTGTTGATGATTGGAAACATCTAAGTGAAAAAATTAAACTACATGAAGATAGTAGTGAACATTTTACCAATCTTAAAGCTTGGGCTGAATTACGAGTTAGATTAGGAACAAATCAAACTATTGATAAAGAATTACAAGAAAAAATCAAGAAAGATACAGAACATTGGAAACAAGTTATGATTAGAATAATTTCCGTTGTTAAGCGTCTTGCAATGAATAATCTAGCATTTCGTGGAACAAATGAAAACTTTAATGGAAATTTTTTAGACTTTCTAGAATCAATTGCTGAGTTTGATCAAACAATGAAACATCATTTTCGACTCATTCAAAAGAAATAGATTCATTATCATTATCTTAGTCATAAAATACAAAATGAATTAATTGCCATGTTGGCATCAAGTGTCAGGAATGCAATAATAAATAAAATAAAAGAAGCTAAATATTTTTCTGTGATTCTTGATTGCACTCCTGATGCTAGTCACACAGAACAAATGACTTTGGTAATTAGATGTGTTGATGTTGGAAGCTGTCCAATAAAAATAGAAGAGTACTTTTTAGAATTTTTAAATGTAGAAAACACATATGGGTTGTGTCTTTTTGGTGAATTACAAGCTGCTCTTAATTCTCTTGATTTAGATATTAATGATGTAAGGGGGACAAGGATATGATAATGGTTCTAATATGAGAGGAAAACATCAAGGTGTCCAAAAAAGATTGCTTGACCTAAATCCTAGAGTTTTTAATATGCCATGTGGTTGTCATTCTCTTAATTTAGTACTTTCTGATGTGGCAAATTCTTGTTTGAAAGCAAAATCTTTTTTTGGAGCATGTCAGGCTTTGTATAATGTGTTTGCTAATTCAACAAAACGATGGAACATTTTACTTCAATATGTGGATAATTTAACTTTGAAGTCTTTGTGTGTAACAAGATGGGAAAGTCGTATAGAAAGTGTAAAAGCAATAAAATATCAAGCTCCCAAACTAAAAAAGGCTTTAATAAAATTAGCTGAAGTTTCTGATGATCCAAAAATAAGTTGGGATGCTGAAAAATTAGTGTCAAGTGAATTGTCCAACTTTGAATTTATTTTGAGTTTGGTTATTTGGCATGAAATATTGTTCAAAATAAACTTGGTGAGCAAAAACTTACAATCTGAAGATATGCATCTTGATGTAGCTATTGAAAGTCTGAAAGGGTTAGTTTCTTTTTTCGAAAAATATAGAGAAAATGGGTTTACTTCTGCTATGATTGATGCTAAAGAAATTACTGATGAAATGGAAATTGAACCAGTGTTTCAGGTTAAACGTAGGGCTACGAGAAAGAAACATTTTGATGAAAATCCTGATACAGATAGAGAGCAACAATCTGCTCAACAAAAATTTAGAACAAACTATTTTCTTATTTTAGTTGATATGGCAATTTCTCAATTGAAAATCAGATTTGAACAAATTGAACTTTTTGAATCTATATTTGGTTTCTTGTTTGATGCATCACGGTTAATTTCATTAGATGATGAAGGAATGAAAAATTATTGTTTGAAACTTGAAAATACTTTGACACATAGTGAGAACTGTGATATTGATGCACAACGTTTATTTGCAGAATTACAAATATTGCAGGTAATGCTACCAAATGAAGCGTGTCAAGATGAAAATGCATGGAACTCCATTAAAATTATGGAGTTTGTAAAAAAGATGGACATGTTTCCAAATATTTTAGTTGCTTATAGAGTTTTACTAACTGTACCTATTACTGTGGCATCTGCAGAAATGAGTTTTTCAAAATTAAAGTTGATAAAATCTTATTTACGGACAACTATGACTCAAGATAGGTTGAATGGATTAGCAATATTAAGTATTGAAAAAAATATGTTGAAAACTATTGATGTTGAACATATAATTGATAATTTTGCTTCTAAAAATACAATAAGGAGTCATTTCAGATGAGATGTGATTTAGATGTGTTTTTTTGTGCAGGTACAACATGTGTTCAAAATTGGTTTATCAAGAAGCAAGCAAGAAACATGGTGTGGGTATGTTCATCATTGTATATGTTTTATTTTGAGGGGTATTGGTTTTATGTCCCCCCTATTTTGTATGATATGGCATATTAATAAAAAAAATTATTTATATAAAGAGTTCAAAATTTTCTCCCGCCCCGGACCCCAAAATCCTCAAGACCGGCCCTCCGGCCTTGATTCTATTATAGTTCAGATCGATCACATGATGCTGTGTTTCCATAGTTGTAATTTGTAAATCTATTTTCTTATAATTTTTTTCTATTAAACGATAATGCATGAGTCGGGTTGCTCATTTGTAAAAGACAAATTTCAAATTTCAAATCATATATCATAGCTTAATTATGTACACTAAAGTTATTCTCCAAATTCGTAAAAAAATATATTTATTGAAATAGAAGTAAAATTTTCAAAAAGGGAAATTTATGTAAAGAAAATTGTGAACAAAAAATAATATCTTTTTCAAACCGCTAAAGACTTGCACAATAAAAAATAACATGATAAGTAGCACTAAAATTCATAACAAAAATACAAATAAAATTATAATTTAAAGAGTTTTTTACCCTTTAGATATTTCAAACACTTTTATATAAATGGAAAAAAGTGAGATGACCTACCTATATATAATACTAGGAACGTCTCATTGGTTGTATTTTGCCAAGTCAAGACGAAGTAAAGATTTGGCCTTTGAATTTGTTCATTAACAGAGCATTTTTAGCTTCATGCAGCGCACCATGCTGTTTTGATTCTATAATCCATGCACTGCATGAAGTTAAAACTGGTATGTTAAAAATTTTACCCACCAATTACCTAGCAGAGCATTTAACACAAAATAAAAAGCAGTGCAATCTACTAATTAAAAAAAGAAGCAGCTACTCCGAATCTGAGTACAGATCCAACGGGTATCTACAAATGTTTGTCCATAATAATAAGAACAATTTGACATTCATATTCATAAAAAGGAATTTACTTTAAATACAACAAGGAAAATAAATTACAAAAAATGCCCAAAAAATAGTTTGCTTTATAACAGATGAAGGAAATTAATAGTGCATACAATGATTCTATCAACCAGAAGTTGCTGATAATCAGTACTGGTGCATCAGCATGCTTCTGGGCTGAAGCCGATTTCTCCATTCGCGACATCATACACCACATTAAACGTTCTCTGCTGGACATTTCCAAAAATGCCCAAGGCACTCCGATCTCTATTACTGGCAAAAGCGAGACAGACTTGTGAGATGCTAATCACATACAATATTCCATTTGGATCAAGATTTAAAGATACATCATTTAAAAATTGGACGCCGACAGATGGAATTGTCACGCTGTCGAGCCCAGTGAAGTCATAGCATGTGTCCAAGATCGAAATACCCGATACCATCTTGTACTGTGTCATGTGCTCTCTAAATGCAGATCTGAGAGCTTGGTAGGCATTTGGACTCCATCATATACTGTGTCAAAGACAAGAGTCAAGGTTTTACTAGGTGTGCCGATGCCAACTTGTCTAATATATATAATTCGCAACACTGAATGGATCACCATATTTAGCTATGATTTTTGATGAGGCCAATGGATCAGTGTTCTTGGCTTGACCAGAAAGAGCTGCGATGCGGCTCTGAATTGAATCAACTCGCGGTTGATCATTTGGTAGGATTTGTTCGGGGGGTATGCTCTGACGAGAGGATAATGTAGAGCAGGGACCGTGGCGATCAACAACTCTTAGGCTTGACTTGGTATCTACAAATGTTGCACATGAAAATATTTCAATTGAGCTGAAATGGTATCACACAATTAATTAATTTCTGTGAGAAATGAAAAATATGAATCAGTAATGTAGCTCTTCCAATGCAATATTTCATTCTAACACCTAACCTTAACCTAACACAACTCGGAAAACATCAAGCCAATTAAAAGTACCTTAATTTCCAGAAATGAATTGGGATAAAAGAGCTCTGGTGGAGATTGAGAGAGCCAAGGGGAAGAGGGGTGGATTGACTGTTAGAAGTGCTTTATTATTCATAATGAGGTTGAAAATTTAACACAGTAGTTTTGACTTCATACAACACATAAACTATATATAGAATCAAAATAGTACGGCATATGGTTGGTGCGCTGCATCAAACAAAAAAAATTCTGTTAATTGTTAAAATATTTTCTTATTTATTTCTCATCTGGAGTTGAAACAGAGACCGAAAAGGGAGATTATAATTATTCAGGCTAGCGTGGATAGATGGGGGCATTTCCGTCCGAAAAGTTTCTCTACCGGACTATTCCGAACTGATTATAACTATTCCAGAAGAATAGTGGCATTATTTTATTACTAAAACCGGGGTCAAGTCTGAAGAATTTTCAAAACTAGAGAAATTTTAAATATTTAAGGAATTAAGACTGTTGTTGAATTGATAGCTGGACATATATATACAGACCTTTTGCTATTAAGATGAATTAATTAATATGAAAATAGTATGGACACCTTTCGGTGAGGAGCAAACATTACTTGACATGAGAGAATGTATATCCACCACATGCAAATTTTGCAAACCAAATGCAGAAATTGAGAAAGAGAGAAAAAGCAACAAAGGGAGCAACCCAGTAGCCATTATTAAGTTTGCTAAGATACTATTTTTTTTGGGGGGGGTTATATATGCTACTATCGGAAGAATACACAATGAAGCACTCACCATGCTTATACTATACTATTTTTATATTATCTACACATTTATTCCAAAAAACTCCAACCACTAGTTTCGTTCAGATTAAGATAGCTGTTTTGGCTCTTCATAATTATTATTATATTAATCATTTATTGTTCCCAACTGGTCCATATAACTTAACTGACATAAAATTAAACCCATGGATTAATTTTTAAGTCCGGATCAGAACGTCTTGAACTCTTGCGCCTAGTCAAACTAATTAAATAAATTTATTTTTAACTTATGTTCTTGTTAATTAATTAAGTTTCATGAAATTACTATTTAGAGAAAGTTCTGATAAGACAAAGACAAAACATATAATGGATTAATCGGCCGATTTAACTGACTAAACGATCCAATATATAATGGATCATGACTCAATAAATGATCGATTAAAAGGCCTACGGGTCTTGTAAAAAAAAGACTAAACGTAAATAAACAGAAATAATTGAGAATAATCGGCCGATTAATCGAAAAAACCTTAAAACACATCTCAAGCAAGTCTATTCCTGACAGTTTGACCGCCGCCGCCGCCACCGCCACCAAGCCCTTTTTTATAACAATGGTCAGAATTTCATAATTTCACATAAATCCTTTAATATTTGTGAGGGTTCTGATCGTCCGAATCTAAACTCAAAACTTTCTGCAATTTTTATTAATACCCTCAAGAGAAAAAAAAATAGCAAATATGCCCCCCAGACTGAAATTTTTTTATTAATACCCTAACCGCCCCATGTTTAGGCGGTTTGATTTTGATACCTGATCGTTCCACGTTTGGGCAGTCTTCTGCCTATACCAAACCGCCACACACTGGGGCGGTCTGTCTGTATCAAATGATAATGATGGATTAAACAATTTATATTAATTCTAAACAATTTCTAACAATTTCTAACCAATTTTGGACATTTTCTAACAATTTATATTAATTCCTAACAATTTCTAAATAATTTTAGACTAAAAAATTAAATACAAAAAAGTTGAGGAACTTACATGCAAAAGGGGAGGCGATCTATTGGAGAAAGAGAGAAAGAGAGGAGAGAGAGTGAGAGAGAGTGAAAATTTGAAATGAATGGGGTAAAAAACGGGAGGGGTATCCTCCAATATATAGGCAATAGCAGACCGCCCCAGTGTGGGGCAGTTTGGTACAGGCAGCAGACTGCCCAAACGTGGGGCGGTTAGGTATCAATATCAAACCACCCAAACATGAGACGGTTATGGCCTTTTTAAAAAAAATTCGGCATGGAGGACAGATTAGCTAATTTTTTTTTTTTTTTTTTTTGAGGATATTAATCTCGGCAAAACTTTAGGCTACGTTAGGAGATCCGGACCCGAAGAAACTCGCCAATAGTTTTCTTTCATAAATTCATATGTCATCCAACCTGTGGCCAATAGCTTGCAAAAGGCCCATATATAATTTGAACCTAATTCAACCAGACCTTGTTTTTTGAATCATGCCATTATTTAATAAGAACCCAACTGAAAGAAAGCCCTATTAAGATTAATTTGTCCCTTTAGACTTCCAGTGGTTGAATTTTAGGGTGGTGCAATTGCGTACGATGATGTATATAATTTTATCTTTTTTCTTAAAAAATGTAACGGTTAAATATAAATTTCCATTTCTTAATTATAAGCCTTGCTTGTTGGGGTATGTTTCCCCAACTGAAAGATATTTCTATCATTATCAAGATGTCAGTGATCAAATTGTAGGGTGGTGCGATTACATATATTGACAAATATATTGTTATCTTTTCTAGAAAAAAGATATAGCACAGTTAAAAACCATTTCAGTTTTCACCTAAAAGATACCCACCTAATCATCATTTTATACATTTTTTTCTCGTGCAGTTTCTATAACATTGAATGTGTTCTTATGATCTTATCAACAATTAATGGAAAACAACTGTACCCAAAGTTCTTTTTTACCTTAATTTCCTACTTTACTACAAAAAGGCTACAGCTCCTCTCCAGTTGGAATAGAATTCATTGATATCTTTGCACAAATCAGAACCCTTCATTTATATCAGATCTGATGTGAACCATGATATCATAAATGGAGGCTCAAATCCTTTATGGAATGGACTTTGACAATTAGAGATAAGCCTCACAATATTTAGCCCATTAGTACAGTTATTTTCTTGACACGTGTCACCTCATCAAGGTTCACTACTGGATAAAAGATACACTCTCTCTCCCCACTTCTATCTCTCTCTCTATAGTCTTTAAATCAAGTTTGTTTAAATCATATGATCAGCTAGCTCTAGCAAGGCATTTTGCTATTCAAGTTTCAACAATGGCTTCCTCTTCTTCCTCCGGGCCCCAATCCCATTATTCCTCTCTGGTAAGTTTAATTTTCATGAAATTAATACCTGATCATGCACTATCTCTATTCTCTGTGTTAAATTTATGATTATATTTTTTTTTAATAAATGAAGCCACACATGAAGTACTACTCTGGCAAGCCAATTGTTAAGAGGATAAAAGGGTTAGGTAGAATGGGTACGAATGATCACTCAAGATCATTCACAGGGTGGCTTAGTGTTCTATTTACTAGTTAAATTGGAGTAAACCTTATTATAAAACTGTAAATAAATTTTTTTATCAATATATTGCCAGCAGGCTACTTGCCGGCTGTCCTTCAAAAAAAAGATTATATTTTTTTTTCTTTTCTTTAATTTATGCATCTCGATACAGTTAGCAACTCATTATTCCATATATTAGCGTCTCTACAAATGAAAAAAAATTCATTAACCACATGCAAATTCCTCAAGCGTTCTCTCTCTCTCTTAAATTTTTTTTTTTTTTTTAACTTGATAGCAGCTAGCTACCAAGTGAGTTTTATCTCTCTTTAAAAACTTGGCAGTGGCTGCTATAAGGTGATCTCTCTCTTCCCACTCATCACTGATCACCAAACATTACAACAAAAAACACATTTACTATCACCCATTTATCATCGTGTGTCCTTCAGCACTGATGGTGTATGTAACCAGGGGCAGCGCTGTAATTACTTTGAACTTTTTACCGACCGTTCGGTCTAATTAACCGATAGCGTTGATGGCTCCCTCCTTTGCCATCGGTTAAATTTTAAGTACAGTTAGTATTGAGTAACTCTTCGACATTGGTTTTGGCTCAACGGACGATGACATTGAGGGGGTGACTTTACCATCTGTTGTGTTACATGAGCCGTTGGTGTCAGTACAAAGTAATAACAACACGTTATTATATTGAACCGATGACATATATTATCAGGGATAACGTTGTAAATAATTGGAACCTCGGTTTTAGTATGCATAAACTGCTCCATATATTGAACCAATGGTGGTGATGATATATATATATATATATATATAAGACAGTGCTACGGTGCTACGCGTATATAAGGCCCCTCCGTGCTATGGCTCACTTTTTGAGTTTTCAAAATCCTAACGGTCGATCCGAACCGTTCAACATGATCTCCATATGAATATGTACTTGCAAACCAAATTTTACATTTTTTACATTTTTTAGAATTTTTTTACTATTTATTAAGCCACTTTGAAAAAACACTAATTTGTACACAACAGTAAACTTTTCTGGACCATTGGATCAGCAATTTTCAAAGTGGCTTAATAAATAGTAAAAAAATTCTAAAAAATGTAAAATTTGGTTTGCAAGTACATATTAATATGGAGATCATGTTGAACGGTTCGGATCGACCGTTAGGAATTTGAAAACTCAAAAAGTGAGTCGTAGCACGGAGGGGCTCTTATATAAGCGTAGCATATTAGCCAAATTATATATATATATATATATTCCAGTAAACCCTGTGTCGATTATGCTGAAACCCTTGATATTTCCAAACACTAGCTCACTGCGAAAATCGACAGACTAAGAAGTTAGCATTCCTCTCCCGACGTCATTTGTATACTAGATCTCTCTTCTCTCCTTAATTTTTTGTTTATTTTAATTGTTGTTTTGTATGGTTTCCTTAACTTAGGGTATAATTTAAACTAGGATTTAGTTATTTAATGTTATTTTTTGTTTTGTATAGGTGAAATGAGTAGCCAAAATAGTTGTTACTTATCATATCATTATTGCAATAGATGTCATAAGCCGACTATTGTGATCCTTTCGATGACCAAAGAGATATATAGCACAGATCAATATGCACATTGCAAAGTGTTGGATTTATTGCCAACCTCGTTGGATTTAATGCCAACATTGAGCATATATGTAATATAATTATGGATTGTTTAGTGTCATATATGGTTGTCATTAAAGTGATCAAATAAGGTAATAGACAATCAATATATTCATTAGGATGTTGTCCATAAATGTGTAGAGCAATTTAGGCAAATATCAAATCATTAATGGATGATCAGAGTCAAAATAATGATGATTTACGTAGGGTTTTGGCTTAGGTTTTGCATATTTTCTCGCACTTATGTTTAATTAATTAGAGAAAAAGGCTACTGTCACCCTTCTTTATGTTTTATTGCAGAAAACAGGTTTTGGGACTATTTTACACCAAATGGAGCTAGAATTGGGTCAATCGGATCAGCGACGCTCATCGACTAAGTCTCTGTTACGGTCCGTATTGCCTAATACGGACCAGGCCTAGCACAGACCAGAAGATAGCGCTGGAAGCATTAAACCCTAACCGTCAAGGTCCTAATACGGACCGTATTGCCCAATACGGTCCGTATCCGAAGGCGCCTCTTGGGGAATAACTGCCGACAGCTGTTTCCAGATCAATTTCTTAGCCCCTACTCAACCTCCAGACGTCCCTCCACTCCTATATAAGGCCCCTGGGCAGAAGGAATAGTTATCTTTGTAATTAGGGTTAGATTTGATTAAAGAGAGAAGAGAGGAGTGCTTGTAACGATGTCGTTCCGCGGCTAAGTTCATTTTCTTAGGGCTAAGCAGTAAACCTTGTTACTCTTGATGTTTTGATATATATATTTCTGTTGATTATGATTTCTTGTTGTTGAAACAAAATGCTTTTGTGATTTACTATCTCTTCATCTAACTTCAATGATCTAGTTTGAGTCCATTAGGGTAGTGACAGTACTTTAATGGTAAGAGAAACTATTTGTATGAATTAGCCTCGTTGAGATCTATTAGGTTTATGTGAAGAAAACCTTAGTGGGGAAACCATAAACCAGACCAACAAAATGCGTACCAAATTCCATCACTTGCGTAAAGTAAATCGCAGTGATCTGTGTAGTAATTTGGGGTATTTGAGAGATCAGACATTTGCGTAAGGTAAATCGCAGTGTCCTATGTAGAATCTCGGTGAAAGATCTGTCATTCTCGCGTAACATAAATCGCAGTGACCTATGTGGTGTCTTTCATTAAACAACAACAGGAAATCAGACGCAACAGGAATATATTGTCAAGGCGGATTGAGTGGCAATGGTGTGCCAAAACCCTATGAATCCTCATCTCTATCTTTATAATTACTTTTAATTTCTTCCTAATTTACATTGATCAAAACAACATCTCTCAATTTTCAGATTTCGTCTAGCCTTTCGAAAGATTGCAATTCGATCGCTCAAAGCATTGAACCAATATTCCATGTGGATCAACCTCGAATATACTACTCGATAGGATTGTGCGCTTGCAGTCCGAACCGATAGCATTTCCGAGTTTATAAATATTAAAAGAATCATTGCTCTCTTTTGAGTGATCAATGGACTGATTCTGAGATTTGCAATTTAGAAAACTGTCATTTAAGAGGATTGTGTGGGCCACACGGATTTTGATGCAATTGCACGATTTTTGATGCAGTCACACAAAATACCTTGTTCAAGTTGAAGATAACCAGATAGGTTACTATATATAAGGATTAGTCCCCAAAACACAAGATAACATAGAAAAACACAGAAACTGAAAATACGTTTTTCTCTTTAGAAAAATATAGTTCTGTGTGTCTTATCTTCTTCTTTCACCATCGAAGAATAGAGAAGAGAAAACCATTAGAAAATTTGGAGAGGATTTCTTAAAGGCTATATCTTGCTGTCTTGGAAGACTTGATCCACGACCATACGACAAAAATGCGAGAATGACTTCTTGCCGCTTACGGAGACAGCTGTTGCTTTAGCAAGGCTTTGGATATTCCATGACAAACGGCATGAAATCAGGTATTATGTTCCGCACTTCTGATTTATATTTTGGGTCTCTTTGGCATAGGACGGTCCTTAGGTTAAGGTGGGAATTATTTTTTCTTCCCCAGAGTGTAAGTGTTTGACTCCTAGATGAGATGTAATAGTTTGATTTCTAGACAAGACGTAATTGTTTGGCCTTTATGATTTCCCAACACAAAGTATTAATAGCCTAACTCTTGAAATCAAAACCTTTATAAGAAACTGTAACATTAAAAACAAATTAAGCCTATATCAGTGACTGTTATTAATCTTTCATTACACAGGTACGTTACAGAAACATCTTTTCCCAAAGTTTATTCAATTCAAACATCATAACTGTAAATATAGTATATATCTTTGGTGCCACACATAAGACAGCCTTGAAAGCTATTACACAATACTTATGCCGATATAATCATAAAATATCGATTTATTAATCATAATAGGCTGACAGTTTTTCTTGTATTTCAGCATGCATCTGGGGTAAAACCAATTTCTCCATTTGGTATATCATATACCACATTAAATGTTCTCTGCTGAACATTTCCATAAATGCCCAGGTTGCTTGCGTTCCTGTTGCCGGCAAATGCGAGGCAAACTTGTGAGCTGGTAATCGCAACCAATATTCCATTAGGAACAAGATTTAAAGATACATTATTTGAAAATTGAACACCGACGGTTGGAATTGTCACATTGTCGAATCCGGAAAAGTCGTAGCATGTGTCAAGTGTTGAATCACCCGGCACCATCTTATACTGTGTCATGTGCTCTCTGAATGCAGATCTGAGAGCTTGGTAGGCGTCTGGAGGCAATCGGGTGATCACTGTACCAGAATCAATGATCGTCCCGGCATTTGAGAAGACTGTCGAGCTTATCGGAAGGGTATCACCAGCAACGCTTAATCCGGTCATGGTTATATAGTAATATGGCCCAGAGTTAGCCGGTTTGGTAATCGGTGTGCGGTTTGTGTTCGAGATATCTAAATTGCTGCCAAAATTTAAGTAGCCTGTGGAACTTGATAAAGCAGGTAAGCAATATGCGAAAACACGTTGATATTTGTTGGAAGTTTGTGACACGAAAGATTCACTCGAAGGACTGAGACCTAATAATCCCGCTATTTCTCCAAAAAGCCCATCGTTGTTTTGACCACATCCAAACCGGAATTTTTCGATCACATCAGGCGTAAGAGTCAGTGTGTCTTGTGCGTAGTAACCAAATGTGTATGATCCATCACCGTATTGCACATTATACAAGCAAGACGAACCCGAACAACCGTAACTGACATCATTACATTGAGTCGAGTTGCAAGATACATTTGCAAAGGTGGAGGATTGAGATGGGTCAAAGATCGGATCTTGCTGCGGGTAGCAAGATTTCTGACATGGCTTACACTGGATCCATGTGACAAAGCTACCTGTATCAAAGACAAGAGTCATTGTTTTACTAGGTGTGCCGAAGCCAACTTGTATAATGTAATTGCCGACACCATATGAGCCACCGTATTGAGCTGTGATTTGTGATGATGACAATGGGCCCGAGGTTTCGCCTTTGCCGGAGATAGCAGAGATTTGGCGATGAATTGAGTCGACTCGGGATTGATCAATGGAAAGGATTTGCTCGAGAGACAATTTCTCAACCGGGTGTAATGTGGAGCAAGGACCATGTCGATTGACAATTGGCAGTGTTGGTTTGACTGATTTGAACCTTTCCATATCTACAAATAGTATATAATTAAAAATTAATGAAGTGAAGAACTTATATTAGAAACATGGAATCCATTTAGCTTTAATGAAGAACTGATAGTACAAATTTGAAATTAGAAGTTTCTATCAACGTGGGATGATTCAGGATTAATTCTGCCGATGTGGGACAGGAATCGGGTTCAAATCCATTAACTAATTGGGTTCAAATAGCTTATCGGATTCAAATTCATTAACTAATCTCGTACTAGACAAATAAACAATAAAAATAGTCTCGTACATAATAAACAACAAAATAGCATTCTTTTACATATTTAAAACGACAAAAACAACAGGGAAGCAAATTAATCCAGACCTATTAAATCAAAAATATATTTCAAAATTCACGGGCCCCGCGCAGTTGCAACCCCCAAGTATACACTAGATCCACCCATGTTATCAAGGAAGCATTTTTTTTGTTATGTACAAATAAATTAACTGAAGATAATTGAGAAAATATCATGTAGATATATACCTTTTGGTGGAGAGCAAACATTTTTTGAAGTGAGATCATCTAAATCAACGACATGAAACTTGGGCAAACCTAATGCGCATGTTGAGAAAGAGAGAAAGAGTAAATATATTTGCAATAAGCTAATGAGCAAATTATTAGCCATGAAGAACCACAATGCAATACTTAATTACCATGCATGCTTGTATATTTGTAGCCTACATGTATTGACAAAACAAAATGTCCAACAACTAGTATCGATAAAGAAAGATATATTATGGCTGGCCGTTGTAACCATGAAGGTTTGATTGGAGGTCCAATTGAAATTAATTGTCATTATCACGCATGCATAAAGTGTTTGGAATGTTGTTTGCCCGATGGAGACACGGTTAATTGACCGAAAGACTTGGAGTCAATGCTTTGTTGAACAATTCATTGCAACTTAATATATAGAAAAAGGCAAAAAGTCGATTGTATTAATGTTTTTAATTTATAGAACAATTGATTTTATTATTATTTTTTTGTAAAAAAGGGCAAAAAGTCCATTGTATTAATGTTTTTGAGTTTATTAAGTCGATCTCTCCATGAGTTTTAATTTAAAATACAAAAATTATCAGATTGATTTCAAATGACAGATATAAACCATAAAAATCAAGTTATCTTATGAGTAATGCATTTGCCTACAAAATATATAAAATTTAAAATTAATTTAATATAAAGTCAAGCAATTAACTGGGTTGATGTTTTGACAACATTTTTAGATCTTTGTTTGAAGGCCTTAACAAATAATTTTTTTTTCTTTTAACCAAAGAGTAATGAACTGTTTACTATCCGAAGATTTAGAAAAAGAATAGTACTTCAATAAACTAAATTACTAAGAAACCGTCTTTGGTTTAGTGACAAATAGCAACACGTACCCTTCTGTTAGAAGTCGTGGGTTCAAAACTCACAATAAATAGAAGTTGGTAGGTACGTAGCTAAACCTCCATCTTTGTTATATTAAAAAAATTAAATTAAATTACTGAAAACTAGTAGGTAATAAAACTTTGTGAGTGGAGAATGAGAGTTCAAATTTTAATTAGAAATTACTAGATTAGTGAATCCAACTAATAATTCTAGTGATAAGCTATTAGATAAACTTCTAGGAGGTTTTGAATTTAGATATCAATAGGCACAATGATGAAGAAGTTGTGAACTTCTTCATCACTCAAAAATAACTAAATTAGTAGTTTAGTACCCATCATGTCAAAAGAATTTGAATTTTATAATAGTCTTGATAATTATTTCCTTCAAATATATTCTCAATTTAACTTTCCAAAAATAGACCATTATTCATTTTGTTCAGACAAGTATGCATTCTAAAGTAATTCAAACAATGAGTTCAGATAATGGAAAGCAAGATCTATGGCTGGCTTAAATGGGGAAGTAATCACATTTTGAAGTGAGAGCATGTACAACGACATGAAACTTAAGCAAACCTAATGCGGATGTTAAGAAAGAGAGAAAAAGTAAATATATAGGTTCTATATATCTCTCATTATTGTAAAAAGAGGAGAGGTGTACATTATGGCTGGTCGATATAATTAATGTCCAACAACTAGTATCGATAAATTAAGAAAAAGTAAATATATAGGTTCTATATAATTAATGTCCAACAACTAGTATCGATAAATTAAGAAAGATATATTATGGCTGGTCGTTGTAAACATGAGGGTTTGATATATTGGAGTTTCAATTGAAAATAAATGTCAATTTATGCATTAATTTGCATGTAAAATGTCATTTAAAATAAAAAATTTCTAATTTATTTTAAATGACGAATTTAAAGGTTAAACCAAGCTATCTTACGAGTAATACATTTGCATGTAAATTTCGTAAAATTTTCAATTACTTTAGTATAAATCAAATCAGTGAAGAAAATTGTAAAATTAAGTTATTTTAGTACATTTATTTTCATCATTTTTTAACTGCTCAATATACTAAACAAAATTGAAATTTTACATTACATGCAGAAAGGAAAGAAAATATAATTTTTGTTAGTCAGTTGTGCTTTTATATTGAAAGTAAAACAGTAAATAGATCAAATAAAATAGGCTCACAATTCCTGGGAGGGTATGAATAATTTTATATTATTTGGGCTTGTAGATGGTAAGCTGACCAACACATATTCTATTATAGTTCAGATTGATCATATGATGCTATGTTGAATTTCAGAGTAATTTGCGGAAGTAAAAAATGATGAATTGAAAATCTCTATTACTCTAATCTGATTGTACAGTGTTGCTTATATAGCAAAAGAAAGAAGAGAGCCGCTAGAAATTCTAACGTTTGTCTAGTGTTGTACTGTTGCCTATATTTTCTAAAAAAAGAAAAAAGTTCAGTAACTTTATTGACTAAGTTTAGTTGCTCCTTTTTATTCCATTAATAGCCTATGATGAATTTTGCCCGATGGACACGGTTAATTGACCGAAAGACTTGGAGTCAATGCTTTGTTGAACAAATCATTGCCACTTAATATATAGAAAAAGGCAAAAAGTCGATTGTATTAATGTTTTTAATTTATAGAACAATTGATTTTATTATTAATTTTTCGTAAAAAAGGGCAAAAAGTCCATTGTATTAATGTTTTTGAGTTTATTAAGTCGATATCTCCATGAGTTTTAATTTTAAATACAAAAATTATCAGATTGATTTCAATGACAGATATAAACCATAAAAACCAAGTTATCTTATGAGTAATGCATTTGCATACAAAATATATAAAATATATAAAATTTTAAATTAATTTAATATAAAGTCAAGCAATTAACTGGGTTGATGTTTTGACAATATTTAGATCTTTGTTCGAAGGCCTTAACAAATATTTTTTTTTCTTTTAACCGAAGAGTAATGAACTGTTTACTATCCGAAGATTTAGAAAAAGAATAGTACTTCAATAAACTAAATTACTAAAAAACCGTCTTTGGTTTAGTGACAAATAGCAACACGTACCCTTCTGTCAATAGTCGTGGGTTCAAAACTTAAAATAAATAGAAGTTGGTAGGTAGCTAAACCTCCATCTTTCTTATATTTAAAAAAATAAATTAAATTACTGAAAACTAGTAGTTAATAAAACTTTGTGAGTGGAGAATGAGAGTTCAAATTCAAATTTTAATTAGAAATTACTAGATTAGTGAATCCAACTAATAATTATAGTGATAAGCTATTAGATAAACTTCTAAGAGGTTTTGAATTTAGATATCAATAGGCACAATGATGAAGAAGTTGTGAACTTCTTCATCACTCAAGAATAACTAAATTAGTAGTTTAGTACCCATCATGTCAAAAGAATTTGAATTTTATAATAGTCTTGATAATTATTTCCTTCAAATATATTCTCAATTTAACTTTCCAAAAATAGACCATTATTCATTTTGTTCAGACAAGTATGCATTCTAAAGTAATTCAAACAATGAGTTCAGATAATGGAAAGCAAGATCTATGGCTGGCTTAAATGGGGAAGTAATCACATTTTGAAGTGAGAGCATGTACAACGACATGAAACTTAAGCAAACCTAATGAGGAAGTTAAGAAAGAGAGAAAAAGTAAATATATAGGTTCTATATATCTCTCATTATTGTAAAAAGAGGAGAGGTGTACATTATGGCTGGTCGATATAATTAATGTCCAACAACTAGTATCGATAAATTAAGAAAAAGTAAATATATAGGTTCTATATAATTAATGTCCAACAACTAGTATCGATAAATTAAGAAAGATATATTATGGCTGGTCGTTGTAAACATGAGGGTTTGATATATTGGAGTTTCAATTGAAAATAAATGTCAATTTATGCATTAATTTGCATGTAAAATGTCACTTAAAATAAATAAAAAACTAATTAATTTTAAATGACAAATTCAAAGTGTTAAACCAAGCTATCTTACGAGTAATACATTTGCAAGTAAATTTCATAAAATTTTCAATTATTTTAGTATAAATTGTATTTAAGTTATTTTAGTACATTTATTTTCATCATTTTTTAACTGCTGAATATACTAAACAAAATTGAAATTTTACATTACATGCAGAAAGGAAGAAAATATATTTTTTGTTAGTCAGTTGTGCTTTTATGAAAGTAAAACAGTAAATAGATCAAATAAAATAGGCTCACAATTCCTGCAGGGAGGGTATGATTAATTTTATATAATTTAATTGGGCTTGTAGATGGTAAGCTGACCAACACATATTCTATTATAGTTCAGATCGATCATATGATGCTATGCTTCCATAATTGTAATTTGTAAATATATTTCCTTATGATTTTTTTTTTTCTAATAAACGATAATGCATGAGTCGGGTTGCTCATTTGTAAAAGACAAATTTCAAATTTCAAATCATATATCATAGCTTAATTATGTATACTAAAGTTATTCTCCAAATTCGTAAAAAATATATTTATTGAAATAGAAGTTAAATTTTCAAAAAGGGAAATTTATGTAAAGAAAATTGTGAACAAAAAATAATATTTTTTTCAAACAGATAAAGACTTACAAAATAGAAAATATATATCGTTGGTGCGTTGCATCAAACAAAAACCGTTCTGTTAATTTTTAAAATATTTTCTTATTTATTTCTCATCTGGAGTTGAAACAGAAACCGAAAAGGGAGATTATAATTATTCAGGCTAGCGTGGATAGACGGGGGTATTTCCGTCCAAAAAGTTTCTCTACCAGGCTATTCCAAACTGATTATAATTATTCCAGAAGAATAGTGGCATTATTTCGTTCTTCCACTACATGTTACTAATATAAAAAAAAAAATCCAAGTTAAGGATTTTATTCCTTAAACTGGGGTCAAGTCAATTGGATTTTAAACCTTAGTTTTATTGATTAATGACTTGGGCTTATATAGAGCCTTACAACACACTCTTACAAATAACACCCTAGACTATTCCATAATAGCCTATTTACCCGTAGGCCCCTAGAAAACCCAAAAACCTGAAACATACAAATATCTCAACACTCCCCCTCAAGATATCCACTAAGCCCTCTTGTCACATCCTCTAGCTAGATCTAACGAACTGAGCCCCTTAGTCAGACAATTTGTTGTTTGGCCTTCAGTTGGAACATGGCCTAACTCCAGTAGCCCGCTATTCAACTTCTCCTTAATGAAGAACCTATCAATGTCGATATGTTTGGTTCTATCATGTTGCACTGGGTTGTTAGCGATGCTGATGTCTGACTTGTTATCGCACCACAACTTCATCTTGGCTCCTCGATCCAACTTCAGCTCCACCAACATGTTTTTCAGCCACAACAACTCCGCAACCCCCAAAGCCATAGCTCTGTACTCTGCCTCCGCTGTTGATCTTGCCACCACATACTGCTTCTTGCTCTTCCACGAGACCAAGTTGCCTCTTACGAAGATGTAGTAACCTGAGGTGGATCTCCAATCATCGGCACAACTAGCCCAATCAGAGTCACAGTAGCCCTCAATGCTCACATGGCCATTAATTAGAATTTTACGGACAATTTTTTATTTCATTAGTGCATATATTCATTATTTATTAAAAATAATTATTTTAACTTATCAAACTTATCAAACAAACTTAGTTTAACTTAGTTTTCTTGTTAATTAATAAAATTTCATGAAATTACAACTTAGAAAAAATCCTGAAAGACAAGACAAAACATGTAATGGATTAATCGGCCGATTTAACGGACTAAACAATCCAATATATAATGGATCATGCATGATGCCTCAATAAATAATCGACTAAAAGGTCTACGGGTCTTGTAAAAAAAGACTAAATAGAAATAAACAAAAATATTTGAGAATAATCGGCCAATTAATCGAAAAAACCTGCAAACACATCTCCAGCAAGTCTATTCCTTGCGGTTTGACCGCCGCCACCGCCACCGAGCCCTAAAGTTTGTTGGGTTCAATACCCTAAAGTTGGAAAATAGTTTTAGGTTTAGTTTGTTGGGTTCAATACCCTAAAGTTTTAGGCAGTGGCGCTAATTGTGCTAAGGTTCTAATTAAACAATTAAATAAAGATTCTCTAGGGTTCAGGTTCTCTCCTTTTTAATTATGCAAAATATATATTTCTAACGTCTCTCTACCCCGCATGCGGCCTGTCACCCAGTATGCGGCATAGATTTTCCCACAGTTACTCTGCATGTGGCACTGTCACTACCCCGCAAGGCGTGCTGGGTTTCTGTGTATGTGATTTGAAAGGTTTTCCGATCTCGCGATCGGCTTTTGGGCTATCAATTCATAATATTATAAGTATGCAATTATCTTTCTCACACAAACACAATTGAATCATATCATATTCTACCCTAAATTAAATGTCCCAATCTCCTAATATAATCTAAATTACCAATTTACGCTATCCTACCAAGGGAGCCCACTGGGTTCTAACCCTAGTCTTTGAACCGCTGCCAAGCCTCGTTAGCCGAAGTGTTAGAAGTACTTACATGCATTATCCCACTCACACCGGGATGCAATGACTTTACACCTATTGGTATGTGGAGGACATTGGCATATAGTAGACAAAACTATGTATGCAAGGACTTAATAAAAAAGATTCAAACAATAAAAGTAAACTCAAATCAACATACACAAAACATAAACATATATTAAAACATAATTAAGAATTCGATTACAACTCTCACCCTAGAGATGAGAAGTTTAGTTATCAAAATAAAATAAAGAGAGCATAAATTACAACCCAATTGAAGATGGATGAACATTTGCCTCCTTAGATGATGCATTCTTCTCCTGCTTGGCTTCCGATGACTACCCTTTTCTCTCTAAGTAACTCTCTAACCTAACCTAGCATGAGGATGCTAATCGATTCTATGGACTTAACACAATTAAACACACACACCAAATCGGAATACAAGAGGGGTATTTATAGCCTTCCTAAAAGGCAGGTGGAGTAGTGGAAGTAGTGGGGAAGGTGGTGACTTGGAGTGCACTCCAAGTTTGCATAGATGGAGCCAAAAATAGCGCGCCAAACTTGGCTCTGAAGCAAACGCGTCCTTCTAGAACGATTTTGCCAAAAGTAGCATCAACGGTGGAGATTTTATCAGAATCTGAACAGTTCACGGATTGAGTCCACGATCGTGCTGCATAGATCCATGCCGCATGCGGTATAGGGGCATGCCGCATGACTCTCTGACTTAGCGGATTTTGCAGTGATTTCGCTATTTCGCATGTTGTGCACTTCGTGTGAGGTGTTGCATGCTCCAGGCGGTGTCCTGATTTGGCGCTAACTCCAGAAATTGCCTAATTCGACACTTTTGCTCCATTTTTGGCCTAAATACGTAACTTTCTCCAAAACCTGCCAAAATAGCCTAAAACACGTTTGCGGTAAATAAATTGGAAAAATGACTACTTTGCATTTGCTTTTGGTCATTTTTCACAAGAAAAGATAGTGATTTTCGCTATATGTTTTGGCTTCATCACTCTTCCATGTGACCAAATTGCAACCTACAAAAGTACAAAATCATGTGGTTGATTTTCTGTCGCAAATCCCAGTCCAATCTGCATCAGAAAAACCAACCACATTGTTAGAATAATTTTTCTTCATCAAAATTTCATGACTTGGAGTGTCTTTAAGATATCTCAATATCTTATCAATGACACTCAAATGACTGGTGTGTGGAGCATGCATAAATTGGCTTATGACACTAACTGCAAAGGCAATATCAGGTCTGGTTACTGTAAAATAAATAATTTTCCTACCATCCATTGATATTGTTATAACCCGTAAAATTAAATTAGTTAATTAGTTTAATAAATAAGGTTGGCGACTAATTAAAACTTAAAATTGATTAATTAGGCGAAATAATCATTTAGATAAATAGGTTATAACTTGATTATTTTAATCAATTTATTATTTGGAATTCGATTTGTGAAAAATTAAAATTTAGTTAGCGATGAAATTAATTAAATAATAATTTGAAAACAAATACGTTGATTTTATATATTAACTCCAATTACTAATTCGAATTACCATTAAAATGTTTAAACGCGAATTGTGTCTGACCGTTTCGGGATTTAAATCAATTAATCGAGAGATCCAACTGAACCTTCTTAATTCACGAATTAATCGAACCATTGATTAGCTTTGCACGGATCTTAAGGCAGTCCAAGGGATTTTTAAAACCTCCCCTTCCTTTCTTCTCTCTCTGTCTACTGGGGGCCGCCCCTTTTTCCCCTTTGGTGCCTTCTTTCGTTGTATCCTCCTGGGAGAAGGAAATGGAGGCGATCGCCTCTATCTCTCCCGCGTGGTCGTCGTTCGAACTACCCCTGTTCCATCGCTGGTACGGCTTTGACGATTTGCGCTGAGGCGCGTGGGCTTTGCACCTGCCCACTGACAACGTTGAATTTTTGGGATTTCTCTCTCTCGGGTATTATATACCCCTCACTCTCTCTCGATTTGGGTTTTTCGCTCTCTTTTCCTTCGCTCATGTGTTGAGAAAGAAATCTCTCTCTCTCTCTTTTCTGTTTGCCTTATTACCACAATAACCGAAACCCTAGAAATTCGGTTGTGTTTGAGCATTGCGATTTTGAGTTGATCCGGTGCCTTCCTTGTGCTATACTGGTGCTCGAAGGTGCTTGTTTTGGTGTGTTGCTTGCTGATTTTTCTTGACGGCCGGGAGACGAGCCTTCGCTTGGTGCCGGCCGAGTGAGCCATTCTTGTGGGTTGCTCCTTTTCGGGTAAACATTCAAGCCTTACTTTATTTTGTGGATTGTGTGCTTGGGGAGATATTATCGTATATTTTGACTTATCGGTCGGCTCGCACGAGTTGTTGATTTTCTCTGCGTGCCGATGAATTTATGTGATGGATTCGGGGTATTGATCGATTGAGGGTGAGATTGTTGATTTTTCTCGACTCGATCGACTTGGGAGTTGGGTGCTTGGCGGTTCTTTTGGTTCTGTGTTGTACCAGCTTGGTGCTGCCTTTCTTTTCTTGCGGCTGGACTGACTTTACTGGCACCAACCCTTTTTCTTGTTTTTCGGTGCTGGTTTGCGGTTTTGCTGCTGTGCCCTTTTCCTTCTTCTGGTATACAGCACTTGTGTGCTGCCCCTTTGCCTTCCCTGTTCTATCTGGTATGTGTGATGTTTTGTTGCTTGTCTACCTTTGTGACCTTCTCTGAGATTTTTGCTTACTGTGACGCGATTAGGAAAATGTTGTACCAGTTGGTACAGCCCAGTGATGCCACTGGTACTGGTTTTTGAACTGACAGGACCAAAATGTGAATAAATTGAATTTGAGGATAATTGTGCAAATTTTAGACCCTTAAGTGATATAATTAAAATACAGGGGCTAACATGCAAATTGCTGTGATTTAAATAATGGGCCGGCCTATATGTATATTACGTTGGGAATTGGATTTGGGGCCTTTGACTTTACTGGGCCGTGGCTGTTGTGATTAATAAATGGATTTGGGCCTTTTTAATTTTCTGGTGGGCCTTAATATGAATTTATTAATAAATTCAAAGAGGCTTGGGCCTTTATCTATTGGGCTGGCAGATTTTTAAATAGAAAGGAATAAATGTTGCCTCGGATTGACGGAATAAAATGACGGCTTTTAAAAATTTAGGTTTTAATAATGTAACCGAATAAAATCGGATGCTTATGTAAACTTGAATTTAAATCGGGAAATGATTATACCGTCCGGGTCTTGATGCCTCAGTGAGAGTTCATAACATAATTTGAACAGATACTATAAACCCAAATGGACACCTGTATGATCCCGAAACACACCTAATTAAAATAATTCAACACATTTAGATTAATTAGGATTTTTAGTAAATTAATAAATTAAGTGATTAGATTGTTAAAAATAATTAGTTAAGTAATTATATGTTTCAAATTTAGTAATTAGAATTTTATAAATTAATTGTAGCTTAATTAGTTAGGAAAAATACGTTATTTTACAAGTAATTAAATAGGGAATTAATAATAGCAAATTAAACTACTAGATTACACCTTACGTATTTTTATCGTAAAAATATGTAATAACCTTAAGTCAAAAGTTACGACTTATTTAGTTAAACAGTTTATCTTCAAATTAAAATATAACGAATGATTTAAGTAAGTCAAATTAATAATTAGATTCGAACTCTAGTTAATTAACTAATTAAGTATGAACACTTAGTGAAAATAATCAAACGGGGTAATAAGGGTTACGAGTACTTAGTTTAGACTCTAATTAAGTTACGTCTAAATTACAGATCAGCTGACCTACGTAGATTCCGACCTGTGGTACGGTCCCGCTGACGCTTGTACAGGAGCAGGCGAGGATTACGTGGATCCCGGAGACTATTAGCGCGTTCTACCCCTACAGCCATCAGGTGTGGGATATCTGTATTTTCCTTCGTGGCGTACTCTCACCAGTCGACCACTTGACCTGACATCCGCACTTTAAATTTTGTAGTTGCATTAGAGCATGTTTAATCCTTTCTGAACTGTAATTTAGGATTTGCACAACCCCTTCTAAATTGAAAATTTAATGCTTTCTTAGGAGTAGTGTAATTTAATTAATAATATATTAGGATATTAGTTGTCCTCTTCTCGTAGAGGACAACATATTATTGTAGTTAAGCATATGCATTGGTGAGCGTGAGATAGAAGACCGAATGACTACTTTCCGTTCTCGTAGTATGGGATGCGAGGCGGCTCGTGGGTCATTGGGCTGAGGGATCACTTGATCCCTTAGAGGTCTTATTAGGATTATTATTATTATATGCATTGAGCTTTTACTATATTATTCTCGATCATTTTACCATTTCGTGCGGGCTGCGCGTCCAGAGGCACGGAGACGATTCGGGAGTTATCCCCCCTACATTAGGAGCTACTTGCCATATACGGATTTTTGTTTTAAAAGAAAAGAGGCTGCGTGTCTCAGGTGTGTGATATGAGACTGCGTGTCTCGAGGCTGCGTGTCTCATGTGTGTGATACGGGGCTGCGGTCCCATGTTTTTGATACGAGGCTGCGTGTCTCATGTGTGTGTCCCATTGATCCGGCCGGATGGTGGAGTTTCGTCTCTGCTCATGAGGAGACGGATTGACTTATTCTTACGACTTGCTTGTAGTTTTCTCCTATTTTATATGTTTGGTTGATGAATCGTCTTAGAGTAAGGAAATTACACAAATTAAGGTATAACCATCGGCTAGCGTGCACCAGCCTGCGGGTTTGAAGTCTTTGGGGCAAAGCTCGATGCTGATAGGCATCGAGTATCTTTGCACCCCCTGATCGCAGTCCTTGAGTTATGCCGCATTGGAGATATAAATTCATTTGATTAAATTGGCACGGCACTGGGTGACAAAACTATCCGTATTATTATTATATGAATTTGTACACACGGTACCTATTGTACTGGACTCCGGTTGAGTATATTCATCCTCATATTTTGCTTTGGGAAATTTCATCATTTTGGCATAATAGGAAATTCACATCATGTCATTTATTATATGTATATTTTTCTTTTGTAGTACTATGATAGGTTTTAAATTCCGCAGCATGTGCATTAAAAGTGAACGAATTCCGACTTTACGTAGATTTCAAATTAAAAATGTGCTTTGACTTAAGAGGATCCCTGAAGGGATAATACTGGGTCACATACTGGGCGATCATTCGCTCATCCCCTCCCTTTTATGGATGTGGGCAGGTACAGAGTCTGCCGATCTGCAGCAGGAGGCGTCAGGAGCTGTACCTGACGGCCATATCACTTGATATAGATTAGGGACCTTTGATTAGGGTTTTGCGAGTCCGGTGTTTTTGTTATATACATTGGACTCGATAGATTATGTATCCCTTTTGCTAGTTATGTTTATTTGATCCCGGTGGGGATGTGTATGGATGATGTGATGTATATCATGTTATGTTTATTTGATATTTATGACTTTGGCTTTATTGTTTTATATTCGCTTCCGTTATTTGTTTTATTATTATATTTGTTTAGCCTTGCGTGTCTTTCCGATCATTAGACATGAGGCGGGGACTGATCACACTCTAATCCGGAAATCCTGGTTTGGGGTGTGACAGATATTGTCCTATGTCAGATAATGTCTCACCATCTATAATTCCTAGTTTAATATTAGTCTCCATAGGAGTACTAGCTGGTTTTGCTCCTAATTTACCAGTCTCTTTTAACAGGTCAAGAACATATTTTCTTTGGGATAAAAATAAGCCTTTACTTGAATGTGTTATTTCTATTCCAAGAAAATATGAAAGTTTTCCAAGATCCTTGATATCAAATTCCCTTTTTAAATATTGCTTAACTCTTTTGATTTCCTCATTGTTATCTCCAGTGATAATAATATCATCTACATAAACAAGAATAATGATAATTAAGTTTTGTGAATGTTTAATGAACATAGAGGAATCTGCTGTACTTTTTATAAAATTAATCTTTAAAAGAGAAAAGCTTAGCTTGGCATACCATGCTCTTGGTGATTGTTTCAGACCATAAATTGCTTTCTTTAACTTACATACCAGCGATGAATATCTTTAATTAATCTCCCAGATCTGATTCGCTCAAACCCTAGCCACTTGGTAAAGGTAGGCCGATTTAAGTACAATGTTTATAACTTACAAGGAGTATTTGACTAATAAGTTTGCTCTTTTGAAATAGTGTGGGATTGTTGCTCGTTGGTATAATGATGGTAATTGATATATATATTCAATAATTTGTTAGCCGATTTGAGTGTTTGTTTTATAACTTACAATGATTATTTGTCTAATCAGTTTTTCTTTTGAAATGGTGTGGCATTGCTGCTCGTTGACATAATGAAGGTACTTTTCTGCATTTGAAATCAGTTTTATAACTTACTGTTATTAATCAAAAACTTCAATTGCAGTTTTAAGGTCCTAAACGATATTTTTTTGCAATTTTGAGTGCGCCGACCACCACTTGAAGGTAAATATTTTATTATTTCAAAATCAATATCTCCTAATCATGAGTTTTTCAAAAAGTAATCGAACGCTGAAATCGGAGTTTCCTACATAAAGTTATGGCTGGTCAAATTAAGTTTGTTCGAAGTTATTACTCTCATTGTGAATGGTATTTTTTTATAAAAAGAGCAACCCTTTTCTAGCAGTTTTAGTACAAAACCGCTAAAAAAAAGTATTTCCTCTGCTAGCATTTAGAATACGCTAGAAATTGTGCCTCCTCTCTTCTATCATGTTTACTACTAGCGGTGGTCAAATCATTATTATATGCTTTTTTTTGTCCGTTAGAAAGCTGGAGTTTTGTAGAAGTGGGTGTGACTGCTTGACTAGAGGTTTCTCCTCTTTGCATCATCAATCGATATGTTTATTTTCGAATCCTAGAGAGAATTCAGGACATTTCACCAATTCCCCATTTGACATGTGACCCAAATCCAATTGACCATAACAGATTTGAGTGAAATTTAATTTCATTGTTACTTTAGATTGTTTTTGCAATTAATTGCAAGCAGTACAATAATATATTGTTTTTGCAATTCATTGTTACTTTAGAATAATATATTGGATTTTATGTACATCGAGGACTAGAAATTTCGAAAGGACAAGTGAATTAAAGCCCTTCTTGGCTGTCTTTTATCTTTCTCTCCTTCTACCCTAGGTCAGCTCTTGAAATTACACCATTTAAATAGTATTGATATTTCAAAACAATTTTTTGTTGCCACATTTGGTTTTTGAATCTGGTATTTTACCTACTTCTCTATGAATAATAAAATCCCCTTTTGCATCTCATTTCTTACATTCTGCATTGTTTTCATTATTTAGCATTTCAAATTTAGTTAATCTATTGTAGATTGAAAAAAAGTGGTTGCTGATAGCTTTGCAAATTGCCATGTTTTGCTTCTTTTAATTAAGGCTGCCATTGTGCTTATCTTTTTTTCTTTTTTGTTTCAAGTTGAATGTTAATTTTCAAGTTATATACATCGGGATCAAAATTATAAAAAGAAAAGCAAAGAGTATTACTTGAGAATTCTTATCAGTAACATTACTTACCTGTAAAGTTCGACACATGCACATAGCTTCAAGCTGCAACAAAAGTAGTAAAAAATCACACTAAAATATTAATTTAACATCCACAATGATCATTTGCTGACACATCATTGTCTTACACTAGGCAACCTTCTTCTGAATATGAGGACTAATTAATACAGACACAAAAGTATGTGTATATACTCGAGAGCTAAAAAAATATGCATCAGACCGTAAGAACAAAAGAACGGGTCAATCATGTCAAAAGACCAAGTTTCCTTTACAATTATCTTAAAATGCATTGATGTCAGATATGGTTTAAAGTAGGCATAAACCAACTAATGCTAATGTGGTTTTTCCAATTGAAAGGGGTGTCGATAAATTTTGTTTCACCATTCTCTACGTCATACACATTGATCACACGAGTGTGACCTAAAGAAGATGTTGGTATCATATTTATGAAGTAGATGCAGTTCCCTTGTAAACCAGCAAAATCACTTGCACTTAGAGAGAAAGCATGACCATAACCAAGAGGATTTTCAAAGAACAACATTCGGTCTCCAATAGTGCTCAGCTTGACCCAACAAGGATTTCCTTTTCCATTGCCAAATTCAAGACGGTGAATGTAAAATTGATAATACGTCCCCTCGTAGGATTGATTATAAGAAACAGTCAAAATCTCACCACAAGACTCAACAAGGTAAGGACCTCCAAAGCACATCTTTGACATTTTTTCATATTCGGGTGGCGGTATGACATAGAGCTCTCTATGGTTAATAAAATCCAAAAATTTTGTAACCCCAGTTTGACCATCTACCCTAAAAAGCAAACCCTTCAAATAGTGACAGTTGTATTGACACTCGTGTACTCCAGGTCGAATGATCTCCCACTTGTCAACACTAGGTTTACAACGAACTGATATTTCATTCTCAGAGACATACATATAGTCATCAATTTGAAAAATCGGAGGATTAGACCAAGAAAAATTGATTGAGAACAAACATGGATCACAATCATGTCCAATAGGGAGATGAACCTCTTTATTGTTAAGGGGATTCAGAAGAGAGAATTTATCATCATTACCAATTTGGCTAGTGAGCATGTAAGCACCGGCAGGTGTAAAGAACCTCCTGCTAGAGGAACCGCGAGCACGGATGGTGTGTAATTTGTTGGAAGCGATGGAGTAGTACTGCAGATCGGTCCCCTTGCTGACTCCGAGGATCCAAGGGAATTGTGGTGGGAGGTCGGATACGGAGGAAGAGAAACGCCAAGGCTTGCATACTGCTCGGGATCGAACAAAATCGCATATGTCAGGAAGATTTTTCAGACAATTTGAAAAGTTCTGATGGAAGGTCCACCCAATTTCTTTCCATTTCAATTGTCTTCTTCTTCTCTATCATGGCACCTTGTGGTGGAAGCTAAAAGGCTGAGAGAGCGAGGTATATATATATAATTTGGTTTTGCCAGGTTTTTGTTTTGTAAATTGGTAGTTCGGTATTAATTAGGATGCAATTAGTGTTGCTTGACATAGATTTTGGTCTTTAAATAACATATACTTTTTTCTAATAGGAGATTATAAAAGAATTAAATCCAAGCTAAAGTTAGAGTCGGGTTTTTCAAATATGGACAATTTTAGATAGTCCGAATTAAAAATTTAGAAAAACAGAGGTAAATTAAGCAAAAACATATCTCATAAAAGCTACTTACAATTTAGACATATTTACGTAGATTTCATAATATTTTTATCTTTAAAAATTATATATTTTTACTTGACAAAGTATATAATTAACTATATGAATAATTAATTAGGTCCATGATGACATGTGGACGCAATAAATTTCCTATGTAATGATAGGCGGACAGTTATCATATCCATTTGTTGTATCTTTGCTATTTTTTATTGTTGATGTACTTAATTTTAAAGTGATCTTGGAGTATTTATAACCAGTTACTGAGCTTTGTAGCGACTATGTATTGTTTCTGTATTGTTTCTGCTTCTTGTTTTATATGCAACGTAGATTGACGAAATGATAGATGGATGCGAGCGTGCCGTTTTTGTCACGACTCTTGATCTGGTGGCGTAATCGTGACAGGATATATAATATATTAGATTATCTCTTCCTCACTCCCTCCATTTCATCCCTCTCACCTCTTTTAGATCTCAATCCGACACAGTGATATTCTCCCCTCTCTCTCGTCTCTACCTTCTCGAGCTGAGAAGACAATGAGAGAGAGGGGAGGGAGTCAAGCCGAGCTGACCGAAGCAAATACGTATCCTCTGCATTAACGCACCGTTTGAGTTAATTTATGAACCGTACGATCAGAATTCGGACCAATCCTGTCCACTCCTATAACACACGTGCACTTTAATATTAGTGCGGATCTCAATAGGACGGTTCAGATCTCAACTCAAAATTTGAGTTAATGCAGAGGATACGAATTCGACCGTATCCGAGAGCGCGGTATCGTTGGACGTCTCTACCTTCTCGAGCGGAGAAGACAATGAGAGAGAGGGGAGGGAGTCGAGCCGAGCCGACCAGAGCCGAGAACGCGGTATCGTCAGAGTTTGGAGCGTAGAGTCTCTAGCAATCTTCATTGGAGCAAGGGGTGGATCGATGGCTAAAACTTTTAAAAAAACAAGTGAAGCCCTCCTTGGCTGTCTTTTACCTTTCTCTCCTTCTACCCTAGGTCAGATCTTAAAATTACACCATTTAATTAGTATTGATATTTCAAAACAATTTTTGGTTGTCACATTTAGCTTTCTGAGTCTGATATTTTTCCTACTTCTCTACCATCACACTGTGATAATCCGCTACGTATTACTACGTAAAGTGTAAGCATATTACACACATTAATTATTAATAAAATAAATATTGCCACAAACTTAAAAATTGAAATATATTACAAATAATGTATTTTGATACAAAGGACATAAATGGACATAGCTATTATATACATGAGGAGGGTTCAAATGCACCATTATTTTTGTGCTCCAATATACTCCACATTCTTTATCTCCATTTTCAAAGTAGAACAGTCGATCTGAACCACTCAACATGATCTTCATAATAAAATATGCTTGGATACCAAATTTTATATTTTTTATAATTTTTTAACTATTTTTTTAGATAGGTACAAAATCATTTTTTTAAGGAGATTCTGGACCATCCGATAAAGTGATATTGTACCTGTCTAAAAAAATAGTAAAACAATTCTAAAAAATATATAATTTGGTCTCCAAACATATTTTATTATGAAGATCATGTTGAACGGTTCGGATCGACTGTTCAGACTTTGAAAATAGAGATAAAGGATGTAGAGCATATTGGAGCACAAAAATTATGGTGCATTTAAACCCTCCTCTATATACATATCTTATATCCATGTTCATTTTATGTAATCAAACATCACACTGTGATCCTCTACGACTTTGAGAGATGACGAACAAGAAAGATTGATAGCATGTGAATAAAGAGTATGGCTAGTATAACATAAGTGTCATTTCAGCCTATATAACACCAACTCTAAAATTTATCGAACGACTTCAAACGGTGAATCCAAACTGTTTAAACCGATTAACTTCATTATTCATTAATTGCGTGTTTACATGCAAAATTTATAATTTTTTGAATTTATTTAGTATCAAGTCAAACGGTCAAATGTGAGTTTTTAAGTTAATTTTAATACATTAGTTTTTTAACATTTTTTACTGCTTGATTTGATACTAAAATAACTCGAAATTATAAAAAAAATTGCATGTAAACACATCACTCATAAAGTAATTAAAGCGGTTTGAAAGGTTTGAATTAGTCGTTTGAAGTCTATTTAATTAATTTTGGAGTTAGTGTCATACTAGCCGGACTCCTGAATAAATAAATAATTATCATAGAGTAAAAACATATGAAAGATGTCATAACCATTAGTGGTTAATATTTAGAAATAATTATCGAAGATCTGTAGTGATTTGAGAGAAAAGAAGATAGATTAACGAAATGGGAACAAGATGTAGTAAGACAAGAATCTACGAAAGGAAGCTAGAAATACAATAGATGATATGGTAAATATATAATAAATAGAGATGGACCGTTATGAAAATGTATACAGTAGGGAGACTATTGTATATTTTTTTTTGAGTAAGAGAGACTATTGTATATTTAATAGTAGTTAAGACTATTGTAGATTTATTTATAAAAAAAAACGAGTCGTTACATCCTTTACCACTTAAAATTATGTTCAGTCCCCTGAACAAACTCACGTCCAGATTTTGTCTTCAAAAATTCTATAAACTGCATTTATTTTTTTGCGAATTTGGGTAGGACCGAACACGAAAGTCATAGCATTTTCTGTTATGATTTGACTTTGATTTTATATCTTTATTCAGTTATTCATATATCTATATTTTTACATAATGTTACATTAATTTTTCTCTCCTTTAAAGATTTCGTCCTCGAAATCAGACTAAGAAAGGATATATTCGTAATTTAATAGTAAATGGATATATAAGCTAAAATATTATTTAGTTTATATATATAAAAAAAAAAGGTTCCGTTTTGATTTGCAGGACAATCTCAATTAATTAATTTGAAGTACGTAGTTGATGAATTAATTAGTTGCATATATCAATTCAAATAATAAATAATAAGAAAAACGCATGCACCATATATATATAATTATATTGTACTGTGCGTATCATGCAATGAAAAAACTAAAAGACAAACTTTATTCAATTATATAAGCATGTCTGTACATGATTTAATACAATCATATAGTTGAATATACACTGAAGAAGTAATTAACTATGATCGAGGTCATGGGTGCAGTAAATAATCCTCTTGCGGGTTTGGACTTCTTTCATTTAGCCTGTCGATTGCCATGTCAAAATCACCCCAACTATAGACAAGGGCTCTGATATTTTCACGCCTGTCCGGGTATCCCATCTCCTTCATTTCCGCCAATTGGGAGGCCAACAGATCCTCTGGCGCTATCCCCTCTGGATCTAAATGTGCATATATAGGATAATATATATATACCAACATAAATACGTACGTACCACTGTCTAATTAAGTGCATGCGTGCGTAATATAAATTTTTACATAAAAGCGGTAGAATATTTACCACTACATGAACCTGAGCCAAAATCCGCGTCATTTTGAAGTGGAAGAATCTTTTCCAGAATCGGACGGTAATATTCATCAAGCGCTACGACTGTTACAAAGCATGCATATATAGCATACATAGTAGGATTAGATTCTAGATACTGCATGCCAGTAACTTTACATTTGAACAGCAAGTTCAGTTGCTAAATGCTAATTAAGAATAAAATTGAAGGTATAATAAAGCAGAGGCTTTCTTTAATTTGTTCAAAAACCACAAAGATGCATCCTCTAGTGAGGTTTAGCGAGTTCAAGTTCCTGCATTCATTTTGAATGTACAGGGAACTGAATACAATAGTTTATATGACCAGTCATAAAATGGTCAAAATATGAGAGTTAGGGATGCTATCATATGCATTTAATTATAGGGTGTGAACAAAGCAACAAGAAAAGATAATAGAATAAGGTCAAGATTACCTAGCGTGTAGTATTCAAGATCTGTACCTCTGCAGCCACATACAGAATATATTACTTGAATATTTATAGGAAGCGAACGAACATAACAGCTAAGTATACAATTTAATGCAGAAAGAGAGAACATACAAATAGACATGCTAATCTAGATTTTATTAATGAAGAAGGCAATATTTTTCTAAAAGAAGTGCACTTCCAATGCATTAATTATACATTACAAACTTGGAAGGATATTTTCAATGAATGTCCCTATTGACATAATTGAATAATCATTACTTATTACCAGAGAACAACCATCTCTAAGAGCTTGAGAGTTCTAAGGAGTATGCCTGACGTATCAATGTTCTTAGTCAAAACAATTAATTCAAAAAAATTATCATATGACTTACTGATGATTAAGGTTGTTAGCCAGTATCAATTGAGCATAGGCAACATCAATTGATTCACCTTGCTGTATAAGAAAGTTCAAGAATAAACAACAAGTAATAAATACGCAGACAACGTACTAACACATGATGCTAAAATGTCAAATATACCAATCTTAGTACGAGAAAGAAAAATTCTCAAATATATATGTCTAACGGTCTAACCTTCTCACAATGTCCCAAAAGAGTGGCATCAGATAGGATGATCGGCACAAGTATATCGACTGATCTTATGAATTTCTGTTGCCAGTAGGATATGCCTATTGATTCATCTTCAAAGTCTGGTAATTCGTCTATCAGTTGTATTGACCTAGCTCCTCTGTCTGGTAAAATATAAACCTATATTTTAAATAATTTGGGAGAGAAGGTTCCCCTAATGGGTGCTATATTTCTTTCTGTTTTTTCTTATTCTTTGTCCTTTATTTCCTTTTTTCTGCTGTCAATCAAACAAAAAGGAATAAAAATAAGTAGACTCTGGTAATAGACTTACACGAACTTGGAGCTCTAGTGTTGGGAAGCGGCTCTGTATTAGGCAATGACTCATAATGGTTAGAATTGGAACTCTCTGGTCCACTGCCTGAGGTGCCCACCAGATTAAAACCCAACAAGCCAAGTGGCAACTGATTCTCTTCTTTTCCGTATGATTTACCACGCTGATTGTCAACCTTATACATGTTCTTCACCTTGCGGGATCCTTCAGTGCTGGCTCTGATATTATCTGTTATATTAGCTCTGGAACATGTTCTCCTTTGTATCGATGTATATAATACCAGTAATAAAACGTAATGTAGTCGTCTGGTGCTTTCTAGCATTCTGGCCCATTCTGCTGACTGAGCTATCCAGCTTAAAAAAGCTATGTCCTCTATGATATTTGTTGTTGAATTTACATTGTCATCAGATATGTTGTTTGATAACAAATCCAATCGTGCAGTCCACAGTAACCAGATACTCTTATCTGGATCCAGTTCTGTACAAGGAAAAGAACAATCAAATGTTCAAACAAATCATGTTCTAAGTTTTCGGTTTTCAGCAGTAAATAAAACAAAAAGTTATCCTGGAATAGTAAATGAACCACATATAAGACCTCAAGGGTTAAACTCGAAGACGCCCACAAAGAAATTAAGTTAAGCGACAGTATAGTATTAGAAAATAAGCAAGATTTACGAAAGATACCGAAAGAGAGAAAAAAAGCAAAAAAAACCTGCTTCATTATGAAATCTTGGTTCGTCCAAGATTTTAAGAATTAAGTCCGATAATGAAACGAAAAGAGAAACAAACCATAGCTCCTGAGCGTATCAGGATTCTTGAGGATGCTACCCATGTACACCAAATGTTGCTCATTGGGTGGTATTTTGGTCTGATTGGCCACTGCCTGTTTGAACTGCTCGACTGTCAGACCAAGGTTGGTTTCCAGGGGAATCTTCCTTTCTCTTTGATGCATCAGCTGAATTACTAGTGTGACCTGGCAACGTTCGTCATGGGAGCCTTCGCCATTGGAGCCCATTGCGATGAATTTGAAATGAAAGGTATGAGCGATGAATTTGAAATGAAGAGGGGGTCGATGAATTCACAAGTAAATGTGGCGATCGAGTTTTGGCCGTTGCTGGGAGGGAGTAATTTAAGTGACCGAAGGGAGTGTGACTGAATTAGGGAACGGAGAGGATTAATTAAATTGATTTGATTCGCATCAAGTAACAAAATTAATCCGAACCATTCAACTTGAGTTGCACACATCTCAAAATTAGACCCTCTATTATTTATTATTCGGTTAGAACTCGTTCAACACTTGCAGTACCGCAGGAAATATTAACTCAATCTGGTTTGACTGGTCGATGCCCACCCATGTTGGAATGAGATTTGACGCCACAAATATTTTGTGAGCAACAACATAATATATATTCTTTCAAATGTTGATCTTGTTGGTCATCAATATATTAATTTGTTGGAAAATAAATCAATATAAATAAGATTGAAGGCGGAAAATTTTTGGAGATTGTAATTTCTATATAATTAGTTTTCTTCCTTAGAGCCTTGGAGGTCTCCTCTTTATTGGATTAAACGAAATAAAAAAGTAGTTATTGGACTAATTAGTAGAAAAATCTGTCACTATCCGAGAGAGTAAAAATATTTTTATTGTTGGTATTGTCGCGGATATTCTCTTCAGTGATAGTGATACCCTCGAAAATAGCACTTTATGTCAGTTTACTCGGCAATAGTCACTTTTTACCCTCGCAGTTTGTGTGGCACGACACAACTAGAAAATTCAACTTGTTAGCACTGCATGACACATGTTCCAAGCATGTATAAACACAACACATCAGAACACGACACGACACGTATAGATTCAATACACTAACGAGACACCACCTTTTTCATTTTTTTTAATTATTTAAATTGCATCTAACTTTATACACGCCCTATTTAAATTATAGAAAAATATCTACAGTTTTACTTTAATTATTTTAATAATTATTTAATTAGTTGTCATGATTTTCAAAAAAATTAATGTTTATATAATTTATTGAAAGAAAAATAAGAATTTTGATGGCACAAGTTGTTGAGACTTTTTTGTTAACATTATAAAATAAAAAATTCAACAAAACTCAAAACTTTAAATCTCGCTCTTCTTAATTCATAGACGATGCATTTATACTTAATTAGGTTTGAGTATCTCCATCCCAGCAACTTAAATGAGTTTTTAAATAACTGTTAATCACTATCTAGAAAGTAAAGCTTGGAGACCCAATTTTATATTTTTTGAATTTTTTTTACTATATTTTTAGATAGATACAAAATCATTGTTTTCAAATCATTCTCGAACATCCAAAACAGTGATTTTGTACCTATCTTACAAAATAAAAAAAAATTCTCAAAAAATATAAAATTTGGTCTCCAAGCACATTTTAATATGGAGATCATGTTGAGTAGTTCGGATCGACTGTTCGGACTTTGAAATCTCAAAAACTGACTTGTTATAACTTAGACTGAAATTATAACGTTATGACATTAGCCGGACTCTCTCTCTCTCTCTATATATATATATATATATATATATATATATATATATATATATTGTGTGGAAAGCATACATTTTTCTTAAAATGAGTATGGTAAGTTGTAAAGCAGGACATAGGTCCAATGAAATAAATGTACTAGAATCAAGAAATGATCCGATATATATATATACGGTTGTCATTCAAAACTCAAATGAATAAGATAGTAGCTAGTATATACTAAAGTCTATAATTATACTAATTTCTAGGTTCGAAATCTAGTTCCCTAGGAGTGAGTTGAAAAACTTTGAAACTTATTTAATTTGTGCTTAAGATCGAAAGAACTAATTGTGTCTGATATTTAAGTTTAAGAAATATTAGTGTAAAAAAATATTTATGAAAAATGTCTTTCAATTAATTAGATTAGATGTACACTGCTAGAACCGTGGCCCTTCCATAATGTACTGATGTCATTAATTATAGTTTGTATGTAAAAAGAGTGTAAATGTTTCTTATCTTTGGTGTTGTGTGCTTTTCCTTTTGTTAAGAAATAACCCCCAAAATTAACATTGGGTCTTTGAGTATTATACTTAATCGCCTGGTTTTGGTTCACGTAAAATATTTTGTGATAAACTAATTAATTATTCAATTTTAAGGTAGAACAATGACACCCTTGTGGCATATGAATAAGAAAGGATTGAAATTTGAAAACCCTTTTCGGCCCATCTCATTGTTTTGTTTACAATCCCCAATAACAATAATGCCTTCACAAGGTTTCTCCCATATAGTGGTTTTTAAGTAACCCACTAATTAAGTTCCCATAACAATATATACGAATAGAGGCTAGACCTCTTTTTTACTCAAACATACAAGTACCAAATAACATAACAAACATACCAAAAATCAAACATATATACCAAACATATCTCAAATAACATCTAAACAAAACATTTAAACTACATAAGTCATTATACTCAAAAAGAGAAATTCAAAATCAGGGCACATGGGCAATCCAAGTAGAGGAGACATTTTTTCCGTGTGGAATTTTGATGGCAGAGATGCATATGAGGAAATTATAAGGGCCACAGAGAATTTCAATGAGAAATACTGCATTGGAAGTGGAGGTCATGCAAGAGTTTACAAAGCAATTTTAGAGCCAGACAACCTCACAGTAGCTGTAAAGAAAATTTAGTTAGCAGGCGGAGAAACCTCACTATATGTTGAAGCATTCCACAGAGAAATTCACACAATAACCCAGATTCGACACCGCAACATTGCTAAATTATTTGGTTATTGTTCCTCACCTCAAAATAAATTTCTTGTATACAAGTATTATGAGAAGAGGGATTTACATAATATTCTCAATAGTGAGGAAGCAATAGAACTGGATTGGGCAAAGAGAATGGGTATATTGAGAGATGTTGCATGTGCTCTCTCACATTTGCATCATGACTACTATCCGCCAATAGTACATCGGGATGTAACTTCCAGAAGCATCTTGCTCAATTCTGAATTTACAGCAAGTTCTCTTTAGATTTTCAATGATTTTTTTTTCAATTTAATTGGATTCTTGGTCTAGACTCTAGAATTGCCACCATGAGCCCCTTTTATAATGTCAATTAATTTATCTCTAAATCAAACGTAATGAAACAATAGTAAAACACTACTAGAATTTTGATTTCTTACATGAACAGCACTTAGTTGTTACATTGGTGTGAATGGCCCATGCAAAAGAATGATTTTCTGACACAATAAAACCTGTTGCATGGGTGTTCCATAAAAAAAGTAACGCATGTCAAAATTTTGATATTTTACCATGCAATTGTCTCTTATCGGCCCATGCAAATACTAATTGAAGACCCATGACCCGCCAGCAATGCCGGATAATATATTTTAATGAAGGTCCATGCAAAAACCTCATCCATACCCATGTAATAAGTCTACATAATTGAGACTAAATAGTTCTAAGGACTTACCCATGCAACAAGTTTTGATGATTCTGCTTTTATTATGTTATTCTAAAGGTCCATATAAGAAGTCCTACACTGCCCATGTAATAAAGGTCTAGAATTGCCACCATGAGCCCCTTCTATAATATCAATTTATCTCTAAATCAAACGTAATGAAACAATAGTAAAAGCTTTGAAGTTGTATTTTGTAAAATATTATATTTTAATGAAATTAGAGTGGTGCTTTTTAACAAAAAACATACAATAATATTGCCCCTTGAATATTTGTTGAGATGAACAAAAATCAGTATTAATTCCGAGTGCTCCGTGAGCCTATACTTTAAAATTCCCCTCAATCCAATTTGACAAGATGAAGACCATTCTTAATTTTAATACATAGTTGTACTCAATTTCGTTATTAAAGTAGAACATTGATAATCTGTTTTTTTATCGCATGAAATTTTATATAACTTATATGTCACTATTACAAAAACGTTAACAGTATATACATGAAATATCATACGCGGATGAGAAAAAATTTCACATTAACAAAGTGTATATTGGGAAAAGGCACTTGCACGAAAAAAAAATTCATACATACCCACACGGTCATATAATATCCAACCGTGTACTAAAGTCACCAATTTTTGTACACAGTTTATTATTAATGAACCGTGTACGACTCGAGGCCTCTGTACACGGTTAATAGTTTAGAAACCGTATATGTTTAGTACAAATATCCAAACACGGGTTTCTCTCAAAATCCGTGTAATATTCATTCGCTCCTTGATCAACTGAAGTTTAATTGCATTCTTACTTTATAAATGTATGTTATTATATTAATTAATTTATGTATGTTTATGGCTAGAAAATTAATAGGGAAGCTTGTTATTACATTAATAATAAAAATCTTATGAAATATATATATATATATATATAGAATATGGCTAATATGATACGCGTAGCATAGAGGGCATTCATGCTACGGCTCAATTTTTGAGTTTTCAAAATCTTAACGGTTGATCCGAACCGTTCAACATGATCTCCATATGAATATGTACTTGCAAACCAAATTTTTCATTTTTTAGAATTTTTTTACTATTTATTAAGCCACTTTGAAAATTGCTGATCCAATGGTCCAGAAGATTTTACTGTTGTGTACAAATTACTGTTTTTTCAAAGTGGCTTAATAAATTGTAAAAAAATTCTAAAAAATGTAAAATTTGGTTTGCAAGTACATATTCATATGGAGATCATGTTGAACAGTTCGGATCGACCGTTAAAATTTTGAAAACTCAAATATTGAGCCGTAGCACGGAGGCCTCTATGCTATGCATAAATAGGGACCCTTAGTCTTCATTTTGTAAAAAGCAAATCAAGCAATTCCTTTTCTAGCTTAGAGTGAGTAGTGAGTGTGAGATAGTTGTGTAGAAGATATATTTTGTAGTACTCCTCTCTTAGTATTAGAAATAAATTTAATATTCAACAATATTGTTTTTGCAATTCAATGTTACTTTAGAGTTTAGAATAATATATTGGATTTTATGTACATCGAGGACTAGAAATTTCGAAAGGACAAGTGAATTAAAGCCCTCCTTGGCTGTCTTTTATCTTTCTCTCCTTCTACCCTAGCTAGGTCAGATCTTGAAATTACACCATTTAATTAGTATTGATATTTCAAAACAATTTTTTGTTGCCACATTTGATTTTTGAATCTGGTATTTTACCTACTTCTCTATGAATAATAAAATCCCCCTTTTGCATCTCATTTCTTACATTCTGCATTGTTTTCATTATTTAGCATTTCAAATTTAGTTAATCTATTGTAGATTGAAAAAAAGTATCATTTGCTGACACATCATTGTCTTACACTATGCAACCCTCTTCTGAATATATATGAGGACTAATTAATACAGACACAAAAAGTACGTGTATATACCCGAAAGCTAAATAAATATGCATCAGACCGTAAGAATAAAAGAACGGGACAATTAATCATGTCAAAAGACCAAGTTTCCTTTACAATTATCTTAAAATGCGTTGATGTCAGATATGGTTTAAAGTAGGCATAAACCAACTAATGCTAATGTGGTTTTTCCGATTGAAAGGGGTGTCGATAAATTTTGTTTCACCATTCTCTACGTCATACACATTGATCACACGAGTGTGACCTAAAGAAGATGTTGGTATCATATTTATGAAGTAGATGCAGTTCCCTTTTAAACCAGCAAAATCACTTGCACTTAGAGAGAAAGCATGACCATAACCAAGAGGATTTTCAAAGAACAACATTCGGTCTCCAATAGTGCTAAGCTTGACCCAACAAGGATTTCCTTTTCCATTGCCAAATTCAAGACGGTGAATGTAAAATTGATAATACGTCCCCTCGTAGGATTGATTATAAGAAACAGTCAAAATCTCACCACAAGACTCAACAAGGTAAGGACCTCCAAAGCACATCTTTGACATTTTTTCATATTCGGGTGGTGGTATGACATAGAGCTCTCTATGGTTAATAAAATCCAAAATTTTTGTAACCCCAGTTTGACGGTCTACCCTAAAAAGCAAACCCTTCTAATAGTGACAGTTGTATTGACACTCGTGTACTCCAGGTCGAATGATCTCCCACTTGTCAACACTAGGTTTACAACGAACTGATATTTCATTCTCAGAGACATACATATAGTCATCAATTTGAAAAATCGGAGGATTAAACCAAGAAAAATTGATTGAGAACAAACATGGATCACAATCATGTCCAATAGGGAGATGAACCTCTTTATTGTTAAGGGGATTCAGAAGAGAGAATTTATCATCATTACCAATTTGGCTAGTGAGCATGTAAGCACCGGCAGGTGTAAAGAACCTCCTGCTAGAGGAACCGCGAGCACGGATGGTGTGTAATTTGTTGGAAGCCATGGAGTAGTATTGCAGATCGGTCCCCTTGCTGACTCCAAGGATCCAAGGGAATTGTGGTGGGAGGTCGGATACGGAGGAAGAGAAACGCCAAGGCTTGCATACTGCTCGGGATCGAACAAAATCGCATATGTCAGGAAGATTTTTCAGACAATTTGAAAAGTTCTGATGGAAGGTCCACCCAATTTCTTTCCATTTCAATTGTCTTCTTCTTCTCTATCATACTATACTATGGCATCTTGTGGTGGAAGCTAAAAGGCTGAGAGAGCGAGGTATTATATAATTTGGTTTTGCCAGGTTTTTGTTTTGTAAATTGGTAATTCGGTATTAATGATATGCAATTAGTGTTGCTTGACATAGATTTTGGTCTTTAAATAACATGCATGTACTTTTTTCTAATAGGAGATTATAAAAAGAATTAAATCCAAGCTAAAGTTAGAGTCGGGTTTTTCAAATTTAGAAAAACAGAGGTAAATTTAGAAAAACATATCTCATAAAAGCTACTTACAATTTAAACATATCCATTTGTTGTATCTTTGCTACTTTTTATTGTTGATGTACTTAATTTTAAAGTGATCTTGGAGTATTTTCGAATAATTGAATAAAGGGTTTTAAATAATTAAATCAGGATTTTAATAAAAAAATCTGAAAATTTAATAAAGCATTTTCTATGAAAATGAATGACATTAATTAGTAAAATAAATATAAGTATAAGTGCGAGAATAAATTTAGTTTACAGAGCGGTCATGTCCGATATGTTCTAAAAATACAAACACGTCCTCTCATGAAGAGTTCATCAATTATCTATCGGCAAGGTTTGATTCCGAGCAAATATTTGGAATTCCTCTTCAGTATCATGGTCGCACATATGTAGGATGCATGTTAAAAAAAAAAAATTATGCTATACTTCAATTATTTTTTTCAATTAAGTTTAATTATACTTTATATTGATAGAAAAGAGAGATTGTATTTCTTATTCATTTGATTTTCATGAAATAATTGGAGAATAAATGGGAAAGAAATGTTCATAGGTACACAATATAGAGTAAAACTACCGTGTGCTTTGTTCACCAAGAGAACTTGGTGAAGCATAACTTAAAAATCTACTAAATTGGTTTCAAATGATAAAAATATTTGGAATTTCTCTATGCAATTGACTTGAAATGTAAAGCTGACTTAAATTGATTTCTCTTTTCATTTAATCAAGCTAAAATTTGCACGTGTGCTTCAATTAGTCTCATTTTTTTCTTGAAGATATATAAGAGTTCAAAGACATTTGGCAGAGCTCCTCCTATTATTCATAATGACTGAAGCTTAGAGAAGAACTAGGAATGAATCAATAGCTTTTGTAACCTTCAGGATAAAATATATATGCTATGATATTCCACGGGCAAATATGGAACAATTGTTCAATCAAAGGTTTAGTTAAAAAGAATTGCTGGGTTACATTTGTAGTTGTATTGAATCTAACGACCCCTAATTTGTTTTCCTATATAAATGATTGATTATTTGTATGAAGCATACCATGAGCATCATGCTTGTTATGATAAATTTCCGACAGGTAACATCATAGTCATAGAGCTCTCCAAAATAGTTAAGACTAATGAAAGGAGAGATCCTTGGGCCAGCAAAGTCGGCCCAGACGGCCCAGAAAGGAGAGAGATCTTTGTTCCATTGATCTCCTCCCTCTTCAATTCTTCTCATCGCTTCCTCACTTCCTCGTCTCAATTCAATCTTTATCTTCTCGGCCGCGCTGCCACTTGAAAGAAAGAAAGAGAGAAAGAAACGCTCAAACCAAAAAAGAAGAAGAAGAAGAAGAAGAAGAAGAAGAAGGTGATGCCCGTGCCCGTGCTGTCTCTCACCCCTTTCTGCTCCCTTTCACCTTCAATTTCTCGTCGTCGTGACCTCTGTCTTTGCTGCTATGCCATCCCCCATTCCAAATCTCAACCCCTCCGAATCAACAACAAATCAAAACCAAAACCACCCTCTGCAACTAATTCGCATTACAAAGAGATCCTTGAGCATTATCACACTCTGTTGGCTTCCAAGAATCCTCCCACCTCAATCCATCCCTTCAATGCGCTCCTGGCTGCCTTGGTTCGAAACTCTGACCCTGCCATTTATTCCTTCTTCGACCTTATAACCCGAACTGATGGAATCAGTCCTGATAGTTATACCTATGGCCTTATGATTAAGTATTGTGCCCAAATGAATCGTCTCGACCTAGCCTTTTGTTTTCTCGGAACGCTTCTCAAAGAGGGTCACACGGTTAAGGCCGTGATATTCAGTCCAATAATCAAGGGCCTTTGTTATGAGAATAGGATTACTGAGGCTACAGCCATTGTTCTTTACAAAATGCCTAAGTTGGGATGTACACCTAATGTCATCTCGTATAACATTCTTATCAATGGGTTGTGCAAGAAAGGTGAAATTACAAAGGGAAAGGAGTTGATGTATGAAATGATTACAAAAGGGCACGAGCCTAATGTCGTGACTTATACCACTCTTATAGATGGGTTGTGTAAAAATGGTGAAGTTATGAAAGCAAAGGAATTGATGCAAGAAATGATTTGCAAAGGGTACAAGCCTGATGTCGTGACTTATACCACTCTTATAGATGGGTTGTGCAAGAATGGTGAAATTATGAAGGCAAAGGAGTTGACGCATGAAATGATTTCTAAAGGGTACAAACCCGATGTCGTGACTTATACAGCTTGTATTGATGGGCTCTGCAAGAAAGGTGAATTTACGGAGGCAAAGGGGTTGATGAATGAAATGATTTCCAAAGGGCACAAGCCTAATGTTGTGACTTATACCACTCTTATAGATGGGTTGTGCAAGAATGGTGAATTTACGGAGGCAAAGGGGTTGATGTATGAAATGATTTCCAAAGGGTACGAGCCCGATGTCGTGACTTATACCACTCTTATATATGAGTTGTGCCAGAAAGGTGAAGTTACGAAGGCAAAAGAGTTGATGCATGAAATGATTATTAAAGGGTACAAGCCCGATGTCGTGACTTATACAGCTCGTATTGATGGGTTTTGCAAGAAAGGTGAAATTACGGAGGCAAAGGAGCTGATGCATGACATGATTTCCAAAGGGTACGAGCCCAATGTCGTGACTTATACCACTCTTATAGATGGGTTGTGCAAGAATGGTGAAGTTACAAAGGCAGAGGAGTTGATGCATGAAATGATTTCGAAAGGATACAATCCCAATGTCGTGACTTACAACACTCTTATAAATGGGTTGTGCAAGAATGGGGAATTTACGAAGGCAAAGGAGTTGATGCATGAAATGATTTCCAAAGGGTACGAGCCCGATGTCGTGACTTATAGCACTCTTATAGATGAGCTGGGCAAGAAAGGTGAAGTTACAAAGGCCAAGGAGTTAATGCATGAAATGATTTCTAAAGGGTACAGGCCCAGTGTCTTGACTTATACAGCTCGTATTGATGGGTTGTGCAAAAAAGGTGAAATTACAGAGGCAAAGGAGTTGATGCATGACATGATTTCCAAAGGGTATGAGCCCAATGTCGTGACTTACACCACTCTTATAGATGGGTTGTGCAAGAATGGTGAAGTTACAAAGGCAGAGGAGTTGGTGCATGAAATGATTTCCAAAGGTTACGAACCCAATGTCATAACTTACAACACTCTTATAGATGGTTTGCGCAAGAAAGGTGAAATTACGAAGGCAAAGGAGTTGATGTATGAAATGATTTCTAAAGGGTACAAACCCAATGTCGTGAATCGTTCCATGCTTATAGATGAGCTGGGCAAGAAAAGTTAAAAAGGTATGAAGACAAAAGAGTTGTTTCTTTTAACTTTTAACTTGCTTTCGGTCAATATTTTATAAAATGTACTTCAATTTCGACTTCTGCAGTCTTTCATGAGGTCACGCCTCGAAGAAGTGCTTGTGGCTGCTATCGGCACAATAATCGAAAAAGAGGATCTTCACCTGCTGCGAACTGCTGCTTTAGGGGAGGAATTACTTGAGAAATACATAGTGATAATGAGGAAGAGTCACTGAGCTTGGGAGACATCCGCAAATCCATCAATGAGCGCTATGAAGAGGTGGTTGTATTTTGTAAGAGGACACACTCTCCTTGTGTCATTGGTTACACAATCATAACAGATGCAATTGCCTTTTAGATAGGATAATACTTGACAAGGAATATGGCAGGGTTTGGATGGGTTGATATGTAAGGCTGAGGTATAATTAATCGATCCAGTAGTTATGTATTAGGTGCTTGTAGTCCCTTTTGCTTAGTTATATTTAATTTGGTAGTAGCTGCAAACTTGTTATAATTATATATCTTGCTCAAAACTTTGTTATACTGTTACGGTTATACTGAACATTGTTAAACAAGAATCAGTTCTGTTTTTGTTGTACTGAACATTGTTAGAATCAGTATAATAATGTTATATTGTTACTTCTGATTTATAAAATCAGTATGCAAAAGGGAAATTTTATATTGTTACGGTTTAGTTCTTGTTGCTCACTTATGTATTGTTGCATTGGTACCCAGAGCTTTCAATTGATGAAAGGAAACATGTAGTATGATAGTATTTACTGGTACGATCTATAGCTCGATATCAAATTAATATACCCGGTACACTACTGCATCGTCAGATCCATATGATCAGTTTCAAGTAAAATGAGGCAGGACTTCGAGGGCAACCTGGAAGATTGCAATACTGGCACAATTCTTGCACAGTGTCAACTAAATGCAGACATGTTCCACTGAGATAAAGCAGAGAGATGTGATTGAAGCTAGTGGAGAGGTCTCAATACCGGTACAATTGGAATCGGAGATTATCGAGCTATCAATGGGACAGTAGTTAATTTCTGTACCAGTACTGGCACATTCAATACTTAGGATGCAGCTCTTTTAATTTTCAATTCAGTAGTTAACTTCTTTAAGTACTAGTTATTTAAACATTCCTTTGAGTACCAGTTAATTTCAAATGTACCAGGTACTCCTTTTCAATTCAGTTGACGTTGAAGAACTTCTAGAGATGTAATATTTTTCAGTTAATGATTTTCATGCCCAAGGACTAAGGTCTTTTCCTCAAAAAAAAAAGAATTAATATCCTTTTGTGCTATATTGAAGAAATCATTGTGTAATTACTAATCACAAGTTTAAGGGCACAAGTGTCATTTTAATGCAAATGAAATCATTTCTCTTGTATTATGTATACTTTCCAATCAAAAAATTGAGAAGAATTCAATTCTTTTTCATTTGTATTCCAATCAACAAAGTTCAAATTAAATTCATCTCTATTCTAATAACTAGAAATTAAAAAATTACCAAATCTACCTCAAAAAAAAAACTGACAAGAATTCCTTGATTTTCAGTTTCGTCATGCATAGAAACAATATATCCTAAACTAAAAATCCAAATGTTAGTTTAATAGAAGTAGATATGTACTATATATCAACAACACAATACTACTACAGAAATATTATTGACCTAGAGAGAATCTACCAGGAAAAAAGAGAGCTACTACAACATGATTCTTCTTTCGCATAAAAGAAGGCTACCCGACTCGATTTTCTCACGTTGCCTCAACCTCTCGAGGAGAAAATCTTCTTTAATTCTCATATCCAAGTACTCATCCTTGTGATAAGAAGAGGCTTTATTTGTACCAATTAGACTGTTAACAGTGTAGTTTTTCGACTGTACCGAGTTGCCAATTGATTTGCTTTTGCAAATAGAAGCATCACTTCCGCTTCCGTAATCAGGACTCCAGCTAGCATGGCTGCTAGATGTCATGTCATGAGTTTTTGCACTTCCACCCTGGAAAATTGCCATAATTTTAGTTTTAACCCGGTTATTTTAAGCCAATTTTTCACATCTTAAGCCTGTTTAATTTGAGGTTGATACTATATGAAAGAATTGTGGTACCAAATTTTCATAATGTACAGCTGAATCTGGTAGCAGTACTGTACCAAAATATAACCAGCCAAGAGCACAGAGAAAGAGGGTTTGAGGGGGGAATTTTAGAATGATTGCTGCTGGGTTTAGATGCTATAGATGGATCCGTAAAACGCTTTTCAAAAGCACAGAGAAAGAGGGTTTGAGAGGGGGGCATTTTTTGTTTGGTTCTTTGGTGTGGCGCTTTGTGTTGTTGTGGTCCTTAATGGATCCGAAAATTCTTTTTAAGGATCCATCTATACAATCTAAACCCAGCAGCAATCATTCTAATACTCTATATTATTTTAGAGAAATTTCAATGAATACAAAATTCTCTATGACAACCTTAATCCTTATTTCATACCTGAGATTTGGTTTTTAAAGGAGAAGTTTGGAGACCAGTTTCCCACTGAAGCCAAGGTAGAACAACACCATCTGTCTCAGTAGATAAAGGTGAAGATTTTGTCACTGGAGTCGTCTCTTGCAATTCTATCAGAGTGCTGTTGCTAGCATACGGGTTCGATAAGAAGTCTTTCCGGCAAGAACTGTTATCGCTTCTTTCTCCATCAAAAGAAGAGAAATCAGTGTCATCTACATTTGAAAGGAAGTCTTCGAAGTATCTCTCGGCTTCTTCGGTAAGGTGTCTAGAAACTTTGCTTCTTTCCTTGCTCCTCTGCATTAAAGGCTCTTTAAGTCACAATCAACAGGGCACATATAGAGCAATGAATTACAAAAAAAAAAAATCTCAAATAGAAGGAAAATCAAGAAGGAACACAAAAGTAAGAATATTCTATCCCATTTTGTTGAAACCGATCTACTTTGCGAGTGATGTGTGTCCATGCAAAATTTTCAAATTTTCAAATTCGTTTAGTACAAAGTCAAGCAGTCAAAAAATGATGAAAAAACGAATGCATTAAAATAACTTGTAAAACTTCAATTTTTTTTTTTACCGCTCGACTTTATATAAATAAATTCAAAAAATTCAAAATTTTGCATGTACATGCACCACTTGGTGAGCATAGCACACGCTAGCTTTACTCTATATGCTGGTACATTTACAGAGCCTTTAAAAATAGAAAAGTAACTTTACCCAAACAATAACAGTGCAGCACCTCTGGTAAATAGAACCTAAAAACTAATGCCAAGTAAAGAGTCATACCCGTCTTTGCCTAGACTGTCTTCCTGCCACTTTGTTACTTTGAGGAGATGGAAGCAGCTCTTTTACTATTTTAGTGAGCTCATGGCCTCGCTGCTCCTCTGCTGCCAGCTCAGCCAATAATTCCTGTTTCCTCTTTTCTGACTGGAAAATTCACCAAATTTTATAACATGTGCAGTGCAAACAAAAAGAAAGACGTGAAGTAAGAGCAACTAGTAAGAAAACCACGGAACAATAAGTTTAGGTAGTTATGGATGGTGGTCCTTAATATAATTAGACAATCTAGTCCAATTATGAAGCAGCAAGTATTTTCTATTTTTTTTCTATTTTACTTCTGATCAATATCAGTTTATCACCATCATCTAGACAACGAGATATTAAAACCGCCATCATTAAGAGGATAGGATATATAAATATACAGCCCTCTACAGCTAAATATGAAGAGCGTGACAGCTGTCGCTACTTCAGAAATACCTCTTCGAGTTTACTAGTGTAATTTCGTCTAAGCTCTGCAATAACTTGCACAGGTTTTAGATCATCGCCACCTGTCCTATCTGCAGGCTCAGTTTTTGCAACCACCTGTAAAAGTTTCTTATCAGATTTTCAAATAACTGAGAGCTCCCCAGTATCAAGGCGGAATCAGGAAAAGAAACTCAAAAAGGAGAAAAGTAAAGAATGGAAAATATAGGTCACACCTTTTCAAGCTGTGTTCTAATTTCTTCTACAGCATTTCTTACTTCATTCCGCATGGCTTCGTATAGACCAGTCTTGTTTTCACTACCTGGATGCTCCTGTTTAATTTTTGTACAAAGTATTTATTAATAAAAGAAGGTTTTTTTACTTAATTTGTCTACAACACTCTGAAGTCTGTTTGTCTACATATGCATTTGCAAATTTGTACAAAAACATTAATGTAGAAATATGCTTTGCTGATTTATAGTTATGGAAAACTCCATATTCAAAAGGGTATATATGTACACGACCAAGCAATATATAAATCCAAGCAAAAAGTGTGAAGAAAAAAGTATATAAATGGAAAAATAACCCTGCCTTTTGGTGCGAATACACTTCTCGAATTGTCTTTTCATTTCTGTTGATACGAATAAAGTGTACGTCCCTCACTTCATCATCGGTTAAGGAAGAATGAGTCTTCATAGAAAAATTGAAGTATTAGAAATTCATATGTAAAAAAAGGCCAAGACGTGCTTCAACAAAACTGTCACATATAATATTGCTTTGATTCTGTCTCATTACCTCCTAAACGTGGGTTGTGAAGTCAATTACTCCCCGGAAATACCTTATTGGTTGAAGAAAACAGGTACCGATAATAAAAACAAAACTGCAAAGTTTTGCACTTTTACCCAAATTCATTGCCAGGTTCAAATTGTTAATATTAGACTAGCTATGGGTTTTTGGGTCAATTTCTCTGTTTGTATTTATTTCTGGAGTTTCAGTATTTGCTTGGCTTATTTGGTATCTAAAAGTACCTGGGTCTGAACTAAATGTGCAAAGTTTGATACTTCAAGACCAAATAAATAAAAGGAAAAGAGTGCTTACTGAGCTACTATCATGCGAATGAAATAAATCTTTTTGACTCATAGATCTCCTCATGCCACGGTTCGAATTTGGTTGTTTTTGCACACTGTCTCTGATTCCACCCGTGCTAGGCTTATTATTTGCAAGTTTAGGATTGTACCCCTGAGAAACATCTCGCTCAGTCTATTGCAGTACATGCCCAAAAATAAAAGAAAGATTTTCCTCAAAAAAAATAATAAAAAGAAAGAAATATGAACCTGGGTCAAAGGTAACTAGAGTAAAAAAGAATATTTGTTGAAACTTCAAATCAATCCTTAATAAAGGTAAATTATAGGTGAAATTGAGCAAATTTTGCTTCTCTTACAAGTTACTATTGATATTCATTACATACTGAATGATACATTTCTATTACTTAGCACATGTTGATCTTACGTATTATATATACTACAAGCAAATGTCTGACCTCATAATTGGAACGGGTGCCTCTCCGTTGATCCACGACAGAGGAGTAACGGGTTCTTGTGGAGCCCACACTTAGATTCCGCCCAACAAATGGTGGCCTAGAAACTGACCTCCCTTTATGCTTAGACGATTGAGTTCCCCTCAAGTACCTAGCACTGCTTAAAGTGAAACAATGACAAATAGCTTTGATTAAGGAATCTAAACTTTGACAACTTATTTAAAAAAAAAAAAAAATAGTCCTATGATCCTATCCCAGTTAGTGTCATTCAATTGGTAAAACTTCTGTGCAGATATAATTACTTAATTGGTTTTTCAAAGTTTACTAGTCTGTTTAATAGAGAGATTATTACACAGGGAAAAAGTTTTATTTTTTTTAATTTGAATAACACTACACCAATAGCACCCATATTAACAATCATTTTGAGAATAAGCAGTCGCCTGTTTCATTAAAGAAACAAGATTATTTTTTTTACAAAAAATAAAAAAAACAAAAAGAATGGTAACTAACTACCCTAATTAGCAACAAACTATATCTTGGGTTTTTTTTTTTGAAACACCTAAAACTGTTTACAATCACTGTTCACCATGTAATCAATCAGCAATGATAAACAGGGAACAAGGTTTTTTTCTTAAAATTTGAATAACACTACACAAATAGCATCCCAAATTAGTAATGATTCTGAGAATTAAGCAGTCAATTGGAACAAGAATTTTTCATTTTTTTTTACAAAAAAAGAACAAAAGAATGATAACTAACTACCCTAATTAGCAATAAACTATTTTCTTTTATATTTTTGTGAAAAATGCAGTACTAAGTACCGCCAATTTCAATTTTATTTGAAACACCTGAAACTGTTTACAATCACTATTCACCCTGTAACCAATTAGCAATGATGAACAACACAATTTCAACATACCTTGATCCTGAACCGCTTTTTTCCCTGCATAAACTCATTCTTCGCTCATCCCTTCCCCTTCGCACAGAAACAACTTCATCCTCTTCAGATTCAGCTCTCGCACGGAGAAATTCATTGGCCAGATCATCTAAACTAACCTCACCTGATTCAGAGAACAGCACCTTCCCCGACCCTCGCATTTTATTTACGAACCTGCCACTCGGTGTCTCGAACTCGTCGGAGCCAGGCGTTGGCGGAGGGAAACGACTCAGACTCCTCGATCGCCTGTGCGCCGCCGCGCCTCCACGTGAGGTGGAGCGCCCGTCCATTGACTGGATTTAAAATGCTAGGGTTTCTATGGGGGGTAGAGAACGGGAAGGTACAGGTTACCAGTTACCACTGCCTTTTCCCGTGAAGGAAAGGAGTGAAAACTGAAAAGTGAGGTGAGCAAGGCGGAGATACATAGAGCGAGGCAAGAGGATTTGAATCCATATCCTCTGAGGTAACAGAATATTTATGTTTGAATCACGGCCGTCCGATCGGAATCCAGGCCAATCCGATCCGAGGTAGAACGCATGGGGACGCTTTAAAAGTCGTGCGGATTCGGATTGGACGGTACAGATCCAAACAGAAATATTCTATTACCTTAGGTGATAAAGAATTCTGAGGAATTGAGGTTTCACTGTGGCTTATTTCAGTATAATTTTGTAAAGCGGGTACAACGTTTACGGGAACTTGATTTAAACGAACGGTCTGATGAATGATGATAACCCATACCGTCTGGTCGCTACGAGAAATGACATAGAGAGGAGTGTGTAGGGGATCTGAATGCATTTTTTCCTTTTTTTTTAGTTCGGATTACGGCGTCTTTTTTTCAATCTTTTATATCCGATGAGTGTAGCGGGTCTGCGTCTTCCATTATTATCTGGATATTATCTGCTACATGGATTGATACAGTGATGGAGTAACAGTAGAACTTCATTTAAGCCCCAGCGAGCGGGAGCTGGATTTTGGGGATTTAGAGAGGTGATTAAATGGGGTAAAGATTTGAACAGAGCAGTTTTGGCCTCATGAAGCGCAGGGATTACAGAATGGAAACAGCGTGTTACGCGTGTATATGATCTGTGATCTGCATAAAATGAAAACTGCTCTGTTAAAATATTTTGTCATTAAATGAGATTTCAAATAGGTTGATGAGTTATAGGTGGGAGTATTTATGTTTTTGCTGGTAAATGTCAGCAAAAAATGCGTTATATAGAAATTGCATCAGTTACGGCCGCTTATAATTGCAATTTAATTTGGAAGCAGCATTCGGAATTTTGTTAAAACAAAAGGAGATTAGAATATTCGTCAAATTCAAACCATCTCGGTCTCGGTATCCGGATTCAATTGTTTCCGCAGCAAGTTACGGTACAGCAGTCTCCACTATCCCCTGGGCATTTTCATCCTCAAAATTACATAATGTTATTATATTTCTACCATCTCTTCGAATTTTTTTTATAAATCATAATTTTAATTTTAAAATTAAAATAGTTTTGCATAGAGTCAAGTGGTCAAAAGGCATCCAAAAAATGAATGCATTAAAATTAATTTATAAACCTTCTAATTTTGACCACTTGACTTTATATTAAATTAATTTGAAAGTTTAAAATTTTCACATGTAGACACATCACTTGTAAGGTAGAAGGATTTCAACAGTTTAGATTCGTCATTTGAAGCCAATCCAATAGATTTTAGAGTTGAGTTTACAAAAGGGCTTGGTGAACTTAGGAACACCCTAGTTCTACTCATATTTCTACCATCTCCTCGAATTTTTTTTATAAATCATAATTAAAAATAATAATTTTATGAAACCAACATGATTACTTTTTTTTTACAAAAATTATAAAAACCGAAATGGCAATTCGGTCAGTATTGGTTTCACAGCTTTTCAAACCAACGGCCACAGAAAATCCAAAAACGTCTCCGGACCGAAATGGCATTTCAGTCCCGCTCGATTTATTTATTTTCATTAATCTTAGGAATTCATTAAAACTAGGAGCAGAGAAGACGCAACCTAATGTATGTTTTGTCTGAATCTTATTTAGTGTATGTTTTGTTTATGTCTTATCATTTAGTGTATTCAGTTGTTTGTCTCGTATTAATTTAGTTAGACCTCTTATTTATTTAGTTCATTGCAAAATTCAACAATTAAAAAAAACTTATAAAAATAGTTACAATGCCTCTGCCCTGTCTCCGACTTTGTGTGCAAACGACTAAATAAAAACATAGTCTTACAAAAACATTAATACAAACATTTATAAGCAAACCTAAAAACAAAAATACATAGTTCGGACCGAAATGGCATCTCGGTCCATGGGTGTTACACCAACGGCTACATCTGTTTTTCTGAAAAGCTGTGAAACCAATACGGACCGAATTGTAAAAAATTAGCTGACCGAAATGCCATTTCGATTCTTATGATTTTTGTAAAAAAAAAAAGTAATCATGTTGGTTTCATAAAATTATTTTTTTAATTATGGTTTATAAAAAAAAATTCCATCTCCTCAGTATATAAGATTTATAAAATTTATAAAATTATTATTATTATTTTTTTAATTATTATTTTTAACATACCAAATTTATAAAATTTAATTTCTATAAGATCGAGGGAGACTTTGACCGATCCTCTTCTGATTAATTTGTCTATATATGCCATAACATTGACCATATAAAATGGATTTTATTATACACTTATCTTGTGCTCAAGTCATCAATGGCTTGGCTCCTATATATGGAAGCCAACGGTTTGTCGACATTTTCAATTTTGACTCTTCAATAGCCGAATTATTTGAAAGATATTTTATAGTGCGGATTGCTACCTATTACATATTAATATTTTTATTTTTATTTTATAAAACGTTGTGATTTTCATATAAAAATTTACTTATAGACTAAAAATTTTCAATTGAAAGAGAATTTCATATTGAAATTATTTACTTATTATAAATACAAAAATATCGAGAGAGGTTCTTTGGAATGATCTAATTGTGATATTATTTACTTATTATAAATACAAAAAAATACAAATTCACTAGGTTGCACAACACTAAAACTGAGTACCGTTATTTTTTAGAATCTTCAACTGAAGTTTTGATACCTTGAAAGATGTTTTTTTGCAATTCTAGTTGCGTCGGCTACCTGAGGTGGTAGCTCTGACCACTACACATCTCTTTGTGAGCTTTCCGAATTGAGATCAAACGTTCAAATTGGAGCTTCCTATCAAAAGTTATGCTCATGTAAATTTTGAAAACAATGCGAATGCATCGATGTTTCATTGCAAAAACACTGATGACGCGTTGATGTTTTATATCATGGTTAATTCCGACAATAAAGCATCGATATTTCATTGCAAAAACATTGACGAAGCATCAATGCTTTGTACACTCTTTGAATGCAGCTTAAAAAAAAATAGTTGACAGGTAAGTTGTGCAGCTATGATCTGCGCTACCATTTTGGTGTCGCAGATTATAATTGCACAACTGTAATATGCAAATCTGGTAATCCCGAAAATTCTTAAAAAAAATGATTATTGGGTTTATTTATTTTTTCAAGAATGATAAAAAAATGGCTATTAGAGTTCTAAAAAATAAGTAAATAAATATGAAGTTTAGAGAAAAGAAAGAGAGAGAGGTATATTACCTGTGTTTTCAAATTATAATTTGAGGAGTTCAACAAGAATATGAATGGAGAAAATGAAAAAAAAAAAAAATTACGAGCGAGGCTATGTTAATACGTATATTAGAGATCCATGCTATGAATTTTCATTTTTATTTTCAAAGTTCAAACAGTCGATCCGAACTATTAAATATGATATCCATATAAAAATGTACCCGTAGAATTTTTTTTTTTACATTTTTTAGAATGTATTAATATATTTGTAGATATATACAAAATAACTTGATCTAAAAATTCTGAAAAACAGCGACTTCTCTAACTATGTAAATCAAATGTAAAAAAATATAAAAAATATAAAATTTGATCTCCAAGTATATTTTCACACGAAAATCATGTTTAATAATTCAGATTATTTGTTTGAATTTTAAAAATGAAAATATTAATCCATAGCACAGATCAATCCGTAACATGCATATTACCATAGCCTCATTAAAAAATTATTCAATTTTTTAACATTATAACCTTCAAATTTAAATAGTAACAAACTAAACCTCTTTAGTTTATTCCTCTTTTCTTATCTTTAATTCTATTTTTAACAAAAACTCAAAAACATATCCTTAGAGAATAATCTTTCTAGTGGCTAGCCGCTAGCCAACCATTTGTCTCGCATTTTTATATACTGCGTGAAAAGTAGTAGATTTTGCAACCGTACTCTCGGGGACGAATAACAGTCGAATATAACACCACCAAACTCTTCTCACGAATTTAGCCTCCACTAGAGGCTGATCAGTGGGGACCACTTGTTGTTCTTGTGCAGTGTGATTGTTCGCGTAGAAAATTGGAGTGAGTTTTGGTTTATCGCTCTCGAACTGGGGCGTGCACCCACCCACAGGCCACAGGTGGTCCTTGTCTCACCCAACCCAACCAACTTCATTAAATAAATTGAATATTTAAGATAACCTTAATCCTCTTGTTAATAATCCAATTTATACAATGACACTGTATCCTCTGCATTATCTCTCAGATATTGGATTTGAAATCTCGACCGTCCGATCAAATCCGAGTCAATTTGGCCTACGTCTGTAAAGAGTCCATTTAATTTTCGTGCTAATACAAATCACATGGTCCAGATTTGTTCTGCATAAACTCAAAATTTGAGTTATCACAAACAATTTGAATGGTTTAGAATCTCGATCGTTTGGTCAGAATCTGGGCCAATTAAGCACACGCATGTAATGCACGGAGCTCCTTCAATATTTGTGTCAATATGGATCATACAGTTTAGATTCATTCTGCAAAATTCAAAATTTGAGTTACTGTAGACGATTTAAATGGTTTAAAATCTCGATCGTTTGATCAAAATTCATGTCAATTCGGCCTACATCTTGTAATACAAGGAGTCTATTTAATATTCGTGCTAATACGAATCGGATGATCCGAATTTGTTATACAGAAACTCGAAATTTGAGTTATCATAAACAATTTGAATGGTTTAGAATCTCGATCGTCTAGTCAGAATCTGGGCCAATTTAGCACACGCATGTAATGCACGGAGCCCCTTCAATATCGTGCCAATATGGATCAGACGGTTCGGATTCGTTCTGCAAAACTCAAAATTTGAGTTACTGCAGATGATTTAAATGGTTTAGAATCTCAACCGTTCGATCAAAATCCGGGTCAATTCAGCCTACATCAGTAATGCAAGGAGTCAATTTAATATTCATGCCAATACGGATTAGACGGTCCGAATTTGTTATGCATAAACAAAATTTGAGTTATTGCAAACAATTTGAATGGTTTAGAATCTCGATCGTCTAATTACAATTGGGTCCAATTCAGCCCACGCTTGTAATGCACGAAACCTCTTCAATATTTGTGCCAATATGAATCAAACGGTCCGGATTTGTTCTTGTTATGCAAAACTCAAAATTTGAGTTATGCAGACGATTTAAGGTTTAGAATTCCGACCATCCGATTAAAATCCGGACCAATTCAGCCCACGCCTATAATGTAAGGAGTCCTTTTAACATTTGTGCCGGCACTGATCAAACGATTATGTTTCATTATACATAAATCCAAAATTTGAATTAGTGAAAAACGATCTGAATTCCTCCACAACGACAACAACTTGAGTTCTTTGTTCAATAAGTGACAGCCGTCCATTTGGAAACAACTCAAATAACACTGACAATCATTTTTTAAATTGAACAATAACTGAAATAAACTGTTAAATTTTGTGGAGACTCTTTAGACTCCGCTCCAATTGGAGGTACGTAGAGGGAGGGAAAGTGAAATTCACTGTGCGGAGGGGAGCTTCCTCTAAGACTGTCCGGTCAGAGTGAATTCACCTATTCCAGAAGGGGGAAAATAGAGAGGGAGCGGAGGAGAACAATTACTGTTCGGAAGAGAGACGAGGTGCGCACCGTGTACGTTTTTAGCGAAATCTTTCATCTCCAAATCAGGGTGTAAGTTCACTGTTTGAAGGGGAGCCTCACCCACAGAACCCTCCCTTCACTTTCCATTAATGAGCTTTCACTCCCGTTTTGTGAAGCACAGTCAGGCAAAATTGGAACTGCTTAAATAACCGCAGGAATATTTCTTTTTGTCACATTTTTAATTACCGAATCAAATCATGAAGACTATAAAAAATGCCAACTCATCGTGTATAACATAGTTATGTCATATGACTAATTCAATGAGAAGAACACAAATTTAACCATTAATTTTTTATATTGCTTTTCCCCTTCAATATTTTTTAATTGTGGATTTGATATATAGATGACCCGCAGTATTTTTAAATTACAAAGTTGGATTTATTTGACTAGAGATAAAATAAAGTTGAAAATTAAAAAATAAATTTACAATAGTGCTGTTGAACACATAAATAGTTCAAGTTCAACAACTAAATATTATACAATTTTAATATAATTTGATAATACATCATCAAACATTGTTAGTTTCAAATTATCAGACGAAATATAAAACATACATAAAATCTCATTAACTTGTACTATATATATATCATGCATATCATATGCTTGTAAGTTGTAATGTTGAATTTAAAATTTAAAATTTATATATAATTTATTAAAAAAAAAAATCTTTTATCAGTAAAAGGTGGTAAATAGGTCAGCGTGTATGTAGCAAAATCATGAAGATAATTTGAAAAATGTGATGGCCTAATGTATGTAGCATGTAATTGTAATGTACCCTTTGTTTGAATGTATGGAGTTCTGTTCTGTAAGCGACAGTGATTCGCCTAAAGATTGTAACAGAGCAGTTTTGACTTTATGAAGCGCACGAATCATACACAACGCCGTTTCGATTCCATAGTAAATTCTCTGCATGAAGTCAAAACTACTCTGTTAAAATATGTATCCTGTGATTCTGTGAACAGGAAAACATAATTAGTCATTAATGAGAAATTCTCATTGAAGCGTGTGCTTCAGGGTTCTGACACAGGGGCCCCACATGTCTTCAAACAAATGTTTCAATGATTAATTAACGTAACATAATTAAAAATTTACCTCCTTTTAACGCTCTCTTTTCCCACGCCCCACCTTCTCTCTCTTTTTGTCGCCTTCCTTTCTCTACTTTCGGTTCACCTCCCCCTCCAAAACCCTGCCTCAATCGTGTAATTCGTGCTATATACTTCCAATTGAGGAGGGATTCTTCAATTACAGGGTCTAATCAGGTCCTAAGGGGGGTAATTTGATTTTGAAATAGTTGTAAGCTGTTTCAAAGTTTGGTTCTTTGAATAAAAGGTGAAACTGATGGTTTCTGCGTGCTCAATTTGGTTGAAATTGGCAAAAAGAAAGTAATTTGATTGGTTTTTGGAGATTGTACTATTGAGATCTTTGAGAGGAGGTGGAACTGAGCTCCGGATTCGACCATTTGAGGGGCAATTTGGAGTTTATACTGCTGGATCTAGGAAAATCAGTTATCTTGGATTATTCAGCGAATGAAAAGATCTTTTGTGGTTATTTTTAAATACTTCAGGTGAAAATTTGAGAGCTTGAGTTGAGGGGGTTTGAGAAATCAGAAATTTCAAACCTGTTTTGGAACCATTTTGCTACAAATTCAAAATTAGAAGAGGGATCTCATCTATTGATCAAGTTAAACAGGAGTTTGTTTCGGTAAAATTCTTCATGGTCTCAAGGCAATTCTGGTCAGGCTTAAGCACTCCAACGAGTGCGATAAATTAACATGATTGAACAATTCATCAATTTTGTTATTCGGCCTCCTAGGTATGTTTAAATCAATGCCTTGCAATTAAACAATCTGTTGAGTAGTTTTGATTTTGCCATTAAACCCATTTGAGCATTAAATTCTATTTAAGCATTATCTGCATTTCTGATATTTGACCTTTTCTTTGGCACTTGGTAAAATTTTCAGAGCCGACTACAATCCAGACCAGTACTTATGGGACTCAGAATTCACACTGGCCGGTAGAAAATACAAGCGAATTGACTTGGAGGCAAGTATGGAATTGCAATTTATTGATACCAATTTTTCTTTCAAAGCTTTGATCAGCATGATAGATTTAATTGTTCTAGTACTAACCTTTGTTACAAAGGTCAACTTGAGTTGTTTTCTCAGTTCCAATATCATATTTAGACCGTACATAATATACATAAAAATAATATGAAAGCAACCTTATTGGACTAGTAATTAATTACTGGTATATGAATAATTGACAGCTGACGAATGAGAGAGGCCATACATTGAAGTGCAGTCACTATGTACCTGCTACAGTACCAGAGAACACTCCTCTTCCCTGTGTCATTTATTGCCATGGAAATAGGTTGTTGAAAGAGACTTTAAACATTTTAAAAAAATGTTTATGAATAATATATTTGTTTATTTATTCATTGATATTGTTTTGAAATGCAGTGGTTGTAGAGCTGATGCAAATGAAGCAGCTGTTATATTACTTCCATCAAATATAACCCTTTTCACACTTGATTTCTCGGGATCGGGTCTCTCTGGTGGAGACTATGTCAGCCTTGGTTGGCATGAGGTAATTTGTGAATAGACACTTGCTTAAAATTGCTAACAGCAAATAACATTTTTGAGATATATACAAAGGGTGGGGACTATTGACAGTGGATTAACTTGATAATCTTGACAACCGCAAAAATAATATGAAAGTTTGAAATCAGGTAGTTGAAATGTAAATCATACTTTGTGCACATCATACTCATGGAACATGATGAAATTTGATGCACAACTGTTCTATAAGGCACACAACCTATCTATAATTTCTTTATATTTGTTATTCTTTTCTCTGAGGAAGTGCTGTCAAGGTTGCCAAGTTAAGCCTTTGTTGATCCATTTACAAATACCATAGGACTGTTAGATTACTGTCATAAAAAGATATAACCTGTTCAATGTTGAGTATGATATTTTTGCCCCAGTGTTGGATAAGCCAAGTTTTACACATTTCAAAATTTGAAACGACATTAATGCCATGCTATTTTAATTTGGTAACAGAAAGATGATCTAAAATGTGTGGTTTCCTATCTAAGGAAAGATAAGCAAATCTCTTGCATTGGCTTGTGGGGTCGCTCCATGGGAGCTGTCACAAGGTATCTTTATTATTAGTATTCACTTTTAAATGCTAATTACTTTTCTCTTTTGGTTTTGTTTGAATGACAAACTCAATTTGACATGCGCTGCACATAAAATCAAAGATATATGTTTTTATCTTTATCATACTTATTGATCTCATCTTATGTTGAACAAATTCAGCCTATTATATGGAGCAGAGGATCCCTCAATTGCTGGCATGGTATTGGACAGTTCCTTTGCTAATTTATATGATCTTATGTTGGAGCTGGTAGATGTATATAAAATACGGGTTCCTAAATTCACGGTATGATGCTCTGACAATATATTTTGATACAAATTTCAACGGTTTTTTACTGCTGTAACATGAAAGGTTCAATCTTTAACTATTACAGGTTAAAGTGGCAGTACAATATATGAGGAGGGTTATTCAGAAAAGAGCAAAATTTGATATCATGGATTTAAATGTTGTTCAGGTATGCTTATTCAGCATTTAATACAAACAAATTGTAAAGTATCGAAACCAGTGTTACTTGTATTACCTTCTTATATGCCCTTGACACTTTGCAATGTTTCATAAACAGTATGCACCGAAGACATTTATTCCAGCACTATTTGGGCATGGCTCAAAGGACATTTTTATCCAGCCTCACCACTGCGATCGCATTTATGATGCTTATGCGGTAACTAATTATACATTTTCATTATATAAAATATCAGCTGGTATAGATTATATAATGACCCTTCATTGAGAATTCATGCAACTAGTAATAACAAAAAGCATAACAAATTGAAAAACAAGCAGGAATAAAAACCGGGTCTTGTTTTGGATATAAAATATTATTATTGTATCAGAAATTAACCTGATGCTTTTCCCAGGGAGATAAGAATATAATAAAATTTGATGGGGACCACAATTCGCCTAGGCCACAATTCTACTATGATTCTGTTTCAATCTTCTTCTACAATGTACTGCGGCCCCCACTTATTCCTGCTGTACTGGATTCAACCAAATTGGAGAAGTACTATGATTTGGGAGGCTTGAAGGTTGGCGCTGGTAAAAATGAGGTGATTGATTATGCACTCTCATATTTTTAAATGAAAAGCCAAAAAGAAAATGAAATATGACAAGAGTGAGGCTATGGTACTATGCATAGCGCATATTGGTCTGTACTATGGATCAATATCTCCATTTTCAAAGTTCAAACAATCATTCTGAACTGTTCAACATGATCTCCATATAAAAATGTACTTGTAGATCAAATCTTACATTTTTTTTTTAGAATTTTTTTACTAGTTTTTTAGATAGGTAGAAAATCACTTGATCTAAAAATTCTACACCATTCAAAAATAGTGATTTTCTACCTATCTAAACAAATAGTAAAAAAATTCTAAAAAATGTAAATTGTAGTCCGCAACTGCATTTCATATAGAGATCACATTGAACGGTTCAGATCAACTATTTGGACTTTGAAAACGAAAATATTGATCCGTAGTACCGACCAATCTGCGATATGCATAGTATCATAGCCTCGCTCACTCGACAAGACAATATATAACAAAAGGAAACTATAATGTCAAATTTTGCTTTTTCCTTGATGTGCTTGCTATTACATCAGTTGACAGAAGTTATATGTAAATAGAATATATAAATGCACACAGCCATAAAATTAAGTGATCCGAAGTCTTCAAATAGGCAAAAATAAGCCATGATAATTATGTTGACTTATATAATTTTTATTTGTATGTTTTCAGAGTTTGCTTTATGAGATCATCTCCAGTCTACGCGCGGTTAGCAATGACAAAGCGAGTTCTTCATCTGCTCCTGCTAGTGTTCCAAATGGTAATTACCTTGGACCTCTGGTACATGATTAGGGGGTGTCTGTATCAGACTGCTCTGTGTTCTGTGTGTTGTGAATTTTGTATAACATTTCTAGGAAGCAACAGAAACCGATGGCTTGCCCACCTTTAAAATAAAAAAAATTTAATACACCTGGATAAACTTTTAAAATGCAAATATGTTGTAAAGGACATTATATTTTACATCACATGTTATTATATTATCATGGGGCACTTTATCTCATTTGTAGGTTCGTCATCTACCAAATCAGTGGTGGAATTGCTGGCCGAAAGCGTTTCTCAGATCGCTATAAATAATGAAACTGATTTGGTACGTAAATAAAAAAATTGTGTGCATTTTGTTGAGATCTGATTGTGTTGTTCTCTTGTTAGTAAATGCATTATAACAAGCTAGTCAATTTGATATTTTAAAAAATAGGATTTCCTTCTTGATGAGGAGCATAACCTAAGAGAAGTAGACGGAGACAGTAACAGCACTGAATCACACTTGCCTGTATAAGTTTTGTCTTTACTGTTTTTTAAATTATTCATTTTTTATTTTATTTTAAAATTATTGAAGGATGACCAAGAAAATTTCATAGATGTTTGCATGTACGATGAATTAATTATTAAAAATTAACTGACTTGTTATGTAGTTTCTCTTACAAAAAAAATAATGATCTCTGCTCAGAATTTCAATTTGAATCTTGAATAAATGCTTTAGTTACTATAATAATTTACTTTGTTGTCTAATGAAAGAGAAACAAGTCGAATGAGGGGCAAGATGGGGAAGAATGTTCTCTATCGAGTTCAAACCGGGAGAGCTGGGGGAGATGCTCTTCGCTAGGTGGCAATAGTGACGAGGCCTCTTCCTCTGGCAGATGCACCGCCAATTCAAACCCTCATAAACAACATCAGGTACACCAAAAGCAAAAGGAATTTAGGTATCCGGTTATCAGTTAGCAATTTCTTTTTACTCATGTGCTTGGAGTATTGATAGTGTATGCAAAATGAATGGCCATATATAGAGTGAGGCTATGGTACTATGCATAGCGCATTTGGTCTGTACTATGGATCAATATTTTCATATTCAAAGTTCAAATAGTTGATCTGAACCGTTGTAATCGTTGTTCAACATGATCTCCATGACTCCATATGAAAATGTACTTGTAAATCAAATTTTTAGACCATTCAAAAGTAGTGATTTCTACCTATCTAAAAAATAGTAAAAAATTCTAAAAAGTTAAAATTTAGTCTACGAGTACATTTTCATATAGAAATCACGTTGAATGGTCAGATTTGACTATTTTGACTTTGAAAATGAAAATATTGATCTGTAGTACGGACCAATCTGTGCTATGCATAGTACCGTAACCTCACTCCCATATATATTACCTTCTTCTGTAAAGCAAATTATGACTTGTACTGAGAAAAACCGGCATTATAGAGGATAACAGTCTTCCCTAAGCTAATAAGTAAAGTCAAAGTCAATTTGCTTGGAAATCTACGAGGTTTCCTGTCAATAATTATTACAAATTTAACAATTAATTTATATTGTGTAGATCACATTAAAAGCATTGGCGACACCATTAAGGAGGATACGACGGAAGCGATCTCCGAGACCAAAAGACCGAAAATTCATGTCTTTCAACTGGAGAAAACCCAAAAAGGAGAAAATGGAGAAAGGAGAGAGAGAAACCCTGACCCAACGCCTACGCCTCTGTTTTCTTGGTCGGACCCACCACAAACGAGCCCAATCTGCCTGACTAGAAACAGGTATTACTCCTGACATGACTGCAAAATATGAACAGGCATTTTGTTAATTAATGGCGTTTATTGTTGTATTAGTGAGAAACTAGGTCTCAATTATAATCTGTAAAGGTGGTATGGATTATTGTATTTAGTTTTTATTAGTGTTCTACCATTGTTTTGGTTTTGGACTAACTGCGGTTCGGTGTAAATTTTTAAACTAATTTATGTCGTGTGCTTCAAGCCGGAAAATTGATAATTAGTTGTGGATCTTTTCTTTTTGTTTTACTTCTATTTTTGAATTTCAAGGCATTTTGTGGTATTTGCTTTTCTGACAACTCTGATATTCAATTTTCTCAAATTGTTTAAACTTTTTGTCACTATTAATAAAATCTGAAGGCTAGGTCTTCATCTTTCTTTAAAAAAGAAAGTTCTTGATTCTGTGCAGTGTTGTAAAAAATGGTCTTAACGGCCGATTAAACGGCCGTTTAATCGTTAACAGCGGCCAAACCGTTACGAATACACTTAACGGATGCCTATTTGCGGATGAAAACGATTAATCGGCCGTTTTACCGTTTAATTGTCCGTTTATTCTTGTTTATTCCTGTTTATTCCAGTGAATATTTATTTTCACATTGCTTTTTTTTTCTGTGATAGTTTGTAATAATAAGATTTATAAATTTTGTATTGTAATTTTATTTGTGCTTGGATATATATCCAATATTTTTCATATATGTTTTTTCTTCCTACTTTGAAATTGATTAATTCTTCTATTATTTATGAGGAGGGTTCAAATGTCTTCATTTTTCATGCCTTCATCATGCCTCCATTTTTAAAACTTTAATAACTCAAAATTTAAAACTTAAAAGTCAAAATAAAACCGTTGGATATGATCTACATTGTTTTATCTATGCACGTGTAAAAAATTATGACATTTCAATTTTATTTTGGTTGTCATCAAGAGTTTGTAAAAACGTACTAATGTGGATAATTTCTAGACGTTGATTTTTCAACTTATTGATTCACATAAAAACAAAATCAAAATGTGATAATTTTTTATAAACACATAGATAAAATGATGTCGATCATATCCAACGGTTTTATTTTGACTTTTAAGTTTTAAATTTTGAGTTATTACAGTTTTTAAAAATGGAGGCATGGTGGAGGCATGAAAAAATGAGGCATTTGAACCCTCCTCATTATTTATATACCATATATTTTTCTTACTTACTGATGTATTTTTTTCAATTAGTACGATGTGTTCATTTATGAAATTAAGTTGTTATTATAAACTAAATTTAGTAATTTTATGTTGGAATGTTTTATTTCTTTCAAATAATATGTTATTAGTATTTGAAAAAGCTTAATTCTCAAATTTATTTTTTCATTAAATAAATGTGTTACTTATACATGTAAAATGCTTATGTGTTAAGAAGAAATAAGCACAGTGTCTTGTTATAATAATAAAACTAAGTTAAATTAAGTTTATTTGATAAGTTTAATGAGTTAAATAAATTATTTTAATAAATTATGATATATATATATATATATATATAGAGGAGGGTTCCAATGCCTCATATTTTTCATACCTCATCTACCTCATACGTTATATCTTTGTTTTCAAAGTTCAAATTTTCGATCCGACCGTCCAACATGATATTCATACTAAAATATGCTTGGGGATAAAATTTTATATTTTTTGGAAATTTTTTACTATTTTTTAAGATAGGTACAAAATCACTGTTTTTGGACCGTTTAAAAAACAGTGATTTTCTACCCATCTTAAAAAATAGCAAAAAATTTCCAAAAATTATAAAATTTCATCCCCAACCATATTTTTGTATGGGTATCATGGTGAATGGTTCGGAACAACAATTTAGACTATGAAAATGAAGATATAGAACATGAGGTATGATGAGGTATGAAAGGCATGAGGCATTGGAACCCTCCTCATATAGATATATATATAGAGTAAGGCTACGGTGCTTTGCAAAGTAAACCCACCCCTTTACTTCGGGCCACTTTTTGGATTTTTAAAATCCAAACAACCGATCCGAACCGTTCAACATGTTCTAAATATTAAAATGTGCTTGGAGACCAAATTTTACATTTTTTGGAATTTTTTTACTATTTATTAAGCCACTTTGAAAATCGCTGATCCAACGGTGAACAGTAAAAAACAGTAAAATTTTCTGGACCACCGGATCAGAAACTTTCAAAGTGGCTTAATAAATAGTAAAAAAATTCCAAAAAATGTAAAATTTGGTCTCCAAGCACATTTCAATATTTAGAACATGTTGAACGGTTCGGATCGGTTGTTTGGATTTTCAAAATCCAAAAAGTGGCCCGAAGTAAAGGGGTGAGTTTACTTTGCAAAGCACCGTAGCCTTACTCTATATATATATATATATATATATATATATATATATATATATATATACATAAATTTAATAAAAACGTTAAATTGTCCGCATAATTTCGATTAATCGGTTGCATACCAATTAATCGCTTGTCGGTACTCTGTCTATCCGACGATTGCATACCGTTATTTACAACACTGGTTCTGTGAAAAGGAAAAGGATAATTGTGTAAAACAATAAAGAAATGCAATAAACTTTAAACTTTTGAAATATTGGGTAAAGATTTTAACAGAGCAGTTTTGGCTTCATGCAGTGCTGTTTTGAAAAACTGCTCTGTTAAAACCTTCACCCGAAGTATTGAATTGATTATTTTAAGGGGTGTTAATAATCATTCAGGACACAGCTCACGTTAGGTTGAATCCGTATCACCTAAGGTAACAAAATATTTCTGTTTGGATCTGGACCGGTCAATCGGAATATGCACGACTATTAAAGCGGCTCTGTGCATTCCATCTCAGGCCGGATTGGTCTGGATTATGATCGGACAGTCGTGATGCAAACATAAATATTGTGTTACCTCAGAGGATATGGATTCACGTTAGATTAGCCTACCAAGAATCAATACTGCTCGTATTTGGTGTAAGTAGGTGTAAATTATGATTAAATTTGAAAAATTGCAACCGTTACGAATCAGGCCGACATTTTTATTAATATCCAAAGTTTAATACAAATTATTAATTATGCTTAGAATCGGACCTATTATCGAAAAATACCCAAGCCGGCCAGAAAATGGCCGGCTTAGGTCTCTCCCTAAGCTGGCCATTTTCTGGCCGGCTTGGTACCTTTTTTTTTTATAGAGAGACACTATGAAGATCAAAATATTGAAATCTAACTCTGAAAATTTGAAATTTTTGTTTAAATTATTTGTTATATTACTTCTTTGAGGAGGGATCAAGTTACAACAATCATTTTTTTTTTTTCGAAGTCCAAATCGTCGATCCAAACTGTTCAACATGATCTCCACAATAAATTGTGCTTCCAGATCAAATTTTACATTTTTTTTTGAATTTTTTTACTATTTATTAAGTATTTTACAAAAAATAGTCATATTCAGACCATTGAATTTTGTACCCATCTTAATAAATAGTAAACAAAATCTAAAAAAATGTAAAATTTGATCTGCAAGCACATTTTATTTAGATAATCATGTTGAACGGTTTGGATCGACGATTTGGACTTTGAAAATGAAAAAAAATGGTTGTTGTAACTTTGTTGTAACTTGATCCCTCCTCTACTTCTTTTGATGTATAATTAGCATATTTATACTAAAATACGCTAGAATACTTGAAATTATATTGAATTACACTATATTACAATAAATTATGTTCAATTATACTAAATTACGTAAAATTACAATAACTTCGCTAATTATGCTGAAATACGGTAAATTACGCTAAACTACACAAAATTACGCTATAGTAGACTGATTTTGCTCATCTTTCATGAATCATAAAAAATAGTAAAAAAATTCCGAAAATAGTAAAAATTGGTATTCTACAAGTTCATTATGTAACTAATTTACTGAGCTATTTGGATTGAATAATAGAAACGAAAATTTTAATCGGAAACTTCAACTCAAGTTTTGAGGCTCTTCCCTTAGTTTTTTGCTGATTCTGAATTTCGGAATCCGGCACGGACGCATGCGTATTTTCGCAAGCTTTCCGAAAAGTGGTCATTTGCTGAAATCGGACACTCGAGCGCCGTTTTATGACCGTTTGAAGTTTCATCGTCGTTTTTCCCTTTTTCAGTGAAGATATCGTCCCTATTCATACCGTAATTTACCGTATTTTAACGTAATTTAATGTAATTTAATGTAATTTAACATAATTTAGTGTTATTCAACATAATTTCAATTAATCTATCGTATTTTAGTATAAATATGCTAATTATACATCAAAAGAAGTAATATAACAAATAATTTAAACAAAAATTTCAAATTTTCAGAGTTAGATTTCAATATTTTGATCTTCATAGTGTCTCTCTCTAACTAAAAAAAAAAAAGTACCAAGCCGGGCAGAAAATGGCCGGCTTATCCCTAAGTACCATTTTCTGGCCGGCTTGGGTATTTTTCGATAATAGGTCCGATTCTGGGCATCTCCATTCCATTATTAAGCACGTTGATGTCCTGATCCGCCAACGGCTACGATTGAAAGATGAAATTTCGGATTTAATATCAGCCCTCCAATCACATAATCTGTCATCTTTTGATTAAATGCATCTTTTTTATGTGTAGAAGTCTCAAATTAGTTAGAGATGTACTCGCCACACATATTGTCACAAGTAATGCCAAGAATTGAGAAAATGGAATTAGCATTAAATTTTTGTTACCATATCTCTCTCCAGATTTGATTGGCGCATACAAAGATTAATTTCCGATTTTGATAGCATGTCTCATTTCCGAATTGCCTACCTCTTATTCATTTTTGGAAGAGAACAAAAAAGGCATATTATTGTTTATTCCCTAGCAGCTTTCCACATTTAATTTATTGAATTATAACACAAAAATTGTGTATGCACTGACATGCAAAGAATGTTGTTGTATTAAAACAGTCATTTGTTGTTGTTTTTTTTATTATTATTTATTATTTGCATCTCTATTCAATCTTAATGTTAAATCTTATAATATATGTTCCGTTGCAACGCACGGGTACGATACTAGTAATTAATAATTTGTATTAAACTTTGGATATTAATAAAAATGTCGGCGAATCAGGCAACAACACCCAGCGAAGCGCAGAATTGGATATGTAATGTGACACGTAGTACATAATGGGCCTAAATATGGGCCCAATATGTACTCGAGTCAATTTTGAGCACTTCGAATCTTCAATTCTTCAAAGAAAGGGGCAAACGGATATTCGACCTAAAAAAAGTGGTTCACCAGATCCTGTACAACGCAGAAACTTTCAAGCTAGTCTACAACCGTCTTAGTTTCTCCTGGTATGAGATGACACGCATCGCAAGACGATCGCACGGCTGTAGACTGTATGGTACTGTTGCTATTGCTCAACTGAAATAAAAGAACTACAATTGAATGGAGGTGGTCCGATGGACATTGGACCAAATTCGGTCCAATTCTGGTTGGTGCCGTCTAATACGCATCAAGATTCGTGCGTATTGATCCACATGAATACTAAAGTTAATTGCGCGAATCTTGATGCACATTAAACGTCTCCGATCGGGCAACGTACCGAATTTGGTCCAACACGCATATGACCGCTATTCTTTGTTTTTTGTCTTTTTTGCAGTATCGACCGCTTTACGCTAATTCCAATATTACTCTTTACCCTTGGTCTTCGCTCAAGGAGTTCATAATGGGCCCGAATATTCAGTGCCAGGTGTTTATAGACCAAGTCTAGATGTAATACTTCACAGTAAACAGTTCATCTTTCCCCCATTTAATGAAGAAAGGAAAGGAGCTCCCTTCCTATCGCCCGACACCTCGATCTTCATTTCTCCCTTTTGCTAAAAACAATTTCCTCTCAAGATCAAAATCCCCAAAAAAGAAAAACAATTTCTCAAATTCCCAACATATCACAAGGATTTGGGGTTTTTTTTTTTTTGCAAGGCGCAATTCAAAGTAAAGGACCAGGCAAGTGGCTTCTCTTCTCTTTGCTATATCTCACTTATCTCTAGTCTAAATTAAATTTACAATCTTTTATTATTCTAAATTCCTGTTTAATTGTTGTTGGGATATCTAGCCTCAACGAAAGGGAAAGCGAATCTCTTTTAATTTTTTTTAATGTAGAACTAAATCCATTTCAGAGAAGCATAAAAACCCAGAAATAAGTTCATTTTTTTGTTTTAAATTTATTAAGGAATTAGAAATGGGAGTATTGACCAACTTTAATTGCATATAATTAAAGTAACGTTTGTTTCCAACAATTTTGTATTATTTAAAGATCTAGTCTACTCTTTAGTGGGTTTCTTTAATTAGTATCCTAGTTCAGTTAGCTGTACATTAGTTGGATTTTATTTTTAATGTGGGTTTACACCCTTTTGTGATCTAATAGTTCTTAATTTAATCACCTTGTTCCTAATTTGTTTATTTTTGAATTTGACCCGGCACTTAGTACTTGGTTTAACCTAATTTGGTTCCAGAAAGATCAGAGTGCTGTTCTATATGTTTGTAAGTATATACACTTTGTATTCAATGCTTTGCTAATGTTGATACATGTATTTTTTTTTCAGATTGACCCCTAAAAACAATGGGAGGTGCTATTGGGAAAAGCGACTTGCAAAGGCGTGGTAGCACTTCAGATTCAAAACTGGAGGGAAAAATGGTGGAGGCAATGCAAAAAAGGGCAAAAGAAGGGAGTAGTCTGAAAAGTTTCGACAGCATCATCCTGAAATTCCCCAAAATTGACGAGAGTCTGAGAAAATGCAAATCCATCTTTGAACAATTTGGTGAGGAAGTTAGTTGTATTTAATTAGTATTGTTTCTTTTGCATGGCATTATAAAAGTTTTGATTAAATTTGGAAAAAGTTAAATTTTATTCAATGAACCTTAGATATATTTTAAGGGTCTTAAAGCATTTTATCATGACAGTGTCTCCTGGTACAATACCATACTGGTACAGTTACTGGTTAATGTATGAACAGTACAGCATAAATATGTTTATACTTTCTCTCTCTCTCTCTGAGATTTTTTATTACTTGAACAAATGGAACAGATGAGGACAAGAATGGAGAGATAGACCAGGGGGAGTTAAACAGGTGTTTCCAGCGACTGGAGATCTCCATTGCCGAAGAGGATATAAAGGACCTCTTTGAGGCATGTGACTTACATGAGCAAATGGGGATGAAATTCAATGAATTTATTGTTCTTCTCTGCCTTGTTTACTTGCTTAATGAGCCAGCCGCTAAAGAAGCTGTATCCTTTTTTTACTTTATTCATGCATTGCAAGATTTCAGGATTCCCCCTCTGAAAATATTAAATTATTACCAAAGTTTCCTTTTCTCAATAAGTATATCGTTACTTCATTTTCATTCAGTAGCATTGCAGATTGGTGCCTCGTAAATGAGTCCGAATCCTCTGAGATATCTCAAATTTTCAGTTATTCTAAAACCGGGCAAAAAAAATTTCGGTGCCTGTTCGGAATGCTTAGTAAATGGATGATGTTTTTCACTTGTTTGTATATTGGTCTTTTATTGCTTCTAGTATATACAGACACGGTAATATTTCCTTGACCTAGTTAAAAAGAAAGCAAGGATGGGGTTGGGAAATCTGGAGGCGACCTTTGAAACCCTAGTCAACGCCTTTGTATTCCTCGATAAGAACAAGGATGGTTATGTTAGCAAGGACGAGATGGTTCATGCAATTAATGAGACCACCTCTGGCGAACGCTCCTCTGGCCGCATCGCCATGAAACGTTTTGGTCAGTTTCTTCTCTTTTTATTAATTTTTAGACTGCATTAATTATTGTATTTTAATTATTTTTCTGTTTACTTTTACCTTGATTCACTTGTACCAGTGTGTGAAGTATTTTTAATCAGTTTTTCATATTAGTACTTGAATGAGTATTTTTATTAAATAGTTTCTTGCTGGTAATTTTACTAAATAGTTTTTCTCCACTACTCTTTGTTACTAAATAGTATAAGAATCATTTATGAATACATCCGGATGTTAGATTGGCTGATTTTAACTGGTAGGTTCTTGATTTCTTGTTGGTAATTTTTTTTTTAAATAATCACCAATTTTATTGCGTTTACTATCACTATTTTACTACAAGTAATTGTATATCTTCTTTTAGTTAGTTTACTATCACTATTATCACTAGTTTAAGTCATATTTCTTTTACCAAAATATGAAAGTAAACAGTCTTTTTAAAACAGATGTCAAAATCTAAACTGAAGGAAAATCATTTATAAATATTATTTTTATCTTACTGCAGAAGAGATGGACTGGGACAAAAATGGAATGGTGTCCTTCAAGGAATTTCTATTCGCCTTCACTCAATGGGTCGGCATCGATGAGGGTGATGACGATGAAGAGTAATTTATTTCTATCCTTTTGGGGGGTATTCATGAAAAAAAGGAAGGAGAAGTAACCAAGGTTAAATTGAAATGTCGATGAATGCTTGTTAATAGAGCTTGCTAAACGAGAATGTGCCGTTATTTTCACTAAACTTATTTCTCATTCCTTGTTAATAGAGATGTGGCTAGTTGGCAAAAGGTAAGATTGCTCTGTTATCTCTCTCTCTCTCTTTCTTTCCTTTTATAAATCTGCATTTGTGTCTAGTTGTAGTGCAAAAGTACCCTTTTCAATGTTTCTTCTCTTTTACCTCAACCAAATGGCTGATTTTTTACCAGTAGCATAAAAAAAATAATAAAATTGAACTCATACCATCAATCTCAGCAAATTTTGTTTAATACCTAGACTGTTAATCTGAATTATTCAACAGTTGAAATCTGGATTATGAGAGAGCCAGCTTTTTTAAAAGTGATAACACAGATTTCGACCGTGTGCTGGTATTAGATGAAATTTGCTGAAAAAATGATATGGGTTTAATTTTATTAATCTTTTATGTTACCGATGAAAACATCGGCCATTTGGTCTTTCAACTCAGGGGCTTTGATCTTAGATTCATCATTCGTGTAATGTTCTGGTAGTTTGATTTGTAAAAGGAGTTTAACAGTTGAAATTTTAATACTTCATTTTGATCTGATCAAAATATGACTTCAATTATATTATATTATATTATATTATATTAATATAATGAATTTTAGATCTGATCAAATTATTTTTCAACAGAATGCCACCGTAAAGTAAAAGATTTGTTCTTTTAAATTGTATCTTAATTGCACAATTAAATTCAATTTAGCAGAATTAACGGCTTCTAGGAACATATAACAATTAATAGAATCAAAATAAAAAATATACATTACTCATGTCTGCATAAAGTCAAACCAATATTGTAAATATCTTTATCTATTTCTAGCACTTCACTTCACTTCACTGTTCCTGTTCCCGGCTTCTAATATATGATGCATTTTATGATTTTTTAGTGTAGAGAATATGTTATGAATCGTACGAGTCATCCATGTGATTTTTGAAATTTTAATCATTCATATTAGATTTCAATTGACATTTTTTTGTTTGTATGTACTAGTTCTTTCTATTTCACTTTTGAAGGGTGTGTTTCTTCTCAATTGAATAGGAGGTAGTTGTTTTTAAATTGAAATCTGCTGAAATCCCTCATTCGTGAACAGTGTTTTTGAAATCTCTGAAATTCCGAATCCAGCCGTCCAACTTTTTCTATGCATGCATCTCAAAACAGCTGGTTTTTTATGCACGCATTTGGAAACAGCTTGATGGTTGGATTCAGGAAAGCAAAGATTTCAGAAACACTGTTCACGAATGAGAATTTCAACAAATTCGTTTCCCTGTTTTTATCATGTGTAATACTCTTCGATGGTTCTTAGATTATGAATAGTATTGATAGGGGCATGTACCGAAGACCCTTGAGGATCACCCTTGGATCGAGTACAGAGTCCATTGTCCAAGGGTCCCCAAGTCTAGTTACGCAAGTGGGCCGGGAATACTCCACAACGCCCGATAAAAGTCTGCTCGATAAGAGTCGGCCCAGCCCGAGCTCGCAACCATTGCGTTACAGTGACCGCTACTATGCGAGCGTCACTACTTCCGTACGACGATATGTCAGATTATGGAGCTGCGAGTTACCGTAACCGCTCCTATACGACGGTTACTTACCGACCTATATAAGACCTAAAATTCAGCCGGAGTCCAGAGTTCGTAATTCCATTCACGCAAGATGTCTATAAGAAAGAATTCAAACACCTTATCAACTCTTACTATCTCTCTCGATAACATATGGCAATCTCCAGAGATAGAAAATATCATAAATAAAGACAAAATAAACTGTGAGACTTACACAATATTGATTGAGATTGCCATATCAGAGTTCGTTTAACAATAGTCTGATGACTTTTTTTTTAGATAAAAATAGTTTCAAGCCATCCAACTTTAAATATTTATAAGAAATTTTTAATCCGATGCAACCACCTACAGAAAGGACATTGCATTGCTACAAATAAAAAATTAGTTTTCCAATAATCCGATAATGTGAAAATTTAAAGACTGAAATTAAATTTCACTCCTTTAATTTTTAAAATGATATGTTATTTGGCAAAAACTAACAAAAACAACTTTCAACTTAACATGACTCTTAATAATTCTATACATGAATCAGATGCGAGTTTAAAACATAAATTGTTCATTGAGACCATATATATATATATATATATATAGAGGTTGGCTATTGTGCTTCCATAAGCATATGTCCACATATGCTTATAACTCATTTTTGCGTTTCCAATGTTCAAATGGTCGATCCGAACCGTGGGCATATTCTCCATATTAATATGTGCTTGGAGACCAAATTTTACATTTTTCTGAATTTTTTTACTATTTATTAAGCCACTTTGAAAATTGCTGATCCGGGTGAACAGTAAAAACAGTGCAACAAAATTCTGGATCATATGATCAGCAATTTTCAAAGTGGCTTAATAAATAGTAAAAAAATTCAGAAAAATGTAAAATTTGGTCTCCAAGCACATATTAATATGGAGAATATGCCCACAGTTCGGATCGACCATTTGAACATTGAAAACGCAAAAATGAGTTATAAGCATATGTGGGCATAACAGAAATTAGGGTGTTACTTGGGTAATTCTTTGATGTTTGTAGCCTTTTTAAGCCTTGATTGTACCTCTTTAAACTAATAACCAAGTACCACTATATGAAACTAATAACAGAAAATGAAAGACCTGCGATACGCAATGGTCATTTAGGGCTTCTAATTTATGAGGTTTTAGATGATCTTCAAAATCACCATGGCCTAACTGGCCATATTTGCTCCAGCCATATGTGTACAAGCATCCTGTATAGGAGACACAAATAGTATGCCTCCATCCACAGGCCACCAGTTCCATTTTTTATCCCTAGAAATATTGCCATAGTATGATCAATGTAATTAAATAACAATGAGGAACACTTGAAATAGAAAGAAATAAAAACTGAATTCTTTGAGTAGTTGTTTTATTTCGTTTGTTCTTTTAATAGCAAGATGGAAACGTTACAGAAGCATTGCTTTTTTTTTTCCACACTGTATTTATCCCCGTGTTTTTTGGAAAAAAAAATACGAAATAACAAGATGACTGCTCAAGTTATATGTCTCTGCACCATTGTTATTTTATTAATCCTACAAAATTTGCTCCTCTACATGGAAATAGATAGAAAAAATAAATACTACATACCTCAAGGGAAGAAACCTTTGCAGGCACTAAATGAATTCAAAACTTTAAAATTTTTGCATGTACATGCATCACTCACGAAGTACATGAATTTCAACGGTTTGGATTCGTAGTTCGAAGTCAATCCGATAGCCTTGTGGAGGTGTGCTCACCAATCCCTCTTGGTGAGCATATCACACCCTAGTTTTGCTCTATATATATATATATAGGAGGGTTAAAATGCACCCTCTTTTTGTGCTCCTAACGTGCACCCTCTCCTAGTATCTTCATTTTCAAAGTTCAAATAGTCGATTCGAACCTTCCAACGTGTTCTTCATATTAAAATGTGCTTGGAGACCAAATTTTACATTTTTTGGAAATTTTTTACTATTTTTTCAGAATTTTTGAAAATCATCACTTTGCTGAATTTTAAATTATTGTTTAGTTTAATCAAAAATTCTGAAAAAATAGTAAAAAATTTCCAAAAAATGTAAAATTTGGTCTCCAAGCACATTTTAATATGAAGAACACGTTGGAAGGTTCGAATCGACTGTTTGAACTTTGAAAATGAAGATATGAGGGGAGGGTGCACGTTAGGAGCACAAAAAGAGGGTGCATTGGAACCCTCCTCATATATATATATATATAGAGGAGGGATACACTTACAACAAATTTGAGTTACAACAAAGTTACAACATTCATTTTTTTCATTTTCAAAGTCCAAATCGTCGATCCAAACCGTTCAACATGATCTCCACAATAAAATGTGCTTGCAGATCAAATTTTACATTTTTTTGAATTTTTTTACTATTTATTAAGTAGTTTACAAAAAATAGTCATACTTAGACCATTAAATTTTGTACCCATCTTAATAAATAGTAAAAAAATTCAAAAAAATATAAAATTTGATCTGCAAGTACATTTTATTTAGATAATCATGTTGAACGGTTTGGATCGACGATTTGGACTTTGAAAATGAAAAAAATGAATGTTGTAACTTTGTTGTAACTCAAATTTGTTGTAAGTGTATCCCTCCTCATATATATATTGAGTGGCTAATATCAAAACGTTTGTTCCTAGCTATGGAACAAATGCTTTGGTTTTTACATTTTCAAAGTCCAAACAATCGATCCAAACCGTTCAACATTCAATCTATATTAAAATGTGCTTGGAGATCAAATTTTACATTTTTTGGAATTTTTTTACTAATTATTAAGTCAGTTTTAAAATCTTGTTTTCAATGATCCCGAAAAATTTCACTGTTTATTAAAATCAGCGATTTTAAAACTAACTTAATAATTAGTAAAACTAATTGTAAACAATGAAACATTTGGTCTCCAATCACATTTTAATATAAAGATCACATCTAACAGTTTGAATCGACCATTTGGACTTTGAAAATTGGAAAACCAATTGGTTGCACCACGGCTCCGGAACAAATGTTTTGATATTAGCCAACCTCTCTCTCTCTCTATATATATATATATATGAGGAGGGGTCCACTTACACTGTTTTTTGGTGTCACCGGATTACACCTACATTTTCGAAGTCCAAATAGTCGATCCAAACCGTTCAACATGATGGATATTTTAAAATGTGCTTGTAGATCAAATTTTACATTTTGTTGAATTTGTTTACTATTTATTAAGATGGGTACAAAAATTCAATGGTCTGCAAACAACGATTTTGTAAAATACTTAATAAATAGTAAAAAAATTCAAAAAATATATAAAATTTGATCTGCAAACACATTTTAATATATCCATCATGTTGAACGATTTGGATCGACTGTTTGAACTTTGAAAACTTTGAAAATGTAAGGTGTAATCGGGTGTCACCAAAAACGGTGTAAGTGGATCCCTCCTATATATATATAGAGTTGGGCTATGGTGCATTGCAATGTATATGCCTCTTGTACATTGGACTGCAAACCGTTGGATTTGAAGTTCAAATAGTCGATCTAAATGGCTCAACATGTTCTCCATATAAATATGTGCTTGGAGACCAAAGTTTATATTTTTTGGAAATTGTTTACTATTTTTTAAGAATTTTTGAAAATCGTTGTTTTTCAGATATTTTTGGACCATAGAAAAACAGTGATTTTAAAAAATTCTTAAAAAATAGCAAATAATTTCCAAAAAATGTAAAATTTGATCTGCAAATACATTTTAATATGGATATCAAATTGAACAGTTTGGATCGGTTATTTTGAAGTCAAACTAACGATTTATAGTTCAATGTACAAGAAGGCCTATACATTACAATGCACCATAGCCCAACTCTCTTTCTCTCTATATATGAAAATTTTCAACAAAGTACTACTAAAAAAATGCACATAATCGAATATACTTATTTATATAGCAAGGAAAATGAAAATTACAAGTAATGACATGTTGTAAACAGGAGTGGAGGCAGATTTGCGAGTTACGGGGTCAAACCTCAGAAGTTTTGTATGGGGTCAATCATATAAAATTTTCGTAAAAAAAATATGGGGTTCGATTTTGTAGTATTCAAAGCATTTACTATAAATTATATAGCAAAATCGCGTGTGGGGCCTATTTGATATAATAAAACACTTGATCGCTAGTGACAACATTTTCCAGTCAAACCTGTCGGCACTGACCATCCCAAGGGTCCCTACCATCCCAACCAGTTCAAAGAATCACACATCGCACTCCAAAATCCAAATCTACAACTTTTCATATGTGCCCTCTTAAAAAATTTGTATTTGGTGAAAAGAACCATACACTATTTTGTTGCTTGTCGGATTAAAACCAGCTAAAATTTCAATCTTTCTCCAGTTGAATTAGCTAACTTTTGCATGCAAATACAAATAAAGGTTGGGATAAATGTTTTGAAAACTGCAACTTCATTTTATTCATTATCAATATTCGGATGGGTAAAAGCAAAAGAAACTTAACTATGACAAGTAGGCATATTGACACCAGAGTGAGTCTATGGTACAATGCATAGCACGGATTAGTCCATACTACGGAGCTATATTTTCATTCTATGCATGCATAGTACGGATTAGTCCATACTACGGAGCTATATTCTAATGGTCGATCCGAACCATTCAACGTGATCTCCACATGAATATGTACTTGCAGACTAAATTTTATATTTTTTTTAAACTTTTTTACTATATTTTAAGATATGTAAAAATCACTTGATCTGTAAATTCTGGACCATCTAAAAACAGTGATTTTCTACCTATCTAAAAAATAGTAAAAAAATTCTAAAAAATAAAAAATTTAGCCCACAAGTATATTATCATATGGAAATCATGTTGAACGGTTCGGATCGACCGTTAGAATTTTGAAAACGAAAATATTGATCCGTAGTACGGATCAATCCGTGCTATGCATAGTACCATAGACTCACTCTTGACACCACACATTTATTTTAACACAACACCTTTAAAAAAAATAATGTACAAACAATTTTAATCCTCTTTGAATATCTTTCTAACTATCATATTTTTTTCATAATGTAGTTAATACAGTGATTATTTTTTTCATAATGTAGTTTTGTAATGTGTCTGTTGTAACGCACGTGCACGATAATAGTAATAATATATGAGAACGAATCAGTTTTTAAAGAAAATACTTAATGTAAAATAAAATTGTGTTAATATTATTGTGTTAATAAAGAAATAAATAGTGTTAATATCATTGCCCAACTATGACCCCTTAATATTTTAAGAGAGAAAAAAACTTGAATTGACTTCTAGATTTTCAAATATTTCTTAGTATTTTAGTGCTTTCCAATTCTTATCCGCAATATTATTTTGATGTAACCTGAAGTATTTATTTATTCACAATTTGAACGAATGTATTTTGACGCTTTTAAATTATATTTTAATTTTTTATTTATTTAATGGGAGATATTTATTTATTTTGGGTTCAATATTTAATTTTTGTGGAAACTTCATTTTTACTTCTCTCCATTATGTGAACTGACAGGAGGGATCTTGCTTTATTCAAAACGAAAAGGAAAGAAAATAAAATAATAATGAATAATAATATATCTATAGCATCTAGATTTTTGCCAAATATAAATCCAAATGGATATAAAATTTATATTTTATTAATTACGCAATTTTTCTACAAGGCCCAATTTTATATCATTTATCCCTACAAAAGAATGGAAAATAAAATATTTAAACTATTTTTTTCTCTTTCTATTTCCTTTCAATTTAAAAAAAAAAAAAAAGTTGCTTGTGCCACAAAAGCCCGAAATAAGTTATAATAAAGTATAATCAAACTATTTTATATCTAATGAAAACTATTGTGGAATATTGAAAAGAATTTGTACCAGGAGAGAAGTGTCTAAATCCAATAGAAGAAGTTTTTAGTGGGTAAATAATATGTTTCCGTAAATAAAGGTAACTAATGGGCATGAATGTCAAAAGGACCCACAAAGGGAAACTTTGCTTTGCAAGAATTCAATTCTCCGTTCCTTCCTTTGAATGAGAATCCATATCGTATGAGGTAACAGAATATTTATGTTTAGATTTTGACCGTCCGATCGTGTAGATTCTGATTGTACGGTCTGGATCCAAAGAAATTCCATTCATCCAATTCCATTGTGGCGCACGCGGTCGCCATCTACCTACCCATTTCCACTTTCACTCCCATCTTCCCTCCCTTATCTCTATCCCTCTCCCACCCGAATTCGAATCCTCCGAGATATTTCAAACTTTGAGTGTTATTTTGGGAAATCTCAACCGTTCAAATACGTTATGCACGAATCTCAAAGCACAAATGTTACTGGCCCCCGCCGCTATCCCCGAATAGGCACCGTACACGTCGGTCACGCAAAAGTTGAGATATTTTATTCAGAGGATAGGATACGCAATCTCCATTATTTTATTTTATTCCCATCTCCTTTTCCTTTTCCTTTTCCTTTTCTCAACTACAACTACAACTACTAAAAGGGATGACTCCGTGTGCCATAGCTCTTCTCTTTAGCCTTTAGCAGTAGCACTCCCCATTCAACTTCCACCATGTGCAGCGGTCCAAGGAAACACTCCCCCACACCGCCTTCACTCTCCGATCCATCACTCCTACTCGAATTCGCAGCCTCCGATGATCTCTCCTCACTCCGGCGGTTGTCAGACAACCACCTCCCCTTGCTCTCTTTTTGTTCCCTGTGGTATGGGCCTTCCTCCGCCTCTCCCACCTACCACGTCGCCATGGAGCAACGCACTCCTCTCATGATTGCATCTTTGTACGGAAGTACCTCTGCAGTAAGCTTTATTGTTGCCTCCTTTCCGTCTGAAGCTACACGTGCTTCCTCTTCCGATGGCGTCACAGCGCTTCACCTCGCGGCCTGCGGCGGCGCCTCCACGGCCGCCGACGTGGTCTCCCTCTTGATCTCTGCTGGCGCTGATGTGGAATCTGTAGACTCCTCTGGATGCCGACCAGGTGACCTAATCCCAAGAAACCTACCTCATACCCTTGATAAGTCACTTCGCGCACTTCTCAAAGCAGCATCCGCCTCTCCCTCTCCTCCCTCGACCCCGCCTAAGAAAGTTCTCACAAGGGAAGACTCCAAAAAGGAATACCCGCTTGATCTTACCTTGCCAGACATAAAAACTGGGATATACAGTTCCGACGAATTTCGCATGTATGCTTTCAAGATTAAGCCTTGCTCTCGTGCCTACTCTCACGACTGGACAGAGTGCCCTTTCGTCCACCCTGGAGAGAACGCACGCCGAAGAGACCCACGCAAGTTCTTTTACAGTTGCGTGCCTTGCCCCGACTTCCGTAAAGGCATTTGTCATAAGGCTGATAACTGTGAGTATGCACATGGGGTGTTTGAGTCATGGCTCCACCCGGCGCAATACCGCACTAGATTGTGTAAAGATGAGGTCGGCTGCAAGCGTCGGATTTGTTTCTTCGCACACAAGCCAGAAGAGCTCCGATCAGTAAACCCTTCAGCGATTTCTGTCGAGTCATTTGGGTCACCGCGGGCTGGGTCCACCCTTGACATGGCAACTGCTACTGCTATGCTAATGATGCAACAGAATGGGACTGGTTCCCCAATTGCTTCTTCTCCTATGCCAACAAGGCTGAATACTCCAATTGGGGCAAGGGATTTTGATCTTGATATGGAATTGCTTAGTTTAGATCAGTATGCCCAGGCCCAGAAGCTGTTCGACAAAATGCCCAATACTCCACCTCAACGTGGAAACTGGGGCGCACCAACTGGTAACCTGAGCCTTGGTCTCAGCTCGTTTGCTTCTGTTGATGCAGGTTTATTATCTCAGTTCCAAGCCATATCTCTCAAGCAGAGTGTACCCGAATCCGAATTGCACCCGTCACAATTGTTCCCAGGCTATGAATCTAACCTCCCCTCTTCTCCAATGACAAGCCAGCTTAATGATTCTAGTCTGGACCACTCAATGGCAAGGGCCATCATGAACTCACGAGCAAATGCCTTTGCGAAGCGGAGTCCGAGCTTTTGTGACCGCCAGTCAAGCCCGGTAGCACGTCCATCCTCCCTTTCTGTCATGACCTCAGCTGCCACATCAGCAGCTGTTACCCCATCTGTTCTCTCCGATTGGGCATCACCGAGTGGTAAACTGGACTGGGGATTTCAAGGAGAGGAGCTCCAGAAGTTGAGAAAGTCAGCCTCTTTTGGAATTAGGAGCAACCAAACCGCGCCCATTAAGCAATTGGCACGAGAGGAGCCGGATCTTGCATGGGCTGCTCATGGGTCGGGTCTTCATAACACCGACCTGTTTGGCCCCTAGCCCGAGCAAGAGTCGACAGCCGCTTAAACTGGGCGGTCACTTGAGTCATTTGTTTTTAATAAGCTAACCGGTTCTTTCCTTCATTAGTTTGTATACTTTCTTTTTTTATTTAATTTTACAAAAGTCGATTATTTATAGGAATCAAAGAAAGGCTGCGGTAGCTCATCTCAAGAGAATTGGAAAGAGTCCCCAAGGGAATTCTTGAGTGGATGAGCGATGGCTTTGCTGTTCTTAATTTTTTTTTTAGTTCATATTCCCATGTATTAATTACATATATATAGGAGGGTTAAGTCAGAGAGGTTGGGTCATAGAAACCGGGTGGGTTTGATTTTAGTTTCTGGTGGGGAAGGAATGTAACATAGAGGAATAAGTTGATAACCGGTGGAGGAAATTTTATTCCTGTGATCATGTATAAGAGATTATTTATTTAATCATTGCCCCATATTTTTGTATGTTGTTAGCTAAGTTTTGTCTCTCTTTTTTATTTATCATTTTCTGTTTTCGTGCGAGATTTTGCACGTTTAAATGTTTGGATTCTGTGGAATAAAGAAAAATAGTTGTTTAGATTCGTACGATTTTTCATTCATTGTGCAAAATTCACTAATATTTCTATGCACTAATATTGTGAAACATAGCTGTTTAGATTCTGTGGAATAAATCCCAATTTCAGATGTTTCTATGCACTCAGGGATCTGAACATGGAGGTGGACGAATTGGCAAAGGCTGCACGAATACATGGGTCTGTCAAGGTAATACGTACCAACACTGTTACTGGTACCTACTATTTTGATAAACTGTTCAATTTCACTTTTTATATAGCCTACCCAATTTCCACTTTTGCCCTTTCAATACTGGTACTGGTTTTAGTGGTTTTCTGGTACGGTTTTTCCCATTTTCCCCTTTCAATAGTGGTACTGCGTTCACTAGGTCTCTTGTACGGTTATCCTCTACTCACTGGTATTGTTTTGGTTTCACACTGTCTATGGTATGGCTACTGGATCTTGTTTTTACTGCCACTGGTACGGGTACTGTTTTTGGATCTGACTGGTACTGGATTGCGCCTGACTGATGCACTTCCCTTACTGATACTGTTTTTGCCATGCACTGGTTTCTCTCTTGGTTGTACATTTTTTCTAATGCTGTAAAGTATGGGTTGGCACCTTATGTACAATATCAACTGTTTTGACTTTATTTCTTTTTTCTTGGGTTTTATGGGTGGTTCTCTTTTATATATGAATATTTTTGTAATTTATAACATATACTGGTACTGCTTCTGTTTTTTCAAGTTTTTTCTTTTTTTCTTTTTGGTACTTTTTTGCTTTTGGTCCTTTTTTTGTACATATGTATGTATCATGTTTAAGGTAGCTGTAACATACTAGATGTACTGTAAGGTTAATTTCATTTCTGAGGGAGTTACCATAGTTTCAAGGCTGTGCTGAACTCCAGGGGATGGCAAGGATTAGCTTATGAAGAGGTACAGATGTGAAGGGCATCAAAAGCACTGACTGCTAATACAGCTGGTTTGGTTACAGGTTGGTACTGTTACTTCTAAGTATTTAATGAATGCCTATGGGCTACTTTGTCAAAAAAAAAAGAAAAAGAAAAGAAAAACAAATGCAAATGCTTGCTGAGCCAACAAAACATGAAACACATTTTATGTAGGGATAATGTGATGTACTTCCAAGTAGTTTTCCACTATGAACTGAGAATTTACTCAACTCTACTTTCTATCTTGTTGATGGCACTACCTTAAATTTTTTTATCAGGGCATACTTCACTGAATGTGAAAATCATTCAAAAAAGAAACTATAAAAAGTAAGTCCCATATAAACTATGAAAATGAAGTTTCAAAATTTCATCTTACCAGATTGAAGATGTGTTTTAAAATCTGAATTGGTTGACATTATCTTCCTCTAAAAGTGTCTCTTTACTAAAAGTGGATTCAATTTCTATTTTCTAACAAAAGCTACTTTTCCCTAGCAAAATATGCTTTTGGTACAATATTCACGCTCCCGCTGTCTAAGGAAAAGCAAACTACTGAGCAGAATACATGGTGGAGAGTGGAGACTGAACTACTTTTCATAACAAGATCATGACCTTTGCTTTAGTGAACCTTTATTGCAAGAATATATGTATTCTATACGGTGGAATTCATTACATTTGGATTTTGCACAATTCTTTAGGGGCTTAGTGCGGATTAATATTCCACTTAAGCGCTAATGCTCCATTTTATGTACCAATCACTTTTTCCTTTCTGAAATGGCATTATAGAAGAACAAAACGATTGGGATTTTTAAAACATAGCATCAACTTTATATCTGATATAAAAAATAAATAAACATATGCACGTTTAAGAAATTACAAGTTCTGTAGCTAAATTATACAGAGCTTTAATTAGTATTTTTACATGAGAATCAGATTTTAGTTTAGTATAGTAGCAAAAGAAGAATATTTTTAGTGTAAGAGGTCACATGTTTGAAATTCAAATGAAAATCTTTTAAGAATATCAAAATTTATATGAGGGATCAGGTACTAGTACCGCTGGGATGGCAACTGGTACTAGTACCGCTGGGATGGCAACTGGTACCGTAGTATCAGCATGTGAATTGGTCTGCTAAGTTTGGTTTAGAGATCAAAGTGTTGTAAATTCTTAGTTAGTCAGGGGGCTGGATGTAATTTTGTTTTTTTGAAGGCATGCTTGCTGGGCTTGGGATTGCTTGATGTTGTTTGTATTTTGTTACGGTTGTGAGGTATACTGGTTTCATGAGACAGTATGATGTATTATTTTTGCATTTTAATATATGACTTGGTAGCTCCGACAAAGGTTTAAAAAAAAAAAGAGAGAGAGAAGAGGCATGTGCGAAGCTTTAAAACGAGAGAGAGAGAAGAGATGGGGAGATGAAAGGTTAAGAACTGGTTTTTTATTTTTTTATTTTGTTAAGGGTATTTTTCTCATTTTATTTTAAAGTAATATAAATTAGTATTTCGGTAACTTTCAAAAGAGATTAATGCACATGTAATAATCTCAAGGGTAAATAAGAAAAAATTTCAAGAGCTAGAGGTCATACATGAAATATTGAACTCTAGAGGGAGAAAAACGAAAATTAAGAAGAGTTGAAAGGTACCTGAAAAATTAACCTAATTATTATTCACAAATTATAATTCCTGTATTTAGTTGGTAATATGGATTATGTTTCATTTTGTCTGGCTTATGCTTCGTATCTTACCTGATATACTTGAAATTTGTTTGTAGAATTCTCCAAATGGATCTTTTTTTTTTTGCTGAAAAGGCACAATTATTTTACGAATGAAAGGATGTATTCATATACTATTTCAAGAGTTCGATTGAACTAAATTAAATTAAACACCTAATTGAAACCAAAATACATCAGTTTAAGAATAAAAAAGTTCTTCCTCAATGTAGATATTAGGTCTAAATTTGTAATTTTTGTACAGAATCTCTATTGAATTTTTTTTTACACAAAAGATAATACTTCAACTATTAATTAGACTAAATAGATCTGAAAATTAGCTTGCCCTAGTTCTGTTGATTGAGAAATAAACTGTACACCGTTTGTGCAACTTAAATTGAGAAATTACTTTTGTTAATTTTTTTTACCAGCTTCATTTCAATATATTTATATGAACATTAAATTCTATTATTGCCTTTAATGGTATAACCAATTTCCGCTTAAGCCCAAATTGGAAAATTAATTAATTCCATTGTCTCGTTAAAACAAGAATAGAAACGCTAGTTTTTTCAGGACACAAACAAGTGAGCCAATAAAAAAGATTTTTTTTTTTGTCATCGTTCTTATCTATCGTTCTTATCTGTTTTTGGCAATTAATTATGTGTATAAAAGATAGACTAGTACTGTGTTTGTGCGTTGTAACGGAACATATTATAATAGACAAAAAAAATTCTCATACAAAATGACATATTTTCATAAAAAAAAAAGACCAATGAAATAATAATTATTCAACAATATCCATGAATAATATTAAAATATATTGGTTCTAAATCTAAAAAAAATACATATACTTGGTGTACATATACTTTTCATTCATGGGTTATTTTCGGGAATAGTATTGGATTCTGGTGTACTTTTTTATTCCCGAAAATTAAAATAGATTGGTTCTAAATCTAAAAAAAAAGTTCAAAAAATTATTCAACGACTAATCATCTTAATTTCATTCATGGGTTATTGACTTTTGGTGTACATATACTTTTCCAAACTGTCTTATACTCATAGTATATATATGTAATTTGTATTGGATTCAGATTTTGTAGGAAATGATATACATAATTAATTAATTAATGTTTCAATGCAACACCAACATGCGGAATCACCGAAATAACTGATCCTTTTTATTATTTTTTTATTTGATGATGAGGCCCGGCCTGGCCCGGCCCGTTTGATCTAAGGATGCTAAAGGGCTGGATATCACTTCAGGAGGGGAGATGTATCCACCCGCTTAGAAGTTAGAACTAAAACCCTAACCCTAACCCCTTTTCTCTTTTAAATACCTCCGCCATTCTCTTCCATTCTCCGCCGTGAGCAACAATCCAAAGTCGCAACTAAATCGATTCTCCTCTCCTCTTCTCTCCTCTTCTCTCTATTGCTTTCATTTGTATGTAAAACTGGTTTTTACAAGGCTTATGATGATTAGATCCGAGAGGATCTTAGCGGATTTCAGAGAGCCTCTTTGAGTCGATGATCTGAATCTAGTTGTTACACACACTGAGGCCTTCTTTTGTGTAATATTGTTCTTAATTTGATTTCATTTTCAATTGAAATGCGGTGCTAGGATGATTTTAAAATTGGTTTGGCTAGAGGCGATCAGCCGTGAGCTTAAAACCAAAAACGACTTCTCCTTCTTCTGAGCCCCCAATTTTTCATATATTTGTGTTCTTTGATGTACAAAAAATCCAGTTATGCTTCAAAAAAGTTGAAATTTGATAGAAATGTAGAATGTTTTTAGAAGCTTTTTGAAATTGAAACAGAACTCCAATTTAAATCTATTTGAGAGGTATTTGAAAATGATGCAATATGTATCCAGAGGTTGTTTCTGATGAGATTGCCATCTCAAAAGCTGGAAAATCTGCACGTCAGTCTGATTCAATACCTCTTTCCAATCAAATTTGTATTAAATTCTGTTTTAATCCTGGTTAAATGTTAAATTTTGTTTCTTCTCATTTGTTAAGAGTTGAGAATTTAGATCTTTTTGACGTAAAATAATGTGAATTTTTGGTATCTAAAGAAGGTGAGCTAAGTATGGTTTGCTTCAATTTTTGGGTACTATTGACTTTGATTGCTGGTATGGATCTTTTTAAAAAAGGCCATACCAGTATCTGTCATGACTCAGAAAATTAGGATTGACTTTGATTGCTCAAAAAAGGCCATCCTGGTATCTTTTTTATTGAAGTAGAGCTGATTATGCTTTGCTTAATGTTGTCAATTTGCTTCATTTTTTGGGTATTTAACTGAAGAGTCATACCAGTATCTGTCAGGACCCAGAAAATTTGAGCTGACTTCTATTGGTCAAATTTCCACTTTAAAAAAATAGAAATATTTACATATAAATTCGTGGTTCTTTGTAATTTACACACATTCTTGCTTTTTTGAAAACTAAATGTGGTCAAAGTCTTTACAAAAATGATAGTTGAGAAATTTAAAAGTATGGAGCTGAAATGGATGAACAGAGCTGTATTATGTGAAGATAGTAGTACAAGAAGGCTGGTACCAGCATTATAACATGAATTAATATTTTTTAATCAGAGCACCCAACTTTTAGATTGAGAATTTTAAACACTTGAGAAATGGTTCGTGTTTTTAGATTACAGAAAAAGCAAAATATAGCAAGAATTCTAAGACTAAATTTGTTATTAGAGAATTTGCAAAGAGAATTAAGGAATTTGCAAAGAGAATGAAGGAATGAAGGAATGAAAGCTTATCAAAGTGGATGTAAAGAAAAAAAAATACATTTTAATATGAAACTCTCTATTACGTTAGATTTTTCTAGTTCGTTGCTTGAGAGTCACCAATTTAGTACCAAAAATAGGTTACTATTTTTGATATTCTGCTAAATCAATTTTGATGAAATATACGGTGAGATGAGAGGAATAGCAGGTTACATTTGGCAAGTTATATTAAAGAAGAATAATTTAGTACAGTATTTTAGGAGGTGTCATTTATAGGTTTTTTTTTTTAGATATTTATGTTGTTATAAATATATCTCATTTGTAAGTTAAAAATATAATTAAATTTTCTCATAAAATTATATCTTTTGTTTTTGGCCTCTCTTTAGAAAGGGTGATCCTAGTTAGTTTTAGAGTTTCATATTAAAATGTATATTTTTAGAGTTTCATAAAATTTCGAGACACAATAAAAACATATGAGATGCATTTTTTAATGTTTTTATTGTGTCTCGGAATTCTAATATATGAGATCCATTTTTTTTTTGGGTCCGCCTAGCTCTCTCCCGTGAACAATCTCCCGTTTCATCCCCGTCAGTTGCATTAATTAAGGTAGTTAGTTAGTTAGAATTTATAACTGTCAGTGTATTTTAGGAATTTGCAGAAGTATTCATATGTAGCACAACTAGTATTCATCCATCTATATGAAGGTATTCACATTTGCAATAGAAACATATTTGGATATATTACAACAAGAAAGTAGGGGACAAACAACATGTGTGGGGGACCGCACAACTGTCAGAACATTAATTAAGTGGGGGACCGCATAACCGTCAGCGCATTAATTAAGTGGGGGACTTCTAACTACCTTCAGTTTATTTTAGAAATTTGCAAAAAAAATATTTATCTGTAACACAACTAGCATTCATCCATCTATATAAGGGCCTGTTCGGCGCACAGTGGGGAATGGGAATGGGCACGGTATTTGAACTAAATTTTACTGTGCGCGTGGGAAAAAAAAAATTGAGTCAGACTCAATTTTTTTTTTCCCACGGGCACAGTACTGTGCCCGAACAGGCCCTAAATGTATTCATCTTTGCAATAGAAGCATATTTGGACACATAAATCACTCATCTTTTACACGTTTTTAGAGATGGGTTTTTTTTTTCTCCGTTCAATCTAACCAATATTTCTGACGATCTGTGAGGAATTTTGCAAATCTAAAACAACGAATGTCTTCTACACAATTTTCTCTTTCAAATGAAATCCATGATGACATACTTTCGAGTTGTCCGTTGCACAAGTATTCACACCTCGTCATGCAAGTATTCATCCCGCATTAAGCAAGTATTCATCCTCATCGTGTAAGTGTAAATAGTTAATGTACCAAGAGTATTACACGTTTTTAGAGATGGGTTTTTTTTTCTCCGTTCAATCTAACCAATATTTCTGACGATCTGTGAGGAATTTTGCAAATCTAAAACCACGAATGTCTTCTACACAATTTTCTCTTTCAAATGAGATCCATGATGACATACTTTCGAGTTGTCCGTTGCACAAGTATTCACACCTCGTCATGCAAGTATTCATCCCGCATTAAGAAAGTATTCATCCTCATCGTGTAAGTGTAAATAGTTAATGTACCAAGAGTATTACAAACATATGTGCATACCAAACAAATAAAAAGTATTCATCCATAAGATATCAAGTATTCATACATATAAGTTAAAGTATTTATGCCTAAGATATTAAGTATTCATCCATAAACATTGAAGTATTCATCTCTAAAACATTAAGTATTCATCCATATGTACTTAGTACGCACTGTTCTAATTCACCATTAATGAAGCTTTGTTCTTTGCAAATAACTCGGATTTGATCCGGCGGAGGCGGATCTGACCCGGCGGTCGACAGTGATGGATCTACTCCGGTGGAGGTGGGAGAGAGAGGAGGCAGAGGTGGGAGACGGAGGTGAGAGACGGAGGTGGAGGTGGAGGTGGGAGAGGGAGGCCGAGAGGGAGAGGTGGGAGAGGCGGGCGGAGGTGGAGAGGGAGAGGTGGGAGAGGTGGGAGAGGGAGGGAGAAAGAGGAAAGAAATAAATGGAGAAAATTGGGTAATTAATTTTGTAGGTCCCACTAGGTAGTTAGAATTTGAATTATAGTTAGAAAAAGAAGTTAGTTAGTTGGGGAATGAAATGGGGGATGGATAGAGGGGGGAAAGTATAATTACCCTTTTTTTTCACATGAGAAGTATATAATGTGATTAATATTAAAAACTACTCATTAATAGTGGTGATAAAAATATTAGTTCTTTATATATAACTTGTGTGGGAGAAAATTATGTATCAATAATAGCATTGCGCCTCATCTATAATGAGTAATGATATTTTATGAGTCCCTTTTGGTAAAATAGAATTATAATGCATGCATTATAACTGAAGTGTAGTTGTATATTAATAATTTACTTAAGACCAAGAAACAAAATCTGACACAGTCCTACTTTGTATAATATTCATAATATCATGAGGCAAGGAATATACACAAGTGATGTTATTTATAACATTACTTTAAGGGATCGTGTATTGTAAAATGATACTTTACATTTGTGTTATTTGGATAACTATAATGTATAGCCAGTACTGCTTATAGTTTACGGTAATAAAATGTTATTATGCCATTATCAACATGACATAAATCCCATATGGTCACACCAATAAGTAATTAATTAGAAAGGCTGATTCTTAGATTTATTTGAAATATATGACATGACTAATAAAGTGGTTTATCTACCTAAACATGAGATAAATAATTATGAGAATAATTATAAAATGCTTTTGATTTAATTAAATGATTAATAAAATTCAAACATCGGGAAAAGATCAAACTGGAAGAAGCTTTGTGAGCTACAAAAGAATTTTTGTGGGCTACAAAGAGTTATGTATTTCCACCACGATTTTTGTGAACAGAATTTCTCAGAAAAAATGAAGAAGAAGGAAATGAAGCAGAGAACAATTTCAGAACCTCCTACAGTAAGGAGCCGTGAGCTTTAAAACCATAAATCAACTTCTCCTTCTTCTGATCACCCAATATTTCTTCTATTTGTGTTCTTTGTTGCTATAAAAACCCAGTTTATGCATGTAAAATTGAAATTTGATAGAAATGTAGATGTTTTTGGAAGCTTTTTGGCTTTTAGGATGTGTTGTTTGAAATTTGATACTGGCTGCTTATTTTTCAAACAAGTTTTTTTTTTAATTCAATCAAAATGTATTTGAGAGGTATTGGAAAATGATGCAAAATGTATCCAGAGGTTGTTTCTGATGAGATTTCCATCTCATAAGCTGGAAAATGTGCACGTCAGTCTGATTCAATACCTCTTTCCACTCAGATTTGTATTAAATGTCAAAATAGTTTCTGATTTGTTTGAAGTGAGATTTTAGCCCTTTTTGATGTAAAAGAAAAACAAAATTTTGCAAGGGTTTTAAACTAAATTTGTTTTTAGAGAATTTGCAAAGAGAATGAAGGAATGGAAATTTATCAAAGTGGATCTAAACAAAAAGAAAAACATTTTAATATGAAACTTTCTATCACGGTTAGATTTACAATCTTGTTACTTGATATTTACAAGTTTGTTGCTTGAGGGTCACCAATTTAGTACCAAAAATACCTGAGAATCACCAATTGAGTACCAAAAAATAAAATATGAATCGCTTAATTTAGTACCAAAAATACTAAAAAATGAATCGTTCTTCAAGGAGCATGGGTAAAAACAGCCAGAAAGTATTAAAAAATAGCTCTAAAGAGGCCTTAGGAGATGTTGAATCTCTCAATATCACAGTAACTCCTCTGCAAGGCCTCTGATTATAATACCATGGCAACTAACATATTGGCAACATTCAATTTTCATTCAACAATTACAATTATTACCAAATATAACATCTCCTAATTGGTTGAGAGCAATCCATTCCAACTCAAGCTCGATCTCACACTTTGAAGCTTTAGAGTAATCTCTTGCTTGACATTTCCATTGATCACATTCATAGCGTTCTCTTTGACAAGTGCATTGTTATTTTTTATTTTTTTAATGAAAGATAAAATAGGTACTTTATAAATTCAAAATGAGATTGAATTGAAAATACATTAAAATGGGTAATTTGTGAATTTTTGAAGTATTAAAGGGTAAATATGGTATTATGAATTTTAGAGGGAGAAATACAGAGAATTAGCCTTTGGTCTAGTAGCAAAGCAGGTTCGAAACTCATAAGAGGCAATTTTTTGTGGATATTATATAGTTGGGAGACTTAACCTCCAACCTTTACTGAATAAAAAGAAGAAGAGGGGAAATATATTTCCAAGTTTTTGAGGGGGGTATAAATGCAATTCTTCTAAAGTGGTATTAATGGTAACAACCACACAAGGATTCAAACGGAAAAATGAAAAACAAAAAAAGAAAAGTCACTGCTGTAAGATGATAATTAATAATGACAACAATGATTCTCTCTCGCAATAATGATAAAAAAAATGTTACATTAACTCTACAAACATATTGGCAACATTCAACTTTCTTACAACAATTACTACCAATGATAACATCATCATTGGTTGAGAGCAATCCATTCCAACTCAAGCTCAATCTCTCCCGACTCGACATTTTGAAGCTTTAGAGTCATTTCTTGCTTGACCTTTCCATCGATGACATTTATAGCGCTATCTTTGACAAGCGCATTGTCATTTGATGTGAGCCATCTGCCGATCTGCATGTCTGAAAGCGAATCGGGGTCGCCAAATGCAGATGCTGAGGTGATAAGTGGTTGTAAGTCGACCTCGGCCTCCCCCATCAAGTCATCTGATGATAGCACATCATGATCAAACACTTGCTATAGTAAGGAAAATAAAATAAGTTAAATGATAACCTCTAAATAATTGGTTTGAGATGTTTCAAGGAATTTTCTTTTTTAGAAATTAAAAAAATTAAATCTCGGAAAAGGGATTTTGATTGTTTCTTCTGCTTTGAAATAAGATAAAACTGCTCCAATGGTATGGTTCCACCATGTGCAGGTTTCTACCCGTGTTTTTCAGATATTAAACTCTATACTTACCACATATTTGCCAAAAATTGCTGGGACCAGTTCCATCTTATTTTTTGAATAAAAAAAAATGATCAATCCATTTCCGGAATGTTTGATTTTTTTTATTTCTAGGGTCTATGGAATGCTTATGCACTTCTGATTAACATTTTATTTGCATTTTGGTGGGATAACATTTTCTATATCTTTCATATCACTTTCACAAATGTTTTTTGTATTGGGTAGTTGTAGTGTTGATCCAACTTTTATGTAAATCCATTTGATACTTTTAAAATGTATTGTTGAAATTAGAAAACTAAAATTGTAGATGTGTTCTTTTTTGTTACTTAAATTATGAATTTCGTCGATTTGACAGACATTTAGTTTCTAATCAAACAATTTAAATTTTTTTATGGTAGAGTTTTAATGGCTTTATGATAAATGACAAATCAAATTCCAAATGACTCAAAATTGATACATATCTTATCTAAATAATTGATGATACATTGACAATTTTTTTTTTTAATTTGAACAGTATTTCTCAAGATATCAAATGGATGTACATTGACAAATCAGAGTTGACCTTTTTTGCATACAATAATTTGCTCATAGAATAAACCATTTTGGTTTAAGGATTGCTGGATTGGTGCCTTCTTTATGCTCCACAAAATAATGCACAAAGACAAAAATATCATTTTGCTTATGCATAACCCTGCACACTTTACAGATGTTGATAGAATGCCAATCAGGTACAGGTAGAGGTATTGAACTGGTACCATGTAAGTTAGAAGCAAGTTATGTGGTACGTACCAATTTCAATGGACCGTATGCTTGCGGCACCGACAGCTTTAGCACCTCATTCCAAACTGGGTTCAGATTCGCTTTCATAACAGAAGTTTGTGCTTTCTGCATATAAAATAACATATTAAACCATATAGTATAAGATGTAACTGATGGTCAATGTAGTTTAAGAAACTAATTGACTAATTAGTGAGGCTATAGTACTATTGAGTAGCGCATATTGGTCCGTACTATGGATCAATATCTATATTTTCAAAGTCCAACAATCCATATGAAAATGTGCTTGTAAATCAATTTTTACAATTTTTACAATTTTTTTACTATTTTTTTAGATAGGTAGAAAATCACTTGAATGTAAAGATTTCAGACCATTCAAAAGTAGTGATATTCTAACTATCTAAAAAATAGTAAAAAAATTCTAAAAAATGTAAAATTTAGTCTACATGTACATTTTCATATGAAAATCATGTTGAGCGGTTCAGATTGACTATTTGGACTTTGAAAACGGAACTTTTGATCCGTAGTACAGACCAATCTGCGCTATGCATAGTACCATAGCCTCACTCAGTTTCTTTTTGTAATAGGCTAATATATAATGTATGACTAGGGCTGCTTATTATCTACAAAAGGGTATATTGAAAATTTTGTGGTTATTCTTGCACACAACACAGAAATTTTTAATATTGATAAAACCTAATATTTTGATGTCTTCTAATATTGAAGTGAAAATTAAAAAAATAATATTATTACCTGTTGTCCCAGAGTGAGAATGACATATGGATCACTGCTACGAAAATCCCTAATTGCTAAATTTGCCCCTTTCTTCACTTTGATCTCCAGAATCCCTATAAATTCTATCATCCCGACCTGTGACAGAAAAGCAAAGGCCAACTGAGAGATCACTTAGATAATATTTTCTTCTCTCTTAGACAACTTGGTAACATAGATATATAAAAGGGACAAACCCTTTTATTTATTGCAAAAGGTTTCATTTTCATAAATGTTGAAAAATTGGGCCTTTATTAGCATTATCTCCACAATTAGATGTACATTTGCAAATTTTAAAATTTAATACCTCACTTTTGAAGCTCGCAGAGGCCTGACCATGATTGGAATCCTTGAAAGAATCTGAGGAGCTCTTTGAAGAGACAATCCGGAGGCTTGGTTTCAGAAATTCTTGTGTTTCATATTTTGCTCTGTGAAGGAGGAGAGAAGTATTAGACATGTACCCATTAAATGTTACTGGAGATATTACATATAGAAAGGAGACATGCTTTCCCTTACCCAACTACATACTTAAAATAACTATAGACAAACCAAATTTGAAAAGAATAATGCAAATAAAGTGAGGCTATGGTACTATGCATAGCGCGGATTGGTCCATACTATGGATCAATATCTCCATTTTCAAACTCCAAACAATTGATCTGAACTGTTGAACATGATCTTCATAAGAAAATGTACTTGTAGATCAAATTTTACATTTTTTAGAATTTTTTAGATAGGTAGAAAATCACTTGATCTAAATATTCTAGACCATTCAAAAGTAGTGATTTTCTACCGAACTAAAAAAATAGTAAAAAAATTCTAAAAAATATAAAATTTAGTCTGCAAGTACATTTTCATATGGAAATCACGTTCAACCGTTCAAATTGACTATTTGAACTTTGAAAGCAAAAAATTATGATCTGTTGTACGGATCAATCTGCGCTATCAATAGTACCATAACCTCACTCCATACGTACGTAAAATAACTACAGATAAAACCAAATTTGAAAATAAAATAATGCAAATAATGATCAAGCAATCTATTAGAATTTGCACCCATAATTACTGTTATCTACCTCAAGGATCTGGATTGTTCCAACTTGTATGAAAGGGAAACTTTCTACTGAATTTTAAGATAAGGTACAGTAATGGACTCGTAAATCTACATCTCTCAATGTACTGGTTCAATACACACTACACACTGCATGTCATGCTTGGTAGTTGGTACCAACCAAAATTACATTCCTGATGGCAGTGGCGGAAGAAGGCTTAGGGGAAAGAGTGCTAAGCACCCCCTATAAATTGAAATTTGCACTTTTATCCTATAAATTTTTTAATTTTATAAAAATTATTACCAGTAGCCCCCTCATAAAATAAAATTATATGCTAGTTATTCATCCAGCCTCCCCCCACCTCAATCTCACTGTAGTACAACATGGTACCGTATGATACCGGTAACAATAAGGTCTCGGTACCTGATGAAGTCAGCGCGTTCCTCATTGCTTGCATTGGCAGTGGGCTTGGGGTAATCCTTGGGAAGAAATGCCTCGTAAACCGTGTTGGCATAAGAGTTGCCTCCAACCTGTAACATTGAGTCTATCTGATCCTCCGTCCATTCATCTAATGTCACAGAGAGTACCTGAAACGAAAATAATTAGTCAACTAAAACCTAATAGTCCAATTATATTGCTTCTGACAAAGTGTAAATAAAACCAATTTTATCATGTCTAATGTTTCTTCTAATTGTCAACAAACCCAAGATCGTTATAGGTATATAACATTAAATATTGACTAATTTGCCCCAGCTCCACCAAAGTTTTAACTTTTTCTATGAGCATAATTGAATTAATATAAGCAAAACAAACTGAATTCAGGTGCCATTTTTTAATTCTAGCTAATTTAGTCATTTCTTTTGCCCGATTTAATCTTAATTATGATGCTTACATGTTATAGCAAAAAGAAAAAAGGTACTATAAAGCTATCGGCAATAACAGAAAAAATGCATGAGATGATGCATAATATTTGCAAATTTGGCCTACCCTGTTAAAAGCCCCAATAAAATGAGCATATAACTTAATTTTCCTAATAATTAAAAAGGACAGTCTAACATTCTAAGATGTCCTGTAACTACCTTGGAGATATGAGTGCCTAGACTCCTATGCACGCCAGAACATTTTACGCATATAAACACCCCGATATTAGCAGACCTGTACACAGGTATACTGATGAGTTAGAACACATGTGAGAGAGAGAGAGAGACTAAGTCACAACTGGTACAAATACAGCATACTCAGTATAGGGTATATTGAGTGAGGCTATGGTACTATGCATAGACTATGGATCGATATTTCTATTTTCAAAGTTCAAACATTCAATCTGAACCGTTCAACGTAGTATTTATGCGAAAATGTACTTGTAGATCAAATTATATATTTTTTACTATTTTTTTAGATTGGTAGAACATCACTTGATTAAAAATTCTTGACCATTTAAAAGTAGTATTTTCAACCTATATAAAAAAAATATAAAATTTAGTTTGCAAGTACATTTTCATATTGAGATCATGTTGAACGGCTCAGATTGAATGTTTGAACTTTAAAAACGAAGATATTGATCCATTTTACGTACCAATATCTTACTGGTATATTACTGGTACAGGGCAAATACAGCATACTTGGTAAGGGTATGAATGTCATTATACTTACGCCCATTTAGGATCAGGGGCCCGGCAGTCAGCACAGATACGATTCTCGCTTTTGAGCAGTAACTCCTTCAATTTCCTCTTCTTTGCTGTCAGAAGAGAAAATATAACAATGACAAAAGTGATTTCAAATATTAAAAATGGATTTACTGTACCACATTTATAGAATAATGTACCTGAAGATGCCTTTTCTTTATCTTTGTTGAAGGAACTCATCTCTGATTCCAAACAATTGAATCAGCAATAAACAATCAACCTGACAAAACACAATATGTTAACATGGGTCAGATTTGTGAATTTTCAAGCCACATTAACTAAAAACAATTTTTTGAACGCAACAAAGCATCAAAGATATCAAATTGATGACAGAATGAGAGAGATTTATGTGAAAACTTAAAATAATTCACAAAAAGTCTACGAAATTTTGACCACAGCTTTGACAAAATTAAAGCAGAAACCTGGAAGAAGTAAAGAGGGAATATGAACACCCCCACAAATGCTGGAAATCAACAAAAAGAATGGCTACAAATTGGTTACAAATTGATGAAAAGAAATGAGCAACATAAGAGATGATTTCTTACCAGGAATTGGTCTGATCCAAATTCGACGAATTGATGCGAGTCAAAGCATCGTCTCATAAACAGCAACAAATTTGGAATTGAAGAAATGACGTGGCGATGTACTCTAGTCATGGGATCCAACAAACTTTGTCTCCCTCAAATTCTCTTCAATTATACGGATTTCATTAGATGATACCAGGTAAGAGATCAGAATAGATGGTCACCGTCCGATCTTAAATAGACGGTTTGAATTACATTCGAGCTATCGGATCAATGTTGTTTAACTGGAGAGGATTTGGGACTACTTTTCTGTTCCTCCTGTGAAGAAATCTTGCTTCCATGTGTCTGCTCTCCATTGTACCGACAAGCCACGCGAGCGCTGTTTTACAGGGCAAAGATATTAACAGAGGATGTTAGGCTTTATGCAACGCATCTGTGATATACGTTTTCATTTTCTCTATTGATCGTGCGCTGCGTGAAGAAAACCTAGATCTGTCAATATCTTTACCCGTTTTTCAGCACAAAAGAAATACGGATTCATTGGAGAGGTCCTGTATCATTAAGATTTTAACACGTGGCGAAGTTCTTAATCGGACGGTGCGACTAAAAGCAAAATAAAAAGTTTGACATATCAAAGGATTCTTGCTTCGTGAATCGTGACGCTAATTATAAGTTTTCAAGCGAAATTTTTATTAATGCAGAAATCTTCACAAAGTCACAACATATTTGTTTTAGCTACTCTAATATCTATGAAGTTTATACTTGCATTCACATAAAAACAATGAAAAATATGTACGATTAAATGAAAAGGTCATGAACACAAGAGTGATTAATCTTGGGATGATTCATAAATTGTTTTTTACTTCTGAGATAAATAACAAAGTTTTGATGTTACATATCCATATTATACTCTTTAGTTATTAAATTTACGTAACTTTATATAACTTTAAACTAGTCATTTATCAATATATTTTCACTTATTAAGTATAATTTACTCCAAGTATACTTGAAATATTGAAGGAAACTAATGAAGAAAATTATACTTAAATATCAAAAGAATAACATATTACATTCAATTATGGGCCAATTCGCTAATATCATACTCCAAGTTTTGATGTTACATTCCTCTCCCTGCAAGCCCTTTATTATCATTATGTGTTAAAAAAAAATTATGTGAATTTAAATTAATAATGTGTATCACTATAAATCAAGTAAAATTTTCTATCATGGAAATAAATCAAGAAATGAAACTTTTGCATAATTATTCTTCATTCTTAACTGAGTATCACTATAACTCAACACAACAATTATGAAATATGATACTGACTTATTACTAACTACAGTAGTGTACCACATACATTGAGAAATGGAGAACACAATTGAGGAGAGGCTGAACTGCAGAGCAATAGGTTTGCGTGAGAAACTGGAATAGAGAGAGGAGCATAGACTGAATTGGAGAGGAATGGCTTGCAGGGAGAGGACAATTAAGCTTAAATAACTAGCAGTAAACGGGGGCTAATTAACATGAGTTACGTGGTTTTAGGTTAATTAGAAACCGTATTAATTCGGTTAGGGGCGAGCATAACTTTTTAGGTTAATTAGAAAATTGTTTTGGTTTAATTTGATTGAAATAGGGTAATTAACGGGTAAAATGGATTCAGTAATTGAGAGAGGTAAAGGAGGAGAGTTAGTTTGCGGTGGAGGTTGTGGTGAAAGGGTGTTATCGGTGTCAGTCATGCAGCTCTAATACCATAAAATCAGACAATATTGAAGATATTTGAAATGATGTTATAATTGTTTTTGTATATTAATGCTGTAAAGGAGATTACATGGTATGAATAGCCAGCGGTCAATTTACATTGTATTCTTTCTTATACTAGAGACAAAATAGGTGTGAGTTGTAGAAACAGAAATGAGAATATTATGCCGTTATCTCCAGAGGTAAAATCATTATTTGCTGCCTCTATTTTGTGAAGTGAATAGAGGTGTCCGGTTATGACTTGCTATGATTTGTTATGATTTGTACATCACAATACTGGTATGTGCAGAATTGGAATTTATTAAAGTACTGGTTTACTAAGAAAACATGATGGCCCTGCTGGTAGTATAAAGATATTGACAGAGTTATTTGGCTTCACGCAGCGCGTTAGTCATATTTTTTTTTTATTTGTCTCTATTGATTGTGTGCTATCTAAAGTCAAAATAGCTTTGTCAACTTCTTTATCTTGCTTGGTACAGTGGTACCACCCGGACAAGTATCCTCTCCATATTCCCTTGACTTTCGGTTTGAGATTAACTCTCAGCCGCTTTGAGATTCGGACTAGCGCAGATGCAGCATTATTGGGATTTGAGATTCGTGTCAAGTTAAAAAGAACGGTCCAGATCCATTAATTATAAAAGATTCCCTATTATGGTACCAGAGAGGATGTGAATTCGTACCACCCCACATGTCCAATATCAAGTTTGGAGTACCTCCCATTTGGAGTAAATTCACAAATATGATCATTAAATCAAACTATCATATAGTCTCTACTTAAATCTAGCAATTGAAATAAGGAGTGATGTTTCTTAATTAATTGTACTGTATGTGATTTCTATTTCATTATCCTAATTATATATATAAGGCAAATTTTTTTATGGACATAAAGATCTATTTGTAAAATGAGCATATTTTTAGTTTCAAAGTTCAAACAGTTGATTCGACCGTTTAACATTATCTCCATATTAAAATATACTTTGAGTCAAATTTTACATTTTTTGAATTTTTTTACTATTTATTAAGATGAGTACAAAATTCAATGGTCTTTATTTAACTAGTTTTGTAAAATACTTAATAAATAGTGAAAAAAATTTAAAAAATGTAAAATTTGACCGCCAAGTACATTTTAATACGGAGATAATGTTCAACGGTCGGATTGACTGTTTGAACTTTAAAAATAAAAATATGTTCATTTTACAAGGTCCTTATGTCAATAGAAGCATCCGTCATATATATCTCCATTCCATTATTAAGCACGTTGATGTCCTGATCCGCCAACGGCTACGATTGAAAGATTAAAATTTGGATTTAATATCAGCCCTCCAATCACATAATATGTCATCTTTTGATTAAATGCATCTTTTTTATGTATAGAAGTCTCAAATTAGTTAGAGATGTACTCGCCACACATATTGTCACAAGTAATGCCAAGAATTGAGAAAATGGAATTAGCATTAAATTTTTGTTACCATATCTCTCTCCAGATTTGATTGGCGCATACAAAGATTAATTTCCGATTTTGATAGCATATCTCATTTCCGAATTGCCTACCTCTTATTCATTTTTGGAAGAGAACAAAAAAGGCATATTATTGTTTATTCCCTAGCAGCTTTCCACATTTAATTTAATTGAATTACAACACAAAAATTGTGTATGCACTGACATGCAAAGAATGTTGTTGTATTAAAACAGTCATTTGTTGTTGTTTTTTTATTATTATTTATTATTTGCATCTCTATTCAATCTTAATGTTAAATCTTATAATATATGTTCCGTTGCAACGCACGGGTACGATACTAGTATATATATATATGAGTATGGCTAAGTTGCTGCCGGCAGCGTTTCGGCGAGGTGTTCAAACAGAAAATCCGAACCGTTCAACGTGTTCTAAATATTAAAATCTACTTGGAGACCAAATTTTACATTTTTTGGAATTTTTTTACTATTTATTAAGCCACTTTGAAAATTCCAGATCATATGGTCCAGACTGTTTTTACTGTTCACCCGGATCAGCAATTTTCAAAGTGGCTTAATAAATAGTAAAAAAATTCCAAAAAATGTAAAATTTGGTCTCAAAGTAGATTTTAATATAGATTGAACATCTATATAAAAAAATTTGTTGTTTGAACACCGGAATGGCCGAAACGCTGCCGGCAGCACCTCGCCGAAATGCTGCCGGCAGCAACTTAGCCATACTCTATATATATATAGAGGAGGGATACACTTACAACAAATTTGAGTTACAACAAAGTTACAACATTCATTTTTTTCATTTTCAAAGTCCAAATCGTCGATCCAAACCGTTCAACATGATCTCCACAATAAAATGTGCTTGCAGATCAAATTTTACATTTTTTTGAATTTTTTTACTATTTATTAAGTAGTTTACAAAAAATAGCCATACTTAGACCATTGAATTTTGTACCCATTTTAATAAATAGTAAAAAAATTCAAAAAAATATAAAATTTGATCTGCAAGTACATTTTATTTAGATAATCATGTTGAACGGTTTGGATCGACGATTTGGACTTTGAAAATGAAAAAAATGAATGTTGTAACTTTGTTGTAACTCAAATTTGTTGTAAGTGTATCCCTCCTCATATATATATATATATATTTTAGATTAAGCTATGGAGTTTACAGCAACGTCTAATTTACCATTAATAATTGTTGTCGATTCTAATCATGAGACAATCTCATGGATATATACTAGAGAAGTATATTAACATATTAGAGTGAGGCTATATATGTTACATTGCAATGTGCGGATCAGTCTGTGCATTGAATATATATTTTCATTTTCAAAGTCTAAATAATCAATCCGAACAGTTCAACATTATTATCATATTAAAATATATTTGGAGATCCAATTTTATATTTTTAAAAATCACTTGATAAAAAAATTCTGACGAGTAGTAATTTTCTACCTGCCTAAAAAATAATAAAAAAAGTTCCAAAAAAAATGAAATTTGATCTTCAAGTATATTTTCATATGATAATAATGTTGAATGGTTAAGATTGATTATTTGAACTTTGAAAACAGAAATATGAATTCAATGCAAGAACCGATTAGCGCATTGCAATGTACCATAGCCTCACTCAACACATTAAATGGGTCCTACAAATTGAAGTTGGGTTGAAATGCAAAAATGTAGATGCTCAAAATTATTTAAGTAATAGTTAAAATTGCTGATGTAATAGTAAAGACCATTTGTAATTGTATAAATACAAAATGTTTTTCTAAACTCTAACTAAAATTAGGGCCTGTTTGGCCAAACACTGTGTGCGTGGAAAAACAAAAATTCACTTAGACTTCGTGAATTTCAGCCCATGCGCACAGTGTTTCGGCCATTCAAAAATTTTCATTACCGTTTCCATTCTCGTTCCCTTTAGACGGCCGAACAGGCCCTTATTGTAATTGCAGTAATAGTTCAAAATTATTTAAGGGTGATCAATTCTAAAATCTAACTAAAATTCTTGAAGCTCAAAAAAGGATTTGCATCTCTTACTAAATCATTATGTATCCATTTTTTTTGTTTCCTTATTTTTTTTTTTTACAATAGCTTGGGAATCTATTTTTTCAGTGTACTTCTAAAATTAACTGCACTTTTATTTGTGTGGAATTAACCCAATATAACAGAAATAATGTATTTGCATGTTTAGGCAATGTATAGAAAATATTTAAGTCATTGGACTGGCCTTGGTATATTATATTATTATAGAAGGCGGTGATGCTATATTTTTCCCATTATAGAAGGCTGTAAATAATAAAATCCTTTTAAAGCCGTTTTCCAGAAATAAAAAATTCGTTTGCATTCACAATTTATCTCTCTTCAACGCTGGAAAAACCCAGCATCCATCGAATGGTAGAAATTACATCAATATTCGTGCCCATCACAAAAATCTAAAGGTGTAAGACGCGTCGGAATTTTCTGGTGTTGTAGAGGATCCGAACCCTGCATTGACTGATTCGACCAGTTTCTCCACTTTTCCAACTAGCCGTTAGAGCCTGATCCCACTATCGTCCCCACGATCCACTGATTATAATATTGACCGAAATAGGACCGTGTCATTAAATGCGAACCAATACGCATTAATAGAGGAAAAACATACGAGTGTCCTTCGTTCACTTTGTGGGGTATATTTAATACAATAGACCACGTGTAGTTTCGAAATCCCAGATTTACTAATGACACGACTCAATGCATATATCATCCTAGATAAACACGGCGTACAATATACAAGGAAATAGTCGATATGTCGGTCACATCCCTTTGGGTAAACCAGGTTCAAATAAAATAAGTTCCTAAATTTAGCCCCGATCGAGCATATAAGTAAATAAACTATTTTACAGAGAATAAAAAGAAAGCATAGTGTTCTTCCTCTCTGCGGGTTTCTCTCTGATTTAAACCGATTTTCCTTCGCTCCAGCGCCAAATTTCTCTCTTTCGTCAAATCGGATTAATCGAAAATGCTGGTATTTACGGAGGGATTGGATGAGACAGCCATCCAGTGGGTAAAGGTATATACAAATAACTTATTTTTTTCTTCCTAATTATTGTTTTATATATTAGTTTAACTTCAATCTCAGTAGAAAATAACTTCAGTAGCTTCAATACGACCTTGTTTTTGTTGTAATATACGAGTAATTTGGTAGTTAAAGAGTAATATGACACAAATATTTTTTCTTGAAAAAATTCCTATTTGGTTTGATATTTTTTACCTTGTGAACTGTGAAATTTCTCATTATTCTTAATTAATCAAAGTAATGGTGATTTTTGTATTGAAACAAATGTTTTTTTTTCCCTATTTAAAGTTTAAATCTGGTAAAATTGAATGTAATTTATGTATTTCTCCCTTGTAAATTAAACCAGGGGCCAGAACCGGAAGTCGATACGCGGTCCCCATTAGCAACCCCAACGAGAACCGAAAGAAAATTACCCTTGGACCCGGTGTACTGCAGCACATCAACCACCTACTTCTCGCCTAAACTCAACTTGCACAGTAAGTACAGCTCCTACTTATTTGGTCCGGCTGGGGAAGAAGAGGAAGAGGAGGAGAGTGTGGGTTCCATCTCTAACACTAGTCCAGAAAGTACTGGAGAAAGTGAGGAAGAAATCGTCTCTAGTGAGAGCAATGAGTCCAGTCTCTGCTCGGTCAATGGACCAGTCAGCATACCAGTCAATGAACCAGTCTACATGCGGGTTGGGGGCTTGGTCCGCGGCAAGTCCAAGGAAAACTTGCGGCTTGATGTTACTGGAGTTCGGGTAAGTATAATCTTTATATATGAATTATAACATATTCTTATAGAAGAATATCTACTACAAGAATAGAATTTCTATATTTTGTGTAATACCAAACACAGACTTTCCAAAATAGATGAGCCAAAAAGAGAAAGTAGAGATGTGCTAGCTAGAGAAAGATATCCGAGAGAATATTCAAACTGATAGGCTTACCAGAATCTCAAAAATAGCACAAATCCTATTTCACATCTTGACACCTGATACATATTTAGTGGTTAATTCTGAGTTTCTGGCCTATAATGTTTGGTGCCATTCCATTCAAAACCGCTGATAGTGTGTAATCGGTACATTCCAGACCCACAATTAATTTAAATTATAATTTAGTCTATAGCAATGTAAGGGATGGTCCTATTAAATTTATTTAAAATTAATTACTCACGTGGTGTACTGTATTAGTCTTCCAGAAAACTTAGCGAAGATACCCTTTTAAGCTTGGTAATCGTTTATCAAATCCTTGAATAGGGGTTTTCTTGTACCTTGGTGGTAATTATATTATATTTATATTGTGTTTTTCCATAATTTTTACAAGCAGGACCGACCAATTGAAGATACCCTTTTAAGCTTGGTAATCGTTTATCAAATCCTTGAATAGGGGTTTTCTTGTACCTTGGTGGTAATTATATTATATTTATATTGTGTTTTTCCATAATTTTTACAAGCAGGACCGACCAATTGATGATTATGTGCAGTTCAACCCTCCAAGTGCACCTCCATTGCCTGGAAGTGGAGATGCGGTTTTCTCTCTTGCACGTGACGGTGTGTACATACATACAAGTATTTAATAATGTTTAGTAAAGTTTCAATTTCATGACAAAAGAATGTTTCATATAACCCCACAGGATCTGTAAGAAATACTTTTACTTAGAAAAGCTTACTTTTGTAAATACTAAAAATTTTAATGTCACAGCAGAGAAAAAGGAAGATGAGGAGCTTCTTCAAGAAATGGGAATAAATGAACACAAGAAAACTGCTTATGAGTTTCAACCAAGGTACTTCAATTTGAACTACAGAATCCACTAGACAATTTTAGGTAATAATTTTTGGTTTTTAATTCTGAATTGCAGTCCTGTGCCAGTAAAAGTTGGTACTGTACCAGTAGCTGGTACAGGTTCTTTCTTGTAAGTGTTTTAATTCCATAGCTGCTTCTGTAAGCCCATAGTTGTTTCTGTGATTTTAGGGTAAATAATTTTAACAGAGCAGTTTTGGACGCATGGCCTATATGGACTATAGAATCGAAACAATGTTGCATATGGTTCGTGCGCTGCATGAAGCTAAAATTGCTCTGTTAAAATCTTTACCCTAATTTTGAATTTAGCACCCAAACTGAATAAAATCTGTTATTTTGGGTCCTTTTAAGTAGAAATTATATATTTCGTAGGACTATACACCAAGAAATTAACCAGCAGAGCAACTTGGCTGCTAGTAACCTGGCTACAGAAGAACCTGCTTACAAAATAAGGTTTGTATTTGTTTTCTTTTCTTTCTTCTATTATATTTTTTTTAAGAACTTTCGGGTTCTCCAGTTTCGATATTTCATTGTAAAGATTGGTATCATATGTACCTCTGATGAAAACCAAATGATGAGAAATTATTGCTCTGTCCCTGAGTTTTTTCATTTATACTCAGCAACAACCCACTTCTTATACGAATGTCAATAGCTCTCTCTTTCGCTTGCATACATGTCCCTTGATATATCTTGAGAAGTTGAGATTTACATATCTCAAGAAACCATTGTTATTGAAAATATGAACATGTTGTATTGTAGTGTTTTGTCCTGATATTCCAAAATGTTACTTTATAAGGCTTAATTTCTATTTGCAGTGTCGAGAAAAATGACATCCCCAAAACTGAATTGGCTCAAGCACCTACTTACGCAGCAAGGTTTCCCCTATTATTAATTTTTAAATTGTTTTTTGTTCTTTAGTTTTTTTTTTTTCAAGTAATTCCTGTTGCACTTTCTGATCATTAATGCAACACCCAAAAAGCATAAACTTTCACATATAACCTGAATAAACAATAGACCTTGACACCTTGTCATGCATAAGCCCAAAAGGCATAGAAAAAGCATGTATACATCATGATTCACTGCTCTTTTAAATGCCTACTCTATTTGTCCTTTAATACAGCATTTCTGTTACCTGATATGAATAGAAAGGATAGTTTAAGTTATACATAAGCATATTTCTATTACTCTAATTTCCGTTGTTAAAAAACTTCTGTTATTACTGTACCTAACCTTAGTTGTTTATGTATAACTTCTTTATAGCGTTCACAATGCTTGGGAAAGCATGGTAGCATATGAAGCATGTAATCGGCTTTGCATGAATGCATGCAAAAGTGGTTGCACACAAGTTGCAGAATTTTTGCAAGATGAGTGTGTTGTTCTCAGAAATGCATTTGGGTACGTTCAGTTTAATTGTAGTATATTTTTAAATCTTTTAGTTATACACAACTTATCTTTGTTTGGTATTTGTAGTTTTTTTAGTATATTTAAATTTTGTGTAGGGTAACACTTAATTTATCTGTCTCGAACACTTTTGAAAATTTGACTGTGGTTCTGGTTTTGTTGAACAGTATACAGAAGTTTCTACTACAGCCCAAAGGGCAACATTCGTATGTTGCCCGGATCAGCTATGAGAAGGAAGCAACTAGCAATCCAAAAGGAAAAAAAGTTATTGAAAAAATCGAGGTTGAAGGTAGAAAACTTGGTCTTTACAAGTATTTTTTTACAAGGCAGTTTTTTTATTAATCAAGGTGAGGTTCCCAAATCTCAAGATTGACATGTCTGTCTTTGATTTTTACAGTGAAAAAGATTCGAAATAGCCCTCAGAAATCGACGCTACGTAATATCAGTTCCCTGCGGTCTTTTTACACGCAAGTTGGTTACATGCATGTGAGAAATATGACAAAATTAGTGAAGAACCAGATTGAAAATATAAGGAGAACATCTTTTTCAACTGCGGGCTCCTCAATCTCACAAGAAGGTTTGTTTCTCAATAACTTCTAAATATGTTCTTTTTTTTGCAAAACACACCTGTTATGTCATTTTGCCACTTTGAAACTAAAACATGAATAATTTCTGGTCTATGCTGTAAGAAGTCACATTTTTGTTTGTGTGGGCCCAATTCGTTATTGATGGCTAATTTAATAAATTTAATAAATATAAATTCAGTTATCGGTAAACATATGTTGAATGTGGTTATTGTACAGATATGGTTAATTCTGGACCTAGTAGACTCATACTACGACAAAAATAAACTTCAGTACAGCAAATATGAATTAAGTGAAAATTAAGTGGGTTATTGTACAGATGTTGAATGTGGTTATTGTTATCGGTAAACATATGTTGAATGTGGTTATTGTACAGATATGGTTAATTCTGGACCTAGTAGACTCATACTACGACAAAAATAAACTTCAGTACAGCAAATATGAATTAAGTGAAAATTAAGTGGGTTATTTAAGAATTTACTAATATTAGAAATGCTTGTCAGAACGCCATGAATGCTTCTTGGAGCTACAAAGTGATCCAAAGTCGGCCACAAAGTTATATCCCGGGTCAGGCGATACCCACTTTTTGTAAGTTTTACACAAAACTTATTTATTATTAGTAAGTCAGACTGGTGCAGTTGGTACAGACATGATTAGTTCCTGTTAAATTTAACGGAGAACCTTCCATTAGAGCCCACTCTGGAGTACATATCCTCTGAGATATCTCAAATTTTCAGTTTATCAAAAATTGTATTATTTGATTTTGGAGAACCTTCCATTAAGATTTGCACTGAAAAGATTTGAACCATCCGGATTTTCCACAGATCAACTCAAAATTTGCCCTCTTTGGCCCTTATTATGATCCAACCTGTATCAGCCTGGTATTTTGAGATTACTTCAAAATTGAAATTTATTCTTTTTCATTGCTAATTCCCTTGTTTGATTTTGTAGCTATCCAGATGGTGAGGGAGATATACTATATGTTGAAGTGCAAAGTTTTGATGGCTCTATATTGGGCCGTGCTACAATTCACGTGTCTTCTTTATCTGATATCACTGTAAGCATTGTTGTTTAATTTTGTAATAAAGTATTACCTGTGCTAATTTATCAATGCCATCGAGAGAAATACATTAAATTTGTGAATATAAAGGCACTCCGAAGGAGCACAAAGAATTAATAAATAGAAGTTTACACTGAAGCTATTGTATAAAGAGAAACGTACATGCACAAAGAATAAGTAAGATAAATTGGTTCATGAATCAAATATTTGACCAGTGATCTGATTTTCATACATGTGAAAAATTTGCAGGGACAAACTGTGAGATGGTTTCCTTTATCCCGGGATGACTATGATTGTGTGGGGAAGGTTCAAATTTCATTTAATGTATCTCTTTTGTCGGACAACACCGCCTATTCTAAGGTTTGTATACAAAGGATTGCATGCAAAATTTAATTTTTGCATGTGCCTGATAAATATCCAACTGAGCAGAATTAAGTAGCACAATTTTTCTTAATTTAAAACCTAATTTTGATTTTTGTGGCTCGATCCCAATTGTGCGTAGATTGACCTGGTTTATTATTCCAGGAAAACAAAAGAAAGCAAAATTGAACTAAAATATTTAGATCATAAGCCCTCAAATGTCGCAATTTGAATATGGTCTTGCACTTTCACATGCTGATATCATACATTTTGCACCAAGAAAAAGAAGTTATTGTTTATTCATTTTTATTTTTTATTTTGAAACAAAAAAAGATGGCTCAAGGTGGTCCAGCAGTGGAAACCCTAATTTATGATGTTGTCTTGGAAGCTGCCATGCGGGCCCAGAATTTCCATGCCAGAAATCTTCATATAAACGGCCCTTGGAATTGTCTTTTAACAGAGTTCTGTACCTTCTACTCAGTATCAGATTCATATAAGACACTGAGGTAACAAAAAGAAATGCACCTCATTTTCTGGTATACAAAAAACTTGTTATATGGATTATTTTTCTAATTTTGGTAAAATATTTTATGTAGGTACTTATCACATGTCATGCTAGTGGCAATCCCGACCAAGGATTGCTTAGAGTTAATTTATGAGCTTCTCCTACCAGTTCTAAATGCACGGGGTGAACAGAAACTAACCCAGCAAGAGGTCCTCTCTCTCTCTCTCTCTCTCAACACAAACTAAAGTTAGGGTTTAGAGAGACATAATAGATAGAAGGACAAAAATTAGAGGATGGGAAATAATTTTTTCTCTCTAGTCCCAAAACACTTTTGCATATCAGATTTTTCTGTTTTAGAATTGGAAAACTGTCTCTTAAAAGTATAAGAATATATATAAAACTCTTGGCTAGAAAATGCTGAATTGTACCCAAAAGTACTAAAAATTAGAATCTTCACAAAATGACCAATATTTTTTTTTACAATCTTAATTTAGAATTGACAATCCTTGAGTGCTGTATATTAACTGAGCAAAGAACAATAATGCAAGTAGAACAAATTTTCTGAATATTTTACTTAGAATTTTATCTTTCTTTGGGGTGCAGAAAGTAATACTTGCAGACTGTGAAGATCATATAAAGAAATTACTTCGAGAAACCTTTGAAAACTACAAGTCCCTTGATGAATTTTCTCTGACGGGGTTGACCGATTCCTTTGGTCCAATAGTTGACTTGGCCGCCCCTGCTCTTGGGCCCGCTGTCAGACTCTTCAGCCTCCTGCATGATGTACTCTCTCCTGCAGGGCAGGACTTACTCAGGAACTATTTGCAGGCAAGTCCTCGTTTTTGCAAAAATTATAATTTTCTGTTACACTTCATTTTCTATTGTTGTTTTCTTCTTATTTTTCCTTACTAATAGAAACTTCCTGCTGTGTATTGTCATGCTGAATACTAAACAACTACCAAAATGATGTAATTAACCCAACAAAGAGCTGAACTTATACCAAAACTAGAGAGTAAAACTTTGGAAAGCATAAAAATAATTTTCTATATATCAGATAATACCTACTAAGTACTCATAACCTCACTAACGAAATATTTCACATGCTACAATATATTTATTTGATTTCAGAATGCTGTTGAAAAGAGGTGCAAGAGGCACATGCTGGAAACCGAGGAGTTTGTTTCTATCAATTCTGACAGGCTTCTGACAGATACCCTGACAGCCAAAACAGCATATGCGAAAATGAAAAATTTGTGCCTTATCTTAGGCAAGGAAATAGAGGCTGATATCAAAATTTATAACCAGAATATTTTACCAAGGTACAATCTCAGTTATTCAATCCATTTTCTTTTTTTCTCTAATCAATGTTCTTAAGATTTTTTCCTGATACGATCTCAAACTATAACCTGACAACAGTTCAAGGAATATTGTAAACTGCATAAAATGTGAAAATTCTTTCCAATAACTTTATATTTTTCCAAAGGTTGTCTATATTAGCTTAAGAGTATATAACAATATTAGTAGTAGGAATGGTACCTGTAGGTAACCAAATATTTTTATGTTAATTGTACCAGTTTCAGTTCTAACTGAACTTGATGTACCAAAATTATAAACTTTGTCCTTGCTTTATAAGTACCTACTGTGAACTAACATATTTTTTTTTCTTTTTCCAGTAGCATAGATTTGCCGAAAGTAGCAGCAAATGTGTACAGCACAAAACTCTGCAACAGAATGAGAAATTTCCTGTCAGCATGCCCCCCATCTCGGCCATTCCCTTATGTGCAAGAACTTTTAATTTCAACCTTTGATTTCGAACGAGAGCTTGCCTCCTGGAATCTCAGGTCAGAGATAATTCAAATTAGTTTATTTTACTTGTACAACCCTGCAAAAGAAAAAAAAAATCTCAAGTTATATTATTTTGCAATATGCTTTCAGGTCTGTCAATGGATTGGTTGCGAGAGATCTATTTCATGGATATGTTGTAAACTGGATAGAAGACACCCGATTGCATCTATTAGACCTTTGCAAAACTGAGGTAAGTTAAGTTACATGTATTTGAACAAGATATATCTTTTGTTAAATATGATTATTCATTTGAGAGAATTTTGATAAACTTTTTGTGCAGATAATGTATACTGAGGCACCGGCTGTATCTCCTGTTTCGCCATCGGTTGAAAACATATATGAGCAGATCAGAGAAGGGATAAAGGAACTTGAAGTTGTTATTAAGAGATGGCCTCAGTACTTGGTTCCTCTTGAAATGGTTAGTTTAATCTACCATATTATCTATACACACTTTAGTATATGTACAAAACCCATATAGTTAAAAAGATTGTTTTTCTCTGACACCTTCGGATTTTTGTAAAAAAACAGGTAGTGGCTGATGTTGAAAGGAGCATTATTTCAGCACTAGAAAAGCAATACAGAGAGATCCTGGCACCAATTAGAGAAGGCATCCAGAAAACCCTTGAAGATAATGTTAAAAAAATTGGAAATACACTAGGTAAAGTTTTTGGTCCTAACCAAGAAAAGGAGGAATCTTCGATCTATGTCATACCAGCTCAAGTAAGTCTCCATTGCTTCTTTGTTCAACTTCCTTCAGAATCTAGGCAATGTCACCATTTTGACTGGTAGATGTCTCACTAGATCGAAATTACCAGGATCTTGTTTTGGTTAGGAGAGGAACTAGAAAATTTAAATAGGAGGGGCTGAAACGTAAAATGTATAATATGTGAAAATACATAACATGTGGTCACTGGGATTTGATGCACAACCACTGGGCTACAAGCACATACTTGGCATTACATGAGGGGGGGTTGAATTCCCTTAAATTGGTCTAAAATGGATTGCTACATCTAAAATGCATGATAAAAATTAAATTTCAATATACATGATAAAAATGGATCCCTACTAAAATGCCATAGAAAATCCTCAAATTCCCTTTTGTAAGAATTGGTCTGATTTTGTAATGTATCTATCTCCAGCTGGGCACATTCATGAACACATTGAAGAGAATGATGGATGTGTTGCACTGTTGGGTCGAAGAGATGATGCGGCCATGGGTCCCACTTCTGACAGTTTCTGACGAGATCTCTCCTTTTGGAGAGCACATGAACTCCATCAGTGTTGTGTTGAAGCAGAAGTATAAGAAGTATCTTCAGGCTGTGGTCAAGAAACTGCTCAGCAATGTAAGTATTCAATTTTACAAGTAGTTTAAGTTATCAATTTTATACAAACCTGTATTGAACACTACCTATATATCTTAATGTTGTGACCTTTTTTTATTGTCAGACCCAAAATAACAGAAGCACGAAGCTTAGAAGGATTCTCGAGGAGACAACAGAGTCACAGAGTGAAATTGAGATTGGAGAGAGAATGAGAACTCTCTCTCTTCATGTATCCCAATCTATTCAGAATATTCACGATGTATTTCCACGCGCTATCTTCATTGAAATATTGCGCGAATTTTGGGATAAGCTTGGTCAGGTTAGTACAATAAGATTCACTTTAAAATTGGTATGTTGTGTATTTTAGGATCTCATTTATAAAACACAAATTATATAGGGAAAAAGTTGACCATGCACTCTCTTTTTTTCAGATTGTTGTCAAATTTTTGGAGAGCAAAAAAGAGAAGGGCACTTCATACAGGGGATCTGGTGTTGCACTTAAGGTAATATCAATCTTTCAATTTATTGTTTTACAATCTATACTATTATAATTATACAAAAGTTTTGAGAACTAGTTTGTTTTTGTGCAGATTATTGAGGGTTGGTTTAAATGCGAGATGCAAAAATATCTTGGAAATGCTCTTCAAGAGGCCGATCTACAACTACCTCGATCTGTATCTGAGGCCAAATCCATCCTAAGCTAGATTACATTTCCTTTCTATACTATTATATTTTTTTTTATACCAATTTTAATTTGAAGGGGAGGGGGGAATTCTTTTGTTGTATATTGTTCTTTATGTCAATAGTATAGTTTTGAGGTTTCAAATGCAACAATTTTATACACTTGTATTCCTTATACATGAATTTTGAATATAACTTTAGTTTTATATTAGTGTCTATTTATTTATTCTTGAGATATACTTCAAAATTGAAGGGTATTTATCTCATTTCTATTAGTGCTTTAGTACAGCTTTAACTTGGTGGAACAGTTGATGCATATTTTTCCAAGTTTATATAACTAACATAATTAATAAGTTTAATTAATCAATGAACACATATAGTAACTTACTCGGTGAAACTTAAATGTAATAACACTTTATAATTTATATACATAGAATTGGCACTTAAACTAAATATGTCAATACTTTATTTATCCCACGTGGGTACTCTAAATAGCATTTCAATAATTTGTTTGCTATAATAATGGGACACGTGGTGCCAAGTCGGAGAAATTTTTTGAGGGCCCCAGTAACCAACCATCAATCAGCATAAGCATCCCAATAATATTTTTTTTTTCAGAAATACAAAAATTATTTTGGAACCTATTTACAATACAGGGAAGGGTAGGGGTGCAAACGAGTTGGATATTATGTGTCAGTATCAGTACCTGAAAATTAAATACAATATACGGATATTTGATATCTGAATATCAGTACGGATATGGTTTTAAATATTAATTGTCAGTATCCGAATAGTTGATATATATCATATAGTTTAATATGCATTATGAAATTTTTTATGTAATTCACCATTATTAAAAACAGATATCCGTATCGTATTCATTTAATCGTATACAGATATGGTTTTACTACTATCTCGTTTGCAACACTAGGGAGGGGGGGGGGGGGGGGGGGGGGTTGTTTTGAGATTCGTGTCAGATTAAAATGAACGACTCAAATCTCATTTTATACGATTAAGTATTGCACTGGATTTGATCTTCAAACTTGGCTAAGGTGGGTTTGCATAAAGCATAAAGCAGTTACAAGATTAGTCAATAGTTAGCATTATCTAAAATATCCAATTAGTTTAGCTGTCACAATTAGAATAGGTCCCCTTAATTTGGTATGTTTGTTGGTTGCGTATTAATTTAATCAATAATGTTATGTTATGATATCTTTTCTTCCTTCCCTGCTCTTCAAGGGGCCTCCAGATGTTGACTTGTTAGCTAATTGCTCTAAACTTCAAAATATCTCGAAAATATCCATGTTATACATTTATAGCTCCAGATGTCGGAAACATGATTGATTGCTTTTTTTTTTTTTTTTTAAATAAATGGATGGAGCCGTATTTATGATTCGGTCTCACTTATTTTCACATTTTACCACGCTAATGTTTATACAGTGTGAAAAATCAATGAAACTGAATAAATAATTATTTATTCGGTTCCATTGGCATATTTCTAATGAGAACCCTGATGGAAGAGAGAAAAGAAAGGAGATGAGAGGGTTTGTGAACTTCACAGTATCTACTGAAATTAATAGTTCGATCTCACTTATTAGATTTTCTAGTGACTAAGACACGCTGTAACTTACAAAAAAGTACTAGATCCGAACCATTGATTCAGTTCCATCTGTGGAACTGAAAAAACAATCCACCTTGTTTCCTATAAATTAATTTTTTAATTCCTAAAAGAAAAAAGAGAATGAAAATCATATAAGCAGAAATTATATTTATACGTATTAAGTCTATCTTTCCAATTTAATTTACTCTTTGTTATAGTAGTTTTGTTAATCATTCAATAAAGCATGCTAATTATAATATATAGGAAAAAAAAACTAATATATAATTTACAGTGTATATGTCTGTAAATCATATCCTATTGTACCAAATTGGATTTGAAAGATTTTCATAAGCAATTAAATGAAGAATTGTTTTATTTTTTTTCCCCTTATTTAACCAAATTGTTTAATCGTATTAATCTCATCTCTCTCTAGATCATAGGAATGGTAGTGCAGTTTGGATCCAAAGTCCGATAGACATTAGAGCCATCCTATCTGCTTTAAAATTTGTGCACACAAATTTTAATGTAGGAGCCAGGACACACACAAATCTTAAAGCCAGCCGACGGCTCTCATGCCTATCGAACTCAAATTTGAGTTCACTAGACATGAGACCTAAACTTTTTATGAGTCTATTTAACATCATTAGAATAATAAAAAAACTTTAAAATAATGATTGAATATATAGCTGGCTAACATATTTGAAATTTATATTAATAGTACTGAATAAGTATCTATTTATTTATTTTTCACTTTTCTCCTCTTCCTTTTCCTTTTGCCAATTAGGCAATATAATTACCCGCTACATGTGTAAGTCCCATTTCATCAAAAAGAAGAAAAAAGAGAAATAAAATCAAATAAGGACTAATAGTTTCTTCAAAAGAATCCAAGCAATTCCGGGCAAAAAAAGGACCAAAAAAAAAACAAACAAATTAAATTATAGGAACTTTGCATAATCAAGATTTTCAGTAATTATATATTTTTGTTTTTCTTGGTTCTTAATTTTGTATACAATTTCATATTCTTCGCTCATTACCACAGTAACTATAACTATAAGTCTATAACCACAAACAGAGAATTAAAGATCCATATATATAAGATCGAGGTTGCATGGTTTCTCTCATCAGAAATTAAGTTCAAACAGAGAATTTGGTCCGATGGCCTTCGGACCGCCTCCGGAATCTTTGTATAGTTAAGAAAGGTAAGTATTGCACACACCCGACCCGTAAGAGCATGCACCACACCCGCAACCCTTTCCGCCAATGAACACCGGCCCACTTGCTCCCTTTGACCGTCTCTTTGAGTTCAGGGGAGCCCATGACTCCTCGCTTGACCCGAAAATTGCCATCGATACGAAGCAGAGCCCCATCATCACTAGACAGAATATTACATCACCACCATCATAAAACAAGAAATCCATATATATATAGTCCGGCCCTCTCCTCTCTCTCTAAATTAAAACACACACAAATTCAATAACTTGTGGATCTTTTTCTTCTTTATAGACAGAGAGAGAGAGAGAGAGAGGAACCTTGAAAGTGACATATTCTAAATGTCCCTGCCGTTGCTAAGATGGAACTTAAAAAAATGTTTGACAAGTTACCGGGTCAGACCCGCTAATCCACTAAGGGTTTTCTCTACTAAAGAATGTATGCAGTTGAGTCATTAATTTTGGATGATTTATTTGATGAATATGTAAATGGATACATACATAGCATGTGAGATGGAATGATCCGACCCGTTAGCAAAGATGTTGTTGTGATGTCATGTCATACTCTTTAGAAAATACAAATACAAATACAAATACACCACCCACTTTCAAGGGCAATGAATGATCTTATCTAACGTGCCACTAATTGCAATTGGGGGAGGTCAGAGGTGGTTGAATTTCTCTCCATCTCTCAAATTTCAATTTTCGAAACCTGGATATCTTTTGAGTATCGTCCTTGCTTCTTTTTAAAATCAAATCACCTAAGGTACTTCACCGTTTGAGTTTGAATTCAGTCCATTCGTTATATACTAGCACAAATCTTAAAGATAGCTTGTGCATTACAAAGCGGCTATCATCTTGATCAAATTTTAAAGGGATCTCTACATCTTCAATAGACACCGGATTGAATTTGATCCGACTGGAAGTAAATCTGAACCGTAAAATTATAGGCTCCACTTTACAATACCTGAAAGATACTTCTTCCCCCTTAGTTTCCCCTTTAGTAATTTCCTTTGACTCCCCCGTAGTTCCGAAATTTTCATTAATATCCAAAAAAAAAAATATGAAATTTCCAAATCTATTTGCAAAAAAATCGGAATCTGCCCAATCCACAAAATTATTTTGCGGATTTAGGGCCTGGATCTGCAAAATAATTTTGCAGATTGGGCAGAATCCGAATTTTTTACTAGATTTTGAAATTTCATATTTTTTTTTTATATTAATGAAAATTTCGGCCCATAGTTTATGGTGTCCAGCTAGGGGTGTTCAAATGAATCGGTTTATTTTGTGTGGTTTATAATGGATCGGTTTATCAAAAACCGGCTTGTGTGGTTATCAAAAATGTTATCCAAATCAGTTTAAACCGAACCAACCGGTTTTAAAATGTTTGTATTCAGTTCAACCAAACAAACCGAAGTTTAAATCGGTTTAATTAATCGGTTCGGTTTTAAATCGGTTTGGAATTTTAATTCGGTCGGTTCAATTAGGTTTTCAAAATTCGGTTCAAACCGCGGTTCGGCAAAAAAAGTTCGGTCCAATTTTTTTTCTTTTACATTATTTCAAAGTTTTTCTTTTGTTTGTTTTCTTTGCAAACAACAATTACCGAATATTTCTATGATTCTTACTCTTCTTACAATCAATTTACGAGTTAGCTCTTTGATTTTGTTATATTACAATTTTTTTTAACAAACTTCAAAAATCAATGCTTCATTTTTTTTTATCACAAGTCATAACATAAACAGATAAAGCAAATATAAAACTCAAGTACTACTACTGTCGTTAAATAGATGATAACCAACTCTACAAAATAGATGACAACAAAATTTGCAAATAAATGTTTCCAGAAATTTAAATTGGTAAATGAGAAATTAAGTGAACATTTCAAATAGCAGTTAAACGACTATATATTCCCATTACACGCTAAAATTGTTGTACTATATAGAACCGTCTTTCAGATTCTATCTATAGATATGGAGCACAACATGAAATAATTTCCTATTTCCATCTAATTGCAAAGAGGAAATAATTAATGCTAAATCCATTTGATTAATTTAACTATCTTCTGAAAGAATACAAAATTAAAACAACCAAATTCAAATCAGATGCTGAATCCTAATAAACAAGTAGATCAACCAAATAAGAAGGCGGCAGCTTGCTCCTCGTTGCCTTTAAATAACTCCAAAGCATACTTCACCGATTCCCGGTCAAACCCTAGTTCCATGAGCCTCTTTATCTTGGTTTCGAGATCTGAAGACTGTTTAAATAAAAGAAAATTTTGAAATATTAACAAGACAAGTTTGATTTTATCTTTCTGGCAAGAGATAAAAATTTGAAAAGGTATCACTTACCACAACTGGGGCTGCAGATGGAGCTCCTAAAACAAATTAACAGAAAAATAATAGATATATTAATACACACTGTTCATGTTTAGAAGTGGCAATTAAAATTGAAAAGGAAGAAATTCATTGGACTAGCAGCAGTACTAAAACCCTAAGTAAACACAAACCTGATGTGCGGGCCGGGGAAGGTAAACTTGGGGTCTGGTTTCTTGCCCCTGAAGATTCCTATAGTATGAAGCAAAATGAATTAAAAAAATGTAGGTATAGATTTTGTTATTTTTATTTATTTTTATGGGACAAAGCAATTGGTTCAAAAATCTTTTTATTGAAAATTAATAAATAAAAAAAAAATATATTAGGAAAGTTCTCACTGGAACTGATCCTGCTGCTTGTAAGTTGGCTAGTCTCTCTTCCCGTGCATGTGTCGGGATATCTTTTTCTATGAACATAAACACATGTGTATATGTGAATAATATACTAAACAAAAGCAACCATATGAAAGCAAATCAACTAAATTTGAATTCAGCAAATAAATAGTAACCTTGTAAAAAGGGAACCGCAACCTCTCCACCTCCAACTCTCAGCACATTTTCCTTCAAATCAATTATACACTGCACCAAGTTCAAAATGAACAAATTATTTTTCCTAAAAGAGAGACTATATATAAATCAATTTTAAAACCTAACATATATAATAATAATACTGATTTACCTGATGCTTGCGCAACATATCCAGGCCAAAAAGGAACTCCATATTATCAGCATCCAGTACAGTGAAAGAACATGGATAGAATTGTTGCCCAATCTAAGAAAAATAAATTAACACTATTAGAAGAGTGAGACCATGGCACTATGCATAGCGCGGATTGTTCCGTACTATGGATCAATATCTCCATTTTCAAAGTCCAAACAGTCAATCTCAACCGTTCAACATGATCTACATATGAAAATGTACATGTAGATCAAATTTTACATTTTTAGAATTTTTGAACTATTTTTTTTTAAAAGGTAGAAAATCACTTGATCTGAAGATTCTAGACCATTCAAAAGTAGTGACCTATTTATAAAAAATAGTAAAAAAATTCTAAAAAATGTAAAATTTAGTATGCAAGTAAATTTTCATAAGGAAATCATATTGAATGCTTCAGATTGACTATTTGATTTTAAGAACAAAAATATTGTTCCATAGTACGAACTACGAACCAATCCACGCTATGTATAGTACCATAGCCTCTTTCCTATTAGAAAATAAAACTTAATTGGTATGGAACATCCTTAAAAATGAACAAGTCGAAACAGTTACCTTAAGTGGGGCCACATGTATACGGCCTAAGATCTCTGATTGGCCAACACCAACAGCAACACCTCTATAACGCTGATCTAAGAGTCTCAACAACCTAAATATGGGTAGTAAGAAAAATGAAAAAGAAAATTAACCAACTTAAGTGAGTATCCACTTTAAAAATATTAGCTTATGAGTGAGGTTATGGTAATATTCATATTACAGGTCGACCTGTGCTATGGATCCATATCTCTATTTTCAAAGTTTAAACAATCGATCCGAACCATTAAACATGATCTCCATATGAAAATGTGCATGGAGACCAAATTTTATAACTTTTTATAATTTTTTTACTATTTTTTTAGATAGGTAGAGAATCACTACTTTCGGATGGTCCAGAATTTTTACATCATGTGATTTTCTACCTAGTTTTAAAAATAGTAAAAAAATTCTAAAAAATGTAAAATTTGGTCTGCAAGTACATTTGCATATGCATATACCATAGCCTCACTCTTAGCTTATTTTCTATTTAACATTATCAACTGCTGTTTTGTAAACTAAAATAGCATCACACTTTTCAATGTAAAGAAATCACAAAAAGTGTACTTAAGATATCTTACCCACAACGTTCCGCACAACTTTTTGATATTATTGTAGACTGGGCTCCACTGTCAACAAAGGCCTATATATTTCAATGCAGAATAATATAAAGTCAACAAGTATTGCAAGAAATAATTAATGTTATCAATTGATCAAAACATTATTGTTTAGTACCTTGAGAGGTACACCATTGACTTCCATATCCACATATAACATAACCTATACATTTAAAACATTATAAATATAATAAAATATCATACTGTACCTGTACAATATTAAAGTAATTCATTCAACAGTTTATGAATCACTCACCACTCGAGCAAATGCCTCAGGATTGTGCTCCAAAGCTGCCTCCCAATTTTCATCAATACCTTTCTGTGTTAACAATATTTAGACAAATTACTTTATATAAACTAAGTCAGTGAAAATATAATTTGACCATAAAAACCTGACGGATAGCCGCTTCAATCTTCCTCTGAGCTTCAATATCAAAGGGATCCGCAGTCAACAAAGCCTAAAAATTTCACGAATTTTTTTGTACAATTAAAACTCATCCTCAGTTATCACGAAAAAATCATGATAAATGTTTTAGAAAGCTAACCTGTAAACTTGTACAACATCTCTGCCCAAACCAACAACCACCATTGGATTAACTTATTAATTACGAATTTTAAAAATAGGAAATCAACCGGACAACATTTGCATGATTTATTTAGAAAGATATTAATGCCTGATTTAATCCAATGTTGGATGCAGGCTCTTGGTACATGTAACTTTGAAATGCCTGATTTCAAATGTGCTGTTAATTTTGAAATGCTTCCATAATTTTTAGGCCGAAACTTAGCTACTATAACTTAGCATTCAGCAAAAATAACTTTAACTGCTTTACAAGCATGTGTTTTTGAGTTTTATCTTTTTTCTTACGAGTTCTTCATCCTGCTTGCGCTTCATTTCGAGTCTCTGCTTGTGGCGTAACCGTAGAATGTCCTGAAGGGCATTTATGTCATTTCCCAATATAGCCTGAGCTAGTTGCGGATCATTCTGCAAGTGTATCAATGTTTGAAATTCATATTCAGCAGGGAAAACTTCATAAAAAATCATAGCAGGTAGCATGAATTCATATTAGGTAAGGTACCTGACAGGATCAGGATAGATCCAGACCATTTAATTTAAGTTTGCACAAATCTTAAAGTGTCCCCCCATATTCCAAATAGGCAAGAGGAACTAATATATAATAGCCCATGTATTAAGTTTCCAAATCTGAAAGAACCCTTTTCTATTTTTTTTTTATCTCTTATTTAATGCTTGAGATTATTGATTTCTAATTATATGTTTGAATCGGGTGTTAGCAGAAGTCTTTGGTACCATTAATATCTAGAATTCGTATCACCTAAGGTAACAGAATATTCCTATTTGGATCTGGACCGTCCAATCAGAACCCGCACGACTATTAAAGCGTCCCCGGCGTTCCACCTCGGGCCGGATTGGCCCGGATTCCAATCGGACAGCCGTGATCCAAACAGAAATATTCTGTTACCTCAGAGGATATGGATTCTGATATTTAGGGATCACATTTTATAAATTATAATTCACTAAAGGCACTCATGTCAAAAATTGCTTACACCAGACCAAACAAATTCTCACCACAACATAGGCATACGAATCTTATATGTAAAATAATTGTAAAACACAAACAGAATATTTAAAACTATATAAAATAAAAATAAAAAAACAAAAAAAATTCATGCCTGAAGAAGCTGAGCCATGATTTGGGAATCACGGCGGATGTGTTGCTGGAATGCTTGAGGGTTTACAGCTGAGCCATCTGGGGCAATTCTTAACTGATCCTCAGATAACCTGAAAATTTCAATTGTGAAAAAGGAAAATGCATTTCACTAAAGTTAAAAACTTATTACTGATAAGATATATTCTATTACTGGAGAATACTAATCCATAGTTAGCTACAAAAGTTACCATACTGTACTTTGGTATTATATTGGTAATGCTATAATTTGTCTTTTCAAATCCTTTCTTTGATTCAAAATTCATTATTAATTATTAATGCAACTACTTCTCTAGATATTGCTTTTTTATGACTAGATTTGGCTTTAATCAATGGCCGAGTACAAATCTAATTTCATACCAGTAAAAATCTAGTTCTTAATTTCACTCAACTTGGTCTTATCAGAAAGTTTCATACCAGTACAAGTCTAGTTTCATACCAGTATAAATGAACATCTAAAGATAGTTTACCTCCCAGAAGCAACAAGCATAGTAATTAAATCTCCGTCTTTACACCAACCGAGCTCAAGAGATCAGAGTTTCTGATCTCATTTCCATTGAAGTGCAACTGTTGCTGTTGTATGGCTACTTTCGTCTGACAAAAACAGAATAGATATAAAATGCTGAGCAGTTTTTATTTTTATGTAAAAAAGCGAACAAAAACTTGTTGTACCTCTACTTCCAGGAGAGCTTTCACATTCTCTACCTACGGATCAAACATTAACATATAAATTTAGCAAAATTGACCCCATAAAATTCGCAAAAAACAAAAATAGGGTTTATAGAGAGAGGGAGATTGGTACGGATTCGTCGGAATCGACGTCGAGCGTGATGAATTGTTCGTCGGAGGTCATCACCGTGATCTTCATCTCTTCTCTCCAATTGACTCGCGATCAAACGCAGAGAAGGAAGGATTTGTTGGGATTGGGTAAATTTTCGGTCGAGTAATATTTTGCTTGTGAAGTGGGGTAAGGTAAAGAAGGAGAGCAATCGTCGTCTAAAAGCTGGTAACTTTTTTCTACGGTGGGTTAATTCAGTTCAAGTGTTGTTTATTTATCAAAGCGACCAATTTGGGTAATTCATATCACCTAAGGTAACAGAATATTTATGTTTAGATCAAGACCGTCCAATCAGAACCTGCACGAATATTAAAGGAACCCTTGCATTCTACCTCGGTTCGGATTGATCCGAATTCTGATCGGACGGTTCGGATCAAAACAGAAATATTCTGTTACCTCGGAGGATGTGGACTCCCAATTTGGGATGCCTATTTTTACTTTCTTTTTTTCGTTTGGATCCGTCTGATTTGGGAATTCATATCACCTGAGTTAACTCAAATTTTGAGGTTAGATCTGGACCGTCCGATCTGTTGTTTTAGCATGAATATTAAACGGGTCAGATTAGCCCGGTTGAGAATGTACTGTACATGACATATGGAATCTCAACTTCCAGCCTCGATAGCAAGGATCAGTTAGTTGGGCCTATAATTTGGGTTGCCGATCGAGACAGGCCTTAGACTCGGTATCAAATTCAATCCTATCGAGCAATGGAAAGAGCTCATCTTTGTTTGCTCAGCCTTGATCGAAACTAGTTGCTTCAGCCTTTGGATATATATGCCGTTGCCCAATTAAATGTGAATGTGGCGACAACGAGGTCGGAAGGAGGCTTAGAATGCTTGAAGTCGAAGATGCCTTCTGGACCAGAAAATAAGGGCATTTTGAATTTTTTTTGTAGTAAAAGGGGTAGAGGTTAGAAGGATCGGAAAATAATGATCGATCCAAAACCAGGATCCGAGAAGATGACAAGACTCCCGACAAACATGACGTTTCAGACCAGGTGTGCATGAATGGCATGAAGGATGATCCATCACACACCGTGTGATTCATCGATGTCCCAATAACTATACCCTGCTCGGGAAAGACCGTCACCTGCACGCCAAAAACTGGTTTTGACTCCTTGTCATCCCCGAATTAGGTAATAGTGGGGCTAAGCAATCTAGCTGTGATATATCACGTTCATAGTCGTTGGCAAGATCTTCGAACCGGCCGTCAACGCACTCTGCCACGGTGAAAGACACGCCAATCACCTTCTTTATAGTAATGCTCAAGCTCGTTATCGGTGCCGGGCTTTCTATGGTAACCACCCGCCAGGGGGTAGTAGGTTGCGAGTGTGAGTGAGAGAGAACGCTTGAGGGAGGGGAGATGAGAGGATAGGAAATGCACGGTGGGGTGTCGGTATGAATAGAAGAAAAGCCGTTCAACGGGAGTAAAAGTTGTCATGATGAGATCAAAGAAGGTGAACGGGAGAGATGCGCAGTCAGGTGTGATGCTCGGCGGCGGAGCCACCTGGGATGTTTCGATGATTTTTAGAGGAAGAGGATTGGATGCCATTTTTGTTTAACTTTCTAATTCAAAGGACGTCTTAACAGTTTGATGACTGATGGAGAGATTGTGCATGCTTGAAACTTTGGATCTGAGTGATGAATTTGTGATCGATGCAGCAATTAATGGTCTTTTTATTTATTGAGAAAATATATCTTTTCTATTTTATTGGCCGTAAGCAAAATGAGATGAAAATATCTCGGTGCGGAGATGGATGTGATTATAATATATGGTCTCTAATGCGCTCACCTTGTTTGACAGTTTTGTTGTACCTCGTGCGTGGCCGATTTTTTATTAATCGGAAAAACAAAACAAAAATAAGGACAGAATTTGTGAAATCTTGGAATATAGAAAAATTATTATGGTTTATAATGTTCAGCGGACTTTATGCATGGTTCATAACGTTTTGGTAATTTAAAAATCTTAATTCAAACCAGCTCGTTAATTAAATAAACAAAAAAAAAATCCAGACTGTTATGATCTATAACGTCTAGATCGTAGGAAAAAAAAAATAAACGGGCCGTTGTGGACCATAATATTCAGATCACATGAAAAAAAAGCCCAAAACATTATGGTCCATAGCATCCGAAGCTTCTATCCCTCCCCACGCCCCGTCCCTTCCTTTTTTTTCTGTCTCGCTTTTTCTCTCTGTCTCGTGCTGCTCTCTAACCCACCGACAACGACAAGGTTTTACCCCATCACGCACGCGAAAAAAAACCCCAGCCACACAGGATGTTGTGGTTTACAGTGTCCAGCTCCGTCATTCCGGCGCCCGGTCCCGCCCTCTCCCATCCGTTAAAATAATAGAGGAAAATAAAAAAGATTATTTTAATTTTTTTAAGCATAGAAGGATTAGTGAAAAATTTCAGATTCAAACTTTAGATTGGTAATTTTTTTAATCATATAGAAGTTTTTTTTTGTTTTTTCAGTTGTTTTACATTCTCTGTAGCCACTTTTTTCCTATTCCAATTTTTTTTTTTTTTTCACAGGATGGAGGCCACAAAGTATTCAAGTTTTTACCGATCATTCTGAATCAGTAGTGGAACTTTTTCTGTGAATCAATGGGTTGAATGTTATATATATACATGAATATTCGGATTGAGGGATGTTACATGATCTATCACGGGTTAAGTGTGTCTTGATAATATATATATACATGACTTCAAAACAATGCGATTGTTATCATTCAGTTCACAAGAAAAAAAAATGGAGTGGTTTGGCATAAATTATCCTCTTTATTTAAAAGAAAAATATGATTTCATAAGAGTACCGTGGGATGATTATATTGATTTTATAATCTTTTACTAAATATTAAAATAAGAGATCAGATAAAATTAACAATAATTTAGCAATATGAAATGGTGGAGTATTTGGTAAGTATATCTTACTAGTACTATGATAATTTGATATTCACCTATATTATTCTTAATTAAAAAATATAGCATGTAAATTAGTGTATTGATTAAACCCGGGCGGGTCGACCCGGACCGACCAAACCCGGGACCCGGACCCGAACCGACCCGGACCCGACCTTGAATCCGACCCGAACCGTCCTAAAGGGTTGGGTCGGGTTTGAAACGGGTCGGATGCGGTTTTCTGGGCGAAATCCGACCATACCCCCACCGTTTCAACCCGCCTACCCGAACCCGACCCGGACCGGCCTAAATCCGACCCGCCCCGTCCGAACCCGATCCTAAACCCGGCCTACCCCGGGTGAACCCGGCCTAACCCGGGTGAACCCGACCCTAACCCGGGTTAACCCTCCCTAACCCGACCTAAACCCGACCTAACCCGACCTAACCCCCCCCCAGACCCGGCGGGATCCGTCCCAACCCGGCCAACCCGACCCCCACCGAATTTTTTCAAATTTTTTTTGAATGAATCGGTAACAGAAAAAAAGTCAGAGAGGATACTTGTCCAGATTTGTATGTATGGATATATCTGGCCAATCCTTTGAATTCAAAAAGTCAGAAAAAAAGTCCAAACCCCCTCCGTCTCTGACTCTCTGCCTCTCTGGAAACTGAAAAAAAAAACAGAAACCGAAAAAAAAAAAAAAAAAAAAACCGGACCGGACCTACCCGGACCGGACCGACCCCAGACCCGACCTAATCCGCCCGACCTAACCCGCCGGGTTTAAACCGGTTAGGATCGGCCGAGTCAGACCCCAACCCGACCCCCCCTACCCGACTCAACCCGTTGACCCGGGCTAACCCGTGCCCGAGTCAACCCGGGGACCGGGCGGGTTTGGACCGGACCGACCCGAACCGGCCCCTTTTCAATACACTAATGTAAATAGTTAGGCAACAATAGCAAAAGTGAGTATAAAGTATAAACATTAGTTGAAGTTGAAATTATTTGTATTAAAAACAAATACACCCATTTTTATTATATTTCATAAAATCTACTAATTAAAAATATTATTTTATTTACTAATTTTATTTTTCTGATTACAAATGTTCCTATTTATAATTTATTTGAATATTTCATTTGAATATTTATAATTAAAAATAACACATGTTTTCTTTCTGAATAATTCATTTGATATTTTTATTATTTGCAGATTTTTGTATATAACTTATTTGAAATTGACATTTAATTTATATCAGAAGTCGAAACAAAAAAATTTGATTAAATTCCTGTTGAGTATTTAGGTATGGTGTTTTTATACTCTTTTAACTTTTAAAATTTATAAACCTTCGTACCCAATGAATAGGTTAGTTGCAAGCGCACAACCTATCGATTGTAGTATTTAGGTGTCGATCCGCAGGGAGATAGGGAAATACTAATTTCTAATAAAGAAAATTACTTCTAAGACAAAACAATAAAAGTAAAAAAGGGGGGTTTTGTGTAATTTCGTTTTTTTTGAGGAAAATTAAAGTAAATTAAAAGTTCGTAACAAAAAGCAATAAAATCGGGTGAAAATCAAGTTTGAGAAGTCTAGGGGTATTCGGTCCACAATCCCTTGCTAATTCTATCTACTCGGTTTGTTTAAATTCATGTTTGATTATGACGAGGTTTCTAACCTAAGTTAGCCTTTGGAACAAATATTAATACGAATACTTTGGGTGGACGGATTAATGTGCCTCGAATTCTAGGGCTGTCACTAACCTAGAGGGATATTTAATCACGTGCTTCAAAGTATATATCGATATTTGTTCTAAGGTGTCCTAATTAGGTTTTGACTTCACCGCTAAGTCCTTCACCAAATTCTAACCTTAATTTCTATTTTTTCAGATTTGAATACAAAAGTACGGTCGCTTATAATTCAAATCCTAAGGTATTTGCAATCACAATTTATACTATCCTATATGATCCTAATCTACTTTTAATCAAGAAGACTTAAGCGGGACGCTACAAGTCAAGCACAACAAGTTGCACTATCCTATATGATCCTAATCTACTTTGGGTCTAAAAGATCAAAGCGGGACGACTACAATTCAAGTACAAATCATGGAACATCACAAATGATAAATCACAGAAATTAACATCAAATCAAACAATCATAATAAAAACTAAAATCCGAGTAAAATAGAATTAAACAAGTTCATGCTACATGACCTAAACCCCTAGAAAGAGAACTACTCTCTCTTGGAGAGATCCATAACAAAGATTGGCAAAAACAATAAGAAATAAGATAAAGAAATGATTACACCCTTTCTTAGATCTAAAACCTCGATCTTGCCGACTCTTTGTTTGAATCTTCTTCTTCTTCTTCCTTGAAAAGCTTGCGAGAAGATCTACAATTTGCTCCATTTTCTGTAACTTAAAGAGACTTCGGCAGTAACTTGATTCTTGGATATATTTCATTCTATTCTCTACTAAAATACAAGATATTTGGTGCTATTATGTGATAAAAACTAGATCGAATGTGTATATAATTTAGACCTATCAATTCCCTATTTTGAGAACAATATATAATACTAGTTTAAAAGGCCATTTAAAAGTCCCCACTTGTATCAAGCCTCTTAAAAAATTTCGAACATTTTGTCAATTATCAACAGTATATTGCGAAATTGCAAAACTAGAACGTCAAATTCCAATAAAAATTTATACTGAATACTATAAACAATAAAATATCAACTGTGCTATGAAACTAATTGGTGGGAGCTATAAATAACAATACCATTAGGGGTGCAAACGGATCGCATATGGATCGGATAGTGGTAAAACCATATTCGTATTCGTTTTTATTTTTCGGATACGGATACGGATTGGATATCGGATATCCGTAGATATAAACATAAATATTTTTATAATATATATTAAATTATATGATATATATCTACTATTTGGATACGGATAATTAATATTCAAAACCATACTCGTATCTATATCCGCACATATATTCGGATATCGGATATCCGTATTTAATTTTTGAATACGAATCCGGATCCAGATACAGTCGAATATTATCTGATCCGTTTGCACCCCTAAATACCATCTAAATCAGAGTTCGTTCCTAATTCTAATTGAGAAAAGTTAACTATTGGTTCGCTCCTCGAACTTATGCTGATATTTAAAAATAAGGAAAAAAAACCATAAAACATTCATGACCAAAATTGACTAATTAATGGTTGCATCCTCGACCGCGTACATCTTTGTAAATTATGTTTTAATTTCCTTAACAATATATAGTTTAAAAATTAACATAATTAATGTTATGAATCGAAGCAACGAAAATATATAATTTGATGCATGGCACATTTGACTGTCCTAAAAAGACAAGAAAATAATACCGTCCTCAATCACTCACTCTCTTTTTTTTTTTTAAAATTTAACCCCATTAAATACATGTTAATTTTCGATTACTCATCTTAAAAACATCCAAAAAATTTCTATCTTTACTTTACGTCAACAATTAATCCTATATGTTGTAGATATTTTTTTGCCGGAATTTTTATTAATATCCAAAGTTAATTAGAAATTAATAAATATACCCAGGTTCTCTGGGAATTTATAAAAATATCCCTACTGGCCATTAAATGGCCGGTACCCAATTTAATTAATTACCGGCCATTAAATGGCCGGTACCGACTTTTATCCATTATCGGCCATTAAATGGCCGGTACCTTTATTTTTTTTTGGCTGTTTTAGAGTTTATTGTAGTATTTTCCGTTTAGATTTTATGTTGTAGTATTTTCTGTTTAGATTTTATATTGTACTATTTTTGTTATTATTGTAGTATTTTTTGTTTAGCATAATCATGATAATTTATTTTATTTTAGTATAATTTAGCGCACTTAGTTTAATTTAGCATATTACTGATAATTTATTTTATTTTAGTACAATTCTCAATATTTTAATTTAGTATAATCCTGATAATTTATTTTATTTTAGCGTAATTTTGCGTAAGTTAGTGACGAAAAAAGATCTAAAAAAATATAAAAATAGTACCATAAAAGCACACATAAAAAAGAACCAAAACATAAAACACCAAATATAAATAGTACAAAACAATCACCGCCTCGGCCCAGAGGGGGACCATCGCTCAGGTGGTACTCAGGCGTTAGCTCGAACCGGCCATACTCTCTCTCTCGGTGTAATGACATCAGCATCGGCCTCGCTACGTATTTGCTCGGCAGTATCCTAGACTGACTCATACTCACCCCTAGAGATTGGCGGGGGTGGCGGGGGTGTAGAGAAGATGGATGCAGCGAACTCAATCGCAAAGTCAAGCTGAGTCTGAGACCCGCTACCACTGGCCTCTCTATCGTGTGGCATCTCGGTCTCATATCGTGGTGGCGGCATGTCGGCCGGATCCTCGTAGCCAAAACATAAGTCATCGAGACTGAAAGCTGGAGCCTCCATAGAAAAGGACTCCGGAGGCGGTGGCGGCATCTCGGCCGGACCCTGCAATCATACACATAATTAAGTAAATTTGATCTGAACGAAGAAATTTGTACTAACCTGACAGCTAATGCAATATGACATACCAGAGGCTGAACCGGACGTTCCTGTGCATCGTAGAATGCCTGCCAGCCAGTCATGGACAATACCCAACGATGGTAGTCCCACTCTGGCTGCTCATCGGGGGGAGATGGCATCACATCTAGCATAACCGGGCTTGCGTCGGGCTCGGTCGGATCTATCTCACACCAGTTGATGTTCTCTCCGGCGTCTCGCAGCATGGTGATGAGCTGCCCACCGTACCCGGCATCCTCAATAAAATTGGCATTCTGCTTGAGGAAGTAGTACCCGAGACGTCTCTAGTTCTTCTTTTCCAACATGGTGATCCCATGTGCGACACCTTTAAGCGAGGCCAAAAGCTGAAAAACAATTATTTTGTTAGATCAAACCTTGATGAACTAACCAGTTAGGAAAAAACTATGTAGTTTTAGGTGCATTACCTGGTGAACCCATTTTTTTACCGTTGGGTGTGTAACTATCATCGTCTTTGACCCTGTCGCATAAATGGGCACCGTAATTAATCACCCTGCAGATATACGAAAGCCATGCAGACCCGCAAGTACCAAGCCTCATACCTCAATAGGGGATGTCTCGGGGTCTGCGTGAGCTCATCTGGCCTGATACCAATGGTACTACCGTGGGTCCGATCCAGGTAGTTGTGAGGACCGTCCCACTTCTTGGCGTATGCTGGGCATCTGAGATTGTCGGGCGCTCCCCATGCCAGAGGCTCATTCGGGATAGGCCGGCCCACCGGTAGTCGTGACCACGACTAGTGCTGAAGCAAAAGTACTGGCCCATACAAGAGTAATCTTAGAAAACACTTCAACTTATTTTATACCTGCAACTCATAAATAAGTACTATATTAAAACTGGAAATAACAATCATAATTCAATTAAATAATTTCTTTTTCTCTCAAATTTTAACAATACCAAAAGTACCAAAAATGTATATGCCCCTATTGCAAGGGGCCAGTACATTTCAGACCATCTCCTCCATAAATACATGTACAAGTAGTAATTCCTCCATTTAAATTTTAATCTTTGACGCTTCTCTTATTTTCTCGGAAAATTTTTTTTGTTACCACAAGAAAAAAATCAAATTAAATCGTTACCACTCTGGTTTGGCCCGTATCAATTCTACCACCCACGCTAACCCAGTTCGCGCACCAAATAGGCTGGTGCGCGCACTGGGTTGGCGCACAAAGTGGTGCGCTGACTGGGTTGGCGCACCAACCTCTTCTGCCTATTAAGGCACCAACTTAGTACACTGTGCTCATTTCATTCGACCCAAGGCAACAGGCAGCAAAGAACATTCTCGCAAAGACCAAAGAGTAAGTTTTTTTCACTCTAGTCCTTTATATTTTTTTAATTATTTAATTACTTTTTTAATTTTTTGTAAATTTATTAAATGTTGGGTTTGTTCTGTAATTCAGGTAACTATGATTGGAATTGCTTGTTATTTTGGTGGTGAAGTACAACAAGGGCCCAATGGTGCTTATTACAGTACCCAACCCCAGAAAATGTTCAATATCGGTTCGGATTTAGATTTCGCCGGTATAACTAGGGAAGTGTACCAGGAACTTGGTATTGACCCGAATTATTACGAACTGGTAATTTCCGCTAGAATTAATATTGGCCAAGGCAACCAAACATGGTTCCAACAACTCCCTGTACTAGACGATAGCAGTTGGGGGTTGTATACCCAAATGACATTGAATTTGACAACACCTTTCAAGTTCCTAGAGTTATATGTGGTTGCCAACCCCAGACAGAACCGTAGACAGAACCCTAGACAGAACCGTACACAGAACCCTAGTCGGGGCATGGATCAGTCAGTGACGGGTCCTACTCGGGCCCTAAATTTAGCGGGTACTAGTCGGCCCCCATCCACGGGGGCTGGTACTAGTCGGTCCCCATCCATGGAGGCTGGTCCTAGTCGGTCCCCATCCATGGAGGCTGGTCCTAGTCGGTCCCCATCCACGGGGGCTGGTCGTAGTCGGTCCCCATCCGTGGGAGTTGGTTCTAATCGGGGCCGATCTCGGGTTCCATCCTCCAGCTCTAGCCGGAACCGATCTGAAACTCCAGAACCACGTTATTATACTGACAATACAGACGATGATCCTGAAGAACGGGAGGCAGAGGAAAATTGGGATGCTAGTGATGACGGTGGGCAGACAATAGATCACAGTGATGAGGAAGACAATCGTCCCGTTCTGGGTATGCGAAAGTGGCCGATATCGGGTCGTGGAGAGAGACACCCGTTTTCAGCTTTTCATGACACTTCGGGGTTTGAAGAGGCTGACCACATTTTTTTTGCGGGTTCAGAGGTTCGTTTTTGAACTTATATGAATTTTTTATTTCTTTGAAAATATAATAATTTAATTTTTTTGAATTTTCAATTAGATTGGAGAAAGAACAATGGTTTCTGAGGGGATGACGTACAACGACAAGGATCAAATGAAAGAAAAAATCCACCACTGGCACATACAGAAAAATATCGAGGTCATACAGACACACAGCGACAGAGTAAGGTTGAGGTTTAAGTGCAAGGGCGACAAGTGCAAGTGGAAGTTGGTTGCGAGGGCCACAGGCTTTGGTATTACTTGGGCCATCACGAAGAATGAGGTACCGCACACATGCCACGCAGATGCATCCAGGTCAGATCATGCGCAGTTGACGTCCTCTATGGTCGCCAACTGCATAAAACTTTCTTTAGAAAAAAATGCTGATATTACTATCAGAGCTATCAGGGACCTGGTTGCTGAAAGGTTTGAGGGCATCGTCCCAAAATACAACAAATTGTGGCGTGGTAGAGAGTTAGCGATTGCCCGGGCATTTGGTAGTTGGGAGGGGTCTTACGGGCTTATTGTCCCTTTGTTGGAGGCAATAAAAAGGGCAAATCCGGGAACTGTGTATGACGTTGTTTCCAAGCCTTCAGAAAAGGAACATTACCGGTATTTTATGAGGTTGGCATGGGCATGGGGACCGTGTATACAAGCAGTAGGTCACCTCAGACCCGTCATCAGTATCGATGTTTCTTGTCAGGTAGATACAAGGGCAAGTTGTTGATTGTCACCGGATATGATGCGGAGAACCAGTTAATCCCACTAGCATTTGGATTGGTAGAGAGCGAAGAGTTTGAGAATTGGGGGTGGTTTATGAAGTGGGTGCGGGATAATGTAATTGGTCCGAATAGGTTCATGTGTGTGGTCTCTGATCGGCACAATGGTATAAAAAAGGTGTTCATTCAAGATGATTTGGGTTGGTCAGAGGAGAACGGGCAGTGTGCCCACAGGTTCTGTTTTCAACACGTGTTTGAGAATTTTGGAAAACACACTCAGGATAAGGTTGCTTCTAAATTCTTCAAGATGATGGTTAAAAAGAAGAAGCGAAGAAGATTACAAGATGGCCTTGATGCAATCGGAAGGCGAAATCCTGATTGGCTGACATACTTGGATACATCTGGCAAGTATAATGAAAATGACGAGGAAGAACCAGCTAAGCCCTGGAAGGTTTATCAAGCTATGAACGACGGGAGTCGTTGGGAAATAATGACCAGCAATGGTTCTGAATTGCTGAACAATGTCTTCAAAACTTCTCGCAGGTTTGTTATTCACAATTCTCATAGTTTACTATTAATGAAATATTTTAGGTTATCTTTATTTAACTGTAAATTGTAATTCTCGTAGGTTACCGGTTGCTGTCATTATTGAGGAGACGTTTTATAAGTGTGTCACATGGTTCGTTGAAAGAAGAGAGAAGGCCGTGCAATGCCAAGAAGAGGGTCAGCTGTTCTCCACTCGTATGCACTTGAAGCTGAACAAGCACATTCGGAAGACTAACAAAATGAGCGCGGTTCCATTCAATAGATCCGGGGAATTCATGGTGACATCACATGGCGAGAAAATCCCATTTGACATAGAGGCAGGCAAATGGGTGTACACGTCCCGAGACTGTAGGTACAAGGTCGTTGTGCAGAACGACCATGAGGTGCAATGCTCTTGCCAAAAGCCTCAGCTCACCGGAATACCATGTGTTCATGTGATGTCAGTGTGTCAAATAAGGTACGAATGTGTGTTAAAATTTCATAATAATTTTGGATGATGAAACTTACAAATGTGTGAAAAATATAGGAACTACGGTCCAAATGTCTTCGTCAATTACTACTACAACATCCAAACACTTATCGACACATGGAGTGGAGAATTCCACGTGTATGACAATCAAGGTGATTGGCCGCCGCACGAAGGGGATATCTTAACGCCAGAGCACCGGTTAGTGAAGTTGGGTCGGAGAAGACACAACAGGATCCCAATGTGGATGGACATACTGGAAGGAAGGAGAAGAGGTCACGAGACCAACAGAGCTACTCTCGAAAGGAATGCGAGAAGAAGAAGGGATGCTAGGAACCGTACCCAATAATGTCATGGTTAGGGCTTTCTGTTTATGTATTAAGGTTAGGGTTTTCGGTTATGTATTATGTATTATGGTACAAACTTTCGGTTTTGTATTAAGGTTAAGGATTTCGGTAATGTTTTATGTATTGTGTGTTATGTTTTAATATATTATCGTTGTGTGTTATGTTTTATCTATGGTGTGTTCTTATGTTTTAATGTATTATGTATTACGGGATATGAGATATAAAATACGCAACATAAGAAGTAATATGAAAATAATATCTAAATACGCAACATAAAACTAATCGAAATAACGATCTAAAATACGCCACATAAAAATAATACTGAGTTGGTGCCTTAATAGGCAGAAGAGGTTGGTGCGCCAACCCAGTCAGCGCACCACTTTGTGCGCCAACCCAGTGCGCGCACCAGCCTATTTGGTGCGCGAACTGGGTTAGCGTGGGTGGTAGAATTGATACGGGCCAAACCAGAGTCGTAACGATTTAATTTGATTTTTTTCTTGTGGTAACAAAAAAAATTTCGCTATTTTCTCCAAATAATGAAATTTCAAGCTCAGTATCCTTCAATCTTTCCCGTTTCTTTCTCTTTTGACGCCTCAACTCCGCTTAGCTTCTCTTCACAGCACCAAACCTCTACCTCTTCGTCAGAGTCACTCGATCGGTGCGAATGTCTTAATGGACCTCGTGCTTGTATCTGTATGCACTGTTTTATTGGCAGTCTATGTAGACTACTTCCCACATGCCGAAGTCATAATGTGATGAGCTGTTATACTTATCTATTGATAATCATGTAGATTTTTCTTTTTGAAAACTTGGTAGTGACTACCAAGGAATCATGTAGATTTTTCATGATGAGTTTTACTTTGTGATTTATTGGCATGTTTCAATTTAGTATTTCTATTAATTTAATTTAATTTTTGACCGGTAAGCTGGTGCACTGTTTAGTGAATAAGAATGTATTGATAAATTGCAGTGAATACATTTCAATTCAATGTAACCTTCATCTTGTTTAACCTAAGTTTCATGGTCAATTCTATTGTTTGGAACTTTATTATTTTTTGGATCTCATGTCAAAATTGAAACCAGCTAAAGGGAAGAGAATAAAATACTTAATTCTGGGTTTTTTTTACTCTCTTTAAATTATGTAGTTTTAGGTAATAAGAGATTAAAATTGTATTCAATATGTACCATGAAAACATGGTAAACTTCATATATTGCGATGCTCCTCCTTGCTAATCATGCCAGATGATCAAATCATACATATATTTAGAGGTGTATGGAACTTTCACCCCCCTGCAACAAATCTCTGTTGCTTTTAATTGATTTATTGGAATAATTTGTTTTAGCTATATTGTTATATCTGTGCATTCTGTCTCCTGTTAGATACCTTCTATTTATAATTTAAGGATATTGATATAGTGTTACCCTTTCAATTATTCCTCTCCTATATAAGGATAAATACTTTTATCTGAAAGAGGATATTTTTCTTATAAAAACTGGATATAAGGCAAAGCTCTTCAAAAATAAATAAAGGAAATAGCAACCATACAAATTTCTTATATTCATAACAGTGTTTTGTTTCTTATTTCAATTATACACACGGAGCACATCAAATTTACAAAAAGAAATCATTTTTAGGCACAAACAAAACAAATGATAGAGACAAACAATTTAGATTCTTTTCAAATAAACAGAAATTAAAAAGAAAAAAATCCAAACCGAAGGCTTCAATCAATTGGATTTGGTTTCTCTATGACCTTGTCCGCACCGAGACAGGACTCCTTACATACCGTGTTCCATCTGACCATGTAATGCTTCCAAATATATAGGTAGTGCTAGGGGTATCCACATTAAATGTTACATTAAATTTCTTCTCTTCACCAACACTGAATGTTAAACTACCGGGCTCCACCTTCACTCGAATACCTCTCGGTTCCTCAACTGTTACATTGTATGTGCCTGCAGGGCCGACATTTTTAACCTTGCGGGTTACTGTAACTGAGCCTGTGAGGTTATAAATTGAAAATGATGGGTAGTTTAAGTCCTTGATAGCTAGACGATTTGAAGGGCATTGATAGCCCGACTGGAACGATGATAGTTGGGTTGAGTTGTAGCCAAGAGAGCAAAGGAAGTTCAAATAGTCAGTCGCGTTGAGATCGTAAATCAAACCCGGATCTGCTGCTGCATTTGGGTTCACATGGCCTGACCCGTAGCTAAATGGCGTGGCAGTTATAAAGGATGAGCTTAAGATATTCTTTCCCTGATTATCTTTGATTGATGCTGCAATTTTTTGTTTTCAAGGAAAAAAAAAACTCTTATTAGAAGTAATATAAATTAAAGCACCTCAAGGGAAAATAATAATCAACATAATTTTTTGGCCAGCACAACAATTTCAGCAATGGGGAAAAGCAGAACAGGACAGTATGGTTTTTAGGAGCAAGTTACCAGATGATTAAATTTATAAAATAAAACGTGAACCATTGATTTACTTGAACAGAAATGACGAGGATAATTGTTTGGTCCTTCGAGTTTAACTCAGAACCTCAAACGAAAATATTAATTTCAAAAGAGTTTTATTTCAGAACTATTGTGAGTGTGATAGATGCCTACATGGCATGGCATGATCCATTTGGTGGGAAAGGAATTTTTATGGAAAACCGACCAGACTAGTAACTCAATTCATATTGTGTTCAACTATTATACACAACCATACAAAAAAAAAGTTCCAGAATTTTTTGTATTACCAGTGGTCATAATAGCTGATCGGATGGCTGCTGGAGACCAATTAGGGTAGAGAGTGTGGAGAAGACCAACAATCCCTGATATGTGGGGGCATGACATGGATGTACCAGATATAGTATTGAATTTTACACGGCGTTTATCGAAGTCCCGACCAGTTGGTGAAGTTGACTCAGTCCATGCTGCTAGAACAAGGACACCTGGGGCCGTTATATCAGGCTTCAAGATTCCAGGGGTAATTGTATTTGGTCCTTGAGATGAAAAGGAAGCCATATACGGTGCCGGCATTGTGTTGAGCACAGTTTCTGGTTTCGTTATATAACCAAGTACCGAACTGTAATTTAGTGAGCCTGATGTTAGCTTTAGGGTTATTTTATCTGCCCGTAAAAAAATTTCTAGTTCATGAGTAAAAGGAAAATTAATACAAGATGACATCTGATCACTATTCATCATATGCATGGAAAGACTGGGAAAGCGTTACCTCGGGACTTCAAATCTTTTATTTTCCTAATTTTTAGGAGAAAGGTTTATATGCTTTGCGCTATACCTCAAAGTACCAAATAAAATCTAGCAGCATTCAACTCATATGATATGTACAAACCTGTTTGATTCGAAGTAAGACAACAAAGTTTGACCATCAGAGTTGGTGATTGCAACCGCGGGCAGGACGTGTTCATCAGGACTGATCACGTTGCCTGCGCTAATGAAGACCATACCTACTCCACCAGCTTCCAAAACAGCTTCTCCTTTCTCAACCGAAGTAATATTTCCACTTGTGCAAATCACTATTGAACCTTTAACCTTCGCAGAATCTAATGAACCTAAAAGGCATAGCCCACTGCCATATAATATTCATACGTAGAATAATGTTAATATATAGCAGATTTCTATACTGAGAAGAGCTGCATGCTCAAATTATTTTATGTTAAAATGATGTTCGAAATGTGCCACATAATATTTATCTGTATCTCAACTTTTGATGTCATGATTGGCAGTCTCTTTATTCTTTCTATTTGATAGATTTTGTATAAACCTTTTGTATTACTGTTTGCTGATTTTGTGCGTTTAATTTGCTGTAGTACCTTGGGGAATGGTGTTATTGCTCGGTACATTTGTTGGAAATTTTATATAATTTATATTAAGAAAATTTATTATTCTAACAAATAAATGTCTTACGCATTATTTTCTGTTGAATTGGCCGCTCGAGCGTTTGCTGACATGATAATAGGGTATTTTCCTTGTGCTAGACTTGTTGATGAAAGGCTCAGACCCTAATTTTTTAAAATGGTATCCAAGTTAAGAGATAACAAATGTTAAATTTATTATAAGTTGGAAACCAAATTGAAGTCAATATTCAAATAATTTGTTAACAGAAATGTCATGAAGTCAATTAATTTATTATCACACTCATGAATTAATTGACTGTAATTAAAAATGCACAAGGACCGATCTTTTTTACGGTAATTTAAAAGTGATGTTGTTACCATATAAATAACATGTAGCTGAGCATTATGAAATTATAATCTGAATAAACGTATTTTGAATTACCTTCAGGCTTGTGTTGCCAAAAGACACATAGGCAGGGAACTCCCGATCCATTGTGCTAGCTGCCACTGTGAATATCCATGGTGCCAAATTCGAAACCGTTCCAGCTGTAGGGCCTGAATTACCGGCCGAGCAGACAACTTTTATGCCGTTCTTGACTGCATGAAATGACCCAATGGCGATCCCGTCTTCGAAATAATCCCTCGGGGGCCCACCCAAGGAGACGGACACGACATGAACACCATCAGATATAGCTGCATCAAAAGCTGCAATGATGTCGGCATCAAAACAACCACGTCCATGCTCAGGCCAGCACACCTATATTGGTAAGAGAAAACTTAAGCGTATTAACACATATGCTTGTTTATTTTTTTTCTGGTACTTTAATCTTTCTGTTAGTGCTCCGGAAAAGGTAAAAATCTTCCTCTCGTTTGTACTCGACAACAGAGTCCTCACGCACGAGGTCCTAGTAAGAAGGGGTTATATGGTGGTGCCATGCTGTAACGCTTGCAAGTTGCAACACAAACCTACTGGAGACTAGGGAGCACATTTTCTGGGAATGCCCCTATGATGAGATTCTAGCGAGAACTATTTTGGACAAATGAGTATACCACCATGCAAGGGCCTCACTATAACAGATGTCTGGTGGAATGGAAGAGCAAGCATGAGCCGCCTGCAGAGGGCAGTTTGGGATCCCACCTGAGCGGTGGGAATGTGAGCGTTATGGAAGGAGCGTAATAAAAGGATGTTCGCCGATAAGGCTAGACTGGTACATTATCTAATAGATTATATATGGCCATGCACATCCATAATTGGACAAATTTCGGATAAAGAGGTGACACCCTGGAGGGCATGATTGTATATCCTTGAGTTAGGTTTACATTTATGGTGATTGCATAGAGGACTAGGGAGACACGGGTAGCGCTCTTTTTATATTTTCTTTTTATAAATACATATGTTGGAGCTCCTGTTTCCAACCTTAAAAAAAACAAAATAATCTTTCTGTTAGTATGATGTGAGCAATGAAACAAAACTAACAAACCTTGTAAGCTGCGACACGGGCATAGGGCGAACCCCCTTTAGCCGTGCCACTGCCATGGCCAAAGAAGCTCGCATTGGCCACAAATGTGCCACCAGCCGTCGAAAGAGTATGAGCCCCATGGCCACTTTTGTCACGAGGTGTATAGGTTACATTTAGTGGCCCATAAAATGCCTCATATCCCTTATAAAAGTATCTCGCACCAATCAACTTCCTGCAGAAAATATGTGTCATAACCCTCGTCGAGGTTATACCATATATACCATATATACCATATATATATATATATATATATATACACAACTCGCAAGCCGTTACATACACTAGTACTGGAACCAATACGGTCTTCTAAAGATTCTTTTTCAACCTCTGAAATTGAAACCTGATCTATACTCTGAAAATTGATGTCATTAGTTGTAGGAAAATGCATATGACAAAATTAGCCCTGGTTTTTTATAACTGAACGAAAAATGTTATGTTCTTGATGTTGATTTCTTTTCTTCTTTTCTTTCATTTGAACAGTTTGTGGGCATTAAAATTTTGTTTACAGAATAAGATGCCAAGACAAAACTTGCCCAACTTGAAACAACATGTGGAAATCTTAATGGATACCCAAATACAAGAAACTTCATGGACAATTTGAATATTTTGAGAGGGAAAGAAATATATATAGAGAGAGAGACTTGTTGCAAGTGAAACTGGCATCAAAATCATTCTGGCAAATTCCTTTCCACTGACTTGGGACAGCAGCCATTCCATCATCTGCAAAGCTTTTTGATTCTGGCCATACACCTACAAATATACCATCACACAAAAATAAAATATGTTCACTAATTTCAAAAGTTAGAAAGAAAATGCTTCAAATAATTAATGTAGAAACTAATGTTGATGTTAACTTATCAGGTAAGGGTATGAGTAACAATTTTTCTTAATTAACTTACTGGATATGGGGTATGAAAATGCTTTCACCCAATCCGTATCATACACGTTGACAGCTCTAATATTATATGACTTGTTGATTTTCTTTTATGTTGTTTCAGCTTGGTCAAAGCTGGAGATAGTCGTAGCTTGTGGATTTAGAAAAGAAATAAAAACAGCCATGTTGATTGATTTTTCTATTTAAATAATAAAAATGGAAGTCAACTGTCAAAGGCCTTAATTTTAATGGATAACTAGGTAAGCATGATCCTATACATGAAAGTCAACTTGTTTATTGGAATTTTATAAAGGCAAAAATGAAAACCTAAGTTAAAAAAGAACAAGTAGACTAGCTAGGTCCAGAAACATCACAAAAACATGTCACAATAAAAACTTAATGGGCTTTTTCAATCTTTTCTCTTTAATTAATATCCATCATGAAATTCACCAAAATAAGGCACAACTTACAAATTGGTTACTCTTAATAAAATTGGCTACTATATTCACTTTTAATAAAAATGCTCAATCAAAATTGACAATATTGCTTATTAGTGTTTTTTTTGTTAAACTATCACAACATTAATACTATATCATTTACAACAATATTCGAACTAAACAATTCAAAAAATATCTGTACTATTTGAAATAGCACAATATTAGCATTGTTGCAATATTATTAAAATTAGCACTCTTTTCATGCTGTTTAACACATTAACCTAAATAGTGCTATATTCAGTAGTATCAAAAGATATATAGAATGAAAAAAGGAATGAAGGATTGTAACTGGTACCTGTATCAATATTTCCAATAATAGTGTCTTTACCATACCCTGCTTTGCTCCAAAGAGAATTATTGGAAATGACATTTCCATCACTTTCTAGACCTAGAAATTGCCATGACCTAGTAGTATGAAGCTCGTATTCTCTGCTTGGAAACACTGATACCACCCCTGGTAACTCTGCAATAACATATTATCCAATTCTGGTGTTATTATTTTGTTTATTTTCTTGTAATTACTGTATTTTAATATATTACAGGGGCTGTTTCATCTTGTGTCCTGAAAAGAGATATCCTTTACATGCATGGAAGTTATTATCGATGTTCTTCCTTTTTTTTTTTGTCTGAAGTCACAGAGAGTTTCAAAATTACTCTCAAGTTTATACAAAAAATATTGGCATATTAATACTAAAAAAGGAGATGAAATTTTCTGAAAATGACTTTAATGTGCCTGACATGACATGTTATGCTTTATATATACTTTGGTATACAAATATATTCCTTATGTTTGAGATTATAAAAATTCATTAGATGTGAATTAAAATATGGAATAGTTGCTCATTCCCTTGGTTCAATGACCTCATATAAGGTGGATCAGGGATTTTTTTCTTTTACATTGATTATCTCCAAAATGATAAAATATAGATAAAAAGAGTAATGAATTAGTGAGAAAAAACTTAACAAATTAAGCAGTTTAGCTATTAAAATGAAGTAACAAGCAATGAGGATGGAGAGAGATATACTTGATATCTTCTTTGCTGTATCCTCGTCAAGTGTCACAGCAAAGCCATTAATGTGCTGTGTATACGAGTAAAATATCGCATTTTCTGCTGCTTTCAGGCTGCATATTAAAATTATGCAAACATCAATTGCTAAATTGAGCAACCCATTTTCTAATTTAAAAAAAATTATGTATATTTTTTTGTTTAAATTTGATGTAGGGATGCACATCCAAGAGCTAAATTAAGCAACCCATATATTTTTGTTTACATTATATGCATAATAATATATGCACTTTTTTTGTTTAGACATGCATATTTTTTTGTTTAAATTTTGCAAACATGCATTGCATACCTTCCCAAAATCGGTCCCAAGAGCTCGAAGTGAGATTTGGCTACTGTTGCATATTGTAATGCCTTGTTGCTACCAGCAAGGAGACGCGGTGCTTCACCAAGATACACAATGTATGGCTACGTACATCGATCAGAAATTAAGATGGGAAATAAAATGGTTAAGTTTTACCATAATATAAAATTTTCTTTTGAAATATGGAGAGATGAATGAAGAAGGGGAGGCTTTAAAGTCTGTACCACTTTATCAGCAGCTATGGCATTTTCTTTCAAAAGGAAGTATGAGAGCAAAGCAAACCAGAAATGTCTGTAACCCATCTCTCTCTCTAACTCGATTTCTGTGTACCTTGATTGTGTGTTTTTGGTTCGGCTTTTATAGCCTAGTATTGGGTGCAAAAATCTAATCTATTTGAATTTTTCTCTCCTTCTTTGAAGGAGTACAAAGTTGTATCTTGCTGTTATTTTAATGACCAATACTTACAAAACTATTGATTAATTCTAATTAGGAGAATTGGAAAAGAGCACCAAATTATCCTCCCATTTTTTTTACCCAAGTTTAGTTCAGCTTGTTGAAGATAAAAGAATCAATTTAAGATCAATTGTATTGATAACTAATCAACTAGTGATCAATTATATATCAATTAAGAAAAACATGTTATTAGGAAATATTATAATAACTAATTAGCCTATATAAACCCTTGTAAGTAATGAATGATCAATCAACTCATATATATAGATATAGATTGGGAAGTAAAATACACGTTTTACTTCCTGCTCATATCTTCATTTTCAAAGTTCAAACATTGAATCTGAAAATTACAACATATTCTTCAAATTCAAATGTGCTTGGTGACCAAATTTTTCATTTTTTGGAAATCGTTTGCTAGTTTTTTAAAATTGTTTTTTAATATAGCAAAAAACCTAGTAAAAAATTCTATAAAAATAGCAAACTATTTTCAAAAAAAGTAAAATTTGGTCTCCAAGCATATTTTAATTTGGAGAATATGTTGTACTTTTCGGGTGGAATGTTGGACTTTGGAAATGAAGATATGAGCATAAAGTAAAACATGCATATAGCCAACCCCTCTCTCTCTCTCTCTCTCCCTTTATATATATAATTGATGGTCCAAATGCCTTATTTTTTGCGCCTCCATATTTTTAGTTTTCTAATAACGAAAGTTTTAAAACTTATATGGTAAAAGAAAACTATTAAATATTATTTATATTATTTTTACCACATGCACAAAAAAAATTTATCACTTTGTGATTTTGTTTTTCTATGAATAAATAAGTTGATAAAGTTGATAAATTAACGTTCAAAATTTATCCATATCAATGTATTTTTGTAAGGTCATCATATTGATCAAAATAAAGTCAAAATGTCGTAATCTTTTATATTTGCATAGAGAAAATAATATAGATCAAAGCTAACAGTTTTTTTTATATTTGAGTTTTAAATTTTAATTTATTAACATTTGGAAAATGAAGGCACAAAAACAGAAGGCATTTGAACTCTCCAGATATATCAATTTGATATTTTATAAAATATTTTTTTAATATAAAATTAAAATTATAGATGTGTTCTTCATTTTTAAATTGCACGTGTATCAAATTTAGATCGTTTGAATGACATCTAGTTCTCTATCAAATAATTAAAAAATTTTGCGATAGAGTTTCAATGACTCTATGATGAATTTTACCAATGAAATTGACTCACATCCTACCTATATAACTGATAACAAAATTTAAATTTAAATTTTCTAACTTAAAACAATATTTTTTAAATATCCAGTGTATGTATGTTAAAATTATATATTTTCTAATGTGTATTGTTTTATATGTCAATTATGTATGTACCAATTATTTTATTTGGTCAAGTCTTGAGACCAACCAATTCAGAAGTAAACGTCTCAACTACCTGTTTCCAAATAGAATTTGACGAATTCTTGCAAGAATTTAATTACATTAAACAAATGAAATGAGAGATATGGTTAGAATTGACAGGTTCAGGACAGGTTTAGACTATTGAAAATTAAACCAATATATAATGTTCGTGCGAACTCTTTCTAAAAAAAAAAAGAAGTTAGTGAGAATTAAACTTATTGGATAAGTTCTTTTCAACAGGAATTATGAACTGTTAGTGCGAATTAGAATTTCTTTACGTTACATATATCTATTAAAAACAGTTAATTAATTTAATAAAAATTTGTATTGATTAGTTTCTCACAGAAACAATATACAATACAATATTCTATATGTTGGTTAGAAAGCTTAAAGAGCCATTAATAGAGGTAGGGGATGCAAACGGGTCGGATATTATCCGACCGTATCCGCATCCGTATTTAAAAATTAGATACGGATATCCGATATCTGAATACCCGTGCGGATAAGCATACGGATACGGATACGGTTTTGAATTTTAATTATCCATAATTCGAATAGTAGATAAATACCATATAGTTTACTATATATTATGAAAATATTTATGTATATATATACGGATATCCGATATCCAATCCGTATCCGCATGTATCTGTTTAATATCCGATCCGTATCCGTATCCGAAAACTAAAAGCGGATACAGATATGGTTTTACCACTATCCGATCCGTATCCGATCCGTTTGCACCCCTAATTAGAGGTGATGCGGAGAGTAAAAAAAATGATACCGTTTCTCCTTGGCCATTTCTGGAAATCATAATATATAGAGAGACTTGAATGCGCAAAAGTGCAACTGGATTACACTAAGTATATATATCCAGTTTTATCGTCAACACTCGGGATCGTACATATAGAATTAACATTACAACGTACTGCAGATAGAATTCAAATAATTAAATACACATAATCAAAGGGTATTAGACTCCATCCATAATTCATAAATAAATGCAACTCATATTTCTTAATTCAAACAAACAAGAAGTAATAAAGAAAAAGAATAGAAGAAACCACTTTTTTCTCAAAATCTCTTGTCAATTCTTGCACAAGAAGTCTTTGCATCTTGTCTTCTTTTTTGTCATCTTGTTAGTTAGAAAGTTGTTCTCTGTTGTATTTACTTTACAGCTGATGAGTTGAGATCCGACTGGTTATATAAACCAAGTCAGTGTAACAATACAAAATCAATGAAATACATAATTCATTCTGTCACAAAGGCCTTAATTTTAATGGATAAATAGGTAAGCATGATGTGCCTAAATATGAAAGTCAACTTGTTTATTGGAATTTTAGAAAGGCAAAAATGAAGACCTAAGTTAAAAAAGAACAAGTAGACTAGCTAGGTCCAGAAACATCAGAAAAACATGTCACATAAAAACTTAATGGGCCGGGCCTTTTCAATCTTTTCTCTTTAATGAATATCCATCATGAAATTCACCAAAATAAGGCACAACTTACAAATTGGTTACTCTTAATAAAATTGGCTACTATATTCACTTTTAATAAAAATGCTCAATCAAAATTGACAATATTGCTTAATTAGTGTTTTTTTTTTGTTAAACTATCATTTCGTCCGAATACACTGTATCTTGGATGTATTCTAACAATAGAGTTTTATGCATAATATCTGAGAAAAAACGAATTAGCCGAAACATCTTTATTCTTTCAGCATGACATGTAAGGCCTTCTGCTTGGGAGAAGGCAGCTTCTCCTTTAATAGTTCCAAGGGGATCGTGAGGGTCCTCGGAACTCTTGTGCATATTGACACAAACGTCTTATGTCCAAAAGTGTGACATGGTTCTCCACTAGCCGTTCGAGGAGGCTTTCATACTGCTAAAGTATCTCTCCACCATCCGGTTTGCTAGCTTGAACAACTGTATCTTACCCTCTGGGGTGGTTATTCACTAGTACAAAAAACCCCTTCACCGACTGTTAAAAAACCCCTATACCAACTGTTATTGAGGCGTCAGTGATGGCGCCGCCAGTATAGGTATATCTTTATTGACGGATAATTAACAGTCAGTGTAGATACCTAGCACTGGCTGTTTAAATAAACCGTCAGTGTAGGTACCAACACCGACTGTTTTCTTGAAAAAACAGTCAGTGTAGGTACCCAACACCGACTGTTTTATTGAAAAAACCGTTAGTGTAGGGTACCAACACCGATTATTTTATTGAAAAAACAGTCGGTGTAGTTCTAAAAAATAGTCAATAGTTAGTTCTAAAAACAGTCGGTGTCGATCCTAAAAACAGTCGGTGTTGGCATAAAATTTTGGTATGGTTCTGTTTATATCGGGGCTAGCCTCCATATTTTTGCTAGCAATATATTACTATTCGGCATTCATTGACATTAATTAGGATATTATGCAAATAATTTGAGCAACACAAACAAAAGACAACACAATATAAACAACATAACTCATATTTCATTCACAAAAAAACACACTATAACAAAATTTACATAACACATTAACAAAATATGCATATGAACATAACAGCATTGCATTTCTTATAAATAGTTTAGAAGTTGTCCAAGAAAAATGCACACCATTGTCGTGTTATTGCATGAAGTTGCGTCGGCGTATATTTTTTTGTCGGTAAATCACACTGCATGAATACAAATTGAGAAGTTAATTTTATCCAAGCTATATGAAAAATGAATCAAGTTCAATTATAAAATACATACATTAGGAAAAACGTCAAATTGCGTAGTGACTAGGTCTTGCATGTGTTTCATGATGTAAAATTCACACACCTTGCCGCCTTCTTGCCTAGGGCACTGAAATGTTCCATTTAAGTAAAATCAATAATTAACATTATGTAGCTACAAGTCAAAGACAATTTACTTATTGATTTTACAGATAGATGCTTTTCTAGATAGCCAGGAAATAAAACTAAATGCTCATTATAATTTTGTTTCCTTAAAAAACAGAAAAATGAATTTCAAAAGATGGTGTGCTTCTCTTATGATTTACTCTTTTATTTTATTTTTTTTATAGATTGGCCTTCTCTTAAACATATAACCTTTGTCATGAATAAAGGCTTAGCAGTGAGCCAGTACAGGTCATGAAAGGTATGGTACTAACTAGTCATGCAATAAATCCTTCGTTACACACATGTACAGAGTCACATGTAAAAAGGAACTCAAATCTTAAATCTTTATTTTAATAATTGTAATTATTTTATGACTTTTTTGCTATTGCAGACAGACACTTCTCAGAAACTTAATATTTCATATCTCTGAACAAACACACCTTTGGAATGAACACTTTTTCATGTGTCCTTGTTTGTTGGTGTTTTGTGTAAATTACAGATAATATTGAACTATTTTGAAGATTTTGCTTAAGCCTTGTGCTGTTTTAAAATAAACATTGATCTGTTAAAACCAGAGTTTGTCAAACAAGAGATTCCTAGATTGTTGTTTAGTATTTCATATTCTCATCTGAAAATGTTCTCACTTTTATACCTTATCAACATGACTCCACTTTACTTTAGTTTCGTAAAATCTCGGATTATGAAAGGTGGACTTCTTGTGATAAGGGCAATTTCTAATGTAGGTATTTGATGTAAATGCACTGTGATCCTAACTAGAAAATCTTCTTAATAAGTGTAAGAAATATTTCCAGGTGTTGATGAGTTTTCTATGTCACATCTTTTGAGCCACATGACTATGATAAAAGAAGTGAGCTTGAGAAGTACCTCTCTGACAGATGAGGCTATTTCTAACTTCACCGTCTCATCTTTGGAGAGACTTGATGTTTCTGACACCAAGGTAATTTTCTTTTACTAATTTTGTCTAGATTAAGCTTCATAACTCTTTTAAGTTATTAATCCTGGTTAATTCTTTAAGTTATCCACAATTGTAAATTACACCTCACTTGAACGTCAAATTGCCCTTAATACACAGTCAATTGACAAAAATTGCAATTTACCTAGCTAGTCTAGCTTCATTATTTCTTCTTTTGACCCAGTTACATCCAGTTACCCTCAATTGTTCAATCTAACCCAATTTAGTTCAGATTCCAATATAATTTGAAAGTTATACCTCAATTGAGCTTCGATCATGCATAATTCAAGTTAATCTCTCTTTTACTTACAGTGGACAACTGACAAGTAGGCCCAAATAGGCAAAAGTTCTCACTAGCATATTTTTGAGGTATATTTTAGGTGTCCATGGTGGGACTGAGGCCTCTTATAAGAAGAAACCATAATTTGAGGTGCCTTAAAGCAACCGGTTGCACTAACCTCCATCAAGAGCTCACCACCAACTCTTCATTCTCTCCTCTATTGTGTGAACTAATTGACAATTGTACCCATTTAGAAGAGGTGGCCTTTGGATGGGGATTCTCTCCCTTCTCTGTATTATTGAAGAAATGCTGGTGTTTAGTACAGTGAGAGAGCTTACATTGGGTCTTGGTGCATCTCCAGGCCTTCAATTTTTGCATTGTCTCCCGATTTTGTGCCCTTTAATAGAGTCCTTGGTTCTCCGGTTCCAGGTTAATTTTTTAGCTTTAGCAATACACCTGAGAATTGGACTCCTGCTCGTATATATGAATATACCAGACTGAATGGTTAACTCAAGATTTTGAATTATATAGTGAACTTCTGAACAGTATGTGCTGGTACCCAGTGCATTGGGTACCAGAATTGTATTATATTAAAATGTTCTCCTTTTGTGGAGTCCTCTAATAAACTGCTAGGTCAGTTAATATTACTGCCAAAAAAAAATTGTATAAATTGAATAGGGAAACGTAAACAATGAGCAGCAAAGAGAGCTTAAGAATAAGGAATTGTAATTTTGTACAGGTAACTACACTTGATATTAAATTTAGGGGAGAAAAATAACAATGAAATGAAAAAATTCTATATAACTCCTGTATCGCAACACAGAAGCATTTTTAGGGAAGTAGAATAAATAAAAAAAGAGTATACACAAAATTTATTTACTGCCAGTACCTCCACTGGGAATATTGCTTTCCATGGCACTAGCATGCCTCTCGCATTGATGTTTAAGTGTACTGACCCACCTCTTGGCACCGAATGCAACCCCCATAAATACCAAGGGCCTGTACAGGAGGTGTACTGCATCTCCATAATGCACTTCAACATTCTCATTTCCATAATTCAATTGTCACACAGATGGACTACTACAATAAAACCAACACAACAAACATGTTGCATGTTCAGAGAATGCAACAAAACTAACAACCCTACACCAGACTATATCCTATCAATACCAAGTATACCGAAGGAGTTGCTTCCCACTTGCCATCTCTTGTGATCCATTCAACTTCTCCTTCGATTTGATGTCCTTGGAGTCAGTTAATAATTTGTACATTTTTTCCTTTCCGTGCTCAGCCAGCAGGACTGTACTCATACTTCTCTTCACTACTCTGTAGTATCATGAAGTTAGTACAAGTGTCATAGAGAAGAAAAAAACAAAACCAAGTAATAAGTGATACAATCTTATATTCCTACAAAAAAAACAAGTGGCACAACCTAGCTCTTCTAATAAACATTATAAACTAACACAAATTGATGATACACATAATCAAGTACCTGAATTACATCATTGAGCGATGCTTCACTTCCCGCAGACTCTGCTTTATTGAAGCATTTCTCTTTAGCACATTTTGGACAGTGCCATTCTCCCTCCGCGGGCCCTGTTTTATTGAAAAACAAAACAGACAATTCAAAATGCAAGTCATATTAATTAAAGATAAAGTACCAAAAACTGAAGTAGAACAGAAGTATTACAAAATTTAATATGTTCATCATCACCTCGACCCGTGGATTTAGACATTTCAAGTGATAAAAAGGTACGGGGATAGCTGTCCCAACATAACAGCTCACCACCAATGTTGCACTCTTCGCATTCATAGTAGTGCTACATACAAAAGGATCATAAGTATGAAAATAAAAAGAATTTGAGAGGTATGTCCATATTTGTCAAAACATTATAATAAAAATAATATACATAGAGCACTTACTCTTGCTATGAGAAAACGAATTAGCCAAACCATCCATACTTCTGTCACACCTTGTGTCCCTGCATGCCGAAGTGTAATATTTTTTTGCATCCATCTAAGTGATGTTAACCTACATCCCCAATGAAAAGATAGAAAAAGAAATAAACAAAGTCAAACTAAAAGCACAGTTTTGGTTTTTTTTTTTTTTTTATAGAACAGTTTTGGTTATATAACAATCCAGTTCTCTTTTATGGTGTTTACAAAAACAAATAGTTAATACCTTACTGATATATTTTACCATAATTAATTGATTTCAAAGCAGTTAATCCATGTACTTTAATTAATCTTTATTAAATCATATGGTAATTTCACAAGACAAGACAAGGTAAATAAACCGGGGTTCTGAATAAAAAAAAAAAACCGGGGTTCACTTAACCGCACACACCTCTAGTCCAAGCCAACAGAGGTTATTTTCCAATGTTTACATGAGATTCTGAAAACCGAAAATCTCAGATGTGTACTTGAAACTAGAATTAAATTTACTACAACACTTCAATTAATTCATCTGATCTAACTTCCGTCTACAGTAGGTGGCCTACCCAACAACCCAAAATTCAATAGTATTTCATAGTGTACCATCAAATTTGTAGAAATGTAATGCAATTTGACAACAAATTTACAAGGCAGGATGCCATCAATTGCAAGCTAGAATCAATTTCATGCAATTGTAAATAAATCTATGTATCTCAAACACTCATTCATATTTCAAAATTAAAATATATTTATATTTACTAAACAATTGAAATAGAAAATAATTTTTTATTTACTCATTCATAATAAATCAAAATTTATGTCACAAAGCAATTTTGTTACCCTAAATAAAACCGAGTAGAAGACACAATTCAAATCTCATTATTACTTGAAACTACAAGCAACCAGACGACATTGAACAAAGTAGGATCGGATTGAATCGAACAGACCACAATCAAACACCACCATCAAACCGGAATTTAAACTTTCTTCTCATTCCGTCAGAACAACAAGCAATAAAAGAGATTAACCAGCTATTGATTAGGTATTAATTATGTGGCTATAAAGGAAGGGTGGTTTTGGTTCAGGGTTTATTTTTTTTTCTTTATTTAATCAACAAAGGAGAAAAGAGGAACAAATAAAACCAAAATTTAGGTCAGAGAAAACAGAAGACTCACGTACGTTTTGTTTTTCCTTTTTGTTCCGGTGATAGAAGGAGAGATATATATATATAGCAAGTCGCTTGCGCGCGAGAGAGAAGCAGCCGTTACCAAGGTTTTGAGAGAGACATAGGGATTCTTTATGGGCATTCTTTATAAGGTTTGGATTTAGGATTAGGGTTTATGGGATCCGGCCAGCGGCCACCTTTTTATGGCACACAATAGTATATATTCTTTATTATTAATTAATTATTTTCTAATTTTTCATTGAACTTTTTAGAACTTTTCATTGAAGGTTCTTCATTCCTTATTATTATAATTAACATAGTCCAATGATGCATTTCAAAAAAAAAAAATCCAATGATAATTACAAAATTAATATTCAAACTTTAAAAATGTTACAACTTTCAAAAACATAATAAAAAGGTCAGTGAGTATGAATTTGATATATTAATTTGTTGACTCAATTTATTATATTAGCTTAATAATTCTCTTGATTCATTTTCAATCTATTGGTTGATGAGTTTTAAAATGTTACATATTATTTACCAGTGGTGTTGACTAGTTTAGCATTGTTCAAGATCAGTGCAAAAGTACTGTATATAATTTAAGAGTGATATATATAGACTATAAATTCTCAATTTTGTATATTATTTCTACAAGTTGCATACGAATTTTAGCAGTTCAGCAATTTCCTTTTGTTTAATAATATTCCAATTTAGTTTTATGTACTACTAGGTGTAAGGATAAATATATTATAGATTTCCAATTTAATATTCACTTATTACCTACCAGTTCGAAATAATTACATATTTATTTACATTCTTGATAAGTATAACAATTTTTGGAGAGCAGCATGTGTGACTAACAGTCAAGATAGCACGCAAATAAAATGACTAAAATTAATGTAGATGAAAATCACACAGAATTACAAACAAAATATTATATGCCTAAAATTATGGTGCTAACTAATTCAATACTTAATTGCCAATTAGCAATTATTAAAGAACACGGAATAAATTCTAATATAGGCACTTTATTTTCCTTGTGATTAAGTACATCAAGAACCCCTAGATCAGAATGGAAAAAATGGATTATTCTTACTGCCTTGATTGGAAACCATTACTAAAAGAAAAATATTTCATTTTATAATATGACAATTTTGCCCTTTGTGATCAAATCTTCCCACTATGTGCAACTCCTACCACATAATAAATAGAGATAAAGAACCAGTCATGAAACAAAGCTGAAACTAAAAGAACTGGTACAGGTACATACCAGTATCAGATCTGCACCAGTACAAGATCTGTAATTGTACCAAATTTGTACCAGTACCTGATATGTACTGTAACCATATATGTACCGCCTTCTAATTGGTTTCTCATCATGGTCGCCTCCATCTACTTGCTTCTCATTGCTTCCTTATTCTTTCTCGAATGTACCATTATCAATGACCATGATCTTAATAAAAAAATAAACTTAAATGCAGTAGAGATATTTTTTAAGGCAATCTAATCTTATATTTGAACTATTGATTTATTTTGCATGTCATAGTTAAAATTAAGAATGGGTCGAAACAATTACAAGGACCTACATGTTTTGGATAAACTAAAACTGAACATAAAAAAATGAAAAGGGATGGCGTATCTTTTCCACTTAGGCCAGACAGGAGATATCCGTAGTTAGGGTCTAACTTGTAGTCAGTGTTCATTTTAGATTCGTAAAGAAACCAAGTATATATATCGCAATGTTTTCAAACATAGACATGTAATACGTAGCTTTTGCGGAGGCGACTGGTGAGTTACTGTATAGACATATTCGGATAGTTGATGTAAATGTATATATAAATTGACTAGCTGGATATACAGATAGTTGATGTAGATGTATAATTTCATAAATATTTTTAAAGTGCGCAAGTTGAGAAAATACTTCATCAAAATATCGGTGTAAATGAAGATCTATAAAATAATTTTCATTAAACAAGGCTCGGTTTTCAAATTAACTCAACTTTTCAGTCATGCCTCTATCAATAGTCAACACTGCATCAGCGGTGAGGTGAGGTGACTGACTGACTGACTGACTGGTGGTGAATGGTGATATTACACCAAAAGGGTAATCATACTATACTAAATTACTAACCTCTCTCTCTAAAAATATTGTCAATCCGTTCACGGCGTCATCGATCCTCAAAATATTGTCAATCTGTTTGCAAGTAAATTTGCTTACACTGATACATATAACCTATGCAGGAAAAAACATCGACTCATATATTACAACAAGTATAAAAAAATGTATAATAATCTTAATTTTTTAACTGTGAAAAGAATCAAAGATTTTTGTGCAAATGTACAACAGAGAACTGTATATGAGAATCTCGTTCTTGAAAATCAGCATGTGATACTTATCGCTTTAATTATTACAATATTTGACAAGTTTTTATCTAACAAATATGTCTCTTACGTGTTTGACCCAGATTTCACATATTTTCTTTAATTTTCCAATCGGAGGCTACGCCGTCCGAGATGATTGTAGTCAATTACGTGTAAATTACATACGAAATAACAAAAACACGCATGTACGCCTCTTGATCATCTTTTTGCAGTGTAGCAGGCCGCTTCTCCTATGCTTTGCCCCTCAATGCCATAATCAACAAGGAAATAACAATGAACAAAATGAAATGTAATGAGATTGTTATTTTTTAGAGATGCAAAGTTGAGGAGAATTGTTCAATGTTTTTTTCTTATTTCTTGGTTCTATTTTTTACAGTAGAGATGTTTCTCTTTATATTACATTTGCTTCAACGGTTAAATTTTTTACCGTTGGTACCTATCTTAGTTACTGTTTGGTACAGCTGTCCCTATTTACACTTTTGCATATATACCCCTAATCTATGATGAATTTAAATTCTGAAATTATTCTTCAACACCCCCCTCAAGCTAGGCTTGTAAATGTCGAGTAATCCTAGCTTGCTTGTGATTTCTTCAAATGGTTTAGGTTCTAATCCTTTTGTAACTTTACTCCGAACAAATGGTGTTTCTATTTTCTTGGATCTGACAAAACATTAATTTCGCAGTATTAAAATTTTTGAAATTAGATTTTATCATGCATGTTTCCCACGACAAAATGCAAACTGCTAGCATTTTGCATCGATGGTTGCTGGTAGTGGCGGTTGTATCCTTGGTCTGACATTGGCCGGTACCATGATACAAGCAATGGAAACTATTGTCAAGCAATGGAAAGAGCTCATCTTTGTTTGCTCAGCCTTGATCGAAACTAGTTGCTTCAGCCTTTGAATATGTCGTTGCCCAAATGAGAATGTGGCGACAACGGGGTCGGAAGGAGGCTTAGAATGCTTGAAGATGCCTTCTGGACCAGAAATAAGGGCATTTTGAATTTGTTTGTAGTAAAAGGGGTAGAGGTTAGAAGGATCGGAAACTAATGATCGATCCAAAACCAGGATCCGAGAAGATGACAAGACTCCCGACAAACATGACGTTTCAGACCAGGTGTGCATGAATGGCATGAAGGATGATCCATCAAACACTGTGTGATGCATCGATGTCCTAATAACTATACCCTGCTCGGGAAAGACCGTCACCTTGACGGCCAAAACTGGTTTTGACTCCTCGTCATACCCTGATTTAGGTAATAGCGGAGCTAAGCAATCTAGTTGTGATACATCATGTTCATTGTCGCTGGCAAGATCTTCGAACTGGCTGTCAATGCACTCTGGACCGTCCGGATCTGAACTCAAAATTTGAGTTACTTTAGCAGATTCGAACCCAATAAAACCTGCTTTCCGTTATTATCGTTCAGATCCGTCTGATTTGAGATGGTCGATAGGTCAGATCGGACTGAAAGTCTACCTATCTAAAAAAAATTAATAAATTTTTTAAAAATGGTAAAAAAAAAAAATACATTTTCTATTTATTTTGAACTTTGAGAATATAGATATAAATTCATATTTCATGTATAATATCTTGTATATTATTCTAAAATTAGTGAATTCTGCAATGGATTAGATGACAAGGAAAGAAAGACGGACAGGCGGTGCAACGCCTAAGATCAATGGGGATCGTTTAATACTGATTTTGCCCTTTAAAATTTAACCATCCAAACACAATCTGCCCTAAAAAATTTTAATCGATAGGAAAATAATACACATCCTCTGCATTAACGTATCGTTTGAGCTAATTTTCGGATCATACGATTAGAATTCGGACCAATCCGACCCACACCTATAAGGCATGGGGTCTTTTAATATTAGTACGGATCTAAATCGGACGATTCATATTTTAACTCAAATTTTGAGTTAACTTAGAGGATACGAATTCACAGAAAAATGTTTCATAATCTTAAATTTTAAAAATAGATGTAAATTTGAATTAAGAACTAAAATTTGTGTTTAATGCATATATTATTTGTTTACTAAAAGTTTATATTCAACCCAACATATATATTCTTTTAAAATATATACAACTTAGGTATATATGTAGGATTCAAATTAAATTATACATTACACATTGATAATAATAAAAAATTTCAAAATTTTGTAAAATTAAATTACTATGAACTCAATGCTAATGAAACTTTTGAAACTAAATTAAATTACATGACATTGTCGAATCTTCATTTTCAGTTGGGCCTAAAATTTGGGATGAAAAGCCCGGCCCACAAATTCAATCCTACCCTCTTCATTGACATCTTTGCGGTGAGATTGAGCAAAGAGTCAATCAAGATGTACCCACGAGTAAGGGCGAATTCAGATCCTCTCCGGTACCGTAACAGGGAATCTTTTAGAATTAGTGGATCTGGACTGTTCTTTTTAACTTGGCATGAATCTCAAAGTCCAATAATACTGCCTCCCGCGCTAGCCCAAATCTCAAAACAGATGAGAGTTAATCTCAAACCGTAAAGTGCGGGGAATCTTTTACGGTACCATGGAGGATACTTTTCCAGGTAGGGCGGGAATATTGGAGAATCTTTATTTATAGAATATATTATAAAATAATAGAAATAATATTTTAGTTTTTTTAAGTATAGAAGGATTAGTGAAATTTTCCTGATACAAACTTTAGATTGGATTTTTTTTAATAATATAGAAGTTTTTATTTCAGTTGCTTTGGATTCTATGTAGCAACTTCTTCCTATTCCAAACTTTTTTTTTTTCACAGGATGGAGGCCACAAATTATCCAAGAATGCAGAAAATTTGCCGATCCTTCTATGCATAATTTTTTTACCGATCCTCCTGAATTAGTGGAGCTTTTACCGATCATTCTATGCATGAAAATTTCAAGATACTCTTTCTCTTTCCTTCTATCATTTCATAATATTTTCTATAAATAAAAATTCATAGGATATCCGGAATTTGGAATCTTTGAGGTAACTCAAACTTTGAGTTTGGATCCGACCATTTGATCAGATGCTAATGAAAGTTTTGAGGTAAGAATCCGACCATTAGGGACTACATTTCCGCAAAATAATTCAAACTAAGATCAACCGTCCAAAACGTTTATGCTCGTTTAGTCCGGTCAACATAATTTGTTCTCACAAAACATGATAGTTCAATTAACCGGATGTCATCCGTATTGCACGAAACCAAATTGGAACTTCCTTACTATCAGTTTTAATTGGTTCCATATTTATTTCGGTCAACGCAGATGCTCCAGAAATCAACAAGCTTCAAATATACTTTACTTAACTATTTAATTATTACACAAATCTATAGCTTCGTAAAATCTTATTGACTTTTCAGGTTCATGTAATCATCTTTGAAATTCAGCACTTCATGAACCTTGTTTTTCATTATAATTATTGAAATTAAAGTCTTGAAACTGCAAACTCACTAAATTATGTAATAGATTAAATTCAATTAGTGTATGTTTTACAAATCTAGTTAAACAAAGTATTAGAAGATTGATAATATGAGTTGGAATGTGATATACATGAATATTCGGAACGAGGGATTTTACATATCTATCACGGGTTAAGTGTGTCTTGATAATATATACATACATGACTTCATAACAATGCGATTGTTATCATTCACTTCAGCTGAAAAAAAATGGAGTGGTTTGGCATAAATTATCATCTATATTTAAAAAAAAAAAATGATTTCACAAGAGTACCGTGGCTAGAGTGGAAAAAACGTGCCGTGCTGTGACGTGACTAACACACCGTGATTTTGATCTCTTGCTATGACCAAGTTAATGTTTCATATGCCATGCCGTAACTAAAATGTCAAGGGATGGTCACGGCACGTGAATGGTTATGCCACCTGAGTCACGTTGTGTCCAAATGTGTCATGACCAAACGTGACTCGTGTGACCATTTTATCATAATTTAAGTTAGTTTATTCAAGATTCACATTTGATCAAGATCTAACGGTAATAATTACACGTGACTCGCGTGACCACGTGCCGTGAACATTCCCGTGTCGTGAGTGTTGTGCCGTACCAAATTTTCAAAAGATGGCCACAGTACGAAACACGCAAATCACGGCACGTAACTGACACGCGTACCGTGTCATTCTGTGATGTAGCTGGCTCCAGCGTGTCATTTTTCCCACTCTAACCATGGCATGATTATATTGATTTTATAATATTTTACTAAATATTAAACTAAGAAATCAGAGAAAATTAACAAAAATTTTAGCAATATGAAATGGTAGAGTATTTGATAAGTATATTTTACTAATACTATGAATAATTTGATATTCACTTAGATTATTCTTAATTAAAAAATATGGCATGTAAATAGTTAAGAGGACAATAACAAAAGTGAGTAGAAATTATTTGTCTTGAAAACAAATACACCCATTTTAATTGAAATTATTTGTAAGTAAAAAATTTCGGTTCTCTCAATTAAGCAGAGAGTGGTGGTTGGTGGGGAATCCATATCCTCTGACGTAATATAATATTTTTGTTTGGATCACGGCTGATACAAATTCGGTTAGTGGGGCAATAATTTTATAGAAATTTGGTAGGACCCACATTTATTCTTATATTATTGTAAAGTTTACATGCGCAAAATATAAAAAGTCAAAATTTGATTGGTGGGATCCACATTTATTCTTAAATTATTCTAAATTCTCAGGAGTACAACTAGGGTATTCTTAAATTCACCAAATTTCTTTATGTACTCAACTATAAAAATTATTGAAATAGCTTCAAACCACAAATTTGAATAGTTGAAATTTATCTAACTTACCATTGATGCGTCTACATGCAAAAAATTTAAACTTTTGAACTAATTTAGTATAAAATCAAGCTGTCAAAATTAGATGGCTTATAAATTAATTTTAATGCATTTATTTTTTGAACGTTTTTGACCACTTGACTATATACAAAATTTTTTTTTTTTGAGCAAGAAACAGGGGTCAAGCCCCAATTTGACTGATCGTTGAAAGTTACAAGCGTTTTGTAACTAAATAAGATAAAAAGATACAAGCTCAATACATTTGAGCCAAAATGAGTTGCATGAAAAATTAAGAAATGAGAAAGAAAAGATGCTAATTGGGGAAGGAAGCCCGGTATACTAGAGCTGGGCGGTAAACCGCTTTTATTGTGTTGCCGCTCTTCTGCTGTACCCCCACTGGTCTACCACTTCTTGTACCAGTAACTCTTCCGGTTTGTCTATCTCTCGGAATATATACAAAATTAATTCAAAAATTTAAAATTTTCACAGTAGATGCATCATCGTAAGATAGACGAATTTTAGCAATTCGGATTTGTCATTTGAAGCCAATTCAATAGATTTTAGCGTTAAATTCACAAATAAACTTAGTGAACATAGGAATACCCTAGTTCTACTCGGTTTCCAAAATTAAGGAAATAAATCTTGTTATTCCCAAGAGATAATAGGACTCTGTTATTCCGATCCCAGCCGTTGACTTTTGTTGAGATCGGACATGAAAAACTTATTTCTTGAGATTCGCACGTGAAAAACTTTTGAAGGGTTGCAATAGGAATAGCAGGTCGTGTCATCCCTTTGGAATAACAGCAGATTTATATCCCAAAATTAATGGTAACAATCAACGAGAAACCATTTGTCAAACTAACAATTGGGTCCCAGTTGGGAGAAGTTGCAAATAAGTATCAAGGAAACATAATTTTCGATGCATAGTTTCTAGAATTTTTTTAAAAAACATAATTAAAAAAAATATTTTTACCTAACTAACATGATTACTTTTTTTTTTTTACAAAAACCATAAGAACCGAATCGCCAATTCGGTCTGCTTGGTTTTTTTTTTTGGACAGCAATTCGGTCCCGGTTGATTTCACAAATTTTCAGAAAAGCTGCCACAAAAAATTCGAAAAAGACTCCGGACTGAATTGGGAATTTGGTCCCAACTTTTTTTTTTTTTAGGGTTTGCTTAATAAATAGCATTATTGTAAATTTAGTTAAGAAAACATTTACATTAACAAACATGTGTAATTCTTACTTGCTAGGTTGTGCCAAAAAAATTGAAAATGAAATAGAGTAAATCAAATTTCATTTAATATCCTCTGTGGGAGATAAAAAAAAATGATCCGGCTAAAAAGACATATTTAATTGTCTTTCGGTTTCAAATTTAATTTGACTTACATCCTGATTAGAGTCAAAATAATGATGAATTACGTAGGGTTTTGGCTTAGGTTTTACATATTTTCTCGCACTTATATTTAATTTATTGGAGAAAAAGGCTACTGTCACCCTTCTTTATGTTTTATTACAGAAAACAGGTTTTGGGACTATTTTACACCAAATGGAGCAAGAATCGGGTCAATCGGATCAGCGACGCTCATCAACGAAGTCTCTGTTACGGCCCGTATTGCCTAATATGGATCAAGCTTAATACAGACCAGGAGATAGAGTGATAAGCATTAAAACTCTCAGCGACAAGGTCTCAATACGGACCGTATCACCTGATACGGACCGTAACAAAGGCGTCTCTTGGGGATTAACTGCCGACAGCTGTATCCAGATCATTTCCTTAGCCCCTACTCAACCACCAGACGTCCCTCCACTCCTATATAAGGCCCCTAGGCAGAAGAAGAAGTTTATCTTTGTAATTAGGGTTATATTTGATTAAAGAGAGAAGAGAGGAGTGCTTATAACTATGCCGTTTCACAGCTAAGTTCCTTTTCTTAGCGCTGGGCAGTAAACCTTGTTACTCTTGATGTTTTGATATATATATTTTCTGTTGATTATGATTTCTTGTTGTTTAATCGAAATGCTTTTGTGATTTACTATCTCTTCATCTAACTTCGATGATCTAGTTTAATCCGTTAGGGTAGTGACAGTGCTTTAATGGTAATAGAAACTATTTGTACGAATTAGCCTCGTTGAGATCTATTAGGTTTATGTGAAGAAAACCTTAGCGGGGAAACCATAAACCAGAACAACAAAACGCGAACCAAGTTCCATCATTTGCGTAAGGAAAATCGCAGTGATCTATGTAGTAACTTGTGTATTTAAGAGATCAGTCATTTGCGTAAGGTAACTCGCAGTGTCCTATGTAGAATCTCGATGAAAGATCTGTCATTCTTGCGTAACATAACTCGCAGTGACCTATATGGTGTCTTTCATAAAACAACAACAGGAATATATTATCAAAGCGGATTGAGTAGCAATGGTGTACCGAAACCCTAGGAATTCTCATCTCTATCTTTATTTTAATTACTTTTAATTGCTTCCTAATTTACATTGATCACAACAACATCTCTCAATTTTCAGATTTCGTCTAGTCTTTCGAAATATTGTGATTTGATCGCTCAAAACTCTGAACTAATATTCCCTGTGGATCGACCTCGAATATACTACTCGATAGGATTGTGCGCTTGCAGTCCGAACCGATAGCATTTCCGAGTTTATAAATATTAAAAGAAACATCGCTCTCTTTTGAGTGATCACATCCGATATGATATATGATACACAATTGAGAAATTAAATCAAACCCTAAAAAAAAAAAAAAAGTTGGGACCGAATTGCCAATTCGGTCCCTAGGCATTACACAAACAACAGCACAGTTTTCTGCGGGAACTGTGAAATCAATAGGGACAATTCGGTTAAAAAAAAAAAACCAAGAGGACCGAATTGACAATTCGATTCTTGTGGTTTTTGTAAAAAAAAAAAGTAATCATGTTAGTTGGTAAAAATATTTCTTTTAATTATGTTTTAAAAAAAAAAATCCTAGTTCTAGCAGTACAAGAGTGGGACCCTTGGACTGGAAAACTGAGGCATGTACAGGAAATTAAGAAAGAAAGAAAAAGAGAAAAGCCAAAACAAAGAGCATAAAAAATGTAAGATGCGGAATACATATTTTTGTTTTCTGTTCGAGGTGTCCAGCAAAATTGGGGTTCGCCATTTTTCCAGAAAGCACCTCACAATTTACCGAACTATCCTCCAATTCAAAATTCGATGATTAAAAGAAATTCTCAATACCATGAAAATAATAAACTATTTGGTTTTGTTTTTATTGTTTTTTCTTCTTCTTGTTCTTGGAGAAAGGATATTTGATTCAATAAAGACAGTGAATATACCATACCAAGGGGGAATAAAAAGGACAATTAGGCTTGAAAATTCAACCTCTTCCTACTTTAAAACCCATACAAATTAAGTATAGAACAACACCAATTGAAAAATAAACTGCATTATTATTGAACTTAAAGAAATTAGATCTGAACTGCACATTTATTCTGAAAGAAGCTTCAAGCCATCTGAGAAACACTTCTTGAAGCAATCCATCTCGTCCTTTGGAAATCCAATGCCGATCTCGATGCCTCCTTGCTCGTCTCTGCTCTCTTCCATGGACATCACGCCTTTCTTTGTCGCCGATATGATTTCCACCTTTGTTGGCCTCCCCAATCCGAAGTCTATGTCATATGCTCTAAACTTTGGTGACCCGGCTATGTAGAGAACCGGCATATCCGCAATGGGCTTCCAATTAAGAGGTGATTTCAACAATATCTCGCTTATTTGTGCAATTGATTTGCCGATGGCCTCAGCTGCTACTACGATTCCGTCATCCTGAATTAAGTCAGCGACATTGGCTGATGCGTAGCAAGGCGCGACACAATTTCCAAAGTACTCTGCTGGTAGTGGCGGTTGTATCCTTCCTCTGACATTGGCCGGTACCATGATACAAGCTCTCTTGCTGCTGTCAATGCCTTTTGCTCGAACAAAACAGGTCCAGACATAAGCGGACGCCACGACCATTGTCGAGCAATGGAAAGAGCTCATCTTTCTTTGCTCAGCCTTGATCGAAACTAGTTGCTTCAGCCTTTGGATATGTCGTTGCCCAAATGAGAATGTGGCGACAACGGGGTCGGAAGGAGGCTTAGAATCCTTGTAGATGCCTTCTGTACCAGAAATAAGGGCATTTTGAATTTGTTTGTAGTAAAAGGGGTAGAGGTTAGAAGGATCGGAAAATAATGATCGATCGAAAACCGGGACCCAAGAAGATGACAAGACTCCCGACAAACATGTTTCAGACCAGGTGTGCATGAATGGCATGAAGGATGATCCATCACACACCGTGTGATTCATCCATGTCCCAATAACTATACCCTGCTCGGGAAAGACCGTCACCTGCACGGCCAAAACTGGTTTTGACTCCTCGTCATCCCCCGATTTAGGTAATAGCGGGGTTAAACAATCTAGCTGTGATACATCACGGTCATGGTTGTTGGCAAGATCTTCGAACCGTCGGTCAATGCACTCTGCCACGGTAAAAGACACACCATCACCTTCTTTATAGTAATGCTCAAGCTCGTTATCAGTGCCGGGCTTTCTACGGTAACCGCCCGCCAGGGGGTAGTATGTTGCGAGTGTGAGCAAGAGAGAACGCTTGAGGGAGGGGAGATGAGAGGATAGGAAATGCACGGTGGGGTGCCGGTATGAATAGAAGAAAAGCCGTTCAACGGGAGTAAAAGTTGTCGTGATGAGATCAAAGAAGGTGAACGGGAGAGATGCGCAGTCAGGTGTGATGCTCGGTGGGGGAGCCACCCGGGATGTCTCGATGATTTTTAGAGGAAGAGGATTGGATGCCATTTTTGTTTAACTTTCTAGTTCAAAGGACTTAACAGTTTGATGACTGATGGAGAGATTGTGCTTGAAACTTTGGATCTGAGTGTGATGAATTTGTGATGCAGCAATTAATGGTCTTTGTATATCTTTTCTATTTTGTAGGCCGTAAGCAAAATGAGATCCAAATATCTAGGTGCGGAGATGGATGTGATAATAAAGAATTAGAAGCCTTGCAGGCCCAGTGCAGATCTCAAGACCCAGATAATAAAGAATTAGAACCTCTTGCAGGTCCAGTGCAGATCTCAAGCTCCAGATAATAAAGAATTGGAACCCCTTTTGTATATAAACCCCTCTGACTATTTATATTCACAGCGCAGCCCCTATAAATATACAAATAGACCCCTGACGCCTTAAAACCTCTTCAAACAAGCCCCTAGAAGCCCATAATTACACTTTAGACCCTGTTAAAAGCTCAAATCATAAATTTCAGTCCTTATTATTACAAATAAGCCCTTGGAAAGTATAAAACTTCACAAACAAACCCTTTTCAGTCCTTTTTGGCCATAATTTCCTCATTTTAAGTCCAAATTGGCTCAAACCACCTCCAAATGAACCCAAATTGAAGCCTTTATGTTTCTAAACAAAAAAAAATCAAACATGACCAATCATCAGCCAACCAGTATAATTACCAAAATACCCTTTCTCTTCAAATTTAAGTGATGGTCTTCATAAATAAAATATAAATAAAACATACACATATATTTCTCAAACATCAAATACCCTTTTAAATATGTAAGTAAAAACAATAAACATTATTTTAATGTAAAGTTGCATATGCATCATACACACACACATATGTCCAAATAGTGAGAACCAACCAACTAAATCCAAAGTCAGTACATGAGCCCCTCTTTTAGCCCCATTATTCAGTTCACAAAAACATAGGCACAAATTCTAGAATGAACGAGGTATTCAGTTTGACTTGGAAGGGTCTGCTGATGTAATTAACGGCGGGGGCTTGCGCCCGTCGGGAGTTAAACGTCCCCACAATCATTAAACTCTCTCGATGGACCGATTATGAATGGTAGGCACATCGAGGGTGAACCAAAAGGAATAGCAGAGAGAAAATAATGTCTCAAGTTCGATGCCCTCTACATGTCTTGAAAACAGAGAGCACTGAATCCTGAAACATTGTACACATATGCACACACCTTCCCTTCAGTGCAACTTTTTGCGCCCTACAATTCTTAATTAAAAAAAATGGCATGTAAATAGTTAGGAGACAATAGCAAAAATGAGTAGAAATTATTAGTTGAAGTTGAAATTATTTGTCTTGAAAACAAATACACCCATTTTAATTGAAATTATTTGTAACTAAAAAATTTCGGTTCTCTCAATTAAGCCGACATTTTTATTAATATCCAAAGTTAATTACAAATTAATAAATATACCTAGAATCAGTGGGTATTTCGAAAAATGTCCAAACTGGCTAGATTTTGACCAGTTTTCTTTTCCCTAGAAGCCGGTCAGAATTTGGCCGGTTTCCTTAATTTTTTTACACCCTATAAATATGGGTCTTTCCTCTTCCTTACAACATAATAACTGTCTCTTTCTTCTTTCTTTCTTTGTTAGAGATTTCAGGTAATTTTTTTTTTTTTAGAATAATTAATTTAATTATTAAAAAATAATTAATTTAATTCCTTTAAAAATAATTACTGTACCACTCATTTAATTTTTTAGGGTTTAATGGACTGACCATTACATGTATACAGACATGATCCATTTAATTTTTTAGGGTTTCGTAACCTACAATTGTTTACCATTTTCTAAAATAAATATGTATATAGACATGTAAATTAGTAACCTGACAATTGTTTACCATTTTCTAAAATGTAGTTCGTTTACCATAGCTTTTATTTCATTACACTATGGTGGTAAGATTCTTAGTAATGCACACGGGGCTTATTACAACAAAGATGCAATTACTTAATTTATGATTTCCGATGATATCTCACTTTTGGACCTGAAATCCATGGTTTACACATATACTGGTTATAACCCAGAAAGGTGAAATTATGAGACATGTTGTTCAGTTCAGAGCCGTAGCTTGGGCTTTTGGTCCATGCATTGCAGCGTTTCAGTACTTGAGACCAGTGATCAGCATAGATGCATGCTTCTTATTTGGGCGGTATGAGGGGAGGCTTTTGATAACTTGCGGCTATGATGCTGAGAACCAATTGTTGCCTATTGCATTTGCAAGTGTGCACAACGAGGATAGTGAGAATTGGGTTTTTTTTTCTTGCAGTGGTTGCGGCTATGATGCCGAGAACCAATTGTTGCCTATCAGCCTCGCCATTCCACTACCGATAGGTAATGAAGATTGATCACTCAAAAGAGAGCGATGTTTCTTATAATATTTATAAACTTGGAAATGCTATCGGTTCGGACTGCAAGCGCACAATCCTATCGAGTAGTATATTGAGGTCAATCCACAGGGAATATTGGTTCAGAGTCTTGAGCGATTGAATCACAATATTTCGAAAGGCTAGACGAAATCTGAAAATTGAGAGTTGTAGTTGTGATCAATGTAAATTTGGAAACTATTAAAAGTAATTAAAATAAAGATAGAGATGAGAATGCCTAGGGTTTCGGCACACCATTGCTACTCAATCTACTTTGATAATATGCTTCTGTCGGGTCTGATTTCATGTTGTTGTTTTATGAAACACACCACATAGGTCACTGCGAGTTATTTTACGCAAGAATGACAGATCTTTCATCGAGATTCTATATAGGACACTGCGAGTTATCTTACGCAAATAACTGATATCTTAAATACACAAGTTACTACACAGATCACTGCGATTTATCTTACGCAAATGATAGAACTTGGTTCACATTTTGTTGTTCCAATTTATGGTTTTTCCGCTAAGGTTTTCTTCACATAAATCTAATAAATCCTAATGAGGCTAATTCGTGCAACATAGTTTCTCTTACCATTAAAGTACTGTCACTACCCTAATAGACTAAACTAGATCATCGAATTTAGATGAAGGGATAATAAATTACAAAAGTATTTCGATTAAACAACAAAAAATCATAATCAACAGAATATATATATATATCAAAGCATCAAGAGTAACAAGGTTTACTGCCTAGCCCATAAGAAAGGAACTTAGCCGCGGAACGACATGGTTACAATCACTCCTCTCTTTCTCACTTAATCAAATCTAACCCAAATTACAAATATACTAAACAATTCTGTCTAGGGTGCTTATATAGGAGTGAAGGGACGTCTGGAGTTGAGTGGAAGCCAAGAAATAAGGTCTGGATACAGCTGTTGGCAGTTATTCCCCAAAAGGCGCCTTGGTTACGGACCGTATTGGCTGATACGGTATGTATTGAGACCTTGTCGCTGAAGGGTTTAATGCGTATCGCGCTATCTCCTGGTCTGTATTCGGCTAGGTCCGTATTAGGCAATACGGGCCATAACAGAGACTTAGTCGATGAGCGTCGCTTATCCGATTGACCCGATTATTGCTCCATTTGGTGTAAAATAGTTCCAAAACCTGTTTTCTGCAATAAAACATAAAGAATGGTGACAGTAGCCTTTTTCTCTAATTAATTAAACATAAATGCGAGATAATATGCAAAACCTAAGCCAAAACCCTACGTAATTCATCATCATTTTGACTCTGATCACGCCTCCCAACTTGAATTGTTGCTTGTCCTCAAGCAACGACATCCTAGCTAGTCAAAGGTCCGGTCTAGGTTAAACCATACAATCTCAAGAACTTGCTTAAAATTAAATTAGAACTCGGGCTTGGTACAATTGACATGACATTAAAAATTTAGAACTTCAAAAATATTCATGACCTCTCCCTTGAACAATTTATTCACCCCATGATTGACCTCATTGTGCATTCCTTAGAAAAATTATTATCGAATAATTAACTTCACAAATATCCTTAAAATTGAGAGTATTAATTTCTCCTTTGATTATAAATGGATCCCTTCCAATCAATAGGAATTCTAATGATATAAATTTTGATTTTCCTTCCCAATTGATTGGAGCAAAGTATGACAACTAAGTGTGTTGGTACTTGTGACTTTTTCGAAAAATTAAATATGCACAAAATTTAAAATTTGGGAGGTTTTATCGAGCCTATTGGTAACCAGTCTTGTGTAGGCACCCGTACTCTTTTTTTATCCTCCATCTTTTATTCTATTTTTCTTTTTCTGATTTTTTTCTATTTTTTTTTGGGTTTTTTTTTCTCATTTCTGATTTTTTTGTATTTTTGTATTTTTCTGAAAAATTAAATATTTTTGTGTCACAAGTACCATGATTACCTACAATTCCATTCATTCATACGAGGAATTATTGCATAGTTTCGCTAGGGGTCTATCTATAATAAATGAGTATTCTAGAACACTATCAAACTTAAAAGACTTTGCAAAAATAAATTACCCAACAATAAAAATTTCTAGGGTTTGCGGTTTTTGGTCAACATTCATGGTTAGCAATTAATTGTTCACTTTGAGATCACTAATTATTTTAAAAATTCTGAATTTTTGGTATCATGGCCAATTGTCTCCTAGCCTAACTCAATTCAAAACAATTTCTTATTTGATTAACCTACTCCTATGAAATTAAAATGCAAGCTAGCTAAAAAGCTCAATTGATCATCATATGATTTTTGGTAAAGCCTCCAACCCTAGTCAAAAATTGAGTAAAACTACTAGCATCTAAAAAGATAAAAATGCGAAAAATTTAAAGGTACATGGTCAATTTACCCTCCTACCCCCCGAATAAAATTGAGCATTGTCCTCAATGCTCGAGAGATAAAAATAAAGGAAGTAGTAAAGTAAAAAGACTGAGGGAAAGATACAACTCACTGCACCTCAATCCTGAGGTGGTGGAAGTGGTGGTGGGTGCTGGATCTCCTCGTAGAATGACGGGTTGAAGAGTCCAAAGGGTGGTGGCTGGTACTCGAATCCGGAGTCGAGAGCGAACTGGTAGTACTGTTGGTTGAGATAGCATGATTGCTGGATCTCGCGTCTGCTCTCATCAATGCTTCTCCGAATCTCCTCCATGCTATTGAGGACTTCACCGACCTCTTGGTGAAGTGAGGAGATGTTCTGCTTCATTTGCTGGGTGGTCTCGCTTGTTGTTATGGTGAGATCATTGAGGTTCGAATTCATCCAATTTACCATTTGAATGAACTTATCATACTCGCTTGTAGGGGCATCAGATGGTCTCGCCCATGAAGACTCGGCTCTAGTGGCCGATGTGCCTGCCCCCTATATGCATCAAAAGATGGCTCCCCCTCATGTCTTTGCCGCCTATCGGCATTGGCCTAATTTTGCATTTCGGCTTGTCCTTCGATTGCATCAATGTAATCTTGAGGGGGCCCATATGTCGGGCTCGTGGGACGTGCCATTTTCCAAGAGGACCTACTTCGGAGATTAAGATGTCGGAAGGGGAATTGGAGGCTTCCCCTTGGTGAGTTGAAGAAGTAGGGTGCCGAATAGTGGCCGGTGACAAATTTCATGGCTTGAAGGCACGGGATGTCTATGCGCGTGAGTCCGCTTGCCTCCTGGAGATGATCAATCTGCAAGGCAAGATGTTCGGCCAAGATTGTAGCCACGAACCCGATGGAGATGTTGCCACTATTTTTCTTGGCATGTGCGACTTCATGGATGTGCTTGCAGAAGAGATGACCGAGGTGAGGTCACACCGGTGTGGGCTCGATCAGGCACTTGAGGAGATAGAGCTCGGGGAGAGTCACTTTGGATGAAGTCTCGCCTCTTGCGAAGATGGAATTGGCGAGGGCTGTTTGCAAGAGACGGACTTGAGGATGGATGATTCTGCCTGCCGGTCGAGTCTTGGTCTGGTTATCTTCTGTAATGCTGTACCAGAACTCTCGGCAATCGGGAGAATCAGAGGGGCCATCGTTGGTGAGGTCGAAGATGGCGCAGAAATCATCCATTGTGATTGTGTAATACTTATTGAGCATCTGGAAGGTCATGGAGTCGCCATCATAGGCGAAAGTTGCAAGGAACTCCCTCGTGAGTACCTTGTAGACTTTTACTCCTTTAATGAGATTGATGAACCGCCAGATGTTGATGCGGTTCATGAGCTGCTCGAATTGCGCAAGGAGGCCTAGTCGCCCGAGTGTGTCTGTGTCGATGGATTTGTGGTAGATGACCTCATTTGTTTTCATTCTCTCGTATACGTGCTTACATATCGGGTGGTTGATGATGGGTTGGTACTCGGTTGCTTCCTCCATCGACTCATCTGAGTCTTCCTCCTTTAGTCCAAAATCCCGAGGGTTGAATTTCTCTGGGACATACTCCGCATCGGAGACTGATGTGTCTCTGTTTGAGTGCTGGGTGTCGAACTGAGAGGATGATTGGTTAGAGAGTTGTGGTTGCAAACCCGAGGACCGAGAGGATCGGCTAGATGAGCTCTGCGGTGAGTTGCTCGGGCTGGCACCTCCGATAGCCTTCTTGGCCTTCCTTGCAACTTCCCCTATGATATTTTTCAGTTTCGGGGCCATTTGCTTAATTCTAAGGTCTCTGTTACGGACCGTATTAGTCAATACGGTTCGGTTACGGATGGTTGATTTGGTGGTTTTGACCAAGTACCATATTGGTGACGGACCGTATTCGGGTAATACGGACCGTATTAAAGGGATTAAAAAACTGCTGAAGTATTGGACTGGTTTCTGGTAACCGATTACGGACCGTATTGGTGTAATACGGCCGTATTGTGCTGGTAAATGCTGGTAAACTGACAGGACTCATGATCACTCAAAAGAGAGCAATGTTTCTTTTAATATTTATAAACTCAGAAATGCTATCAGTTCGGACTGCAAGCGCACAATCCTATCGAGTAGTATATTCGAGGTCGATCCACATGGAATATTGGTTCAATGCTTTGAGCGATCGAATCGCAATCTTTCGAAAGGCTAGACGAAATCTGAAAATTAAGAGATGTTGTTTTGATCATTATAAATTAGGAAGCAATTAAAAGTAATTAAAATAAAGATAGAGATGAGGATTCCTAGGGTTTCGGCACACCATTGCCACTCAATCCGCCTTGACAATATATTCCTGTTGCGTCTGATTTCCTGTTGTTGTTTAATGAAAGACACCACATAGGTCACTGCGATTTATGTTACGCGAGAATGACAGATCTTTCACCGAGATTCTACATAGGACACTGCGATTTACCTTACGCAAATGTCTGATCTCTTAAATACCCCAAATTACTACACAGATCACTGCGATTTACTTTACGCAAGTGATGGAATTTGGTACGCGTTTTGTTGGTCTGGTTTATGGTTTCCCCGCTAAGGTTTTCTTCACATAAACCTAATAAATCTCAACGAGGCTAATTCATACAAATAGTTTATCTTACCATTAAAGTACTGTCACTACCCTAACGGACTCAAACTAGATCATTGAAATTAGATGAAGAGATAGTAAATCACAAAAGCATTTTGTTTCAACAACAAGAAATCATAATCAACAGAAATATATATATCAAAACATCAAGAGTAACAAGGTTTACTGCCTAGCCCTAAGAAAAGAAACTTAGCCGCGGAACGGTATTGTTACAAGCACTCCTCTCTTCTCACTTTAATCAAATCTAACCCTAATTACAAAGATAACTATTCTTTCTGCCCAGGGGCCTTATATAGGAGTGGAGGGACGTCTGGAGGTTGAGTAGAGGCTAAGAAACTGATCTGGAAACAGCTGTCGGCAGTTATTCCCCAAGAGATGCTTTCGGATACGGACCGTATTGGGCAATACGGTCCGTATTAGGACCTTGACGGTTAGGGTTTAATGCTTCCAGCGCTATCTTCTAGTCTGTGCTAGGCCTGGTCCGTATTAAGCAATACGGGCCGTAACAGGGACTTAGTCGATGAGCGTCGCTGATCCGATTGACCCGATTCTAGCTCCATTTGGTGTAAAATAGTCCCAAAACCTGTTTTCTGCAATAAAACATAAAGAAGGGTGACAGTAGCCTTTTTCTCTAATTAATTAAACATAAGTGTGAGAAAATATGCAAAACCTAAGCCAAAACCCTACGTAAATCATCATTATTTTGACTCTGATCATGTTGCGGCATTGGCTGCTGCTACCGTTCGCTGCTTGGTCTGCTTGTTGAGTGCTAGTTGCAAAGCATCGATCTTTGCGCTCAGCATGGATATTTCATCTACTCGGTGCATGCCAGGTGTTGGAGTTGGCTTCTTTCGCTCAGGGATCCAGTAGTGTTGGTTGATTGTGATCTCTTCAATTATGTTGTAAGCCTCGTCAGATTCCTTGTTCATGATTGCTCCCCCTGCGGAAGCATCAATAGACAACCTATCGGTAGGGTTTAGACCATTATAAAAAGTTTGGACAATCAGCCATCTTTCTAGACCATGATGTGGACAACACCTTAACATATCCTTGTATCTATCCCATGCTTCACACAATGTTTCACCATCCCTTTGTTCAAAATTAGTAATTGCATTTCTGAATCTTGAAGTTTTAGATGGTGGAAAATATTTTGCAATGAACATATTAAACAATTGGTTCCAAGTTTGAATGGAATTGGCCGGTAAGGAAAACAACCATGCTCTTGCTTTATTTTTTAATGAGAATTGAAATAGCCTTAGCCTGATTGCTTCATCGGTAACTCCGTTGATCTTTATCGTCTCGCATATCCCAAGGAAGATTGACAAGTGAAGATGTGGATCTTCATTTGGAAATCCTCCAAATTGCTGTTGCGAAACCATATTTATGAGAGCAGGTTTGATCTCAAAATTACGGTTCGTAACAGTCGGTGGGTTTATGCTTGAGTTAGGATCATTCGCGCGCGGTACGCAATAGTCTCGTAGAAGTTTGGGTCTTGCTGCATTGTGAACTTCATTATCACCATTGCCTTCTTGTCTTCCATTGTTGAATGGTGGATCGTTGGGAATCGGTTCGTTCGGTGGGATATTCATGTTGATCGAATCTGAGTCTTCTTCGCTTTCAGAATAACTCGAGGAAGGACTATGATTGGTCCTTATCGGTGATGTGGAAGCGAATTGTCCTCTCCTACTTGCAATCCTCAGGGATCTCCGTAAGGATGATCGGCCAGCGTGTAGTGTCCTTAAAAGAAAAGAAAATATGAAAATTAAACTAAAAACTGAAAAATAAAAGAAAATAAAAAGAAAAACAAAATTGAAAATAAAAATAAAAAGAAGAACAAATAAAAATGCAGAAAATTAAAAGTCTAGGCGTCTCTAATTAATTGGATTCAATGGTCAAAGCAAGGGCATCTCGCGAGGCCTTGCACAATAAACCGTTATTACCCGGCAATGGTGCCAAAAAGCTTGATCATTCAAAAGAGAGCGATGTTTCTTTTAATATTTATAAACTCAGAAATGTTATCGGTTCGGACTGCAAGCGCACAATCCTATCGAGTAGTATATTCGAGGTCGATCCACAGGAAATATTGGTTCAGAGTCTTGAGCGATCGAATCACAATCTTTCGAAAGGCTAGACAAAATCTGAAAATTGAGAGTTGTAGTTGTGATCAATGTAAATTTAGAAACAATTAAAATTAATTAAAATAAAGATAGAGATGAGAATTCTTAGGGTTTCGGCACACCATTGCTACTCAATCCACTTTGATAATATACTTCTGTCGGGTCTGATTTCCTGTTGTTGTTTTATGAAAGACACCACATAGGTCACTGTGAGTTATTTTACGCAAGAATGACAGATCTTTCAGCAAGATTCTACATAGGACACTGCGAGTTATCTACGCAATTAACTGATCTCTTAAATACACAAGTTACTACACAGATCACTGCGATTTATCTTACGCAAATGATAGAACTTGGTTCGCGTTTTGTTGTTCCAATTTATGGTTTCCCCGCTAAGGTTTTCTTCACATAAATCTAATAAATCCCAACGAGGCTAATTCGTGCAACATAGTTTCTCTTACCATTAAAGTACTGTCACTACCCTAATAGACTAAACTAGATCATCGAATTTAGATGAAGGGATAATAAATCACAAAAGCATTTCGATTAAACAACAAGAAATCATAATCAACATAAAATATATATATCAAAGCATCAAGAGTAACAAGGTTTACTGCCTAGCCCCTAAGAAAGGAACTTAGCCGCGGAACGACATGGTTACAATCACTCCTCTCTTTCTCACTTAATCAAATCTAACCCAAATTACAAAGATACTAAACTATTCTGTCTAGGGTGCTTATATAGGAGTGAAGGGACGTCTGGAGTTGAGTGGAGGCCAAGGAATAAGGTCTGGATACAGCTGTCGGCAGTTATTCCCCAAAAGGCGCCTTGGTTACGGACCGTATTGGCTGATACGGTCCGTATTGAGACCTTGTCGCTGAAGGGTTTAATGCGTATCACGCCATCTCCTGGTCCGTATTCGGCTAGGTCCGTATTAGGCAATACGGGCCGTAACAGAGACTTAGTCGATGAGCGTCGCTTATCCGATTGACCCGATTCTTGCTCCATTTGGTGTAAAATAGTCCCAAAACCTGTTTTCTGTAATAAAACATAAAGAATGGTGACAATAGCCTTTTTCTCTAATTAATTAAACATAAGTGTGAGATAATATGCAAAACCTAAGCCAAAACCCTACGTAATTCATCATCATTTTGACTCTGATCAAATAGGTATGTAACATTCATCAAAAATTATATTTCTTTCCAATTATACCAACTTACTAAGTAACAAATGCAAATGTAGAGGCAATAAATGCAGCAACTGCACAAGAAAATGAGCGAGTTATGGCAGAGGCAAGTGGGTCCGGAGAGTCATGGCGTAGCACAGCTACAAGCCGTTTAGATGCATCTGCTATGTTTGCCTAAGCAATGGGAGAGACAGTTGCCATAGGAGGAGAGACGGTTGGAGGTGCAAAGAGAGTCATCTAGAATCCAACCGGGGAGGTAAACTAGTAGGCGTACAACAAAGGCATCTGCAAGCCAAGCAGGGCCATCTGGAGGCCAAGCAGGGCCATCTGGAACCCAAGCAGGGCCATCTGGTAGCCAAACAGAGCCATCTGGTAGGCCATCTGGTAGGCCATCTTCTGGAAGTGATTTCTTTCGCGGATTTAGTTTTAGGCGTGGTAGTAATAGGTGATTTATATGCATGTTGTGAACTTGTTTATTTAGATGCTGCTTTCAGAACTTTTTTATTTGCAATTTGTGTGGACTTTATTTGAAAATTTTGTGGACTTTACTGTTTTGTACGAGACTCTGAATTGGCGGTGAATTTAATTGTGACTCTGAATTGGCTACGAGACTCTTTTTTATTTGCAATTTGTGATGCAAGTCTGACTTGGCTGCGAATTTAATTGTGACTCTGAATTCTTTCTCACGCCTTCATCTTTAAAGGAAACAACACGTGACTACTAAATAAAAAGTAATTCTTATTTAATTAATACTCAAAGAAATTACAACCTAATTCATCCAACTACAATAATACTACTTCTTAGAACCAAGCTCAAATGCATTCAAATTTTAAACCTTACTAATACTACTTCTTAGAACGAGCCGATTTTGCCTTATCTGGATCAGTCACAGCAGACGAAGTGGTAGCCTTACTAGTATAAGTACACGGAACAAACTCATCGTCCGATGTTGGTGGCTCTGGATCATCAACATTCTTCTTTTTTAACCCATAGCTGTAGGGGTTTTCCACAAAGTCATCGTCCGAAATTTCATAGCTAAGAAATTCCGGTTGTATGAATGATCGACATGTCTGTGTATCAGGGCATCTCTGACACTTGTACTTTTTCCCTCATTTTTACCTCGATCACTAATTGACCCTCCACGATTGGTCGACCCTCATCTCTTTTGTGAGTTGAGTGAGTTGTGAGGAGGAGAAAGAGAAAAATATGGTATAAAATAGCAAAAAAAAAAAACGAAGGGTACCGGCCAGAAAATGGCCGGTAGTCTTTTTAATAGAGTACCGGCCAGAAAATGGCTGGTACCCTATTTAATCAAGTACTGGCTATTTTCTGGCCGGTAGGGTCATTTTTATTAAATTCCAGCAACCCTGGGTATATTAATTGTAATAAACTTTGGATATTAATAAAAATGTCGGGTGAGTTGTGAGGGGGGGAGAGAAAAAAAGGTAATTATAGGGTGTAAACGGAAAAAAAGAAAAAAGAAAAAGAAAACCGGCTAGATTCTGACCGGCTTCTGGGGAAAGAGAAAACCGGCCATAATCTGGCCGGTTTGGACATTTTTCGAAATTTCCACTAATTCTGAATATATTTATTAATTTGTAATTAACTTTGGATATTATATAAATGTCGACAATTAAGCAAAGAGTGGTGGTTGGTGGGGAATCCATATCCTCTGACGTAATATAATATTTTCATTTGGACTGATACCAATTTGGTTAGTGGGGGCAATAATTTTATAGCAATGTGGTAGGACCCACATTTATTCTTAAATTGTTGTAAAGTTTTCAGAATGACACGGTTTGATTGCTGGGATCCAAGTTTATTCTTAATCTATTCTAAATTTTCGGAAGTAGAACAAGAGTGTTTCTAAATTCATCAAATTTCTCAGTGAACTCAACTACAGAAGTTATCAGAAATCTTCAAATGACGAATTCAAATAGTTGAAACTCTATTCATTTTACAAGTGATGCGTCTACATGCAAAAAATTTAAACTTTTGAATTAATTTAATATAAAGTCAAGCGGTCAAAATTAAAATATTTATAAATTAATTTTAATGCATTTATTTTTGAACGTTTTTTAACCACTTGACTCTATACAAAATTAATTCGAAAATTTAAAATTTTCACATGTAAACGCATCATCGTAAGATAGATGAATTTTAACAGTTTGAGTTTATCATTTTAAACCAATCCAATAAATTTTAGAGTTGAATTCACAGAAGTGAACTTAAGAACACCCTAGTTCTACTCGGTGTCCAAAATTAATGTTAAATTCAATTAGTGTATGTTTTGTCAAACAAAGTATTAGATAATTTGATAATATGGGTTCGAATGTGATATACATGAATATTCGGAACGAGGGATTTTACATATCTATCACGGGTTAAGTGTGTCTTGATAATATATACATACATGACTTCATAACAATGCGATTGTTATCATTCACTTCAGCTGAAAAAAAATGGAGTGGTTTGGCATAAATTATCATCTATATTTAAAAAAAAAAAATGATTTCACAAGAGTACCGTGGCTAGAGTGGAAAAAACGTGCCATATCGTGATGCGACGTGACATGACTAACACGCTGTGACTTTGGTTTTGTGCTGTGCCGTGATCAAGTTAATGTTTCATATGCCATGCCGTAACTAAAATGTCAAGGGATGGTCACGGCACGTGAATGGTTATGCCACCTGAGTCACGTTGTGTCCAAATGTGTCATGACCAAACGTGACTCGTGTGACCATTTTATCATAATTTAAGTTAGTTTATTCAAGATTCACATTTGATCAAGATCTAACGGTAATAATTACACGTGACTCGCGTGACCACGTGCCGTGAACATTCCCGTGTCGTGACTAGATCTTTAGTGTAACGTGTCGTGCCGTACTAAATTTTTAAAAGATGGTCACAGCACGGAACATGCAAGTCACGACACGTAACTGACATGCGTACCGTGTCGTTCCGTGCCGTAACCGTGTCATTCTGTGATGTAGCTGGCTCCAGCGTGTCATTTTTCCCACTCTAACCATGGCATGATTATATTGATTTTATAATATTTTACTAAATATTAAACTAAGAAATCAGAGAAAATTAACAAAAATTTTAGCAATATGAAATGGTAGAGTATTTGATAAGTATATTTTACTAATACTATGAATAATTTGATATTCACCTACATTATTCTTAATTAAAAAATATGACATGTAAATAGTTAGGCGGCAATAGCAAAAGTGAGTAGAAATTATTAGTTGAAGTTGAAATTATTTGTCTTGAAAACAAATACACCCATTTTAATTGAAATTATTTGTAACTAAAAAATTTCGGTTCTCTCTGTTTTTTTTTTTGCAATGCAACATGCCCGTAGGCTTTTCATTTCAACAAAACTTTCAAGTTACAATAGTTCGCATATTACAACAGATAACATAGTTACCACAATGCCTAGCTACTCAGAACTTCAATCAGATTTTAAATGTTGGAAATGAGTATCCAGTAAACCCCTCACCCAACCTGCTACCTACTTTAGCTAGATGGTCAGCCACGCAATTTTGGCTTCTAGGAATATACCAACACTCATAATCATATTCTTTTAGTAACCTCCAGACCTCATTTATCTCCCTATACGCTCTCCAGTCAGCATCAATTGGTGGGTGCAACTCCATACAAACTTTAGCAAGATCTTGATTATCTGTATAAAAAATACATGATGGAAAATTAAGGCTCTTGACAAAGTGTATAGCCTCTCTTAAGGCCACAGCTTCAGCTTGCATCGGAGAACATACAACACTGGGAGCGGCTCGATAACCCTTCAACAGTTCTCCTTCCTCCACGACAAACCCCAACCCTCCCATCCATGGAGATTTCCAGGATCCGTCCACTTTGCATCTATATTGTGAATTAGACGCATTTGTTTCCTCCAACTGTACATCCTTCTTTTTATTGGCAGCAGCAGCTATTCTTGTTTCGTCACCCACTGAGTTGAGAATAGAGAGAAACCTTTCAAAAGTCGGTACCTTTCCGCCGTATGTTTTTTCGTTCCTGCATCTCCATATTGCCCAAGCCGAGTTAGCTAATATCGTCCAAACCTCATCTGTTTCATGCTTAAAGAGGCTATCCAAAATTATAGATAAATCTCGAGGCAACGCATCAGTACGTAAAGCTAGCGGACCCATCAACCAACATACTCGTGCAAACGGGCAATGAAACAACATATGCAAAATATCCTCCTCTCCTTGACTACACACGGCACACATAGGGTCCCCTCTTGATGTTCTTGAGCACAAAATTTTAGCTAAAGGCAATGCCCCATGCAACAATTTCCATAAAAACACCCGTATCCTCGGCAGAATATTTCCCTTCCTCCAAATAAGCTTCCAAACCTCACTTCCCTGCTGCCCGAGCCCCTCTTGTGTGATTCCCTTGTAGGCATGTTTAACTGAAAACCTCCCGTTAGAAGACTCTGTGAAAATGAGAGAGTCAGCCCCCGCTTCATCCGAAGGTGGTCTCACATTTCCCATAATGCTCAAACAATTTACATGCCCATACAGTTGAATTAGTAGGTTTGCATCCCAAGCACCTGTACCTTCCACTACTAGATCTCTTACACTCAGCTTTTTTTGTTCAGAATTTTGAATCAAACATTCTACCGCTCCCTCAAACCACGGCTGCACCATAGCTCTACAGGTTCTACCATCACCAAGCCGCCAGCTTATCATTGGCAATAGTCTCTCTCTAGCCGCCATAATAGCCTTCCAACATGGGGTACAATTATAGTTTCTCCTTGCTATCCATAATTCAGATCTCGGAATATATTTAGCACGCACCACATCCACCCACAGTGCCGGATTATCGGAGGCAATTTTCCACAGCAGCTTCATCATAAGTGCTTCATTCATTTTACTCAGATCCCGAATGCCTAGACCTCCAACTTCAACCGGTCGAGTAATTTTACTCCAAGCGACATAAGACAAAAATTTATCCTTGTCCATTGCTCCCCAAAAAAATCTCCTCATCAATCCCGTAATCTGCTTAATAACAGATTCAGGAATTTTATCGGTTAACATAAAATAGATTGGCAAAACTTGAAGCACCGACTTAATCAGTACCACTCTCCCAGCATGAGACAACATACGGCCTTTCCATGTCTTTAATCTAGTTGCCACTTTTTCTATCAAAAAATCATATGCTTCCTTTGATGAAATTACAGGTGCTCCCAAATATTTACCTTCCATGTTACTCTCAGAAACCTCAAAAATTTGTGTGATCAATGACTTAGCTTCCTCTGATGTGCATCTGCTGTACCAAATACTGCTTTTTTGGGGGCCTATTTGCTGACCCGAAACAGAGGAGAACCCAATCAACATTTGTTTTATCAATTCGGCCTCCCCACCTGTAGCATCCCCAAACAACAGCAGGTCATCAGCATAGACACACGAAGTTAGAACAGCTGCTTGGGGCGCCAACTTCAATCCCCTCAGCCAACCCGAACCAACTAGACTCTCAAGAGAACGACACAGTAAATCCATACCCAAAATAAAAAGGTACGGAGATAAAGCACACCCTTGTCTCAGACCACATTTTGGTTTGAAAAAACCGTCCCCTACTCCATTCAGAACCACCGAAAACTCCGCAGAGCGAACACAACCCATGATCCACAAAATCAGCTTTGGAGGAAAACCATAAAAAGGCATAATAGATTCCAGATAATCCCAATCCATTCTATCAAAAGCCTTTGACAGATCAACTTTTAGACAAAAACCTTTCCTTGAAAAATTACGTGACCGGAACGAGTGCAGTACTTCTCGTAGCAAAATAACATTGTCCAAGATATCTCTTCTTGGGACAAATGCAGATTGTGCATGCGAGACACAACTACCAATATAAGGTTTGAGTCTTGAGCAAATTACCTTTGAAATCACCTTATAAACCACATTACACACCGAGATTGGTCTAAAATGGCTTACTTCGGTTGGATCATCGGTTTTGGGTATTAGAATTAGATTTGATCTCGCAACACTAGAAGACATCCTGCCCGAGCTGAAAAAGCCTTGGACTTCGGCCAGCACAGCAGGCCCAAAACAGCCCCAGTTTTCTTGTATCGTTTGGGCATTAAATCCATCTGGCCCGGGAGATTTGTTAGCTCCCAAAGCCATCAGCGCCTTCTTAATTTCAGCTTCTGTTGGGTTTGCCTCTAAGAGCTGATGTGCTGCTTCAGGAATTTTTGGAAGTCCTGCTAGCAAGTCGGCTCCATATACTGTCTCTATATTTTCCCTGCTGCCCTTCGAATAAATACCCCTGAAATGAGAAACAAAAATATTTCGGATTAGCTTTTCATCCGTGACCCAATTGCCTTGCTCGTCCAACATCGCATTGATAGTGTTCCTCCTCTTTCTTGTCACTGCTGACGCATGAAAAAACTTTGTATTATTATCGCCATAAAGAGCCCACTTTAACCGAGACCTTTGATGCCAATAAAATTCTTGCATGAGTAGACACCTCTCATGTTGGTTCTGTAACTCCTTCTCCTCACCAGGTTGAACTAAATCCGGTTGCAATGAATTAAGATGAAGCATCTTCTTCTCACACTCCTTGAGCATAGCATTAGGAGACTTAATCTTCTTAACCCACATCTTAGCCTCTTTCTTAAAATTCTGAACCACCATGCCCCAGTTTGAGGTCGTACTTGCCACTGACCTTTGACACACTTCCTTAAAATCGTCCCTTAAACTCCACCAATTTTCACATTTAAATCCCGGCTTGTTTCTCTTTTTTGAGGGCTTAGATCGAAGAAGAATAGGCAAGTGGTCACTTTGGAACCGAGGCAAATGAAACACCAATGCATCCGGATTTTTCATAGTCCAAGCAAGATTACCCAACGCTCGGTCTAGTCTTTCTGAAACATTATCAGAACCCATCTTCTTATTCGACCAGGTATAAGCAGGTCCGATATGGCCAAGATCAATGAGACCTGCTTGGTGAATCCATGCACAGAATGCTCTATTCGGACACGAAAGCCTCACCTGTCCACCCCATTTTTCAGACTCCGAAATTATTGCATTAAAATCTCCTATCAGACAAGCTGCACCATTGTATTGCTCCACATGATTTTCTAGCTCACTCCAAATAAAAGGATTTTCAGCTCTATTAGGGTCCCCATAAACCCCAATTAACAACCATTCCTCAACAGAACCTTTTTCTAACACCTTTGCCACTATCATGTTCTTGTTTTTCACCACCAGATTAACTCTGACCTCCTCACCCCATACCAACCAGAGACCACCTGACTGACCAACAGAAGGTACCACAATCGCGTTACACAAAGGGAGATTCTTAATTCTTTCAAAAGCCTTCACCGAGTTACATCTTGTTTCAGAAATGAAAGCTAATTGGGCCTTTGTGCAATGAAGGTAACGGCTTAACGTGGCTACTGTCGTGCCTCCACTACCCCGACAGTTCCACGACATAATACTCATATTTGGGGTGTCGGCGCGTGTGGCCCCGCCGACTTAAGCCTTTTATTCAAACCAGAGATATCCTCCTCCACATTAACTGTTATCAAATCATTACACAGAAAGGGTCGCTGCTCATGCAGAACCGAACCTGACGTACCCATATGACTGGCATCTCCCTGTGGTAATCTTTGAAAAGATCTTTTCATGCCTGCTTGTGTTGTTGCTCTACTAGGTGTTGACTTGGGAGAGACATGGCTTCTATTCACACTTCTACCAGGAGCAATAGTGGGGTTCAAAACCCAACCACCTATTTTTGGGTCTAAGATCTTAGCATCGTTAAACCTCTTCTCCTGACCCGGTTTTTGGGCCAGCAAAGCGAGCCGCCCATAATCCTTGCAACCCGCCATCTCATGCCCCAATTTACCACAAAAAAGACATATTCTTGCCACCTTTTCATACGAGCAGTACACCGTGATTTGGCCAAGTGTCGGGTGCGTCGCCTTGACACTATCTTTAACCGATTCCTTAATCGGTATAAGAATCTTCATCTTTACGAACCTTATACCATTCACAACTCCCTTGACCGGCGTCGAGACCGGTTTACCCACAGCCTTGCCAATTAGAATAAGTCCCTCATCTTTAAAAGCATTAACTGGGATATTCAGAAATAAAACCCATACTGCCACCTGCTCCACTATTGAGGATTTTAGGTCCATCTCAGAGGTTACCTGTTGCAATGCGACCAAGTCACCTCTGTAAGTCCAAGGACCTCCTAGCTGAGCTGTCTGTACATCCTCAGCTCTGTTAAATTCAATAAAGTAGCAATTTTTCTCAACTTGTCTAATTGTAGTCATTGGGTCTGCTCCCCACGCATTAAGCATTGCCTTTGCAAAAGGGTTATCAAACACTGTCTTGTCAGTAATGATACAAGCCAGAAAGCACATGCTCCAGTTCGTACTCGAGGCAGCATTTTCAGGGATAACTACATCATTGCTGTCTAAGTCTTGAGTGCTAAGACCAACAAATTGTTGAATAAAAGCCTCGTCTGCTTCAGAGATTTGGGACATCTTTCCTTGCACTTTGGGGTTAGGGGATGGTTTGTATCTTTTTTTAACGTTACTGGTAGAGAAGGGTTTTTGTTTACTGTTGAGAGTTGTATTTTTTAGAAAAGTGGAAGGATGTGGGCCCAAGATTGAATTTCTATTTTCTTTGAACCTAGAAGCAAATTTGGAGTTCCTCTGCACGGAAAATAGAAAAGATTTATCTTTCCCCTGCAGAACATTAAGGTTTCCTTTTTTGGTTGATTTCAAAAAATCCTCCCCAAAGTTAGAGCCGTGAGCATTGCTTTCCAAACCTGCCTTGATACCATCCCCCATGTCACCACGTTGGTAATCCACCAGATCACTTTCCTCCTTTGATCCAGGAAAACAGTGATTACAATCATTTGCATCCTTTTTTTGAGGAGGATTCCTTTCTTTTCTTTTACCTTCCTCAGATAGCTTGATACAACACTCAGCAGGGGCTGCACTTGGCTCATGATCCCCACCTGTGAACCAGAACTCCGGCATACACAGAGGCTTGGCCAACTGAGGTGCCGATCCTGTTGGATGTTCTAAGTCAGGAGAATGTCGAGACGACTTAGCACCAGATACATGGTTTAGAGTTGTAGGACTAGAGAATAATTCCAAGAGATACAGAGAAGAGAATATAGGCAGAGAACCTACTACTGTTTGGGATAGAATAGGAATTTGACCCACATAGATAAGTGGTTCAGCATAGAGGAGGGAAGGAGAGGGAAGAAGGGTTTGGAAATGGCCAGGGGAGAGAGTAGCCATTAATCGCCTCAAAGTTCTTTTCTTCTCTCAATTAAGCAAAGAGTGGTGGTTACTGGGGCAATAATTTTATAACAATTTGGTAGGGCCCACATTTATTCTTAAATTGTTGTAAAGTTTTCATGCGCCGGGTACATAAAGTCAAAGTTTGATTGCTGGGATCCATGTTTATTCTTAAATTATTCTAAATTTTCAGAAGTAGAACTAGGATGTTTTGTAATTCACCAAATTGCTCACTGAACTCAACTATAAAAGACTAAAAGTTATCCGATTAGTTTCAAATGAAGAATTCGAATCATTAAAATCTATTCACTTTACAAATAATGCGTCTACATGCAAAAAATTAAAATTTTTAAAGTAATTTAATATAAAGTGAAGCGATCAAAATTAAATAGTTTATAAATTAATTTTAATGCATTCATTTTTTGAATGTTTTTTTACCACTTGACTCTATACAAAATTAATTCGAAAATTTAAAATTTTCACATGTAAATGTGTCATCGTAAAATAGATGGATTTTAACCGTTCAAATTTATTATTTGAAACCAATTTCATAAATTTTAGAATTGAGTTCACACAAGTGAACTTAAGAACACCCTAGTTCTACTCGGTGTCCAACTAACAATTGGGTCCCAGTATAGTTGGGAGAAAGTTGCAAATAAGTAAAAGGAAACATAAATTTCAATGCATAGTTTCAATCAAGCAGTACAAGAGTGGGACCCTTGGACTGGAAAACTGAGGCATGTACAGGAAATTAAGAAAGAAAGAAAAAGAGAAAAGCCAAAACAAAGAGCATAAAAAATGTAAGATGCGGAATACATGAAAATAATAAACTATTTGGTTTTGTTTTTAAAAGAAATGCTCAATAGCATGAAAATAATAAACTATTTGGTTTTGTTTTTATTGTTTTTTCTTCTTCTTGTTCTTGGAGAAAGGATATTTGATTCAATAAAGACAGTGAATATACCATACCAAGGGGGAATAAAAGAATTTGCCAATATAAAAAGGACAATTAGGCTTGAAAATTCAACCTCTTCCTACTTTAAAACCCATACAAATTAAGTATAGAACAACACCAATTGAAAAATAAACTGCATTATTATTGAACTTAAAGAAATTAGATCTGAACTGCACATTTATTCTGAAAGAAGCTTCAAGCCATCTGAGAAACACTTCTTGAAGCAATCCATCTCGTCCTTTGGAAATCCAATGCCGATCTCGATGCCTCCTTGCTCGTCTCTGCTCTCTTCCATGGACATCACGCCTTTCTTTGTCAGCGATATGATTTCCACCTTTGTCGGCCTCCCCAATCCGAAGTCTATGTCATATGCTCTAAACTTTGGTGACCCGGCTATGTTGAGAACCGGCATATCCGCAATGGGCTTCCAATTAAGAGGTGATTTCAACAATATCTCGCTTATTTGTGCAATTGATTTGCCGATGGCCTCAGCTGCTACTACGATTCCGTCATCCTGAATTAAGTCAGCGACATTGGCTGATGCGTAGCAAGGCGCGACACAATTTCCAAAGTACTCTGCTGGTAGTGGCGGTTGTATCCTTCCTCTGACATTGGCCGGTACCATGATACAAGCTCTCTTGCTGCTGTCAATGCCTTTTGCTCGAACAAAACAGGTCCAGACATAAGCGGACGCCACGACCATTGTCGAGCAATGGAAAGAGCTCATCTTTCTTTGCTCAGCCTTGATCGAAACTAGTTGCTTCAGCCTTTGGATATGTCGTTGCCCAAATGAGAATGTGCCCAAATGAGAATGTGGCGACAACGGGGTCGGAAGGAGGCTTAGAATCCTTGTAGATGCCTTCTGTACCAGAAATAAGGGCATTTTGAATTTGTTTGTAGTAAAAGGGGTAGAGGTTAGAAGGATCGGAAAATAATGATCGATCGAAAACCGGGACCCAAGAAGATGACAAGACTCCCGACAAACATGTTTCAGACCAGGTGTGCATGAATGGCATGAAGGATGATCCATCACACACCGTGTGATTCATCCATGTCCCAATAACTATACCCTGCTCGGGAAAGACCGTCACCTGCACGGCCAAAACTGGTTTTGACTCCTCGTCATCCCCCGATTTAGGTAATAGTGGGACTAAGCAATCTAGCTGTGATACATCACGTTCATAGTCGTTGGCAAGATCTTCGAACCGGCCGTCAACGCACTCTGCCACGGTGAAAGACACGCCATCACCTTCTTTATAGTAATGCTCAAGCTCGTTATCGGTGCCGGGCTTTCTACGGTAACCACCGGCCAGGGGGTAGTATGTTGCGAGTGTGAGCGAGAGAGAACGCTTGAGGGAGGGGAGATGAGAGGATAGGAAATGCACGGTGGGGTGTCGGTATGAATAGAAGAAAAGCCGTTCAACTGGAGTAAAAGTTGTCATGATGAGATCAAAGAAGGTGAACGGGAGAGATGCGCAGTCAGGGGTGATGCTCGGTGGGGGAGCCACCCGGGATGTGTCGATGATTTTTAGAGGAAGAGGATTCGATGCCATTTTTGTTAAACTTTCTAATTCAAAGGACTTAAACAGTTTGATGACTGATGGAGAGATTGTGCTTGAAACTTTGGATCTGAGTGATGAATTTGTGATCGATGCAGCAATTAATGGTCTTTCTATATCTTTTCTATTTTGTTGGCCGTAAGCAAAATGAGATGAAAATATGTAGGTGCGGAGATGGATGTGATTATAATATATGGTCTTTAATGCGCCCACCTTTTTTGACAGTTTGTTGTACCTCGTGCGTGGGCGTGGCCCATTTTTTTATTAATCGGAAAAACAAAACAAAAATAAGGACAGAATTTGTGAAATCTTGGAATATAGAAAAATTATTATGGTTTATAATGTTCAGCGGACGTTATGGTTCATAACGTTGAAGTAATTTAAAAATCGTAATCCAAACTAGCTCGGTAATTAACTAAACAAAAATATCCAGACTGTTATGATCTATAACGTCTAGATCATAGGAAAAAAAAATAAACGGGCCGTTGTGGATCATAATATTCATATCACATGAAAAAAAAGCCCAGAACATTATGGTCCATAACGTCTGAAGCTTTTGGCCCTCCCCACGCCTCGTCCCTTCCTTTCTTTTCTGTCTCGCTCTCTCTCTCTCTGTCTCACGCTGCTCTCTAACCCACCGACAACGACAATATTTTACCCCATCACACACGCGAAAAAAAACCCCAACCACACAAGATGTTGTGGTTTACAATGTCCAGCTCTGTCAATTTCGGCGCCCGGTCCCGCCCTCTCCCATCCGTTGGACTTCATTATTGTAAGTTATTTTTTTTTGTAAATGATTGTAGAAATTAGTAAATTAACAATAATTTTCAATTTGATTTGTTGTCAATCCTATTGATCATTAGGTTTAATTTTGTGAATTTGCAATTAATTTTGTGAATTAGCATCCGATTATGTTTAATTTTATGAATTAGAATTAATTTTGTGAATTTTGCACCTAATTATATTTAATTTTATGAATTATGTTTAATTTTGTGAATTTGCACCCGATTAGGTTTAATTTTGTGAATTAGCCTCCGATTATGTTTAATTTTATGAATTAGATTTAATTTTGTGAATTTGCACCTAATTATATTTAATTTTATGAATTATGTTTAATTTTGTGAATTTGCGTAGGGGACAAAAAGGTTGCCCAAGTCCGGGGGTATCATTCCTTATGTTTTTATGCATTTTCACACCTTTGCGGTGAGGTGGTCGATAGATCAGATCGGACCGAAAATTTACCTATCTAAAACAAATAATAAACAATTTAAAAATGGTAAAAAAATACATTTTCTATTTCTTTTAAACTTTGAGAATATAGATATGAGTTCATATTTCATATATAATATTGTATATTATTCTAAAATTAGTGAATTCTGCAATGGATTAGATGACAAGGAAAGAAAGACGGACAGGCAGCGAGACGTCTAAGATTAACGGCGATCGTTTAATACTGATTTTGCCCCTTAAAACCTTCAACGACTGTGATTCATCCATCCACAATATGCGCTAAAATCTTTTGATCGACAATAAAAGAATTCACATCCTCTGCATTAATGTATCATTTGAATTAATTTCCAAATCGTACGATTAGAATTCGGTCCAATTCGACCCACGCTTATAAGAATTCATATCACCTAAGGTAACAAAATATTTCTATTTGGATCTGGACTGTCCAATCAGAATCTGCACGACTATTAAAGCGGCCCCGTGGGTTCCATCTGGGACCGGATGGGCTCGGTTTTCGATCGGACTGCCGTGATCCAAACAGAAATATTATGTTGCCTCAGAAGATATGGATTCCGCCTATAAGGCATGGGGTCTTTTATATTAGTGCAGATCTAAACCGGACGGTCCAAATCTTAACTCAAAATTTGAGTTAACTCAGAGGATACAAATTCACAGAAAAATACCTCATAAGTTTAATCTTAAATTTTGAAAATAGATATAAATATAAATTAAGAATTAAATTTTGTGTTTAATGCATATATTATTTGTTTACTAAAAGTTTATATTCAACCACATCATATATTCTTTTAAAATATACTACTTAAGTATATATGTAGGATTCAAATTAAATTGTACATTACACATTGATAATAATAAAAAATAAAAAAATGTAAAATTAAATTACTATGAACTCAATGCTAATGAAATTTTTGAAACTATATTAAATTACATGACGTTGTCGAATCTCAATTTTCAGTTGGGCCTAAAATTTGGGATGAAAAGCCAGGCCCACAAATTTACCCTCTTCACTGACATCTTTGTGGTGAGATTGAGCAAAGAGTCAACCAAGATGTACCCACGTAGAGCAGCTTGGGTCCAATGCCCATAGAACTCAAATTTGAGTCCGATGGATTTTGGGACCGTTCGATCTGCTTTAAGATTCATACGCACAAATTTTAAAGCATACGCGAAAGTTACGGGCATGAATCATAAAGGAGATCGAACGGTCATCGAACCCATCGAACTCACTTTGAGTCCGATGGGCATCGGACCCAAATTGACCTCGTACCCACGAGGTAGGGCGGGTATGATAGGTGTAAATTATATACACCGTCGATCTAGTTTTTATCATAAAATAACACCAAATATCTTGTATTTTGAATATAAAGTGAATAGAAAACACCTAGAATCAAGTTACTGCGTTCGCTCGACTTTACAATGCAGGAAACAATGCAAAATGAAGAAAAAGTCTCCCAGTGCGGACGCACTCACAGCCAGTGCGGACGCACTCAGTACTTAGACAAATTTCCAGCACGCAGAATTTCACAGACAAGAAGTCCGAGCGCAATGCGTCCGCAGTCAACCTCCAGTGCGAGTGGGGTCACCCGCACTCACTACTTAGCCGATTTTTGCAACTTTCAGATTCTTCAGAAAACAGAAAATTCCAAGGCCAGTGCGGACGCACTAAGATCTAGTGCGGACGCACTCAGAGAAAAATGCAGAAAATCCAGAAAAGGAAACTTGGAACCAAAGGAAAATTGGAGCCAGTGCGACTCAGACCACTCGCACTCACCACCAGTGCGGACGCACTGGACTCGCAGACAGCCAGAAATTCGCGTTTTCAAGAGGTTTTCTATTTTTGGCACATCAGGGACACGTTTTAGAAGGCCAATAATAGACATGGCAGTCTGAGGAGTGCACCCACTAACTCCACTTCTAGCTTCTAAATTGGGGAAGATCTTTGGCTATAAAAGAAGAGGAATTTCATCTCTCTCATCATCCACTATTACATATCCATTTTCCACAAATTGAGAGAGAGAGATCTGCAGAAATTCTCGAAGTTCCGAAGGCTTTTCAAGGAAGGAGAAGAAGAAGATTCAAGCAAGGAGTCGGCAAGATCGAGGTTTTTGATCTAAGAAAGGGTGTAATCATTTCTTTATTTCATTTCTTATTGTTTTTGCCAAACTTTGTTATGGATCTCTCCATGAGAGAGTAGTTCTCTTTCTAGGGGTTTAGGTCAATGCATGAACTTGTTTAATTCTATCTTATTCGGATATTTGTTTTTATTATGATTGTTTTATCGGATTTGATTGTTAATTTCTGTGATTTATCATTTGTGCTAATTACATAGTTTAGTACTTGAATTGGACAAGTCCCGCTTTGGATTCGAAAGAACCAAAGTAGTTAGGATGGGATAGGAGAGTACCAAATTATGAGTACAAATACCTTAGGATTTGGATTAGAAGCGACCGTACTTTGATATCCAAACCGGAACTATAGAAATTAGGGTTAGGGTTTGGTGAAGAACGACCGTGAAGTCAAACCCATAATCAGGACACCTTAGAACAAATATCGATATATACTTTGGAGCATGTGACTTAAATATCCCTCTAGGTTAGTGACAACCCTAGAATTTGAGGAACATTAATCCATCCACCCAAAGTATTTGTATCAATATTTGTTCCAAAGGCTAACAAGAGCTTAATGGGTCTAGATAGCTAGGGTGAAGAACGACCGTGAAGTCCGAAACTATCTAGGCACGTTATTAATTCACGACAGTGACCCTTTTTAATATTTTAGGTTAGAAACCTCATCAAATCAAACATGAATTCAAACAAAACTGAATAAATAGAATTATCAAGGAATTGTAGACCGAATACCCCTAGATCTCCTCAAACTTGAAAACAAACTAATCTTTCTTTTCTTTATTTTTAATTTACATTTGTTGTTTGAAACTTCTCTCTTCCGGGTATTGAACCCAAACTTAGGATTTTAGAACAAAACCCCCCCTTTACTTTTATTGTTCAGTTTTAGAAGTAATTTTCTTTATTGAAAATTGGTATTTCCCTATCTCCCTGTGGATCGATACCTAAATACTACAATCGATAGGTTGTGCGCTTGCAACTAACCTATTCATTGAGTACGAAGGTTTATAAATATTAAAAGCCTAAAGAGTACAAAAATCCTATACCTAAAATACTCAACAAGCTTTTTGGCGCCGTTGCCGGGGAGAATAGGATAGATACTAGTTTTTATTTTAGGAAAGTACTTTTAATTCTTAGTTTCCTTATTTACTTTATTTCCGTTTCAGAAATTAAAAACCCAAAAGTAGTTTATTTCTTTTTTTTTATTTTCTGCACTTTACTATTCTCTATTCTCTCTCTTTCACATCACATCTCTTCTCTCATAGGTTTGAGCGCTGGCACCGGTCACAAGAAGTCAAACTGCAAAGATCAAAGTCGGCGAATCCTCTCTTTCTCAACCAATGGCGGGTCTAGATCCCAAACTAGGCATGTCTCGCACCTTTGAGGTGGAAGTGGAAGACTATCCGGAAGGCCTTCTCAATCAAGACCTCCATGATAACAATCCACCTCCTCCTCCTCCACACAACAACCCACCGCCTCCACACAACAACAACAACAATGAGCCACCTCCCATTCTCAATAACAATCCTTTGTTTGGTGTCAATCCAAACAACAACGGAAATGGCCGTAATCGCCAACAAGGCCACCGCTTCGGTTTCATTCCTCAAGGCCAAGATCCACGCGAAATCAAGCCCTCTCTCATCCACTTGCTTGGCCAAAGTCAGTTTGGGGGAGCCCTAAACGAAGATCCACATGCCCACTTGGCGGTTTTCGAAGAATCATGCGGCACTTTCGCTCGAGAAGGAGAAGAGCTAGACAACCTCAAGCTCAAATGCTTCCACTTGTCCCTCCGAGACAATGCAAGAACGTGGCTAAGGACCATGAATCGTGACCACATAAGAAGATGGGACGACATGAAGAAGTTATTCTTAGGAAAATACTTCCCTCCATCCAAAACCCAGCACTTCCGAACGAAGATCACGACGTTCAAGCAAGCCGAGGGAGAGTCTTTGACCGAGGCATGGGATAGATGGGCAGAGCTCCAACGCTTGTGCCCTAACCATGGCCTTGACATGTGGTTGCTTTTTCAATTCTTCTTTGCAGGTTGCACAATAGCCACTAAAACTCACTTGGATTCAGCTGCAGGGGGAAACATGTCAAAGATGGATCCCGAACAAGCCATGCTAATGATTGAAGATATGGCGATAAACCAAAGGGAGTGGACGGCCGAAAGAGGTGGGCGAGCCCAAACCACACCGGGGGTCTTGAAAACCGACGAAGCTACCGCTTTGCGTGCCCAAATGGAAGCCTTGCAACATCAAATAGCACAAATGCAAAACGCCAAATCCATGATGAAAAAGGCTTCATGCGGCATTTGTGGAGAAGGGACTCATATCACCGCCGATTGCCAAGTTCTCTTGGAAGGAGAGGACGTCGAGCAAGTCAACGCAATGTTCTACAATCAAGGTGATAAGAGAAATGACCCGATCTACAATAAGATTAGGCCAAATGATAACTCAAATACATACAACCCTAACACGAGGTGGAGCCATCCTAATTTCAAGTGGAGGTCCGACAATGACAACTCCAATCAATATCAAGGTAATTCCAATCAATTCCAAAATCGGTCAAACCAAAACTCGTACCAAGGACCTTCTCAAAACAATAAATTAGAAAAATTGATAGAGGGCCTTGTGATCTCTCAAAACGAGTTCATGAACCAACAAAGAAGCACCAATACCGATATTTCGGATTCCTTGAGGAACCTCAACAATAGATTTGAGTTCTTAGAAACTAAGACAAAGATGCTAGAGACCCAAATAGCACAACAAGCATCTTCGTCCTCTCGTCAACAAGGCACACTTCCGGAAAAACCCGATATCAATCCAAGAGAGCAAGCAAAAGCCATAACCTTGAGGAGCGGCACGGAATACGAAGGACCAAAGATGCCCAGCGGAGATGAGTTCCTACAACCACCAAATGAGACACAACCACCTAAAACTCCTCTCAGCACGGATGCACCCATTCCTAATGCGGACGCACCGGCATCGGAAAAACCACAAGAACCGGGTAAGCCTAACCCGGCCAAGGTAAAACCTACTGAAACTCCTAAGTATATCCCACCACATAGGTTTATGCCGTTCCCTCAAAGGTTAGTAAAAAGCAAACTTGACCAACAATATGCCAAATTTGTAGAACACCTCAAGAAATTGAATATCACCATCCCTTTTACCGAAGCAATTACTCATATGCCCACTTATGCGAAATTTTTGAAAGAAATTTTATCCAATAAAAGAACAATTGAGGAAGTGGGCACGGTATCCCTTAATGAGGAGTGTAGCGCTCTCTTCTTAAACAAGCTACCTCCGAAATTAAAGGATCCCGGAAGCTTTGTGATTCCATGTGTAATTGGTGATACCGAATTCAAGAGGTGCCTATGCGATTTAGGCGCAAGTGTGAGCCTCATGCCAAAAATCGTTTACCAAAGGCTAAATCTTGTCGACTTGAAAGCCACAAGAATGTCATTACAACTGGCCGACAAGACGGTAAGGTATCCCGAAGGAATTACGGAGGACGTGATTGTCATGATTGGTAAGTACTTTGTCCCGGTGGATTTCGTAGTTGTTGAGATGGAAGAGGATACTCATACCCCTCTCCTATTGGGGCGTGACTTCCTTACCACAGCAGGTGCAAACATTGATGTCAAAGAAGGAAAGATATCCTTTGACATCGGAGGCGAAAAGGTAAATTTTCACATGTTTAATGCCATCAAATTTCCTTCAAATGATAATGATTCTATATGTAGAGTGGATGTTTTAGATTCCATTATAGCTGCCCATATGGAGAAGGAGATGGTAAACGAACAACTGGACCAAATCCTGAAAGAAACTGGCTCCGAAAAAAACCGAATGGATGCAAATCACCCTCAGTGCGTCCGCACTGACCACCAGTGCGTCCGCACTCAGCATGATGAATCTGCAAATTCAAGCATCCGAGCCCAGTGCGTCCGCATCGAATTTCCAGTGCGGATGGAGCACTCGCACTCGCCAGTTCCGCCACACGATGGAGCCTAGGAGACAAATGTCCGAGCTCAGTGCGTCCGCACCGAATCTCCAGTGTGGATGCACCACTCGCACTCCGACCAGGATGATTCTGAGATTTCAGCAAACCAAGCACAGTGCGTCCGCACTCAGTCTGAAACAGCTCAAATCGAGGGAATTTAGACCAATCCCGCACCACCAAAGGTCGACCTCAAGCCTTTGCCACCCAACCTTCGCTATGAATACCTGGGGGAGGACGAGACATATCCGGTGATTGTCAATTCCGAGCTCAACAAAGACCAAACCGAGAAGCTTTTACACGAGCTAAGGCTACATCGGAAAGCAATCGGCTACACGATCGATGACCTAACCGGGATCAGCCCATCCCTTTGTATGCATAGAATCCTAATGGAGGACGACCACAAACCCACCGTTGAAGCTCAACGAAGGCTCAGTCCGAATCTAAAAGAAGTGGTGAAGAAGGAAATCCTCAAACTACTTGATGCCGGCATCATCTACCCCATCTCCGATTCCAAATGGGTAAGCCCGGTCCATGTAGTACCAAAGAAGGGAGGCACAACGGTGCTGAAGGGCGAAGGTGACAAAATGATATCCACAAGGGTGATCACCGGATGGAGGATGTGCATCGATTACCGAAAGCTTAACAATGCAACAAGGAATGATCACTTCCCTCTATCATTTCTGGATCAAATGCTCGAAAGGCTAGCCAATCACTCACACTTTTGCTACCTAGATGGGTATAGTGGATTCTTTCAAATCCCTATTCACCCCGATGACCAAGAAAAAATGACTTTTACTTGTCCTTATGGTACGTTCGCGTACCGAAGGATGCCGTTTGAAAATTCCGTAAGGGCAAGTAAAAGTCATTTTTTCTTGGTCATCGGGGTGAATAGGGATTTGAAATAATCCACTATACCCATGTGATCATGTGTGATGCGAGCGACTTCGCCGTTGGAATCATGTGTGATGTGCAAAATTACATAGTTTAGTACTTGAATTGGACAAGTCCCGCTTTGGATTCAAAAGAACCAAAGTAGTTAGGATGGAATAGGAGAGTACCAAATTATGAGTACAAATACCTTATGATTTGAATTAGAAGCGACCGTACTTTGATATCCAACTCAGAACTATAGAAATTAGGGTTAGGGTTTGGTGAAGAACGACCGTGAAGTCAAACCCATAATTAGGATACCTTAGAACAAATATCGATATATACTTTGGAGCATGTGACTTAAATATCCCTCTAGGTTAGTGACAGCCCTAGAATTCGAGGAACATTAATCCATCCACCCAAAGTATTTGCATTAATATTTGTTCCAAAGGCTAACAAGAGCTTAATGGGTCTAGATAGCTAGGGTGAAGAACGACCGTAAAGTCCAAAACTATCTAGGCACGTTATTAATTCACGACAGTGACTCTTTTTAATATTTTAGGTTAGAAACATCATCAAATCAAACATGAATTCAAACAAACCGAATAAATAGAATTAGCAAGAAATTGTAGACCGAATGCCCCTAGATCTCCTCAAACTTGAAAACAAACCAATCTTTCTTTCCTTTATTTTTAATTTACATTTGTTGTTTGAAACTCCTCTCTTCCGGATATTGAACCCAAACTTAGGATTTTAGAACAAAACCCCCCCTTTACTTTTATTGTTCAGTTTTAGAAGTAGTTTTCTTTATTGAAAATTGGTATTTCCCTATCTCCCTGTGGATCGATACCTAAATACTACAATCGATAGGTTGTGCGCTTGCAACTAACCTATTCATTGAGTACGAAGGTTTATAAATATTAAAGGCAAAAAGAGTACAAAAATCCTATACCTAAAATACTCAACAGGGTATATTGGACAATTTTTTATTTATACAAAATATTATAAAATAATAGAGGAAAATAAAAAAATATTTTAATTTTTTTAAGCATAGAAGGATTAGTGAAATTTTTCGGATTCAAACTTTATTGGTAATTTTTTTTAATCATATAGAAGTTTGTTTTTTTTTTCTTTTTTAGTTGTTTTACATTCTCTGTAGCAACTTTTTTCCTATTCCAATTTTTTTTTTTTCACGGGATGGAGGCCACAAAGTATTCAAGTTTTCACCGATCCTTCTGAATCAGTGGAACTTTTTTTGCTTTTGAATCAATGGGTTGAATATTCGGATTGAGGGATGTTACATGATCTATCACGGGTTAAGTGTGTCTTGACAATATATATATATATATATATATATATATATCAATGTTCTAAATAGCGTGCTATAGCGTTTTCGGACCAAAAAAACTATGACGCTATGGCGCTATGACGCGATAAACGCTATTTAAACCTTTGATATATATATACATGACTTCAAAACAATGCGATTGTTATCATTCAGTTCACAAGAAAAAAAAAAAAATGGAGTGGTTTGGCATAAATTATCCTCTTTATTTAAAAAAAAAAAATATGATTTCATAAGAGTACCGTGGGATGATTATATTGATTTTATAATCTTTTACTAAATATTAAAATAAGAGATCAGAGAAAATTAATAATAATTTAGCAATATGAAATGGTGGAGTATTTGATAAGTATATATTACTAGTACTATGAATAATTTGATATTCACCTAGATTATTCTTAATTAAAAAATACGGCATGTAAATAGTTAGGCAACAATAGCAAAAGTGAGTATAAATTATTAGTTGAAGTTGAAATATTTGTATTGAAAACAAATACACCCGTTTTTCTTATATTTCATAAAATCTACTAATTAAATATATTATTTTATTTACTAAGTTTATTTTCTGATTACAAATGTTCCTATTTATAATTTATTTGAATATTTGATTTGAATATTTATAATTAAAAATAATTCATTTGATATTTTTATTATTTGCAGATTTTTGTATATAACTTATTTGAGATTGACATTTATATCAGAAGTCGAAACAAAAATAATTGATTAAATTCCCTATTTTGAGAACAATATATAATACTAGTTTAAAAGACCATTTAAAAGTACCCACTTTTATCAAGCCTCTTAAAAAATTTCGAACATTTTGTCAATTATCAACAGTATATTGCGAAATTGCAAAACTAGAACGTCAAATTCCAATAAAAATTTATACTGAATACTATAAACAATAAAAGATCAACTTTGCTATGAAACTTATTGGTGGGAGCTATAAATAACAATACCATTAGGGGTGCAAACGGATCAGATACGGATCGAATAGTGATAAAACCATATTCTTATTCGTTTTTATTTTTCGGATACGAATCGGATACGGATCGAATAGTGATAATACCATTATGTTTTAATTTCCTTAACAATATATAGTTTAAAAATTAACATAATTAATGTTATGAATCGAAGCAACGAAAATATATAATTTGATGGCACATTTGACTGTCCTAAAAAGACATGAAAATAATACCGTCCTCAATCACTCACTTTTTGTTTTTTGTTTTTAATTTAACCCCATTAAATACATGTTAATTTTCGATTACTCATCTTAAAAACATCCAAAAAAATTTCTATCTTTACTTTACGTCAACAATCCTATATGTTATAGATATTATTTTTGCCGGGATTTTTATTAATATCCAAAATTAATTAGAAATTAATAAATATACCCAGGTTCTCTTGGAATTTATAAAAATATTCCTACCGGCCATTAAATGGCCGGTACCGACTTTTATCCATTACTGGCCGGTACATTTTTTTTTTTTTGACTGTTTTAGAGTTTATTGTACTATTTTCCGTTTAGATTTTATGTTGTAGTATTTTCTGTTTAGATTTTATGTTGTACTATTTTTGTATTGTTGTAGTATTTTCTGTTTAGCATAATCCTGATAATTTATTTTTTTAGTATAATTTAGCGTACTTAGTTTAATTTAGCATATTACTGATAATTTATTTTATTTAGTACAATTCTCATTAGTTTAATTTAGTATAATCCTGATAATTTATTTTATTTTGGTGTAATTTTGCGTAAGTTAGTGACGAAAAAAGATCTAAAAAGATATAAAAATAGTACTATAAAAGCACACATAAAAAAGAAACAAAACATAAAACATAAAACACCAAACATAAAACACCAAATATAATAGTGCAAAACAATTACCGCCGCGGCCCAGAGGGGGACCATCGCTTAGGTGGTACTCCGGCGTTCGCTCGAACCGGCCATACTCTCTCTCTCTCTTAGTGTAACGACATCAGCATCGGCCTCGATGCGTATTCCCTCGGCGGTATCCCAAACTGACTCATACTCATCCCTAGAGACTAGCGGGGGTGGCAGGAGTGTAGAGAAGATGGATGTAGTGAACTCAGTCACAAAGTCAGTCACAAAGTCAGGCTGAGTCTGAGACCCAGCTACCACTGGCCTCTCTATCATGTGACATCTCGGTCTTATATCGTGGTGGCGGCATGTCAGCCGGATCCTCGTAGCCAAAACATAAGTCATCGAGATCGAAAGCTGGAGCCTTCATAGAAAAGGACTCCGGAGGCGGTGGCGACATCTCGGCCGGACCCTGCAATCATACACATAATTAAGTAAATTTGATCTGAACGAAGAAATTTGTACTAACCTGACAGCTAATGAAATAAGACATACCAGAGGCTGAACCGGACGTCCCTGCGCGTCGTAGAATGTCTGCCAGCCAGTCATGGATAATACCCAACGATGGTAGTCCCACTCTGGCTGCTCATCGGGGGGAGATGGCTTCACATCTAGCATAACCTGGCTCGCGTCGGGCTCGGTCAGATCTATCTCACGCCAGTTGATGTTCTCTCTGGTGTCTCGCAGCATGGTGATGAGCTGCCCACCGTGCCCGACATCCTCAACAAAATTGGCATTCTACTTGAGGAAGTAGTACCCAAGACGTCTCCAGTTCTTCTTTCCCAACATGGTGATCCCATGCGCGAAACCTTCAAGCGAGGCCAAAAGCTGAAAAAAAAATATTTTGTTAGATCAAACCTTGATGAACTAATCAGTTAGGAAAAAACTATGTAGTTTTAGGTGCATTATCTGACGAGCCCATTTTTTATCGTTGGGTGTGTAACTGATCAGAGTCAAAATAATGATGATTTACATAGGATTTTGGCTTAGGTTTTGCATATTTTCTCACACTTATGTTTGATTAATTAGAGAAAAAGGCTACTGTCACCCTTCTTTATGTTTTATTGCATAAAACAGATTTTGAGACTATTTTACACCAAATGGAGCTAGAATTGGGTCAATCGGATCAGCGACACTTATCGACAAAGTCTCTGTTACGGTCCGTATTGCCTAATACGGACCAAGCCTAGCACAGACCAGGAGATAGCGTGAGAAACATTAAAAACCTCAGCGACAAGGTCCTAATACGGACCGTATCACCTGATACGGTCCGTAACTGAAGGCGCCTCTTGGGGAATAACTGCCGACAGCTGTATCCATATCAGTTTCTTAGCCTCTACTCAATCTCCAGACGTCCCTCCACTCCTATATAAGGCCCCTGGGCAGAAGAAGAAGTTATCTTTGTAATTAGGGTTAGATTTGATTAAAGAGAGAAGAGATGAGTGCTTGTAACAATGCCGTTCCGCGGCTAAGTTCCTTTTCTTAGGGCTAGGCAGTAAACCTTGTTACTCTTGATGTTTTGATATATATATTTTCTGTTGATTATGGTTTCTTGTTGTTGAATCGAAATGCTTTTGTGATTTACTATCTCTTCATCTAATTTCAATGATCTAGTTTAGTCTGTTAGGGTAGTGACAGTACTTTAATGGTAAGAGAAACTATTTGTATGAATTAGCCTCGTTGAGATCTATTAGGTTTATGTGAAGAAAACCTTAGCGGAAAAACCATAAACTAGACCAACAAAACATGAACCAAATTCCATCACTTGCGTAAGGAAAATCGCAGTATCTGTGTAGTAATTTGGGGTATTTAAGAGATCAGTCATTTGCGTAAGTAACTCGCAGTGTCCTATGTAGAATCTCGATGAAAAATCTGTCATTCTTGCGTAACATAAATTGCAGTGACAGGAAATCAGACGCAACAGGAATATATTGTCAAGGCGGATTGAGTAGCAATGGTGTGCCGAAACCCTAGGAATTCTCATCTCTATCTTTATTTTAGTTACTTTTAATTGCTTCCTAATTTACATTGATCACAACAACATCTCTCAATTTTCAGATTTCGTCTAGCCTTTCGAAATATTGTGATTTGATCGCTCAAAACTCTGAACCAATATTCCCTGTGGATCGACCTCGAATATACTACTCGATAGGATTGTGCGCTTGCAGTCCGAACTGATAGCATTTCTGAGTTTATAAATATTAAAAGAAACATCGCTCTCTTTTGAGTGATCAAGCTTTTTGGCGCCGTTACCGGGGAATAACGGTTCATTGTGCAAGGCCTCGCGAGACGCCCTTGCTTTGACCATTGAATCCAATTAATTAGAGATGCCTAGATTTCTTTTTATTTTCTGCATTTTTATTTTTCCTTTATTTTCAATTTCGTTTTTATTTTTATTTTATTTTTATTTTTCAGTTTTTAGTTTAATTTTCAGATTTTCTTTCCTTTTTAGGACACTGCACGCTGGCCGAATCATCCGTACGAAGATCCCTAAGGATTGCAAGTAGGAGAGGACAATTCGCTTCCACATCACCGATAAGAACCAATCATAGTTCTTCCTCGAGTAATTCTGAAAGCGAAGAAGACTCAGATTCGATCAACATGAATATCCCACCGAACAAACCGATTAACAATGGAAGACAAGAAAACAATGGTGATAATGAAGTTCACAATGCAGCAAGACCCAAACTTCTACGAGACTATTGCGTACTGCGCGCGAATGATCCTAATTCTAGCATAAACCCGCCAACTGTCACGAACTGTAATTTTGAGATCAAACCTGCTCTCATAAATATGGTTTCGCAACAGTAATTTGGAGGATTTCCAAATGAAGATCCACATCTTCACTTGTCAATTTTCCTTGGGATATGCGAGACGATAAAGATCAACAGAGTTACCGATGAAGCAATCAGGCTAAGGCAATTTCAATTCTCATTAAAAGATAAAGCAAGAGCATGGTTGTTTTCCTTACCGGCCAATTCCATTCAAACTTAGGACCAATTGTTTAATGTGTTTATTGCAAAATATTTTTCACCATCCAAAACTTCGAGGTTTAGAAATGCAATTACTAATTTTGAACAAAGGGATGGTGAAACATTGTGTGAGGCATGGGATAGATATAAGGACATGTTAAGGTGTTGTCCACATCATGGTCTAGAAAGATGGCTGATTGTCCAAACTTTTTATAATGGTCTAAACCCTACCGATAGGTTGTCTATTGATGCTTCCGCAGGAGGAGCAATCATGAACAAGGAACCTAACGAGGCTTACAGCCTAATTGAAGAGATTGCAATCAACCAGCACTACTGGATCTCTGAGCGAAAGAAGCCAACTCCAACACCTGGCATGCACCGAGTAGATGATATATCCATGCTGAGCGCAAAGATTGATGCTTTGCAAATGACACTCAACAAGCAGACCAAGCAGCGAACGGTAGCAGCAGTCAATGCCGCAACAGCATGTGGCTATTGTGGAGGAGCGCATGAGATGACCGAGTGTATGAATGTGACGGAAACTGAGGAAGAAATAGAGCAAGCAAATGCCATCGACAACAGCTTTCGACCTCAGCCCGCCTACAATACATACCATCCGAACAACCGAAACCATCCAAATCTCTCATACGCAAACAATCAAAGGCCTGCTGCACCCCAACAGAACTATCAACCACAACCCAATTATCAACCAAGATACAACAATCCCCAACCGAACTACCAACCAAGGCAGTACAACCAACCACAGCAACCTGACATCACATCATTAATGGAGAGATTCCTAGAGAAGCAAGATAAGGCTAACGCCGAAATCACGCAAAAGATCAAATCCTTAACAAACCGCAACAAAGACTTAGAAGACAATGTCTCTAAGATGGCAAAAGAACTCTCGAGTATTAGACGTGGAAAAGACAAATTTCCGGGCCAACCGGAAGAAAATCCGAGAGAGACTTGCAAATGCATAACATTAAGGAGCGGTACAACTTATCAGGGACCTCCCATACCCGATCAAACTTCTGATGAGATGCATGCAGAGCCATCACATTCCGAAGAATACGAGCCGCAACAACCGGAGCCGCCCGTACTCAAAATGCAGGCAGACCCTATTGAGAAGCAGAATGACACCGTAGGTGGAGACGAACGACAAACCGAACCTGAATATATTGCACCACCACCCTACAAGTCACCTCTGCCATTCCTCTAAGGCTGGCCAAGCACAAGATGGAGCCGCAATTCGCGAGATTCATGGAGACGCTCAAGCAACTACAAGTCACAATCCCCTTCACTGAAGCAATTGCAAGCATACATTCGTATGCTAAATTTCTGAAGGAGATTCTTTCAAACCGAAGTAGACTCCAAGAATTCTCAACAGTTCCGCTCAATCTGGAATGTAGTGCGCTAGTGCAAAGCAAATTACCGACAAAGTTGAAAGATCCGGGAAGTTTTTCGATACCATACACAGTTGGCACAACGGATTTTAAGAAAGCTTTATGTGATCTGGGGGCAAGTGTAAATTTAATGCCGAATGCGGTATTTGATAAATTAAATTGTGGAGACCTATCACCAACTCGAATGGCATTACAACTGGCTGATCGGTCAATTCGATATCCTGAGGGAGTATTGCTAGATGTACCGATCAAAGTTGGAGACTTTTGGATACCTGGAGATTTTGTTGTGGTTGACATGGAAGAAGATGAACACATTCCAATCATCCTTGGAAGGCCATTCCTCGCCACATGTGGAGCAATGATTGATGTCAAGAATGAGAAAATTTCACTGAATGTCGGAAAGGACAAGGTTACTTACGACATAAACAGAGCTTTAAAATACCCTTCTGACATTGATCGTGTCTTCAATTTGGGCATCACTGATGAATTTGAAGAGGAAGAATATTGATTTGATTAATTTGGAGAATTCATGGGTATAGAGGATCTGGATAGCCTTCTTGGAAGAGAAGATGACGAGGTGCAACCCTGATCACTCAAAAGAGAGCAATGTTTCTTTTAATATTTATAAACTCGTAAATGCTATCGGTTCGGACTGCAAGCGCACAATCCTTATCGAGTAGTATATGCGAGGTCGATCCACAGGGAATATTGGTTCAGTGCTTCGAGCGATCGAATCACAATCTTTCGAAAGGCTAGATGAAATCTGAAATTTGAGAGATGTTTGTTGATCAATGTAAATTAGGAAACAATTAAAAGTAATTAAAATAAAGATAGAGATGAGAATTCCTAGGGTTTCGGCACACCACTGCCACTCAATCCGCCTTGACAATATATTCCTGTTGCATCTGATTTCCTGTTGTTGTTTTATGAAAGATAACTACAAAGGTCACTGCGATTTATGTTACGCCATAATGACAGATCTTTCATCGAGACTCTACTCAGGACAATGCGATTTACCTTACGCAACTATCGGGTCTCTTATCTCCCAAATTACTACACAGATCACTGCGATTTACCTTACGCAAATGATGGAATTTGGTCATGCGTTTTGTTGTTCTGGTTTATGGTTTCCCCGCGAAGGTTTTCTTCACATAAACCTAATAGATCTCAACGAGGCTAACTCATCCAAATAGTTTCTATTGTCATTAAAGCACTGTCACTACCCTAATGAACTTAAACTAGATCATTGAAATTAGATGAAGAGATAATAAATCACAAAAGCATATTCGATACAACAACAAGAAACCATAATCAACAGAAATATATATATCAAAACATCAAGAGTAACAAGGTTTACTGCCTAGCCCTAAGAAAAGGAACTTAGCCGCGGAACGGTATGGTTACAATCACTCCTCTCTTCTCTCTTTAATCAATTCTAACCCTAATTACAAAGATGAAGTATTCTTCTGCCCAGGGGCCTTATATAGGAGTGTGGGGACGTGTAGAGGTTGATTGGAGGCTAAGAAATCAATCTGGAAACAGCTGTCGGCAGTTATTCCCCAAGAGATGCCTTCGGATACGGACCGTATCAGGTGATACGGTCCGTATTAGGACCCTGGCAGTTAGGGTTTAACTGCTTCCAGCGCTATCTTCTGGTCTGTGCTAGGCCTGGTCCGTATTGGTCAATACTGGCCGTAACAGGGACTTAGTCGATGAGCGTCGCTGATCCGATTGACCTGATTCTAGCTCCATTTGGTGTAAAATAGTCCCAAAACCTGTTTTCTACAATAAAACATAAAGAAGGGTGACAGTAGCCTTTTTCTCTAATAAAGTAAACATAAGTGTGAGAAAATATGTAAAACCTAAGCCAAAACCCTACGTAAATCATCATTATTTTGACTCTGATCACGCCTCCCAACTTGAATTGTTGCTTGTCCTCAAGCAACGACATCCCAGCTGGTCAAAGATCCGGTCTAGGTTAAACCATACAATCTCAAAGACTTGTCTAAAATTAAATTAGAACTTTGGTTTGGTACAATTGACATGACAATAAAAATTTAGAACTCTAAAATATTCATGATCTCTCCTTTGAACAATTTATTCACCCCATGATTGGCCTCATTATGCTAACCCTAGAAGAATTATTATCGAACAATCTAATCCACAAATATCCTTAAAATTGAAAGTATTAATTTCCCCTTCGATTATAAATGGATCCCTTCCAATCAATAGGAATTCTAATGATATAAATTTTGATTTTCCTTCCTAATTGATTGGAGCAAAGTATGACAACTAAGTGTGTTGGTACTTGTGACTATTTTTCAAAAATTAAATATGTACAAAACTTAAAATTTGGGAGGTTTTCTCGAGCCTATTGGTAACCAGTCTTGCGTAGGCACCCGTACTCTTTTTATCCTCCATCTTTTATTCTATTTTTTTTTTTTTTGGGTTTTTCTCATTTTCGATTTTTTTGTATTTTTTTTTTCGAAAAATAAAATAACATATTTTTGTGTCACAAGCACCATGATTACACACAATTTCAAGTATTCATTCATACAAGAAATTATTGCATAGTTTCGCTAGGGGTCTATCTATAATAAATGGGTATTCTAAAACACTATCAAATTTAAAAGACTTTGCAAAAATAAATTACTCAAAATAAAAATTCTAGGGTTTGCAATTTTTGATCAACTCTCATGGTTAGCAATTAATTGTTCACTTTGAAATCATAAATAATTAAAATTCTGAATTTTTGGTATCATGGCCAATTGTTTAAACCTTAGCCTAATTAAAATTTTAAAACAATTCCTATCCGATTAACCTACATGCAAATTATATGATCCTATCAATGCAAATGCCTATATGCACGCTAGATAAAAACCTCAATCGTTCCTCCCAACTTATCTTGGTTAATCCTTGAAAAGTGGTCCCGATTGAGTAAAACTGCTAGCGAAAAATTAAAAATAAGGGTCCTACATGCCATGATCCTAGATACAATGCAATTCCTAAACTAATTTCTTACCCCCTACCCCCATGCTTAAATTTTGTATTGTCCTCAATGCAAGAAAATAAACAAGAAAGAGAGGGATAAGAAAGATCTCACAGATTACTCATTGTCGCGGGGTGGTGGTGGGTTGAATGGAATCGGTGGTGTGAATGGAATTCCCTTGGAAAGGCAATATTCGTAGAAATTTTCGTGTGCTTTGTTTACCTTGTCCAAATATTCTTCCAAGTAGCGTGTGCGCTTCTTTAGATTCTCGAGGGTGTTGTTGGCGTAACGGGCGGTAGGGCCTGGTTCGCGAGGTTGAGATATTGTTGTTTCTTGTTCCCAACCGGTTGGAGCGGGCATGGAGGTTGTTTCATTTGTGCTTTCGCGCGGTGGAATGAGATGGCGTACGAACGCCATGTCATGGTGATGGATGGTTGATTGGTGTGGTGTGCTTTGGGATTCCTCCATGTTTTCTTCGGTTGGCTCTTCCTCCGTAGGCTCTTCCTCCGTTGGTTCCTCCTCTTCTTGTGCTTCATCTTCGTGTTTGGATTCGTATCCAAACTGAAACGACCCCCTATCCGTGCCAATATGGAGGGTCATATTCTCACCAATTTTGAGAGTGTACCTAATGTCGCCGGTGTGTGCGTTGAAGACCGCTTGTACATGGTTGTTGTTCACCAAATAGTTCATATTTAGGCGGTTGCTGCCGAACACTTCCACGAAGCCGTCAAAACTTATGTTGTGGTGATGTGCAAGGAGGGTTGCGAAACAACCCACAGAAACCACATGGTTGTTTTTTGTGTCAGCGGCCACGGAAGTAAGGTGATGCAAGATGTGGTGGCCAAGATGTGGTTGATGCTTATGGCTCTTCATGCAACGCATGATGAAGATATCTCGCTCTTGCACCTCCGTTGTGTCTTCTCCTATTGGGAAGATAGAGTTAGTCAAGATAATATGAATATACCTCAATTCTATTGAAGAAATAAAGCGTGAGTCTTTGCGGTATATTTTGCGCTCATCAATTGCGACCATCTCCCAATATTTCGTGCGCTTTTCCCTCGTGCATAGTTCGATCTCGCCATTGGTGGGTACGGACAGCGCCTTGCAAAATTCCTCCATGGTTATGGTAAATGGGCGGTTGAGTAAACGGTATGTGATTGTGTCGCCTTCCCATTGTAGTGTTGATAAAAATTCAATGGAGGGTCGTAAGTATACTCTTGTGGTTCGTAGGCTGTCCGCCAAATCTCATAAATTGATGTTATTAAGGGACACGCGCACATAGTCATAGCATCCAAGGACTTTCATGGTGTTTATGCGCATCGCCTTGTTGTTCGCAACGGTACGGTCGAGCAATGTTTGAGCACGATCAAATTCTTGCTTGCTGTAGAACTTGATTCCCATGGCTGTTGCGAAGATGTGTTCATTATCAGATTGAGGATCGGAGGAACGGGGGCTGTTGTGCGCCATTTTTCTCTAGTTTCGGTCTCTGTTACGGGCCGTATTCAGCTGATACGGTGCTGATACGGGCTTGACTTGGAGAATTTCTGTGGACAGGTTTCGAATTTTGATCTGAAAATTCTACAAAATGGTGCAGGAAAAAGGGAAGTGAATGCGGGGTTTATATGGCAGTGAAAAGATGTGATGAATGTGCAGGAAATGCTGGTAGTGGGAGGTTAGATTTGGCTGAAATTCGAATTGTTGTTCTTGAAGCATCAGAAATAGGGTTGGTTAAAACTGCTTATCGATTACGGTCCATATCAACTGATACGGTCCGTAACCGCTGTGCGGTTTTTTGCTGAACTTTCCTTTTTCTGTGCCAAGTCCAGGATGGGCCCGTATTGGGGAACTACTCCGTATTGAACTGATACAGTCCGTAACAGAGAATAATTTTTCGCGACGGGCTTCGAATTTTGTCGATTAAATTCTTCCAGCATCTCCTCCTGTAAGTGAGATTAGTAACCCTGTGATCAGTATAATAGTTTAGGATAAAATATATTTTTTTTTTTTTTGATTTTAGGATTTTTATATGAAAAAGAAAGCAAAGAGTGGCCTTGGGTTGCCTCCCAAGAAGCGCTTGTTTAAAGTCATTAGCTTGACTATGTGTCACATCAGTTTCTTCCAGATATCCTCCCGTCGATGCAAGGAGGTTGCTCGTCGGGTGGTTCGCCTTCAGCGTCTTCTGTGGTTTCATCATCACTGTCCTTGAAGAAGTCGATTGGTGTTTGAGGTCCAGGGTCGAATGCTAGACTCACACCGAGTGCTGCTTCGACCTCGTCCAGTATTTTGGACATTGCATCGAGTTTTTCGCGTAGGATTTTGATTATTGCAAGGGCTAAGAGAGAATGATTCCTGTTGTTTGTGATATTGGGGCTTCTGTTCAGATCATCGGTTTGTTGTGTCACGGAGGTCGGATGGATCTGCCCGTCATCTTGCACAATGAACAGTCTCTCTACTTCTGCTTCGTGCGTCATCTCCCCGATGTCTTCAGATTCATCCATTCGCAATTCATCATTGCCATACTCGTCCGTTGTTTCCAAATTGTAGATACGATTCATGTCAGGTGGGACTTTGGTTTCATTCATGCTGAAGATCATTTTGTTCTTGCCAACATTGAGTGAAATCTTTCCATTCCTAACATCAATCATTGCCCCACATGTGGCGAGGAATGGCCTTCCAAGGATGATCGGAATCTGCTCATCTTCTTCCATATCGACTACCACAAAATCTGTTGGTATCCAGAATTTACCGACTTTGATTGGGATATCAAGCAACATTCCTTCAGGATATCGGATTGATCGGTCGGCTAGTTGCAATGAAATCCTTGTTGGTGATAGGTCTCCACATTCCAATTTATCAAATACTACCTTAGGCATCAGACTCACGCTCGCTCCTAGATCACATAAAGCTCTCTTAAAATCGGTTGTGCCAATGGTACACGGTATCGAGAAGCTTCCCGGATCTTTCAACTTTGTCGGTAATTTGCTTTGCACGAGCGCACTACATTCCAGATTGAGTGGAATTGTTGAGAGTTCTTGGAGTCTACTGCGGTTCGAAAGAATCTCCTTCAGAAATTTAGCATACGAGGGTATGCTTGCAATTGCCTCAGTGAAGGGGATTGTGACATGTAATTGCTTGAGTGTCTCCATGAATCTCGTGAATTGCTGCTCTACCTTATGCTTGGCAGGCCTTGGAGGGAATGGCAGAGGTGGCTTGTAGGGTGGTGGTGAAATATATTCAGGTTCGGGTTGTCGCTCGTCTCCACCTACGGTGTCATTCTGCTCCTTGGTAAGGTCTGCCTGTAGTTTGAATACGGGCGGCTCTGGCGGTTGCGGCTCGTACTCTTCGGAATGTGATGGCTCTGCATGCATCTCATCGGAAGTTTGATCGGGCATGGGAGGTTCCTGATAAGCTATACCGCTCCTTAGTGTTATGCTCTTGCAAGTCTCTCTTGGGTTTTCTTCCGGTTGGCCCGGAAATTTGCCTTTTCCACGTGTGATACTAGAGAGTTCTCTTGCCATCTTAGAGACATTGTCTTCTAAGTCTTTGTTGCGGTTTGTTAAGGATTCAATTTTTTGTGCGATTTCGGCGTTAGCCTTATCTTGCTTCTCTAGGAATCTCTCCATTAAGGATGTGATGTCAGGTTGCTGTGGTTGGTTGTATTGCCTTGGTTGATAATTCTGTTGGGGATTGTTGTATCTTGATTGATAATTGGGCTGTGGTTGGTAGTTCTGTTGGGGTACAGCAGGCCTTTGATTGTTCGCGTATGAGAGATTTGGATGGTTTCGGTTGTTCGGATGGTATGTATTGTAAGCGGGCTGGGGTCGAAAGCTGTTGTCGATCGCGTTTGCTTGCTCTATTTCTTCCTCAGTTTCCGTCACATTCATACATTCGGTCATCTCGTGCGCTCCTCCACAATAGCCACATGCTGTTGCGGCATTGACTGCTGCTACCGTTCGCTGCTTGGTCTGCTTGTTGAGTGCCATTTGCAGAGCATCGATCTTTGCGCTCAGCATGGATATGTCATCTACTCGGTGCATGCCAGGTGTTGGACTTGGCTTCCTTCGCTCAGGGATCCAGTAGTGTTGGTTGATTGCAATCTCTTCAATTAGGTTGTAGGCCTCGTCAGGTTCCTTGTTCATGATTGCTCCTCCTGCGGAAGCATCAATAGACAACCTATCGGTAGGGTTTAGACCATTATAAAAAGTTTGGACAATCAGCCATCTTTCTAGACCATGGTGTGGACAACACCTTAGCATATCCTTATATCTATCCCATGCCTCACACAATGTTTCACCATCCCTTTGTTCAAAATTAGTAATTGCATTTCTAAACCTCGAAGTTTTGGATGGTGGAAAATATTTTGCAATAAACACGTTAAACAATTGGTCCCAAGTTTGAATGGAATTGGCCGGTAAGGAAAACAACCATGCTCTTGCTTTATCTTTTAATGAGAATTGAAATAGCCTTAGCCTGATTGCTTCATCGGTAACTCCGTTGATCTTTATCGTCTCGCATATCCCTAGGAAAATTGACAGATGAAGATGTGGATCTTCATGTGGAAATCCTCCAAATTGCTGTTGCGAAACCATATTTATGAGAGCAGGTTTGATCTCAAAATTACGGTTTGTAACAGTTGGCGGGTTTATACTAGAATTAGGATCATTCGCGCGCGGTACGCAATAGTCTCGTAGAAGTTTGGGTCTTGCTGCATCGTGAACTCCTTGATCACCATTGTCTTGTCTTCTATTGTTAATCGGTTCGTTCGGTGGGATATTCATGTTGATCGAATCTGAGTCTTCTTCGCTTTCAGAATTACTTGATGAAGAACTATGGTTGGTTCTTATCGGTGATGTGGAAGCGAATTGTCCCCTCCTACTAGCAATCCTCTCGGATCTTCGTACGGATGATTCGGCCAGCGTGCAGTTTCCTACAAAGAAAAGAAAATCTGAAAATTAAACTAAAAACTGAAAATAAAAAAGAAAATAAAAATAAAAACGAGATTGAAAATATAAGGAAAATAAAAATGCAGAAAATAAAAAGAAATCTAGGCGTTTCTAATTAATTGGATTCAATGGTCAAAGCAAGGGCGTCTCGCGAGGCCTTGCACAATGAACCGTTATTCCCCGGCAACGGCGCCAAAAAGCTTGATCACTCAAAAGAGAGCAATGTTTCTTTTAATATTTATAAACTCGTAAATGCTATCGGTTCGGACTGCAAGCGCACAATCCTTATCGAGTAGTATATGCGAGGTCGATCCACAGGGAATATTGGTTCAGTGCTTCGAGCGATCGAATCACAATCTTTCGAAAGGCTAGATGAAATCTGAAATTTGAGAGATGTTTGTTGATCAATGTAAATTAGGAAACAATTAAAAGTAATTAAAATAAAGATAGAGATGAGAATTCCTAGGGTTTCGGCACACCACTGCCACTCAATCCGCCTTGACAATATATTCCTGTTGCATCTGATTTCCTGTTGTTGTTTTATGAAAGATAACTACAAAGGTCACTGCGATTTATGTTACGCCATAATGACAGATCTTTCATCGAGACTCTACTCAGGACAATGCGATTTACCTTACGCAACTATTGGGTCTCTTATCTCCCAAATTACTACACAGATCACTGCGATTTACCTTACGCAAATGATGGAATTTGGTCATGCGTTTTGTTGTTTTGGTTTATGGTTTCCCCGCGAAGGTTTTCTTCACATAAATCTAATAGATCTCAATGAGGCTAACTCATCCAAATAGTTTCTATTGTCATTAAAGCACTGTCACTACCCTAATGAACTTAAACTAGATCATTGAAATTAGATGAAGAGATAATAAATCACAAAAGCATATTCGATACAACAACAAGAAACCATAATCAACAGAAATATATATATCAAAACATCAAGAGTAACAAGGTTTACTGCCTAGCCCTAAGAAAAGGAACTTAGCCGCGGAACGGCATGGTTATAATCACTCCTCTCTTCTCTCTTTAATCAATTCTAACCCTAATTACAAAGATGAAGTATTCTTCTGCCCAGGGGCCTTATATAGGAGTGTGGGGACGTGTAGAGGTTGATTGGAGGCTAAGAAATCAATCTGGAAACAGCTGTCGGCAGTTATTCCCCAAGAGATGCCTTCGGATACGGACCGTATCAGGTGATACGGTCCGTATTAGGACCCTGGCAGTTAGGGTTTAACTGCTTCCAGCGCTATCTTCTGGTCTGTGCTAGGCCTGGTCCGTATTGGTCAATACTGGCCGTAACAGGGACTTAGTCGATGAGCGTCGCTGATCCGATTGACCTGATTTTAGCTTCATTTGGTGTAAAATAGTCCTAAAACCTGTTTTCTACAATAAAACATAAAGAAGGGTGACAGTAGCCTTTTTCTCTAATAAAGTAAACATAAGTGTGAGAAAATATGTAAAACCTAAGCCAAAACCCTACGTAAATCATCATCATTTTGACTCTGATCAAACCCCAGCAGAATATCACCACTGAACCCGATAAAATTCATAATGAAACATGCGCAAGTTGCACTACTGTCACAGAAAAATAAGAAGAAATTCCCGCATCCAAAATCCTACAACCCGTATTTCCCAATACGGTTAGTAGCGAAGAGAAGAAAAAGGAAAATGCAACCTCTCCTCCACGGCTCGAACTCAAACCTCTTCCACCCAACATACAATATGAATTTCTAGGCCCAAACCGAACCTATCCGGTAATTGTCGGCTCTCAGCTTGACGAGACCCAAATCAGCAAACTCGTCAATACACTCAGGAAACACAGGAAGCCATTGGCTACACAATCGATGATATCAAAGGCCTTAGTCCTACCGTTTGCATGCACCGAATTCTGCTAGAGGAAGATCACAAGCCTTCACGTGAACCGCAGAGAAGACTTAATCCGAATTTGAAGGAAGTGGTCAAGAAAGAAGTCCTAAAGCTGCTAGATGCAGGCATCATTTACCCCATCTCTGATAGCAACTGGGTTAGTCCCGTCCAAGTCGTTCCGAAGAAGGGAGGCACCACAGTTGTGAAAGGAGATAACGACGAAATGCTCCAAACAAGAGTCGTTACAGGGTGGCGAATGTGCATTGATTATCGGCGGCTAAATGTGGCGACAAGAAAGGACCACTACCCTCTTCCGTTCATCGATCAACTGTTGGAGCGACTAGCAAAGCATTCATACTTCTGCTACCTTGATGGATACTCTGGCTTCTTCCAAATTCCAATTCATCCTCAAGATCAAGAAAAGACCACATTCACATGCCCCTACGGAACTTTCGCCTACCGACGCATGCCCTTCGGGTTGTGCAACGCCCCGGCAACTTTCCAAAGAGCCATGGTGTCTATCTTTTCAGATTTTGTTGAGAAAATAATGGAAGTATTCATGGATGATTTTTCAGTTTATGGGGATACCTTCGACTCATGTTTAAAGAACTTGTCTAAAGTTCTAAAAAGATGTGAAGAAGTAAATCTCGTATTAAATTGGAAAAAATGTCATTTTATGGTACAAGAAGGAGTTGTGCTTGGTCACACCATTTCCTCTAAGGGATTGGAGTTGACAAAGCAAAAGTCAAGGTAATTGAAAAATTAACTCAACCAACATTGTTTGTGACATTCGCAGTTTTCTTGGACATTCAGGTTTTTATCGAAGATTCATCAAGGACTTCTTAAAAATCGCGAAGCCACTCTCAAACTTGACCATGAAGGATGCCGAGTTCATCTTCGATGGAAAATGTATTGAAGCATTCAACACACTCAGGAATGCTTTGATTTCAGCCCCAATTCTCCAACCGCCCGACTGGGACCATCCTTTCGAGATCATGTGCGATGCAAGTGATTATGCGATAGGAGCAGTCCTTGGACAGCGGAAGGATAAAAAGCCCTATGCAATCTATTACGCGAGCAAAGTTCTAAATGAAGCTCAATGCAATTACACAACAACTGAGAAAGAACTACTTGCAGTAATCTTTGCAATTAACAAATTTCGATCTTACTTTGTAGGCTCAAAAGTCATCATCTATACAGATCATGCAGCAATCAAGTACCTCATCAACAAGAAGGACACAAAACCTAGACTCATCCGATGGGTACTTCTCCTACAAGAGTTCGACATTGAAATTAGGGATAAGAAGGGCACAGAGAATTCGGTAGCCGACCACCTATCAAGACTGAGACAACCAAGAGAGAATGATCAGCCGATCGATGATTCCTTTGCTGACGAACACCTCTACTCTGTAGAAATAAGCAAAAGGCCATGGTACGTAGATCTGGCCAACTACATTGCATGCGGGGCCATCCCATCCGACATGACATTTCAGCAAAGGAAGAGATTCTTAGCAAATGCTAAACACTTCTACTGGGATGATCCTTACCTCTTCCGCCTTTGTGTAGACGGAATACACAGAAGATGTGTCACACACGAAGAATCGAAAGGCATCATCCATGACTGCCACTCCTCGCCATATGGTGGCCATGCATCATTCCAAAAGACAGCATTGAAAATCCTTCAAGCAGGTTTTTATTGGCCTGACATCTTCAGAGACGTTAAGGATTATGTCTCCCGCTGTGACGTATGTCAACGGACGGGAAACATATCTAAACGCGATGAGATGCCGCAAAATTCAATCCTAGAAGTAGAGATTTTTGATGTTTGGGGAATTGATTTCATGGGGCCATTCCCAAGCTCAGGTAACAACAAGTATATCCTCGTAGCAGTCGACTATGTCTCAAAATGGGTGGAAGCAATTCCAGCGCCCTCAGCAGATGCAAATGTAGTCAAGCAGCTGTTCCAGAAGATCATATTTCCAAGGTTTGGCATTCCTCGAGTAGTGATAAGTGATGGAGAATCGCATTTCATCAACAATTAATTCAACAATCTTCTGAAGAAATATGGCGTCACACACAAGGTGGCAACTCCTTACCATCCACAAACCAGTGGACAAGTAGAAATTTCAAACAGAGAAATCAAGAACATCTTGCAAAAGACGGTGTCTTGGTCCTGGAAAAATTAGGCACTCAAACTAGACGAAACACTTTGGGCCTATAGAACCTCGTTCAAAACTCCGATCGGAATGACACCCTACAAGCTGATCTACGGAAAAACATGTCATCTACCGGTGGAATTAGAACACAAGGCATATTGGGCAATCAAAACGTTCAATTATGACCTTCGGGACGCGGGCAAAAAGAGGTTACTAGATCTGAATGCACTAGATGAACTGAGACTCTATGCATACGACAATGCAAAGATGTATAAAGAACGGGCGAAATTCTACCATGACAAAAAGATCAGAAAAAGGGAGTTCAAGGAAGGCGACATGGTCATTCTCTTCAATTCACGACTCAAACTCTTCCCCAGAAAATTGAGATCCAGATGGACGGGACCATACAAGATCACTCACGTGTACCCTTATGGGGCAGTCCAAATCTGGAGTCAAGAAACCGGATATTTCAAGGTGAACGGCCAGAGGTTGAAGCACTACATCGCAGGAACAAATGATGAGCATAAAGAGACATATTCCTTCGGGAATCAGCCAAATGATGGATGAGAACAAAAAGTCAAGCTAATGACTTTAAACAAGCACTTCTTGGGAGGCAACCCAATGCCACTTTTACTTTCTTTTTCATATAAAAAAATTCAAAAATTAAAAAAAAATATTTCATTCGATCCTAAACTATTATACTGATCACAGGGTTACTAATCTTACCTACAGGAGGAGATGCTGGAAGAATTTGGTCGAAAAATTCGAAGCCCGTCATGAAGTTTTACTCTCTGTTACGGCCTGTATCAGTCCAATACGGGGTAACACTCCAATACGGACAAATTTCGGACTTGCGCAGAAAACACAAAGTTCAACTCAAAACCGCACAATGGTTACGGACCGTATCAGCCGATACGGACCGTATTTGCTGAGCAGAAATAACCGACTTTCTATTTTCTGGCGCTCCAAGAAAGAAATTCGAATTATAACCGAATTTAACCTCCCATTATCTCCACTTCCTGCACCTTCATCACATCCTTTTACTGCCATATAAACCCTTCATCCACTTTCCTTTTTCCTGCACCATTTCATAGAATTTTCAGATAAAAATTCGCACCCTGTTCACATAAATCCTCCAAGTCAGACCCGTATTAGTCCCGTATCAAGGTAATACGGTCCGTAACAGAGCCCGAAAACCCAAGAAAAATGGCGCACAACAGTCCTTGACCCTCCAACTCACAATCCGACGATGAAAACACCTTTGTGACAGCCATGTAAATCAAATTCTGCGACCAACAAGAATTCGACCGTGCTCAAACCATGCTTGATCGCACCATCGCGAACAATAAGGCGATGTGTATTAACACAATGAAAGTCCTTGGCTGCTATGATTATGTACGCGTGTCCCTTAATAATATCAATTTATGGGATTTGGCGGACCGCCTACGAGCCACAAGAGTCTATGAGAGGCCCTCCATCGAATTTCTATCAACACTACAATGGGATGGCGACATGAAAAAATATTGACTATACAACCGCCCCTTTGCCATAACAATGGAGGAATTTTGCAAGGCGCTGTCCATTCCCACCAACGGCGAAACCGAATTAGGCACAAGGGAGAAACGCATGAAGTACTGGGAAACGATCGCCATAGATGAGCGCAAAATCTACCGCAAAGACTCGCGCCTCATCTCATCTATCGAACTAAGGTATATTTATATTATTTTGACTAATTCTATTTTTCCCACAGGAGAATACACAACGGAGGTTAAAGAGATGGACATATACATCATGCGATGCATGAGGAGTCACAAGCATCAACCGCACCTTGGACACCACCACAACATCAAACTCGTCGGCAAAAATGAAGAATAATCACGTGGTTTCCGTTGGTTGTTATGCAACCCTTCTTGCGCACCACCACAACATCAAACTCGTCGGCGAAAATGAAGTATTCGGAGCCAACCGCCTCAACATGAACTATTTAGTAAACAACGATCACGTGCAAGCGGTATTCAATGCACACACATGAGACATCAAGTATACATTGAAAATAGGCGAGGGAATGACCCTCCATATCGGAACGGACAAGGGGTCATTCCAGTTTGGCTACGAATCTGAACATGGAGATGATGCACGAAACGATGAGGAAGAACCAATAGAGGAGGAACCAATCGAGGAGGAACCAACCGAAGAGCCCATGGAGGAAACACATAGCGCATCAAACCACTCATCCCGCCACCATCATGATATGGCTTTCGTACGCCATCTCATTCCTCCGCGCGACAACACCAACGAAGCAAACTCCATGCCCGCACCTACCGGATGGGACCAAGAGACAACCATATCTCAACCTCGTGAGCCCAGTCCAACCGCACGTTACGCTAACAATACCCTCGAAAATTTGAAGAAACGCACCTGCTACTTGGAGGAATATTTGGACAAGGTAAACAAAGCCCACAAGAATTTTTATGAATATTTCCTTTCCAAGGGAATACCATTCACACCACCAATTCCATTCACCCTGCCGCCACCCCTTCACCACGAGTAATTTGTGAGATCTTTCTTATCCCTCTCTTAATTGTTTATTTTCTTGCATTGAGGACAATACAATATTTAATCATGGGGGTAGGGGTAGGAAATTAGTTTAGGAATTGCATTGTATCTAGGATCATGGCATGTAGGACCCTTATTTTTCATTTTTTCGCTAGCAGTTTTACTTAATCGGGACTACTTCTCAAGGCTTAACCAAGAGAAGTTGGGAGGAACGATTGAGGTTTTTATCTAGCATGCATATAGACATTTGCATTGATAGGAGCATATATTTAGAGGTAATTTGCATGTAGGTTAATCAAATAGGAATTGTTTCGAATTGAGTTAGGATAGAGTTAAGACAATTGGCCATGATACCAAAAAATTCGAAATTGTTAAAATAATTAGTGACCTCAAAGTGAACAATAAATTGCTAACCATGAGTGTTGACCAAAATCGCAAACCTTAGAATTTTTATTGTTGAGTATTTATTTTTGCAAAGTCTTTTAAGTTTGATAGTGTTTTAGAATACCCATTTATTATAGATAGACCCCTAGCAAAACTATGCAATAAATCCTTGTATGAATGAATACTTGGAATTGTGTGTAATCATGGTGCTTGTGACACAAAAATATTTATTTTTTAGAAAAATAGAAAAATACAAAAAAATCAGAAATGAGAAAAACCCAAAAAAAATAGAAAAATTCAGAAAAAAAAATAGAATAAAAGATGGAGGATAAAAAGAGTACGGGTGCCTACACAAGACTGGTTACCAATAGGCTCGATAAAACCTTCCAAATTTTAGATTTTGTACATATTTATTTTTTCAAAAATAGTCCCAAGTACCAACACACTTAGTTGTCATACTTTGCTCCAATCAATTGGGAAGGAAAATCAAAATTTATATCATTATAATTCCTATTGATTGGAAGGGATCCATTTATAATCGAAGGGGAAATTAATACTCCCAATTTTAAGGATATTTGTGAAATAAATTGTTCGATGATAATTTTTCTAGGATATGTATAATGAGGTCAATCATGGGGTGAATAAATTATTCAAGGGAGAGGTCATGAATATTTTAGAGTTCTAAATTTTTATTGTCATATCAATTGTACCAAACCCGAGTTCTAATTTAATTTTGAGCAAGCCCTTGAGATTGTATGATTTAACCTAGATCGGTCCTTTGACCAGCTGGGATGTCATTGCTTGAGGACAAGCAACAATTCAAGTTAGGAGGCGTGATCAGAGTCAAAATAATGATGATTTACGTAAGATTTTGGCTTAGGTTTTGCATATTTTCTCACACTTATGTTTGATTAATTAGAGAAAAAGGCTATTGTCACCCTTCTTTATGTTTTATTGCAGAAAACAAGTTTTGGGACTATTTTACACCAAAAGGAGCTAGAATCGGGTCAATCGGATCAGCGACACTTATTGACGAAGTCTCTGTTACGGTCCGTATTGCCTAATACGGACCAAGCCTAGCACAGACCAGGAGATAGCGTGAAAGCATTAAACCCTCAGCGACAAGGTCCTAATACGGATCGTATCACCTGATACGGTCCGTAACCGAAGGCGCCTCTTGGGGAATAACTGCCGACAACTGTATCTAGATCAGTTTCTTAGCCACTACTTAATCTCCAGACGTCCCTCCACTCCTATATAAGGCCCCTGGGCAAAAGAAGAAGTTATCTTTATAATTAGGGTTAGATTTGATTAAAGAGAGAAGAGAGGAGTGCTTGTAACAATGCCATTCCGCAGCTAAGTTCATTTTCTTAGGGCTAGGCAGTAAACCTTGTTACTCTTGATGTTTTGATATATATATTTTCTGTTGATTATGGTTTTTTGTTGTTGAATCGAAATGCTTTTGTGATTTACTATCTCTTCATCTAATTTCAATGATCTAGTTTAGTCTGTTAGGGTAGTGACAGTACTTTAATGGTAAGAGAAACTATTTGTATGAATTAGCCTCGTTGAGATCTATTAGGTTTATGTGAAGAAAACCTTAGCGGAAAAACCATAAACTAGACCAACAAAACATGAACCAAATTCCATCACTTGCGTAAGGAAAATCGCAGTATCTGTGTAGTAATTTGGGGTATTTAAGAGATCAGTCATTTGCGTAAGTAACTCGCAGTGTCCTATGTAGAATCTCGATGAAAAATCTGTCATTCTTGCGTAACATAAATCGCAGTGACCTATGTGGTGTCTTTCATAAAAAAACAACAGAAAATCAGACGCAACAGGAATATATTGTCAAGGCGGATTGAGTAGCAATGGTGTGCCGAAACCCTAGGAATTCTCATCTCTATCTTTATTTTAGTTACTTTTAATTGCTTCCTAATTTACATTGATCACAACAACATCTCTCAATTTTCAGATTTCGTCTAGCCTTTCGAAATATTGTGATTTGATCGCTCAAAACTCTGAACCAATATTCCCTGTGGATCGACCTCGAATATACTACTCGATAGGATTGTGCGCTTGCAGTCCGAACCGATAGCATTTCCGAGTTTATAAATATTAAAAGAAACATCGCTCTCTTTTGAGTGATCAAGCTTTTTGGCACCATTGCCGGGGAATAACGGTTCATTGTGCAAGGCCTCGCGAGACGCCCTTGCTTTGACCATTGAATCCAATTAATTAGAGATGCCTAGATTTCTTTTTATTTTCTGCATTTTTATTTTTCCTTTATTTTCAATTTCGTTTTTATTTTTATTTTATTTTTATTTTTCAGTTTTTAGTTTAATTTTCAGATTTTCTTTTCTTTTTAGGACACTGCACGCTGGCCGAATCATCCGTACGGAGATCCCTAAGGATTGCAAGTAGGAGAGGACAATTCGCTTCCACATCACCGATAAGAACCAATCATAGTTCTTCCTCGAGTAATTCTGAAAGCGAAGAAGACTCAGATTCGATCAACATGAATATCCCACCGAACAAACCGATTAACAATGGAAGACAAGAAAACAATGGTGATAATGAAGTTCACAATGCAGCAAGACCCAAACTTCTACGAGACTATTGCGTACTGCGCGCGAATGATCCTAATTCTAGCATAAACCCGCCAACTGTCACGAACTGTAATTTTGAGATCAAACCTGCTCTCATAAATATGGTTTCGCAACAGCATTTGGAGGATTTTCAAATGAAGATCCACATCTTCACTTGTCAATTTTCCTTGGAATATGCGAGACGATAAAGATCAACGGAGTTACCGATGAAGCAATCAGGCTAAGGCTATTTCAATTCTCATTAAAAGATAAAGCAAGAGCATGTTTGTTTTCCTTACCGGCCAATTCCATTCAAACTTGGGACCAATTGTTTAATGTGTTTATCGCAAAATATTTTTCACCATAAAAAACTTCGAGGTTTAGAAATGCAATTACTAATTTTGAATAAAGGGATGGTGAAACATTGTGTGAGGCATGAGATAGATATAAAGATATGTTAAGGTGTTGTCCACATCATGGTCTAGAAAGATGGCTGATTGTCAAAACTTTTTATAATGGTCTAAACCTTACCGATAGGTTGTCTATTGATGCTTCCGCAGGAGGAGCAATCATGAACAAGGAACCTGACGAGGCTTACAACCTAATTTTTTTCGTTGCATCCTGGACCGTGTCACTGTTGGGGAGTTAGGGTGAAGGTTTGCGCTGGGGTTGTGTGTTGGTGAGGTGTGGACTGGGATTTCTGTCTCCTGTTAGATACTAATTGTTTATAATTGAAGGATATTGATATATTGTTACCCTTTCAATTATTCCTCTCCTATATAAGGATAAAACTTTTCTCTAAAGGAGGACATTTTTCATATAAAAACTGAATGCAAGGCAAAGCTCTATAAAAATTGATAAAGGAAACAATAACCACACAAATTTCTTATATTCATACCAGTGTTTTGTTTGTCAATTATACACACGGAGCAAATAAATTTACAAAAAAGAAATAATTCTTAGGCACAATCAAATGATAAATAGAACAATTGAGATTCTTTTCAAATAAATAGAAAAAAATGAAAATCCAAACCAAAGGTTTCATTCAAGAAACAATCAAGAAAAGAACATAAATCCACCCGAAAGCTTCAATCAATTGGATTTGGTTTCTCTATGATCTTGTCCGCACCGAGACAGGACTCCTTACATACCGTGTTCCATCTGACCATGTAATGCTTCCAAATACTTAGGTAGTGCTCGGGGTATCCACATTAAATGTTACATTAAATTTCTTCTCTTCACCAACACTGAATGTTAAACTACCGGGCTCCACCTTCACTCGAATACCTCTCGGTTCCTCAACTGTTACATTGTATGTGCCTGCAGGGCCGACATTTTTAACCTTACGGGTTACTGTAACTGAGCCTGTGAGGTTATAAATTGAAAATGATGGGTAGTTTAAGTCCTTGATAGCTAGACTATTTGAAGGGCATTGATAGCCCGACTGGAACGATGATAGTTGGGTTGAGTTGTAGCCAAGAGAGCAAAGGAAGTTCAAATAGTCAGTCGCGTTGAGATCGTAAATCAAACCCGGATCTGCTGCTGCATTTGGGTTCACATGGCCTGACCCGTAGCTAAATGGCGTGGCAGTTATAAAGGATGAGCTTAAGATATTCTTTCCCTGATTATCTTTGATTGATGCTGCAATTTTTTGTTTTCAAGGAAAAAAAACTCTTATTAGAAGTAATATAAATTAAAGCACCTCAAGGGAAAATAATAATCAATATAATTTTTTGGTTAGCACAACAATTTCAGCATTGGGGAAAAGCAGAACAGGACAGTATGGTTTTTAGGAGGAAGTTGCCAGATGATTAAATTTAAAATAAAACGTGAACCATTGATTTACTTGAACAGAAATGACGAGGATAATTGTTTGGTCCTTTGAGCTTAACTCAGAACCTCAAACGCAAATATTAATTTCAAAAGAGCTTTATTTCAGAACTATTGTGAGTGTGATAGATGCCTACATGGCATGGCATGATCCATTTGGTGGGAAAGGAATTTTTATGGAAAACGGACCAGACTAGTAACTCAATTCATATTGTGTTAAACTATTATACACATAACCATACAAAAAAAAAGTTCCAGAATTTTTTGTATTACCAGTGGTCATAATAGCTGATCGGATGGCTGCTGGGGACCAGTTTGGGTAGAGAGTGTGGAGAAGACCAACAACTCCTGATATGTGGGGGCATGACATGGATGTACCAGATATAATATTGAATTTTACACGGCGTTTATCGAAGTCCCGACCAGTTGGTGAAGTTGACTCAGTCCATGCTGCTAGAACAAGGACACCTGGGGCCGTTATATCAGGCTTCAAGATTCCAGGGGTAATTGTATTTGGTCCTTGAGATGAAAAGGATGCCATATACGGTGCCGGCATTGTGTTGAGCACAGTTTCTGGTTTCGTTATATAACCAAGTACCGCACTGTAATTTAGTGAGCCTGATGTTAGCTTTAGGGTTATTTTATCTGCCCGTAAAATATTTTATAGTTCATGAGTAAAAGGAAAATTAATACAAGATGACATCTGATCACTATTCATTATATGGAAAGACTGGGAAAGCGTTATCTCGGGACTTCAAATCTTTTATTTTCCTAATGTTTAGCAGAAAGGTTTATATGCTTTGTGCTATACCTCAAAGTACCAAGTAAAATCTAGCAGAAAGGTTCATATGATATGTACAACCTGTTTGATTTGAAGTAAGACAACAAAGTTTGACCATCAGAGTTGGTGATTGCAACCGCGGGCAGGACGTGTTCATTAGGACTGATCACATTGCCTGCGCTAATGAAGACCATACCTACTCCACCAGCTTCCAAAACAGCTTCTCCTTTCTCAACCGAAGTAATATTTCCACTTGTGCAAATCACTATTGAACCATTAACCTTCGCAGAATCTAATGAACCTAAAAGGCATAGCCCACTGCCATATAATATTCATACGTAGAATAATGTTAATATATAGCAGATTTCTATACTGAGAAGAGCTGCATGCTCACATTATTGTATGTTAAAATGATGTTCGAAATGTGCCACATAATATTTATCTGTATCTCAACTTTTGATGTCATGATTGGCAGTCTCTTTTTTCTTTCTATTTGATAGATTTTGTATAAACCTTTTGTATTACTGTTTGCTGATTTTGTGCGTTTAATTTGCTGTAGTACCTTGGGGAATGGTGTTATTGTTCGGTACATTTGTTGGAAATTTTATGTAATTTATATCAAGAAAATTTATTATTCTAACAAATAAATGTCTTACGCATTATTTTCTGTTGAATTGGCCGCTCGAGCGTTTGCTGACATGATAATAGGGTATTTTCCTTGTGCTAGACTTGTTGATGATAGGCTCAGACCCTAATTTTTTAAAACGGTATCCAAGTTAAGACTTAAGAGATAAAAAATGTTAAATTTATTATAAGTTAGAAACCAAATTGAAGTCAATATTAAAATAATTTATTAACAGAAATGTCATGAAGTCAATTAATTTATTATCAAACTGAATTAATTGACTGTAATTAAAAGTGCACAAGGACCAATCTTTTTTACGGTAATTTAGAAGTGATGTTGTTACCATTAAAATCACATGTAGCTTAACTAGCATTATGAAATTATAATCTGAATAATCGTATTTTGAATTACCTTCAGGCTTGTGTTGCCAAAAGACACATAGGCAGGGAACTCCCGATCCATTGTGCTAGCTGCCACTGTGAATATCCATGGCGCCAAATTCGAAACCGTTCCAGCTGTAGGACCTGAGTTACCGGCCGAGCAGACAACTTTTATGCCGTTCTTGACTGCATGAAATGAACCAATGGCGATCCCGTCTTCGAAATAATCCCCCGGGGGCCCACCCAAGGAGACGGACACGACATGAACACCATCAGAGATAGCTGCATCAAAAGCTGCAATGATGTCGGCATCATTACAAGAACGTCCAGCCTCAAGCCAGCACACCTATATTGGTAAGAGCAAACTTAAGCGTATTAACTCATATGCTTGTTTTTTTTCCTGGTACTTTAATCTTTCTGTTAGTGCCCTGCAAAAAGGTAAAAATCTTCTTCTGGTTGGTACTCGACAAAAGAGGCACACAAGAGGTCTTAGTAAGAAGGGGGTGTACGGTGGTGCCAGGTTGTAAAGGCTGCAACACAAACCTTCTGGAGACTAGAGGAGCACATTTTCTGGGAATGCCCCTACGCAGTGAGATTCTAGCGAGGACTATTCGGACAAACGAGTATACCACCTCGCACGTGCCTCACTATAACAGATGTCTGGTGGAATGGAAGAGCAAGCATGGGCCACCTGCAGACAGCAGTTTGTTATACCACCTGGGTGGCAGGACTGTGGGGTTATGAAAGGAGCGTAATAAAAGGATGTTCGCCGATAAGGCTAGACTGGTACATCATCTATAATAGATGATACGGCGATGAGCCTCCGTAATTGGGTGAATTTTGGATAAAGAGATGACGTCCTGGAGGGCATGATTGTATATCCTTGAGTTAGGTTTATTTTATGGTGATTGTATAGAGGACTAGGGAGACACAAGTAGCCCTTTTGTAAATAATTTTTTTTTTCTAAATACATATGTTTGGAGCTTATGCTTCCAACCTTTAAAAAAAAAAAAAAAAATCTTTATGTTAGTATGATGTGAGCAATGAAACAAAACTAACAAACCTTGTAAGTTGCGACACGGGCATAGGGCGAACCCCCTTTAGCGGTGCCACTGCCATGGCCAAAGAAGCTCGCATTGGCCACAAATGTGCCACCAGCCGTCGAAAGAGTATGAGTCCCATGGCCACTTTTGTCTCGAGGTGTATAGGTTACGTTGAGTGGCCCATAAACTGCCTCAGATCCCTTAGAAAAATATCTCGCACCAATCAACTTCCTGCAGAAAATATGTGTCATAACCCTCGTCAAGGTTATACCATATATTATATATACACACACACACACACACAGCTCGCAAGCCGTTACATACACTGGTACGGTCTTCTAAAGATTCTTTTTCAACCTCTGAAAATTGAGACCTGATCTATACTCTGAAAATTGATGTCATTAATTGTAGCAAAATGCATATGACAAAATTAGCCCCGGTTTTTTTACAACTGAACGAAAAATGTTATGTTCTTGCTGTTGATTTATTTTCTTCTTTTCTTTCATTTGAACAGTTTGAGGGCATTAAAATTTTGTTTACAGAACAAGATGCCAAGACAAAACTTGCTCAAATACAAGAAACTTCATGGACAATTTGAATATTTTGAGAGGGAAAGAAATAGAGAGAGAGAGAAAGAGAGAGAGAGAGAGACTTGTTGCAAGTGAAGGTGGCATCGGACTGATTCTGGCAAATTCCTTTCCACTGACTTGGGACAGCGGCCATTCCATCATCTGCAAAGCTTTTTGATTCTGGCCATACACCTACAAATATACCATTAATTGCACAAAAATTAAAATAGTTCACTATTTCAAAAGTTAGAAAAAAATGCTTCAAATAATTAATGTAGAAACTAATGTTGATGTAAAAGATAATATTATTAAAACAAGTAATAATAAATATATCAGGCTCTCTCCATCCATATAAACTAAATGCTCGTTTACAAGATAATTATTGAACTACATCATACTTGGTAAGATGCTATATTGTCTTGTACCTTAAGAAGGAATATAGGGGTGGAGGGTACTTAATTAGGAGCAAATAAACATTGCTGATCTACATTACAAGTGGTGACCAAAAATTATAAATAAAGACTATTTAGAGATGTAGAAGGAGTTCTAAGATATAATTATTCTAATTCGAAAGCTGGTACATGATCTCCTTTTTGGCAGGATATATGTCTCTAGTTTATGATATAGTAATTAAATTGATGGGGGCGTATTAATTTTTTTTGACATGATTTATGATATAGTAATTAATATAGTATACAAACCAGTTTCCTTTATGCAAAAACTAAACAGATTATTCTATAAGTGGCTAAGGTATGAAATAAAGGGAATTAGAATCTAATGTCTAACAAAGGGGGTCATGAGGAGGGCTTTGAGTGATGAGAGGGTCCTTTGGGAATAATGCAAATTTGCATATCACATAAGAAGATGACAGTGCAATTTAATATGATTTCCTTGAGAGGAAAGTTCATATGCCTTCATTTTCATGCTTTCAATTTACCTCCAAATCTAAACTCTACATACAAAATTAAATCAAAGCCTCAGATGTATCCTCTCACCTCATTGAAGAAAAATTGATTTGCTTAATTTGCTTTTTTAAAATTTTTAAAGAGATAAATTGGAGGCATGCAATGTGGAGGCATTTGAACCAACTTCTTTCCTTAAATAATAGAGAGGTGAGGATTAATTTAGGAGATACATTGATGAATTTAAAAAGTGTCTTTTTAAATCCATCATTTTTCATGCCTTACACTCAATAATAGAATATAGGGATAATTTACTAAAGGAGAAATGTAGAGGTTCTCCAAATTGCTTTTTATGTACTGATGATGATACAAAACAAAGTTAATCATCTATTTTATTGATGTAATTATGTTACAGAAATAAGGCACTTAAATGCATATAATTATAGTTATAACATAAAAAATTGATGCTCAGGATATAGATATTGTTTAAACTGCTCGTTTATCTCTACCAAGTGACCAATTAGTTTTTGTTCAAACTTTGTTGGGAGCTTTATTATGGCGTTTATGAACGGAAAGGAATTCAGGCCAATCAATTTTGGCTATTTTTGAGTTATTTTAGTAGAGAGAGCGTAATATCAATATTTTTGTTAAGTACAAGGTCTATTATGTAAGAGAGGGATATTTGGAACTCTTTTGATATTTCTCCAGAAAGCTCTATAATGAAAAGAGAGTAGAGAGAAAGTAAAAGAGAGAAATACATAAGCTGGTACAAGCTACTATTGAGCCACCTCTTTTTGTTTACTTCTTTTGGTTTGATCTCTTCCTTTTACAAGTTGTATAAGATTAAGACGTGTGTGTATAGTTTGAACGTAAGCATAAAGATCTTGATATTTATCAATTAAAAGTGCCTCTGGTTTAAGAATTTGTTTCTTTTTTTTTCTCGTTGCCTTCAATCAAATTTCTTGCCGAAATTGGTGTTAACCTCTGCATGTAACAGTACTGGTACAGATATGTTGTTGCTGGTAAAAGATTCCTGTACAGGGGATTGAGGGACAAGCAAATACAACTATTTATGCATTAGTTTTGAGCTTATATATTTCATATATGGACATGAAGAGTTAGGTGGCTTAACAGCAGATTGGATCTGAGTTAATTAGTGGAGGAGAAAAAATTGAAGAAGAGATTATTGATAAAGATTCTCTACCAAGATTATCGAAAAAAAAAAGACTATGGATAAATATTTGCTTGGTGATTAGCTGGTTCTTAATTGTTATTTTTGAATTTCCGTTTTGATGGTTATATTAGTTTGGTTGTATATGGATGCAGCTAGGATGACAATTGCTGAGTAGTCTGTTGTAGTTGGCTTTTCTATTATGCATGTTGTATAGGGGTGTCAAGAGCACCTTTTTATGTTTATTCGATTTGTATCGTATTCGATAAGATGGATCAGGGTAAGGTTCTTTTTTAATTAGCTTATCGGGTATGGGTAATGTTTTTTTCGTTAGCTTAACGGGTAAGAGTACAAATAAAGACTATTTCATGCTCGCTATCCTATAGGATAATTATAACAATTAGGGTTAACTTATCAAGTATGGGTATGAGTAACAATTTTTCTTAGTTAACTTACTGGATATGGGGTATGAAAATGCTTTCACCCAATCCGTATCGTACACGTTGACAGCTCTAATATTATATGACTTGTTGATTTTCTTTTATGTTGTTTCAGCTTGGTCAAAGCTGGAGATAGTCGTAGCTTGTGGATTTAGAAAGAAATAAAAACAGCCATCTTGATTGATTTTGCTATTTAAATAATAAAAATGGAAGTCAACTGTGAAAGGCCTTAATTTTATTGGATAAATAGGTAGGCATGAATCTGCCTAAACATGAAATTCAACTTGTTTATTGGAATTTTATAAAGGCAAAAATGAAAACCTAAGTTAAAAAAGATCAAGTAGACTAGCTAGGTCCAGAAACATCACAAAAACATGTCACAATAAAAACTTAATGGGCTTTTTCAATCTTTTCTCTTTAATTAATAGTTTATTACCCACCATGAAATTCACCAAAATAAGGCACAACTTACAAATTGGTTACTTCTAATAAAATTGGCTACTATATTCACTTTTAATAAAAATGCTCAATCAAAATTGAGAATATTGCTCAATTACTGTTTTTTGTTAAACTATCATTTCGTCCGAATAACACAACATTAATACTATATCATTTCCAACAATATTCGAACTAAACAATTAAAAAATATCTGTACTATTTGAAATAGCACAATATTAGCATTGTTGAAATATTATTAAAATTAGCACTCTTTTCATGCTGTTTTAACACATTAACCTAAATAGTACTATATTCAGTAGTATCAAAAGATATATAGAATGAAAAAAGGAATGAAGGATTGTAACTGGTACCTGTATCAATATTTCCAATAATAGTGTCTTTACCATACCCTGCTTTGCTCCAAAGAGAATTATTGGAAATGACATTTCCATCACTTTCTAGACCTAGAAATTGCCATGACCTAGTAGTCTGAAGCTCGTATTCTCTGCTTTGAAACACTGATACCACCCCTGGTAACTCTGCAACATATTATCCAATTCTGGTGTTATTATTTTGTTTATTTTCTTGTAATTACTGTATTTTAATATATTACAGGGGCTGTTTCATCTTGTGTCCTGAAAAGAGATATCCTTTACATGCATGGAAGTTATTAACGATGTTCTTCCTTTTTTTTTTGTCTGAAGTCACAGAGAGTTTCAAAATTACTCTCAAGTTTATACAAAAAATATTGGCATATTAATACTAAAAAAGGAGATGAAATTTTCTGAAAATGACTTTAATGTGCCTGACATGACATGTTATGCTTTATATATACTTTGGTATACAAATATATTCCTTATGTTTGAGATTAAAAAAAATTCATTAGATGTGAATTAAAATATGGAATAGTTGCTCATTCCCTTGGTTCAATGACCTCATATAAGGTGGATCAGGGATTTTTTTCTTTTACATTGATTATCTCCAAAATGATAAAAATATAGATAAAAAGAGTAATGAATTAGTGAGAAAAAACTTAACAAATTAAGCAGTTTAGCTATTAAAATGAAGTAACAAGCAATGAGGATGGAGAGAGAGATATACTTGATATCTTGTTTGCTGTATCCTCGTCAAGTGTCGCAGCAAAGCCATTAATGTGCTGTGTATACGAGTAAAATATCGCATTTTCTGCTGCTTTCAGGCTGCATATTAAAATTATGCAAATATCAATTGCTAAATTGAGCAACCCATTTTCTAATTTAAAAAAAATTATGTATATTTTTTTGTTTAAATTTTGATGTATGGATGCACATCCAAGAGCTAAATTAAGCAACCCATATATTTTTGTTTAAATTATATGCATAATAATATATGCACTTTTTTTGTTTAGACATGCATATTTTTTTGTTTAAATTTTGCAAACATGCATTGCATACCTTCCCAAAATCGGTCCCAAGAGCTCAAAGTGAGATTTGGCTACTGTTGCATATTGTAATGCCTTGTTGCTACCAGCAAGGAGACGCGGTGCTTCACCAAGATACACAATGTATGGCTACGTACATCGATCAGAAATTAAGATGGGAAATAAAATGGTTAAGTTTGACCATAATATAAAATTTTCTTTTGAATTATGGAGAGATGAATGAAGAAGGGGAGGCTTTAAAGTCTGTACCACTTTATCAGCAGCTATGGCATTTTCTTTCAAAAGGAAGTATGAGAGCAAAGCAAACCAGAAATGTATGTTACCCATCTCTCTCTCTAACTCGATTTCTGTGTACCTTGATTGTGTGTTTTTGGTTCGGCTTTTATAGCCTAGTATTGGGTGCAAAAATCTAATCTATTTGAATTTTTCTCTCCTTCTTTGAAGGAGTACGAAGTTGTATCTTGCTGTTATTTTAATGACCAATACTTACAAAACTATTGATTAATTCTAATTAGGAGAATTGGAAAAGAGCACCAAATTCTCCTCCCATTTTTTTTACCCAAGTTTAGTTCAGCTTGTTGAAGATAAAAGAATCAATTTAAGATCAATTGTATTGATAACTAATCAACTAGTGATCAATTATATATCAATTAAGAAAAACATGTTATTAGGAAATATTATAATAACTAATTAGCCTATATAAACCCTTGTAAGTAATGAATGATCAATCAACTCATATATATAGATATAGATTGGGAAGTAAAGTACACGTTTTACTTCCTGCTCATATCTTCATTTTCAAAGTTCAAACATTCAATCTGAAAATTACAACATATTCTTCAAATTAAAATGTGCTTGGTGACCAAATTTTACATTTTTTGGAAATTGTTTGCTAGTTTTTTAAAATTTTTTTTTAATATAGCAAAAAACCTAGTAAAAAATTCTATAAAAATAGCAAAATATTTTCAAAAAAAGTAAAATTTGGTCTCCAAGCATATTTTAATATGGAGAATATGTTGTACTTTTCGGGGTGGAATGTTGGACTTTGAAAATGAAGATATGAGCATAAAGTAAAACATGCACTTTACTTCCCAAAGCATGATATATAGCCAACCTCTCTCTCTATCTCTCTCTTTATATATATAATTGATGGTCCAAATGCCTTATTTTTTGTGCCTCCATATTTTTAGTTTTCTAATAACGAAAGTTTTAAAACTTATATGGTAAAAGAAAACCGTTAAATATTATTTATATTATTTTTACCACATGCATAAAAAAAATTATCACTTTGTGATTTTGTTTTTCTATGAATAAATAAGTTGATAAATTAATGTTCAAAATTTATCCATATCAATGTATTTTTGTAAGGTCATCATATTGATCAAAATAAAGTCGAAATGTCGTAATCTTTTATATTTGCATAGAGAAAATAATATAGATCAAATCTAACAGTTTTTTTTATATTTGAGTTTTAAATTTTAATTTATTAACATTTGGAAAATGAAGGCACAAAAACAGATCGAAGGCATTTGAACTCTCCAGATATATCAATTTGATATTTTATAAAATATTTTTTTAATATGAAATTAAAATTATAGATGTGTTCTTCATTTTTAAATTGCATGTGTATCAAATTTAGATCGTTTGAATGACATCTAGTTCTCTATCAAATAATTTAAATTTTTTACGATAGTGTTTTAATGACTCTATGATGAATTTTACCAATGAAATTGACTCACATTCTACCTATATAACTGATAACAAAATTTAAATTTAAATTTTCTAACTTAAAACAATATTTTTTAAATATCCAGTGGATGTATGTTAAAATTATATATTTTCTAAGGTGTATTGTTTTATATGTCAATTATGTATATACCAATTATTTTATTTGGTCAAGTCTTGAGACCAACCAATTCAGAAGTAAACGTCTCAACTACCTGTTTCCAAATAGAATTTGACGAATTCTTGCAAGAATTTAATTACATTAAATAAATGAAATGAGAGATATGGTTAGAATTGACAGGTTCAGGACAGGTTTAGACTATTGAAAATTAAACCAATATATAATGTTCGTGCGAACTCTTTCTACAAAAAAAAAAGAAGTTAGTGAGAACTTACTGGATAAGTTCTTTTCAATAGGAATGATGAATTGAGAGTGCGAATTAGAATTTCTCTACGTTACATATATCTATTAAAAACAGTTAATTAATTTAATAAAAAACTGTATTGATTAGTTTCTGACAGAAACAATATACAATACAATATTCTATATGTTGGTTACAAAGCTTAAAGAGCCATTAATAGAGGTAGGGGTGCAAACGGGTCGGATATTATCCGACCGTATCCGCATCTGTATCTAAAAATTAGATACGGATATCCGATATCTGAATACCCGTGCAGATAAGAATACTGATACGGATATGGTTTGAATTTTAATTATCCATAATTCGAATAGTAGATAAATACCATATAGTTTACTATATATTATGAAAATATTTATGTATATATATACGGATATCTAATATCCAATCCGTATCCGCGTGTATCTGTTTAATATCCGATCCGTATCCGTATCCGAAAATTAAAAACGGATACGGATATGATTTTACCACTATCCGATCCGTATCCGATCCGTTTGCACCCCTAATTAGAGGTGATGCGGAGAGTAAAAAAAATGATACCGTTTCTCCTTGGCCATTTCTGGAAATCATAATATATAGAGAGGCTTGAATGCGCAAAAGTGCAACTGGATTATACTAAGTATATATATCCAGTTTTATCGTCAACACTCGGGATCGTACATATAGAATTAATATTACAACTACAAATAGAATTCAAATAATTAAATACACATAATCAAAGGGTATTAGACTCCATCCATAATTCATAAATAAATGCAACTCATATTTCTTAATTCAAACAAACAAGAAGTAATAAAGAAAAAGAATAGAAGAAACCACTTTTTTCTCAAAATCTCTTGTCAATTCTTGCACTAGAAGTCATTCTTATCCAAGTCTTTGCATCTTGTCTTCTTTTTTGTCATCTTGTTAGTTAGAAAGTTGTTCTCTGTTGTATTTACTTTACAGCTGATGAGTTGAGATCCGACTGGTTATATAAACCAAGTCAGTGTAACAATACAAAATCAATGAAATACATAATTCATTCTGTCACAAAGGCCTTAATTTTAATGGATAAATAGGTAAGCATGATGTGCCTAAATATGAAAGTCAACTTGTTTATTGGAATTTTAGAAAGGCAAAAATGAAGACCTAAGTTAAAAAAGAACAAGTAGACTAGCTAGGTCCAGAAACATCAGAAAAACATGTCACATAAAAACTTAATGGGCCGGGCCTTTTCAATCTTTTCTCTTTAATGAATATCCATCATGAAATTCACCAAAATAAGGCACAACTTACAAATTGGTTACTCTTAATAAAATTGGCTACTATATTCACTTTTAATAAAAATGCTCAATCAAAATTGACAATATTGCTTAATTAGTGTTTTTTTTTTGTTAAACTATCATTTCGTCCGAATACACTGTATCTTGGATGTATTCTAACAATAGAGTTTTTTTATGCATAATATCTGAGAAAAAACGAATTTTTTTTTTGAGAAATCAACAGGGATCTAGTCCCTATTTCATTAAACCGCAATTGGTTACAAGTTTTTGGGTTTCTGAGTAGAAACTCTGAGCGAAAAAAAGAAATGGGAAAAGGAAGGAAAAAGAAGAAAAGAGAAAAAAAGGAAGAAAAGAGATGAAAACAGAAAGGTGCAGGTTCCAACTAATTGGAACCGAGTTAAAAAGTTTGGAATTCATAACAGTAAAATAGTAAAGGTAAAGAGACTTCTTGTGGCTGCTTCCTCACTGCCGAATCTGTCTTCTATTATACTGGTACGTCGATGCCTCCCATTGTTCCATCGTTTCCTGTCGCAGTTGTGCGATTGGTTTGCATTTGTCTCGGAATATTCTACAGCATCGCTCTCTCCAGAGGACGAATTGTGCGATCAATATTATTTCTCTGTGTTGCTTTGATAGTCCACTTTGAATGAGCATGATTGTATCCTGTCCCCTTGTCGAAGCATTTAATCCTTCATATAGCTGCCTTGTCTGGTGGCACTCATTAAACAGATGCTGCACCGTTTCTTCATTGTTCCTGCACATATAGCAAATGCCAGGTAGGCTGTATCCTCTCTTCTTGAGATTATCCGTGGTGAGGATCTTGTTCTGTACTAGTAGCCACGCGAATATCTTAAATCTGGGTGGGGTCTTGAGTGACCAGATTGTATGCACCGTTGAGTCTATATTGGGTCCTTTTTGAATTGTGTAATAGGCAGAATTGACCTTGAACACACCATTAGTCCCTGTCTTCCAAATTGCGTCATCTTGTACAGTGGGGGTGTTCTGTATTTGCCATCTTGCTGCATCATATGCTGCTTTCTCATTTACCAGAATCCCCAACTGAAGGATTGCATCGTCCGACATTGCGCTCCTGAATAAGGCATTATGGTGCTGCTGTAGTTCGAACTCTGCTAGTGTTATGTCTTGCTGCAATGAGAAGGTGTACAGGTCGGAGAATCGGTATTTTAGAAGGCCTAAACCCCAATCATGGTCCCAGAACATAATTGTGTCGCCTCTGCCTTGGACACGGAGTGTGAAGCTTGCACAAAGGCTGTACACATGCCGGAGATGGATTTTGAAAAAATAGGACCTTTTTACCCCTGATGTGTGTTGTTGGCAGTATAAAGTGTGGAAGAGATCCTTCCATATCCTTTTCTTCCCGGATTGCCACTGGTAGTGCCATTTTGCCAGTAGCGATAGGTTGAAGTCCTTGAGATTCAATATCCCCAATCCTCCCAGCCTCTTCGGCCGGCATATGGTGCTCCATTCTGCCAGATGCATTTTCCTTTCGTTGTGAGCTCCTCCTTTCCAAAAGAAGTTTCTTCTTGTTTTATCAATCTCATTTTTGACCCATTGCGGTAGATCGAAGACTGACATGTAGTAAACTGGGATTGCGGTGAGAACCGCGTTTACCAGAACCATTCTGCCTGCCACAGACAGCAGCTTTGATGACCATCCTGGCAGCCTTTTGTTGACCTTTTGTATGAGTGGCAGAAAAGCTTGTTTCGGCAGCCTAGTGTCAGAGAGAGGTAAGCCTAGGTACTGAATTGGGAAGGATCCTTGCCTACATCCCAGCAGTTGTGTCATTGGAGGTATATCTGTGGGTGCAACGGCTGTGGCTGTGATTTCTGATTTGTCGAGGTTGACTTTTAGACCCGATATCAGCCCGAACACTGTTGTGATCAGCTTGAGGATCTGTAACTGCTGCTGTTCTGGTTTGATGAAAAAAAGTACGTCATCCGCATATAGTAGTGCCGGTTGCATCCCCCGTATTGGCATTCGGATGGCCCCTGTACTCTGCAAATTTTGTAGCCACCTTGGTAGAAAATCCATGGCCAATATGAATATGAATGGTGATATGGGGTCTCCCTGCCTAACTCCTCTTTTGAGGTTGATTTTTTTCCCCAACAGTCCGTTGATGATGATTTGGGAGGATCCCTGCAATACCAATCGTGTGATCCAAGATATCCATGCATCGGGGAAGCCTAAGGCCTTCATTACCGCAGCTATGAATTTCCAGCTAATGGTGTCAAAGGCCTTGTGTATATCAGCCTTGAATATAGCCAGCGGTATCTTTCTTTCTTTTGCAAAGTGTAGCATCTCTTGAGCGTATACAAAGCCCTCCGTAATTTGTCTTCCTTTAATGAATCCTGTTTGCGAATGGTGAACAATGTCTCCAATTTTCTGTTGCAATCGGTTGGCCAATACTTTGGATAGTATTTTTTGGATACCATTGATGAGGCTTATCGGTCTAAAGTCCTTGGGTTGCGTGGCATTTTCTGTTTTTGGTATCAGTGTTGTGATTGAGTTGTTGAGTGGAAATAGAGAGCCATCTCCTTGCATGGCATGCTCTAGTGTTGCTTTGATGTCAGGCATCAGGATATGCATGAATGCCTTGAAGAATTCTCCACAGTACCCGTCAGGCCCAGGTGCCTTGTTGTTGGGCCAGGTTTGGATTGCTTCTGCGATTTCAACTTCGGAGATCGGTTGAGCCAGTTCTGTCAGATCGGCCCTTGTTGGATAGAGTTGCTCCCATTGTACCTGCTGATGGATTGGTTGATCTGTTCCCATTAAGGCGATGTAATAATCACGCAGTATTTTTGCCTTCATCCTCTGGTCCGTGAATATTTGTCCGTCTCGTTGGATCCCATGTATTGCATTATTTGTTTTTGACCTTGAAGCGTATATGTGGAAGAATTTAGTATTCTTGTCCCCCTCCAATTCCCATTTCAATTTGGCTCGTTGCTTCCACATATCTTCTTCCCAACATGCAAGCTGCGTGAATCTTCTTTTGAGAACTGTTTTGATGTACTTTTCAAGTTCTGTTGCTTGTCGTCTTTCCTGCACTTCTTCCGACCAGTTTATGTATTGTCGGCATGTCTCTAACTGTTTTCGAATGCTGCCTGTTTTGTCCTTCACCCATGCCGTTATTTCCTTCTCCAGGTATTGTAGTTTATTGTGAAGCTGAAGCGGTGTTATGGCCGTCTGTTGTTGTTGCCACTTTTCTGTGACCATTGCCTTGAAGTCTTGTATCCCTAGCCAGAAAGTCTCAAAACGGAAGATTTTTGATTTTCTGAAATTTGTGAAGGCTTCAATTTGGATCGGGCAGTGGTCTGAGTTGGTGTTGGATAGCGTTTTTTGTCTGGTATTAGGGAACTGTAGACTCCAGTCGGTTGAGAGCAAGAACCGATCTAACTTGGCCATAGATGGTTGGTTTCGATAGTTGGACCATGTGTATCTTCTGCCCTCCATACGGATGTTCTGAAGGCCCAGGTCTGCTATTAGTGCCGAGAAGGCTAGTGGCCAGTGCCAATCTTGTGCATTGTTGTTCCGATCTGTTGGTTCGAGTGTTGTGTTAAAGTCGCCACATATCATCCATGGGGTATTATCCGTTGGTTTCAGCTCTTCAATCTCTCGAAAGAATTGTTGTCGGCAAGCCGCGCTAGTTGGCCCGTAAACCGTCGTACATTGTATTTTTTGGTCTGTCATTCTCTCTCGGAGCTGCACTGTGAGACAGTACTCTCTCTGGTCAGTGGATAATTGCTGGAATCTCGCATCTCTCCATGCCATTAGCACACCCCCTCTGGTCCCTCGGGCTGGTATAGTTTCATACTTGTCTAATCTCCTGCCGCATATTTCTCGCTTTGTTGTATCATCAATGTGGGTCAGCTTGGTCTCTTGTAGACAGAAAATATCCGGTTTTTCACTAAAAACCGTCTCTCGGATCGCTAGCCTCTTATCTCTTTCATTTAGGCCCCGCACATTCCACGTAATGATTTTAAGTTTGGTTTTGTAATTCATTACATGGTTTGTTCATCTCCTTCTTCAGATATCCTGTTTGTGCAGTAGGGCAGTTGTGCACTAAACAATTTGTTGCGGTACAGAGTAATTCCTCTAAACTTAGTACACATTGATTCATACATGCTTTGACCTGGGATAAAGCCCCATTCTTGAGTTCTGCTAAATCTAGCCTATGTGATAAATCCTTCGCAGTCCATCTTTTTACTGCCGAAGGGGAGAGTACAACAAAATGTGGTGTCTTTTTCCTCCCAAGACACCCCTTGCTAATTTCAGAGGAATCTCTTCTACTAATTTGGTGTGGCAAACAAAGCCCTAGACTTAGACTAAAAAAAGAACTGAAAGAACTAAAGAAAGAACTAGAACTTAAGTAATCGGAGAGTGTCTGATACATAGGAATGATTTGTCTTCTGGTTCGGCTGTGGCAGTCCTAAGCCACCGTCATCTCATTAATTTTCTCCAGGAGGTCTCCTTGCAATTCTACCCCTGCTGCCATGATTATTAATTCCGCCTGGGATTGTGAGAGTGGGCCATATTGCTTGAAGTACTCTAGTTGGGCCTGGCACATGGCCGGTTTCTTTTTGGGCTTTCTATTCGGGATGGCCGTGTAGCCCGGCTTGGTAACCATTCTCGCCCTTTCCTCTGGGCTTACGTAGACCCCGGAGTATTTTTCTTCAAGACGTCTGCTTCTCCTTTTCGGTGATGGGCTGAACCGAGGTGGCCCAGGAAAACCAGGTGGTGGCCCATCTGCTGCTGTCTCTTCATTAGTTGGCCCAGAATAAGATATTTCTTCATTAGGCTTTTCAGAGTTGGGCCTATTTGCTATCCCAAAAAAACCAGGCGGCAGGTCATCTTCTTCATTGGGCTTTTCAGAGTTGGGCCCGCTTTCTTCCCCAGTCACGCAAATTTCTGTTGGGGTGGCTTTTGCATTATCCGGTTTGTCTGTTGTTGCGATTGGTGTGGCTTCAATGTGCAGGGTCTGTTGTGGTCTTGCTTGACCCGCCATATCTGTTGCTCTAGGTAGCTGGGTCTCTTGTACCATCATCTCCATGTGCATTGCTGCCAGTCTGTCAGCTTGAACACCTGTGGCATAGTACATTGTGGGGTTGGTATTCGGCGCGCATTTAATGAGCAGCATGTCTCTGACTCCCTCATTAATTCTGCTGCCGTAAACCCAGAATTCCTGCTGACTTTGGTTGTATTTGAGCTGTACTTCGTACTGACTGTACTTGTTCTGTTCTCCAAATTTTAGGATTACCGTTGGGCTGCCCATGTGATCTCCAGTGGTCAAGTTGTTGGTCCTCTCCAGTGAACTGGATATCTGTTGCTCTGTCCCGGCCGGCCTGTCCTGGCGGTTGAACCGTGTTACTGGTCCCGAACTTTGCCTAGAGTCGAAAGAGTGTGCGCGTCCACCTCGGAGGCTGTTTCTCCATTGGTTTTCCCAGTAGTCCGCCTCATCTTGTACCGGTCCTAGTCGGTTCTGGTCCATGCCTTCTCCTCCAGTAAATGGTATATCCGTACGTAGTGCGTCGTTGTGTAGCCAGCCTTCAAGTTCCAGTTGCACTGTAACAGAGCGTGGGTCGGCCGTTGCGGTTACATATGGTGGAATTTTCATGGGGTGGTAGCAGCCCACAAGGACTCGAAGTTCATTGTATTTGCCATTCGTGAAGTATGGTGCGATTCTCTCTAGCTGTCCAAACCCACAGACTAGTTGTGAGATGGCATCCCTGTGCCAAAATCTGAGCGGCAGGTCATGTATTCTAATTCGGGCTTTGTGTGTCGTGGGATCATGTGTCATCCCATCCTCCTTTCTGCAGGCGGCCAGCTGCACCTGGATACCTGGTCCCAAGTGGAACATCCCCACTTGTTCAGCCTGCTTCATCATGTCTCTGTTGGGGAAGATGGCGATGAGATCTCCCATTAATGGTGGTAGCCTTCTTACTTTGAAATGTCTGGGGTGGCGGTGGAAGTGGTGTGCTAGCTTGGTGGTTAGTTGGTTGATCAACTGATCGCTGTTGTGGTTTGGTCCAGTTAATACAATAGCAGCTCTCTCTAAAAATTCGTCATTCGGTGAATCAGTGGTGGGCAGAAAGACTCTGGCATCCATTCCACGGTTGTCTATCAAGCCCTGAACATAGGCCGGGTCTGTCATCTGCATGGTCTCCCAGTTGGCTAGGACATCCATGGTTGGTTGATTGTTTAAGCGGTCTTTGCTTGGTGTGCATAAGATGAAACGTGTCTCCTGTTGCCAATTTATAGGCCTCTCCTTGGGTGGGTGTACAGTGGGGGTCTGTGTTGTTGTTTCATTGTGTCCTTCGCCTGTGAGCTGTATACCTTGTCTTGTTTGGCCTCTGTTTGCCGCAGGTGTAGGTTGTATAACGTTAGGTTGGGGGCCTCTAGGTGGGGTGCTCCTCATATCACATCTGCTTGCCGTGTGGCCAGGTCTTGCACATTTAAGGCATTTAACTATTCCAGAGCATTCAAAACGCCTGTGCCCTTTCTGGAGACATCTGAAGCAGCGTCCTTGCGCCAAGAGTTCCTCCTTGCATTTACTGAGGGGTGTTGTGAGTTGTGGCTTGGCTCTGTGTAGTCGTTTCTTTCTGACCACTGTCCATCCGTCAGTGTCTTCAAGCAGGGTTTGGTCTTGGTTAGTCGCCGGTTCACGCTGTGGTGGGGTTGGTACTTCATTAATGGGGGCTCTTTCGGTTGGTGGTACTCGCTCACGTTCTTCCTCTGCCTTAAGTGCTCTAGTCAGTGCTGCAGCGTATGACTCTTTTCGAAAGGTTGCGATCTCAGCCTGGCGGCGTGCTATTGCCAGCTCCGTCCGTTTTCTTGCGGCGAGGCGGATCGCCTGTTGTGTCGCCAAGCGGGTCGCCAAGAAGTCGCTCATGTTTTTCCCTTTTTCAGCAAAAAAAGTTTAATACTTCACCTAAAGAAAGTTGTATCCGTTATTTATTTTTAACAGGTTTTTCTGCTGAATTGGAATACAAGAAAGTAACTAGTTCAACACTGATGCTTTTTTAGGACATTTCTTGTCGAGAAAAAACGAATTAGCCAAAACATCTTTATTCTTTCAGCATGACATGTAAGGCCTTCTGCTTGGGAGAAGGCAGCTTCTCCTTAATAGTTCCAAGAGGATCGTGAGGGTCCTCGGAACTCTTGTGCATATTGACACAAACGTCTTATGTCCAAAAGTGTGACATGGTTCTCCACTAGCCGTTCGAGGAGGCTTTCATACTGCTAAAGTATCTCTCCACCATCCGGTTTGCTAGCTTGAACAACTGTATCTTACCCTCTGGGGTGGTTATTCACTAGTACAAAAAACCCCTTCACCGACTGTTAAAAAACCCCTATACCGACTGTTATTGAGGCGTCAGTGATGGCGCCGCCAGTATAGGTATATCTTTATTGACGGATAATTAACAGTCAGTGTAGATACCTAGCACTGGCTGTTTAAATAAACCGTCAGTGTAGGTACCAACACCGACTGTTTTCTTGAAAAAACAGTCAGTGTAGGTACCCAACACCGACTGTTTTATTGAAAAAACCGTCAGTGTAGGGTACCTACACCGACTGTTTTCTTTAAAAAATAGTCGGTGTAGGTAACCAACACCGATTGTTTTATTGAAAAAACAGTCGGTGTAGTTCTAAAAAACAGTCAATAGTTAGTTCTAAAAACAGTCGGTGTCGATCCTAAAAACAGTCGGTGTTGGCATAAAATTTTGGCATGGTTCTGTTTATATCGGGGCTAGCCTCCATATTTTTGCTAGCAATATATTACTATTCGGCATTCATTGACATTAATTAGGATATTATGCAAATAATTTGAGCAACACAAACAAAAGACAACACAATATAAACAACATAACTCATATTTCATTCACAAAAAAACACACTATAACAAAATTTACATAACACATTAACAAAATATGCATATGAACATAACAACATTGCATTTCTTATAAATAGTTTAGAAGTTGTCTAAGAAAAATGCACACCATTGTCGTGTTATTGCATGAAGTTGCGTCGGCGTATATTTTTTTGTCGGTAAATCACACTGCATGAATACAAATTGAGAAGTTAATTTTATCCAAGCTATATGAAAAATGAATCAAGTTCAATTATAAAATACATACATTAGGAAAAACGTCAAATTGCGTAGTGACTAGGTCTTGCATGTGTTTCATGATGTAAAATTCACACACCTTGCCGCCTTCTTGCCTAGGGCACTGAAATGTTCCATTTAAGTAAAATCAATAATTAACATTATGTAGCTACAACTCAAAGACAATTTACTTATTGATTTTACAGATGGATGCTTTTCTAGATAGCCAGGAAATAAAACTAAATGCTCATTAGAATTTTGTTTCCTTAAAAAACAGAAAAATGAATTTCAAAAGATGGTGTGCTTCTCTTATGATTTACTCTTTTATTTTATTTTTTTTATAGATTGGCCTTCTCTTAAACATATAACCTTTGTCATGAATAAAGGCTTAGCAGTGAGCCAGTACAGGTCATGAAAGGTATGGTACTAACTAGTCATGCAATAAATCCTTCGTTACACACATGTACAGAGTCACATGTAAAAAGGAACTCAAATCTTAAATCTTTATTTTAATAATTGTAATTATTTTATGACTTTTTTGCTATTGCAGACAGACACTTCTCAGAAACTTAATATTTCATATCTCTGAACAAACACACCTTTGGAAACTTGAACACTTTTTCATGTGTCCTTGTTTGTTGGTGTTGTGTGTAAATTACAGATAATATTGAACTATTTTTAAAAATTTTGCTTAAGCCTGTAATAAACACTGATCTGTTAAAACCAGAGTTTGTCAAACAAGAGATTCCTAGATTGTTGTTTAGTATTTCATATTCTCATCTGAAAATGTTCTCACCTTTATACCTTATCAACATGACTCCACTTTACTTTAGTTTCATAAAATCTCGGATTATGAAAGGTGGACTTCTTGTGATAAGGGCAATTTCTAATGTAGGTATTTGATGTAAATGCACTGTGATCCTAATTAGAAAATCTTCTTAATAAGTGTAAGAAATATTTCCAGGTGTTGATGAGTTTTCTATGTCACATCTTTTGAGCCACATGACTATGATAAAAGAAGTGAGCTTGAGAAGTACCTCTCTGACAGATGAGGCTATTTCTAACTTCACCGTCTCATCTTTGGAGAGACTTGATGTTTCTGACACCAAGGTAATTTTCTTTTACTAATTTTGTCTAGATTAAGCTTCATAACTCTTTTAAGTTATTAATCCTGGTTAATTCTTTAAGTTATCCACAATTGTAAATTACACCTCACTTGAACGTCAAATTGCCCTTAATACACAGTCAATTGACAAAAATTGCAATTTACCTAGCTAGTCTAGCTTCATTATTTCTTCTTTTGACCCAGTTACATCCAGTTACCCTCAATTGTTCAATCTAACCCAATTTAGTTCAGATTCCAATATAATTTGAAAGTTATACCTCAATTGAGCTTCGATCATGCATAATTCAAGTTAATCTCTCTTTTACTTATAGTGGACAACTGACAAGTAGGCCCAAATAGGCAAAAGTTCTCACTAGCATATTTTTGAGGTATATTTTAGGTGTCCATGGTGGGACTGAGGCTTCTTATAAGAAGAAACCATAATTTGAGGTGCCTTAAAGCAACCGGTTGCACTAACCTGTTGGTTTTAGTTTGTGGGTTTTCCTAATTACTTTAAACCCTAACCAAGATCTACTCCTTTGTAAGAAATTAAACTTAATGCACAGCAGAACTTACTTTCCATCTTCAAAGGCCTCCGTATGCTATCAATCAGACAGCTTCCAAGGCTCTGGGTTGATACGCTCCTGGTCTTGACTTGAGTTGTTGGCTCTCGAGTCCTTCCAAAAACTTGCAATCCTTTTCTCTGGCTATCCTAAATATTATGACAGAGTATCTTGTCTTCAATGGAGCAGACAATTGTGATGGATGATTGCAAGCCTTGGAAACTCAGCCCTTTTATAGCAGTGCAAAACTCTAAACCTAGGGCAGCCGAAAATTGGCTAATACTTGGAAAACAAGTTTGCCAAGAAATCTTGATTTCGGATTTCAAGGATCTGGAAATCAGGAACCTCCAGAAAAACCGAAATAAATCAGAATAAATTCTGATTTCCTTATTTAGCCTATATTTATTACTGCTATTATTTTAATCAACTATAATCGGTCCATTAACAATTATATTGATTAACATTGTTCTATATGTATTCGTATCCAAAACCTTATATATATAAATACGTATAATGCCATGACTTAATTAATCACATTATTTGGCATATTTCAATCATTACATAAATGTAATCTTGCGACAGTATTTGATATCATAATCATAATGCACGCATGTCCAACTTTATTATTGTAATTAGACGTCTCTAAATCCAACATAACCTCCATCAAGAGATCACAACCAACTCTTCATTCTCTCCTCTGTTGCGTGAACTAATTGACAATTGTACCCATTTAGAAGATGTGGCCTTTGGATGGGGATTCTCTCTCTTCTCTGTATTAGTTGAAGAAATGCGGGTGTTTAATACAGTGAGAGAGCTTACATTGGGTCTTGGTGCATCTCCAGGCCTTCAATTTTTGCATTGTCTCCCGATTGTGTGCCCTTTGATAGAGTCCTTGGTTTTCCGGTTCCAGGTTAACTTTTTAGCTTTAGCAATTCACCTGAGAATATTACTCCTGCTAGTAGATATGAATATACCAGACTGAATGGTCAACTCAAAGACTTTGAATTATATAGTGAACTTCTGAGCAGTATGTGCCGGTACCCAGTGCATTGGTACCAGAATGGTATTATATTAAAATGCTCTCCTTTTGTGAAGTCCTCTAATAAACTGCTAGGTCAGTTAATATTACTGCCAAAAAAAAAATTGTATAAATTGAATAGGGAAACGTCAACAATGAGCAGCAAAGAGTGCTTAAGAATAAGGAATTGAAATTTTGTACAGGTAACTACACTTGATATTAAATTTAGGGGCGAAAAATAACAATGAAATGAAAAAATTCTATATAACTGCTGTATCGCAACACAGAAGCATTTTTAGGGAAGTAGAATAAATAAAAAAAGAGTATACACAAAATTTATTTACTGCCAGTACCTCCACTGGGAATATTGCTTTCCATGACACTAGCAACCCTCTCACATTGATGTTTAAGTGTACTGACCCACCTCTTGGCACCAAACGCAAGCCCGGCATATACCAAGGGCCTGTACAGGAGGTGAACTGCATCTCCATAATGCACTTCAACATGCTCATTTCCATAATTCAATTGTCACACAGATGGACTACTACAATAAAACCAACACAACAAACATGTTGCATGTTCAGAGACATTAATGCAACAAAACTAACAACCCTACACCAGACTATATCCTATCAATACCAAGTATACCGAAGGAGTTGCTCCCACTTGCCTTCTCTTGTGATCCATTCAATTTCTCCATTGATTTGATATCCTTGGAGTTAGTTAATAATTTGTACATTTTTTCCTTTCCGTGCTCAGCCAGCAGGACTGCACTCATACTTCTCTTCACTACTCTGTAGTATCATGAAGTTAGTACAAGTGTCATAGAGAAGAAAAAAACAAAACCAAGTAATAAGTGATACAATCTTATATTCCTCCAAAAAAACAAGTGTCACAACCTAGCTCTTCTAATAAACATTATAAACTAACACAAATTGATGATATACATAATCAAGTACCTGAATTACATCATTGAGTGATGCTTCACTTCCCGCAGACCCTGTTTTATTGAAGCATTTCTCTTTAGCACATTTTGTACAGTGCCATTCTCCCTCCGCGGGCCCTGTTTTATTGAAAAACAAAACAGAATTCAAAATGCAAGTCATATTGGATTAAAGATAAAGTACCAAAAACTGAAGTAGAACAGAAGTATTACAAAATTTAATATGTTCATCATCACCTCGACCCATGGATTTAGACATTTCAAGTGATAGGTACGGGGATAGCTGTCCCAACATAACAGCTCACCACCAATGTTGCACTCTTCGCATTCATAGTAGTGCTACATACAAAAGGATCATAAATATGAAAATAAAAAGAATTTGAGAGGTATGTCCATATTTGTCAAAACATTATAATAAAAATAATATACATAGAGTACTTACTTTGCTATGAGAAAACGAATTTGCCAAAACATCCATATTTCTGTCACACCCTGTGTCCCAGCATGCTGAAGTGTAATTTTGACATTACTTTTCTCATCCAGCTACGTGTTGTCAACCTACATCTCCAACGAAAAAAAAGAAATAAATAAACGAAGTCAAACTAAAAGCACAGTTTTGGTTTTTATAGAACAGTTTTGGTTACAATCCAGTTCTCTTTTAAGGTGTTTACAAAAACAAATAGTTAATACCTTACTGATATCTTTTACCATAATTAATTTATTTCAAAGCAGTTAAACCATGTACCTAAATTGATCTTTATTAAAGCATATGGTAATTTTCACAAGACAAGACAAGGTAAATAAACCGGGGTTCTGAATCAAAAAAAATAAATAATAAAATAACCGGGGTTCACTTAACCGCACACACATCTCTAGTCCAAGTAGGGGTGCTAATGAGCCGGATCAAATCCAAAACTCAGTTCAGCTCTTCAATCTTTCATTAAAAGCCCAACTCAGCTCAACTCAATTTTGAAAGGTAAAGCCCGACTCGGCTCGGTCCATTGGATTCTCTAAGCTCGTTCCGAACTCGGTTCAAACTCAATTTTATGTCATCTTTTTGGCAATATTGAGATCTCTCGGGTATTCTCATGTTTTCTTCTCCGTGTCTTTTTGGCGCTTCATGGCCGCTTAAATGTTGTATTACACTATTACTTACTCCTAACCCTGAGCGCTGCTACAACACTCCAACTTGTACATAATTATAGTTGAGGTTTTTTTTTGGCGATAATTGTTATAAAACTATTTGAACATGACATAAATATAATATGATGAATATATTTATAAAACTATTTGAACATCATTTAACAAATATTAAATTCAAAAGATGACATAAAAGTGGATGAATAGATCCAGTGACCGATAAGTCCAACACCAAAATCTAAGCCTCTACATTACTTCACACACATGACATCATTAAGTTGACCAAGTGAAATACAACCATATAAAAATCTAAAAAACCAACAAAAACTAAAAACAAAATGTGTTCCAAGAGCACACGCTTTGTTACTGACATTTTACAGCCGCACAAATCAGCATCTTTAGCCCAGAAGCTTCAAAGCTAAAACTGGTCACATTTTTTAACTGGCACAACACCATACATATGAACTTTAAATTTATCAGCATCTGGTAAATTTGCACTTGGCCTGTCACCTGTATAGAAATTTTCAGAATATAAAAAAATATAAAAAATATGTAGTTTATTATTATACATGAACTTAAAAAATACGTAATTTCGAAACAATCAATACTGATCCAAATTTTGGTATGCAAACATGGTCTGGTTCGGGTATTTCTTGTACCAATGGGTACATCACTTGATATGTTCATTCTTGCTGCCTAATTCAATGACTTGACTGTATCTAGCACTGATTTGGGATACAATTATCACTAGATTAATGTTCAGTTAGTTTGCAACTGGTATGAGCAAAACGAAAGGGTATTTAATCTTGGGTACCACTTCAATAAAAATGTCCAAATCCAATTATATAAATACCAAATTCCCAATTGATCTCAAATTTAACCAGGTGAAAAGAATTCACTAATAACAACAATGTACCAAAGCAAGCTTGTAGTTCTATAGAATTCTTACCACTGGATTCATGTCATAAGATGGTGGTTCCAGAATATACTTTTCATCTCGAGCCTCCCCGTTCACAATTAATTTTCCATTGTGGACCTGAACGATGAAGAGGACAGTAATTTTTAATGACAAAGTTAGATTGATATGACAAATTACTTAAAATTTAATTAGTATTAGCGAGTAGTTATGTAATAAATTGATTTTGCTCTCAGTATTTCTCGTTCTTTATGGTTTTAAACGAGGAAGAAACAATTACCTCTACAACATCTCCCTCCTTTGCAACAACTCTTTTGACAAACACATCATCATTTGTATATCCCACTTCCTGAAACAGAAATACCCCAGAAATTTCAAGGAACAGTAAAGGTTACAAAACATAGGAAGTACCAGAAAGTTAAACTGATGCTGTACATAGTTTGTAGTTTCAAAGTTTTACATGATCAACTTAATAAGAAATTTATATAAAGTTAACGTTTGAGTTTGTGCTTGAAAATTAGAGTTGACACATGCCACACTCTGTATAAAAAGGAAAATCTAAAAACTAACATGCCTATGAATAATTTTCATCTCACAATTTTTTGACAACTTTCTCTTGTATTCATATCTCATTACTTTCTACCTTCCTGAAGTCTGTTATATTGGTTCAATAAGAAGGAAAATTATTTGTCTCATAATGTTAGTCAGCAGGTAGTTAAAAAAAATATTAAGAGATCATAGATCGATTTTTAAAATTGCACATTATAAAAAGATAAAATTATCACTAGATATATATATAAAGGGGATAAACTAATCAACTTTGCCTATTTCATTTTCTTGCCATCCATCTCTCCTCATCAATGCAACATGCCAATATACTGGTTCTTAATAAAAAAATATAATAAATAAAGACATTATGGCAATTCAACTATTTATGAATCAAAATTCAGTAGCGGCTCTTAAACAGCTCAGATCAGGTGGGGATAGATTGGGGAGTACCAGAAAGTTCCATACCGGTAGCAATCCAGTTTCAGGTACCAACCATGTAATGCATTGTTACAAACTACAAACTTCAACGGAAATAATGGGTTGCATTCAAAATCGAGCAAACAACTAGTATTAACAGAAATGCAACTAAGTACCTTATTGGGTTGCATTCAAAATCGAGCACGAGGTAGTGAGTTACCAGTTGAAGAGAGAAAGCAAGGCGTGCGCGAAGAGGGGGCGAAGAGATAGCGATCTGAGGAGGGAGACGGTGCTCAAAGAGAGGCGAGCAGAAGAGATAGCGATCTGAGGAGAAGGAGAAGGAGAAGAAGAGGAGGAGGTTCTCGTGCGCCAAGAGAGGCGAGCAGCTTGGGAACTAAGAGGCGGGAGACTCGGTTAAGTTAGCAATTCAGCAACTCGTCACGGCTAGGTCGGATCGACTCGACTCGGTTAGGTTAGCGATGAATTATTTCGAGTTCGAGCCAAGTTTGGACTCAACTCGAATTGAACTCAGCTCAATTTGGCTCATTCAAGAGCCCAACTCAAAGTCCATGAGTCGGCCCGACTCGTTTAGCAGGCCTAAGTCCAAGCCAACAGAGGTTATTTTCCAATGTCTACATGAGATTCTGAAAACCGAAAATCTCAGATGTGTACTTGAAACTAGAATTAAATTTACTACAACACTTTAATTAATTTATCTGATCTAACAAGTCACAGTCTCAGTCAAGCTTTTTAGAAAAAAAGACTTCTTTAACAAGTCAGTGAAAACTGAAAAGATATGTAAAAAGATATCTGACGGTGAAAAAGATATGTAAAAGATTTTATTTTCACATTAACATTAAAAACTAAATCTCAACGTAATCAAATGACATAATTAAACAAGAAAAAAAAATCAAAACTAAATTTCTAAGAGGTCGGTGAGATAATCTCTCGTACAAAAAATAAATAATATAATTTAGATTGAGCATTCTATCCATGTTTCAAAAAGGATACAAATAAAGCTGAGTAAAAAAATATCCGTCGTATTAATTGAGCATCGCATGTGTATCTTCCAATTCCAATTGTTGAAAAAGCTAATACTGTAGAACACATAATTAAAAAATTGTAGAAAATTAATTTTTTTTCTCACTGTGGTAGGTTGCAAGCATCAAAACTTAATTAAATTTATTTACAAAAATCAAAGTTTCGTACACATTTGAGGAGTGAAAATGACTAATGTTACCTTTGAAAATAAAATCAAGTAAATATTTTCAATTACCTTTGTTTAGGGATTTGAAAATTGAGTAGTACGTGACTATCCGTCAAAAATAAAGAAAAATAGTGCACGACTCAATTAATGAAGTTAATGAAGTCTCTATTAATATTAAATAAGGAGTTTCGACCAATTTTGTGATTTGATAGCCATAGACCTAAATGCAGTTTTCACATATGTCCTTCAAAATAATATCTCTTTGGAACCATTAAACACATCACACATAGTCCTTTTACCGAAAAAGGAAGCTCCTCTTACAGTACAAGACTTTCGACCGATTAGTCTACTTCATGGTGTGCAAAAAAATTTCTCCAAGTTATTAGCCAATAGGTTGCAACAGAAAATCTCGAAATTACTTCATAGTGCACATACAGGCTTCTTGAAAAATAGACAAATATGTGAGTACTACCTATATGCACAACATGTTCTCCACAGAGCCAAGGTAAACAAATTGCCAATAGCACTATTTAAAGCGGATTTCACAAAAGCTTTTGATACAATCAGTTGGGACTTCATAATACAAATTCTCCGAGCACAACGGTTTCCAAGATCATGGATTGGCTGGATAGAAAATTCGGTTCTCTCAGGTTCCTCACAGATACTGATCAATGGCCTTCTTGGAAAGAAAATAATTTTGAAACGCGGAGTTAGGTGGGGGGCCCACTATCACCAATATTGTTCATCATGGCTATCGATTTCCTAGCAAGATACGCTCAAAAATTAGCAAACATACAAGCACTTCGGCTACCTTTTGAGGGAATGTCACCATGTCTATTATACGCGGACGACGCATTGTTCTTTGTCAAACCAGAAACACAGCAGCTTTAAGTTCTTCAAATAATGCTAAAAGCATTTCAACACATCTCGGGTCTCTTAGTTAATCTGGCTAAATTGAAAGTGATAATAACAACAGGTACGCAACACATGCAACAAGAACTAGCAAATGTGATTGGTTGTCATCTTGGAAACTTCCCATTTACATAGCTAGGGCTGCCGCTATCGAATAATAAACTGCCAAGACAAGCCTTTATGCCATTGCTACAGAAACTGAACAAAAGGCTAGCCGGATGGGCAGCCAAGAATCTCACTATTGCAGGCCGAATAGTATTGCTAAATGCGGTCCTATCATCTCTACCCACCTATTTCATGTCTTGCATGCGACTACCGGATTGGGTGATCAAAGAAATCGATAAAATAAGGCGCAACTTCTTATGGCATGGAGTTTCAAATCAACCGAAGAAGATGTCTTTAGCAAATTGGGAGTTGGTGTGTCAACCGACAAAAATTTGTGGTTTAGGAATAATGGACCTAACAAAGTTTAATCAAACATTGCTTATTAAATGGTACTTTCAATGGGAAAAACCGATCAAAGCTCTTTGGAAAACCCTTTTCATGCATTCACTGCACCCAAATGAATTGCTCCCAGACTCACCTTTGTTCAACAAGATCTCCATGACAACAAAGCATTTTTGTCAAATGTCTTTCATACACAAACCGGGAAACGGTAAGAGAATCTCACTTTGGAATCACAATTGGGGTCACGGAATATTGTGCAAGGAATTGCCGGATCTCTACTCACATGCCTTAACCTCTAACATCACATTACAAGGGGCAAAACAGTCAACTACACTAACATCTTTGTTTAGACACACCTTAACAATTGATGCACAGGAGGAATTAGGGAAGTTGACGGATATACTACAACAAACACAACTCAGGGAACAGGAAGAGGATGATGTCAAATGGAGATGGACGGAATTAGGAGATTATACGGTGAAGATGGGATATCGCATGTACAAGGAAGAACCAAGGTTACAATCTCACATTCATAGGATTTGGAAGTTACAAGCCCCACCGCGCATGAAGGTCTTCGCATGGCTAGCACTACTCAATAGACTACCGACCATCGACAATCTAAATAAACGAGGATGGCCAATTGTCAATCGATGCCCACTGTGTAAAAATGCACTCGAATCAGTCAAACATTTGTTCAAGGACTGCACATTTTCGAAAGAACTATATAGGGCAGTCGCAACCACAGTACCTATCACTCAGCTACGGTTCATGCTCAAATCTCGGATACCAAAGAAGCAAAGATCGACTGCATTAATCACTCAATTCATATTATGGCGTGAGCGTTGTGCTAGAACCTTTACAGAAGTGAGCAAAGATATACTGGATCTCAAGGAAGAAGTATCTTGGCAATTGAAGTTTTATTCAATAGAACCAAACTAGAAGAAGAAGGCCACCAGGCGATTCACATCCCAGACTTGTTTCTTTTATTTACATTTCATCTTTCTTATTTTCCTTTATTTCCTTTAGTCACTTTACTTAGGCTCAATTGTATTGAGCACATTGTTCTTTATTTTACTGTTACATAACTTATGTAATGGACAAAATCTTGAATGAAATAGGGGCTAGACCCATATTTTTCTTCAAAAAAATATTAAATAAGGAGTAAATAGTTATTTTTAAAAGTTTCTCTCTCCTCTTCACTACTTTGAGTCGAAAGTTTACAATTAAAATCTAGGGTAATTATGTCTTCCCCCATCTATCATTCCCCCATTTCTTCCTCCAACTAACTAACTTCTTTTTCTAGCTATAATTACAAATTCTAACTACCTAGTAGTCCCTACAAATTAATTAGCAGATTTTCTCCCTTTATTTCTTTCCTCTCTCTCCCTCGCACTCCCACCTCCACCTCCTCCTCCCTCTCCCACCTCCGCCTCCGCCTTCCACCTCCGCCTTCGTCCGCCTCTCCCACCTCCGTCTCTCCCTCTCCACCTCCGCCTCTCCCACCTCTCTGTCTCCCACCTCCACCTCCACCTTCCACCTTCCACCTTCGCCTCCCTCTCCCACCTTCGTCTCTATCACTCCATCCCAATCAAGCACGCCTCTGCCGGGTCAGATCCATCACTGTCGACCGCCGGGTCAGATCCATCGTGTCTATGTTCCTCTTCCTCATGCAGTAGCGAGTTATTTGCAAAGAACAAAGCTTCATTAATGGTGAATTAGGCCAGTGCGTACTAAGTACTAAGAAATGACAGAAAAATAAATTTTGAAAAAATTAGAGGTGTATGAATGAATATTTGATGTCTTAGGTATGAATACTTCAACGTGTATGAATGAATACTTGATATCTTAGGTATAAATACTTCAACGTATATGTATGAATACTTGATATCTTATGTATGAATACTTCAACGTGTATGAATGAATACTTGATATCTTATGTATGAATACTTCAATGAATTATGTTTTGTTTCTTTTAAATATTGTTTTTTTTTTGTAACATTTCAATTACATGATATGTCAAATTTGATAAATTATTTTTGTTTCGACGGTGAAACATGTGGCAACTAATTTTTATTTCCAAAAAATAAAGTAATAAATCAATGTTCAATACTATTCGGCTGCTCTTGTAAAATTAATCGAGGTATGCACATATGCTTGTAATACTCTTGATACATGAATTATTTACACTTACACGACGATGATGAATACTTGCTCGATGAGTTATGAATACTTGCTCGATGAGGTATGAATACTTGCATGACGTGTATGAATACTTGTGCAACGGACAACTCGAAAGTATGTCATAATGGATCTCATTTGAAAGATAAAATTATGTAGAAGACGTTGGTGGTTTTAGATTTGCAAAATTCCTCACAGATTGTCAGAAATATTGGTTAGATTGAACGGAGAAAAAAAACCACCTCTAAAAACGTGTAAAAGATGGGTGAGTGATGTATCCAGTTTTTTTTTTTAAATACTTGATATCTTAGGTGTGAATACTTGATATATTATATATGAATACTTGCGCGCGCCATTGTAAAATATTTCAAATATTAGGTGGTCCCCAAATAGTAAGTGCCCCCCCCCCCAAGTAGTTAGTAGTTACTCAAGTAGTTAATGACTGGAAGAAAAAGTGGAGGAAGGTTACGGGGGGGGGGGGGGGGGGGGGGGGGGGTAGCTAGGTGCTCCCTAAAATCTAACACCCGTAGAGAACGTCTACGGAGAGACGCCAAGGGTTTTGTCTCTCTCACTGGAAAAGAGAAGGTTACTTTTTAGTCAGGTTACATTTTTTAGTAATTAGTGTCTTGGAAATAAAGACTTGGTAATTTCTTTAACAAGGCTATTCAAGAGGCATGTGACGGTGAAAAGATCCGGAAAATACAAATAAATATATATGAGGTATGATGATTGTTATAAATCACATTGTTAATATTGTATTTGTGAAAATTCACACACATATATTTAATAATGTAATATAAAATCAAAATAATATATAAATAGAATGAAAATACCTATTTTATAAAAAAAATGATCGGATGGTTTTCTTTATAGACAAAAATATAATCACTCAATTTTATTTATTTTTATTTGATAATTATCAAGAAGCAATTTTGATAAATATTGACGAAAATTTTAATCAATAATAAATAACAATAATTGTTTTTTGAAAAGAAATAAATGTACACAATACACATACAATATACAATAATTCTCTAAATATAAAAATATTTGAGGTTTTATGTGCACATTTCACAAAACAAATCAAATACCTACTTATATTTGTACCTTTTGAATTCTCACAAGAGTATGTACGGTATGGTAGCCTATTAGTCTAGCTACTTACTTTTACTCTCTCTCTTCATTTAATGCACGGAAACACCAATAAAAAAAGAACCAGTTAAAAAATACGATCTTTTTCTTTAAATCGAGTTGCAATTTTTTAAGTCAAAAACCGGTTCATTACCGGTCAATAGGATATGCGGCCTGATAAACGAACCAAACCAGAAAAAAAACGGTTCCCGTTTATTTTGACCGGCGCTCGATCCAGTCCGGTTTTAATAACAGTGCTGCATACATTATATGAAAGGAAACATTTAACTTATTTATATGTTAAAAAAGAGTGAGGAAATTGTTGCCTATTATGTATTTCAAGTACATGTCAAATTGTGAGAGCTGAAATTTTTTAAATATGGTGCACATTTTTTTTTAAGCTGAAATATTATATTGCATTTCTATTTTAGCATGACATCTGACTTCAGGAGTTATAGTCTATAAATATAGATCATATGTTTTTATGAATTTTGTGGTAAAATTGTAAAGATTGAGAATTGCAGCCTGACCACTTGACTAAAGCATGTGGAAATTGTTTTGATATCTTTTCATCTTTTTATGATGAACCTTAATTGCGCATAAGTATCATGTACCAGTATGTATCAGTTCTTATTTTCTTTTTTATACGTCGCTTGCTTTAGCTTTGTACGGGTATCTTTTTCTTTATTCTGCTTTAAAAATTTTTACCTTTTAACCAGCTTTTATCCCCTCCTACTGCTATAAACTTATAATTAATGTCTTAGTATTACTAACTATATTTTCAATTTGACCCTTATTTCAATTTTAGAGTGTATATGCTGGTATGTTAAATTGCATGGAACATTACCTCATTGCGATTTGATGTAGAATTTATATGAATTCTGAGGAGATTAAAATCTTTCTTATTATTGAAGTTCATAATACAAGGTCTTTTATACTACAAGAGAGAATATTACCGTTATGCTATATTTCTACTTTTGGTACCTACACAGTAGCATACCGTTTATTTTCTTTCTCTAAATAGGATTTCCTATTTGATCTAATCCTAGCCCTTTGATCAATGATGAATCACTGAGATCAATTCTACTCTAATTCTTCTATAATTTTAACACTCCCCCTCAAGCTAGGAATGTATATATCGTACAATCCTAGCTTGCTTGCAATATTGTCGAATTGTTTTGGATCCAACCCTTTCGTAAAGACATCCGCTAATTGTTCATTGCTTTGTATATACGGTGTCTCTATTTCTTTGGCTTGGACTTTTTCTCTCACAAAATGGCAATCTACTTCTATGTGCTTGGTCCGCTCATGGAACACCGGATTTAATGCGATGTGTCGTGCGGAGTTGTTGTCACAATACATTTTCATTGGTTGATTGACTTCGATGCCGATATCCTTAAGAAGTTGTTTGAGCCACACTAATTCACTTGCGGTTGACGCCATGGCTCGATACTCCGCTTCCGCGCTAGATCGTGCCACAACGTTTTGTTTCTTGCTTTTCCATGTGACTAAATTTCCGCCTACAAATGTGCAAAAGCCGGTAGTGGACTTCCGATCGAAACTCCCGGCCCAATCTGCATCGGAATAGCCACATATGACATTAGAATTATTGTTTTTCATTAATATCCCTTTACCGGGTGTTTTCTTTAGATACCTCAAAATTTTATTTATGGCCTCTAAGTGCGGTGTTCTAGGTGAATGCATAAATTTACTAACTTGGCTTACCGAATAGGAAATATCCAGGACGGGTTACGGTAAGGTAAATTAATTTTCCTACAATTCTTTGAAATTGGTTTATATCCTCTAACAATTCACCATCTTCACTATTTAATTTACATTTGCTATCAAAAGGTGTGGAGGCCGGTTTGCACCCTAATTTTCCGGTTTCTTCTAAGAGATCTAAAATATACTTTCTTTGTGAAATAAAGAGTCCCAATTTTGAGTAGGCTACTTCTATTCCTAAAAAGTATTTTAGATATCCAAGGTCCTTGATATCAAATTTCTCCTTCAATTGGTGTTTGATTTTTTTGATTTCACCTATGTTGTTTCCGGTAATTATAATGTCATCTACATATACTAAAATGATGGTAGTGTGTTTACCATTATTTTTTGTAAATAAAGAATGGTCCGAACTACTAATTTTAAAATCACACAAAATTAAATAAGAGCTAAGCTTGCCATACCATGCTCGAGGAGATTGCTTCAATCCATAAATCGACTTATTTAACCTACACACTAGGTTAGAATTGTTTTCCAATTTATGTCCGGGAGGTAGGTTCATGTATACTTCTTCTTCAAGTGTTCCTTGAAGAAAAGCGTTCTTGACATCCATTTGGTATAAATTCCAATTATTGTTTACCGCAATGGAAAATAGAATTCTAACGGTATTCATTTTGGTCACCGGTGCAAAGGTTTCATTATAGTCAATTCCGTATGTTTGAGTGTAACCTTTTGCAACTAATCTTGCCTTATACCGTTCTATGGTACCATTACTATTGTACTTAATTTTATAAACCCATTTACAACCCACCGGTTTTTTCAACTTTGGTAATTGTACAAGTACCCAAGTTTCATTTTTTTCTAGAGCTTTTAGCTCTTCTTTCATGGCTTGACACCATACCGGACTTGTAATAGCCTCTTGGTAATTATTCGGTTCCAATTATTTTTGGATGGTAGTCAAAAATGCAAGATGTAAAGGTGAAATATTTTCATATGATAGAAACTCTTCAATAGGGTATTGTACCGTATAGGTTACATAATCCCTAAGTCTAGTGGATGGTCGAGTAATTCGTGAGGACCATCTAACTTCTAAATTTTCTTCTATCTCATGATTATTATTATCAAGGGTATTTATGTTGGTCTCTTCTTCAAGGTTATCATAAAAAATATGATTAATATTTTGTTCACTTTCTTGTTCCTCAAAATGAGATATTATAGGTTTTACTTGCTCTTGTGTATATGGTGTCTTAAATATTTTTTTGAAATATGGTTCTTCTTCACAAAATATGATATCTCTAGACATAAATAATTTTTTGCTAATAGGATCATAACACTTGTAACCTTTTTTGTAAGTAGAGTAACCCAAAAAAATAGCTTTTGTTGACATATAATCAAGTTTGTCTTTTCTTTTGATTTTTACAAAACATGTACAACCAAATACTCTTAAATGATCAAGATTAATTTTTTGTTGATAGAGAATTTCTAGTGGACTTTTATTTTGTAAAATGACGCTTGGTAACCTATTAATTAGATGTGTGGCACAAAGAATGGCATCCGACCAATATTTTTTTGGAACATTATTTTGAAATAATAATGCTCGTGTCATTTCTAATAAGTGTCTATTTTTTCTTTCCGATACTCCATTTTGTTGAGGAGTATTTATGCAAGTTGTTTGATGTATGACTCCTTTTTCTTTAAAAAGATTTGTAAAGTTTTGATTTATAAATTCCGTTCCATTATCCGATCTAAAAATTTTAAGTTTACAATTAAATTGGTTTTCTATGAGACATAGAAATTCTTTGAAACAATTAAAAACTTCATCTTTTGATTTTAATAAATATAGCCAAGTGGATCTAGAAAAGTCATCAATAAATATAACAAAATATCTAAATCCATTATAAGAGTCAATTGGGGCCGGACCCCATACATCGGAGTGGACTAAATCAAACACCGCTTCACTTTTACTACAAGATTGAGAAAATGGAAGCTTTGTTTGTTTTGCCAACTTACAAATGTCACAATTAATACATTTTGAATTTGGAAAATCTAATACACTATTTAAAATCTTGTCGGATGGATGCCCTAGTCTTCTATGCCAAACATCATAATTAATGGATTTTGCGGAAGCACAAAAATCTAACTTTTGCAAATTGAAAAGATAATGCCCATTTTCAAGAATTCCTTCCCCAATCTTCGTCCCGGTTTCCCGGTCCTGAAATTCAATATTTTTATAAGAAAATGTTGCATTGCAATTGAATTCTTGTGTCAACTTTCCTATAGAAATTAAATTTATAGGGAATGCTTTTAAATATAATACGTTATTTATTTTATTGTTACACACGTTAATTTCTCCTATGCCATCTATTTGTACTTTCTTACCATTTGCTACTAAAACATATTGGTTGTTTTTAGTCAAGTCTAATTTGGTAAAAAATTTCTTATTACCGAACATATGGTTTGTTGCTCCACTATCCAAAATTATTTGGTCATATAAATTAAAATTTCTTGAGTGAGAAACGATACCGCAAGAGTTAGAGGCACCCTGATCTTTAAACCACACAGAGAATTGCTGGAATAGATGCTGCAGCGAATCCTGTGACCCATCTGACCCGGTTCGATTTGAGGCAGAGGCAAAGTCGGTCATGTAACCCGACTTGGGTTCGGACTCAACCCATTTGGGTTCGGATTGAGCCCCAGCAGTCCCAGCCGCTAGCCCTCTTTTCTCTTTCTCTCTTTCGCCCCCTTTACTCCCGTCGCCTCCTCTGATCCGATCTTGCGCCTTCCACTTCTCCGGCTTGAGGTGGGGGTGCAAGAACCAACACCTCTCATGGGTATGGCCTTCCTTTTTGCAGTGAGTACACACCCCGCCTTTCTTTTGATTTTGCCGAAACTGAGAATTAGGGTTTTGTCGGAATTGAGCAGCGAAAGCTTGGGTTTCGTGTCCCTCGCCGAAGGAGGCTTGTGGACCGCCCATAGTGAGACGCCTCGTTTCTTCTCTTTGAATCATGGCAACTGCGGCTGCGGTTTTGGGGAGTTCGGCTCCGAGTATTATTTGTGAGCGGATTGCCTCGTAGCTCGAATCGAGACCCGCAAGGTAATGGAACAACTCATCTTGATCGATTCTTTTTCGGAGCTCTATTGGGTCTGTTGTGAAAGGTCTGTAAATTCGAAGTTCGTCGAATTTCTTTTTCATGGCACCGTAGTACTCTGTGTTGGATTTAGCCCCTTGCTTTTCTTGTTCGATTTCTTGCATGAGTCTAAAGACATGGGAATGATTTTGCTGTTGGCTGAAAAAGGATTGTATATCCTCCCATAGCTCTCGTGATGTGGAACTGTGATGAAACAAATCAGAAATTTCTGATTCCATTGAATCAAAGAGCCAAGTCATGACTCTGTGATCTGTGGTTTTCCATTTTCGTAAGGATTGTTTTTCTGGTTCGGTTTTGTTGTCTGGATTGGCTATTTTTGGTTTGTTGCATTCTCCGATGATGAATTCAAGTTTTTCTCGGCTGCTTAGAGATAAGGTTACGGCTCTCGACCATGAGACATAATTTTTGCCATTTAGCAAATTATGGGTGAGTCGAGAGGAGTATGTAGCATCTGAAGATTGTTTCTGTTATGCTTCTGTTATGGGTTTATGGTATGTTGGTTATGTATCAGTTTACTGGCATCTGGATTTTTCGGTCTCTCAGTAAACTGGTAACTGTCACTGTTGCGATTTTGGGATTTATGAGATTATCAGACCATGCTCTGATACCATGTAGAATTTATATGAATTCTGAGGAGATTAAAATCTTTCTTATTATTGAAGTTCATAATACAAGGTCTTTTATACTACAAGAGAGAATATTACCGTTATGCTATATTTCTACTTTTGGTACCTACACAGTAGCATACCGTTTATTTTCTTTCTCTAAATAGGATTTCCTATTTGATCTAATCCTAGCCCTTTGATCAATGATGAATCACTGAGATCAATTCTACTCTAATTCTTCTATAATTTTAACATTTGATTTGCCGCCCCAACTGGAACATTACATCATTATTTTTTGACTTGCCTCTGTAAAATAATTTTCATTAAACAAGGCTCGGTTTTCAAATTAACTCAACTTTTCAGACTTGCCTCTGTCAATAGTCAACACTGCATCAGCGGTGAGGTGAGGTGACTGAAATATTACACGAAAAGGGTACTATACTAAATTACTAACACCTCTCTCTCTCTCTCTCTCTATTTCTCACTCCGTGTTGCGTGCCTCCTCTTTTTAGTTCACGGCGTCATTGATCCTCAAAATATTGTCAAACTGTTTGCAAGTAAATTTGCTTACACCGATACATATAACCTATACAGCAAAAAATATCGACTCATATATTACAACAATTATAAAAAAATGTATAATAATCTTAATTTTTTAACTGTGAAAAGATTTTTGTGCAAATGTTCGTTATAGAATGATATTTTTACAGCACATCATATGCAAAACCATATTTATTTTAAATAAACATTATAAGAGGCATAATTTGAAAAAAGAAAATAAAGTTGAAAAAAATTGATAATGTGGTCGTGCTATGTACCATTGTACCGAGGGATTAAATTGTTCAAGTCTCTATGCAGATTCCTGCTGCTACTACTGAGGGTTAATTTTATACGTAATTAAATTATGTTCATGGAGTTCATTCAATTTATTTAATTTTGATTAATTTGAAAATATGAAGATCACGAGCTTTTATCTGTTTGATTTTCGCATCATTTAGTTTGCGTAATTTATAAGAAGAAATGGCTGGGAAATGATGATTGGCTTAGTGTTAAAAAATTATAATTATATTCAGAAAGAAATGGCTGGGAAATGGTTGCGCATCATTTATCTGTTTGATTTTGTTGGCTTTAGTATCAAAGATTATAATTATATTCAGACTGATATCTAATCGAAGATTTCATTTAATAAATTATTATTATACGACAATATATATTTTATTCAAACTAAACCTTCAATTTAATTCTACCATCTTAATTCTGAATTATTGTCGAATAGCCTCTTCGTTTTAAATCTACCATTTTATTCAAAAAGACGAATAGCTGTTGGTCAAAGTTTCAAAATCTGAATAATAGTACAGAAAATCAGGAGAAAAGTAATGTCAAAGAGACACATAATTATTACTTTTCGGTGTAAAGTCTACAAGACTACAACAGAGCGATCGAGAACTGCATGTACGTATATGAGAATCTCGTTCTTGAAAATCAGCATGATACTTATCGCTTTAATTAATTATTGCAATTTTTGAGAAGTTTTTATCTAACAAATGTCTCTTACGTGTTTGACCCATATATATTTCGCATTATTTTCTTTAATTTTCCAATTGGAGGCTACGCCGTCCGAGACGATTGTAGTCAATTAATTACGTGTAAATTACATACGAATATTAAATAACAAAAACACGCATGTACGCCTCCTCATCATCTCTTTGCAGTGTAGCAGGCCGCTTCTCCTATGCTTTGCCCTTCAATGCTATAATCAACAAGGAAATAACAATGAAGAAAATGAAATGTAATGAGATTAATAATATAATATAATTATTCGAGCAAAGCTAGGTGTGATTAGGGGTGTCAACGGGTACGATAAGGATCGGGTGGAAGCATTTTCGTACCCGTACCCTTTTCAATTTGTCCTTATTAGTACCTCTCAGTGGCGAAGCAAGGATGTTTTCCTCATGTCGTATGGTACGGATGTATTATTCAATCTTCAATTTGAATGTATTTTAAACGATTATGAGCTTATTGAAATTGTATGAACAAGAGAATATTTGGGATAGCACATGTTGAGGATTTTGAATCAATTAAAGATAAGTCGAGGCGAGCAAGCTGCGAAAGAAGGGCTCTCAAAGTTGCAAAGTTGTTGCTCAAGGGAAGGCAGAAATTAATTTGACACCATTGCCCAAGTTATTTCAGCAATTAAGGAAGGAAGCGTTCAATAAATTAAGATAGTGTTATATTGCAGTATATAAGGATCCCTTTGTAATTTAAGTATACTTCTGAGAAGTTAGAGCTATTTGTGACTTGATGAAAGGCAAATTAACAGCCGCTATTGTAAGCAAGTACTTGTGATGTGTCAAATATTATTTCAATGTAAGCAAGTACTTGTGATGTGTCAAATATTATTTCAATGTAAGCAAGTACTTGTGATGTGTCAAATATTATTTGAGTAACAGCTACTATTTTCAACTGAATTTTTTTTTTTTTTTGTGGTTTTTGGCATTGTTATTTGACCTTGAATAGGAAATAGCCATCTTAATTTCTGTTGTATGCAATTAAACTGCTATAGTGGTGAAACGTCAATCTGTTTATTGAAATATATAGAAGCCGTTGAAGAGAAAACACGTATGAAAAAGGCTGAAGTTGTTCTACAACATAAGCATTATGGTCAGGGGCGGAGCTAGACTTTTAGACTATGGAGTCAAACGTGAATGGAAGTCAAGCATATGAAATTTATATGTTGTGAATGGATGTCAATTTGACAGTTTCATGACATTTTCTACTAAATTATATATAAATTTACCAATAAACACAAAATTTTTGAAAATAAATGGGGGTCAATTGACCCCCATTTATTACAAGTGGCTCCGCCTCTGATTATGCTGATAGCATAAACTTTATACACTTTATTGAAATAGAAGCCGTTGTAATATACCCAAGTTATATCATGACTATCTTTTATACATTTCTAGAACAAGTGACTGTCTATAAATTATCCCTATCCTTATCCAGACCTCCCTTTCCCTTTGAATTCAGATCCTCCCCAGTACCGTAATCGGCAATCTTTTACAATTACTGGATCTGGACCGTTCTTTTTAACTTGGAACGAATCTCAAAGTCCAATAATACTGCCTCTTCTGCTAGTCCGAATCTCAAAGCGGCCGGAAGTTAATCTCAAGCCATAAAGTGAAGAGAATCTTTTGCAATATTGAAGAGAATACTTGTCCCTTCCCTCCCCCTCTAATGAAATATCTGGAGCATAATCTAAGGCACTTCTCCGCTATATATCCCTTTGACATGTTTAATTTCTTGTTTGAATTGGCTTTTACTATTTCTTTTAGAGATCTTAATTACTTAATTTTTGTTGGGATATTTCCCAAATGTATTCGGCCCAAAAACGGCCCAGCCCAAAATAGTTTTTATGTGATTAGAAAGAAAAGTGATTTCTCAAATTTTATATCAAAAGAAAAAAAAACGTACGTTGTGTTATTCTTATGTAATATTTTTCTCTCAAATTTTATCACATTGGTTTTAACAAAAAGAAGGTATCATACCACCAATATTTATTTGCTTATAAATTTTCTGGTGGGCATGGTGACGATCCTAATGTCGAATTTATGACAGGATTTGAGATTATTATTGATGATTTGAGCTGAAGAAATATTACATGCACAAACAAACAAGACCAAAAGGACAAAATCTAGAGGAAATATTTTTCGTTTAAAATTAATAAATTTAAATATAAGTTATGTATAATGTATTACTGTCATATCACCTAAATAGCTCAAATTTTGAATTTAGGTACATACCGTCACTCAAATCTGTTTCGGCACGAGCATTCCGAATTTGCCCCGATTCTGATTGGATCCGGACTCAGTGCAAATGTGGGCCTCCGTCTGAAAACCCAAAACCTGACAGTCACAGCTCAGACCGCCACAACTAAATTATTCTATTTGATACGAGAACCACGCATCAGCTGCCAAATCAACGATATATATAAGCTGATGTGTCTCTAACTGGACTCCACGCGCGACTCTCTCTTTCTCTCCAGTTCTGCCATTGGGGGACCCATCTTCAGCGAGTCGTCTTCCAAACGGTCGCGGCCATAGGCCTCTTTTGTCAGTGTCCACATACTACATATGCGAATTTTTATGCGGACTTATATATGCGATTTTTTTCTTAAATATTTAATATTTAATATGTATATTAAAATAAAACAGTTTAATATTAAAAAGTCGCTATGAGCATTTAATATTAGAGATGTATTGCATCTATAAATATGTATTATAATTTGCAAACACAAACAGTCCAATCATCTCATGTGTTAAAGTCGTTTATAATTTGCAAATATAAAAAGCCCAATTATCCTCACAGCAAAAGAAAGGTGAATCCTCACAGCCCAATCTCCTCACATGTGAATCCTCACAGCAACAGCCCAGCGCCTCAGCATTCCGGTTTGTAGTCTCCATTTAGTCCCAAGTACTTAAATACAATAAGGCAGCAAGTAGAGAGGTTATAAAAGACATCTAAGTGGGATGCTTGAAGAGAATACTTATCTGGCGGCCGGTCCGGAACTCCTTTAATGGGTTTTGAATACTTTTTAATTTTTTTAAAGCATGAACTCAATATGCGGTCAGAATAACTATTTTTTATGCTGCAGGACACTGAATACGAATATGCGGCCGTATATACGCCGCATAGAACCGAATTTTAAAACACTGCTCTCATGTACCTGACGAGAGAATCTTTTACATTTGGTGGATCTGGACTGTTCTTCTTAACTTTGCACGAATCTCAAAGACCATAATAGTGCCCCTGCGCTAGCCCGAACATGTAAATTAATGAGCAGTTATTATAATGATTCAGCTAATGGTTAAGAATCATGAATTCTCGGTAACCGTCGATCAACAGATCCTATGACAATTTGATATCATTATTTTAACCGATTATAAAATGGATTTGAGTCTTATTGGCTTTTGTTTCAAATTTTGGAAAAACAATAAACAAATTAATACATTTCGACAGTTATTTGTCAATTATACACGATCAAACAATCAAATGGTTGATTCCATCACTATCGGTAAGATTCATATCTATTAACCAACATAATATAAACATTCATTGAAACATAAAAAAATAGACCACTGTTAAACACTCAAATTAAGAATATAATATAAAAATGTCATTTTTACGCAAAATTACTTTGTCATTTATCACCGAAAATTAAAATATAATATAAGAAACACAATCTTTATAACCGCTTTATTAATTTCTAATTAGTTACTTAAAGGTAAGAAAATATGTTAAAATATATTTCCAATCAATTCTGTTTTACACGAGGATTAATCTGATTTTCATGTAATAATTGACTCTATAATAAATACTACTTCAATAAAAATAAAAATAATTTATTTATTTTATATACTATTATTACTAATCAAGTCATTAGTTTTTATTTTCTTCCTTAAAGAAATCAACAACATCCAAATGAATAACATCAATTTGACTAGGACCGAGATCATCTTCACAAATAAATTTTTTCTTGATCTTTTTTCTCATTTTTTTTAGTGATACTTGATATAAATTAAAATGATGTTTCGGCGTACTGCATGTACGTCGACGTACGACAAGTACGTGACCGATGAGGTTTATCACCACAATGATAGCATGAATTCTTTTGTTTGTTATTCTTTCCATTATTCTCTTTCTCATTATTTTTTTCTTTATTATCTTTTCCACTTCTATATCATATATATCTTCTTCAGGAAGATTTCTTTAAATCTTCTTCCAGAAGATTAAAAAATTTTCACTTCATATAAAATTATATGAACCATACTAAAAATCTTAAAATAAATGTACATAAATTGATAACTTATACCATTTAGCAATTACTTATTGGAAGTATTATTTATTTAAATAGAATTGAAATAAAATATATCAAAGTTACCTCGAATCTTCAACTAGTAGAGCTCTCGTGCTGATAACGTGTTATAAAATAAAGACAAAGAATAATAAACAAGATAGAGAACACATAAAAGATGACAATATCTTTATTCATACATTTCTCATGTGTACAATACAAGATTACAAATGCTCTATTTATAGGCCACAAATTGTGAATAAAAAGCCATCTAAATTAATTACAATAATAAATGGGAAAATAAATTCCAATAGTAGTGGGATATGAATTCCAATAGTAGTGGGAAGTGGAAAAATGAATATTGAGAGTCATGGACATCCACATTAATAATTTATTCATAACACCTCTTTTAATTTTCATTAACACAAATAAAATATTTTACTAAAAGACCAACAATTTTCTTTATTACAAAAAAACCTTGTAAATATAAATAATAGTGATTAAATTTTTCGGTATGTTACAAAATGCGACCTTCGTACATCGGGATATCCGCCTTTAGATCAATGGCCCATTAGAAACAAGTGTTCCTTCGGGTGCATTTTTTATGGAGAGACTCTTTATCATCGAAAACTTGAGAATGGTCTTTGTGGAAGGGGTAAGTATCTTCTTCGTCACTGCTGGAATTTTGTCGTCTGAGCCACGATAGGAGTCATCTCGGTCTTGCCCAAAGGCCACCACATGCTCTAGACGCTGCTGGACTTGCTGAACAAGCTGTCTCAACTCATTCACCTCAATGTCTCGCAAGTCACGGTCTTTTGCTCTTGCCGATTGGTGCTGTTGCGTGTTCTAAGACACACCATTTTCAACCTCGAGCTCTGATACCATATAACACCAGCCGGCCAAGGAGATGCAGAAGGAGACGACTAGCACAACTAAATATCACTCAAATATGAGCAAGCTCAACTATACAGAGCACAAATAGGAGATGACTCAACTCAAAATTGAAAATTCGTATATATTCAAAAGCTGCCTTACAAATTAAGTTTGGCTTATCTTATAGCCTTACATTAACACCCAAAAAACACCTAAACATTAATACTACTTCAACTGCTTTTTAATCTCCAAAAATACTCTTAATTAACTTCTCAGATATCCACAAAAAACAACTTGACTCATCTGGATACAAATATCTTTTTGACCATAATTAAAACACACTCAAAAATCACAACCAACTAATTAATAACACCACCCAAAACTGATCACTTCTCTTGAGACACCCTTTTGACTATGATGCCTTCTGATTAATTCTGGAAAAACATAAACACCTAGTTGTAGATAATGTTATACGCTTTCCACAGTACTTTGAATCACCTTAATCCGAGTTTGTATGACCCAGATATATATGTTCAAAATACTGGAGTGTGTCAGCAGGTGGGCTGGTGGCAGTTTTAGACTATTGAACTGTCATTGCTGGAACTGGTCTGATTTTTTGTTGCATCCTGGACCGTGTCACTGTTGGGGAGTTAGGGTGAAGGTTTGCGCTGGGGTTGTGTGTTGGTGAGGTGTGGATTGGGATTTCTGTCTCCTGTTAGATACTAATTGTTTATAATTTAAGGATATTGATATATTGTTACCCTTTCAATTATTCCTCTCCTATATAAGGATAAAACTTTTCTCTGAAGGAGGACATTTTTCATATAAAAACTGAATGCAAGGCAAAGCTCTATAAAAATTGATAAAGGAAACAATAACCACACAAATTTCTTATATTCATACCAGTGTTTTGTTTGTCAATTATACACACGGAGCAAATAAAATTTACAAAAAAGAAATAATTCTTAGGCACAATCAAATGATAAATAGAAACAATTGGGATTCTTTCAAATAAATAGAAAAAAATGAAAAATCCAAACCAAAGGTTTCATTCAAGAAACAATCAAGAAAAGAACATAAATCCACCCGAAAGCTTCAATCAATTGGATTTGGTTTCTCTAGGACCTTGTCCGCACCGCCACAGGACTCCTTACATATCGTGTTCCATCCGACCATGTAATGCTTCCAAATACGTGGGTAGAGCTAGGGGTATCCACATTAAATGTTACACTAAATTTCTTCTCTTCACCAGCGCCAAACGTTAAACTATTGGGCTCTACCTTCACTCGAATACCTCTCGGTTCCTCAACTGTTGCAGTGTACGTGCCTGCAGGACCGACATTTTTAACTGTGCGGGTTACTGTAACTGCCCCTGTAAGGTTATAAATTGAAAATGATGGGTAGTTCAAGTCCTTAATATCTAAACGATTTGAAGGGCATTTATAGGCCGGCTCGAATGATGATAGTTGGGTTGAGTTGTAGCCAATAGAGCAAAGAAAGTTCATATAGTCGGTCGCATTGAGGTCGTAAATCAAACCCGGATCTGCTGCCGCATTTGGGTTCACATGGCCTGATCCGTAGCTGAATGGAGTGGCAGTTATAAAGGATGAGCCTAAGATATTCTTTCCCTGATTATCTTTGATTGATGCTGCAATTTTTTTTAAGGAAAAAAACTCTTATTATAAATAATATAAATTGAAGCACATCAAGGGAAAATAATAATCATATAATTTTTCAGTTAGCACAACAATTTCAGCATTGGGGAAAAGCAGAACTGGATAGTATGTTTTCTAGCTGCAAGTTAACTGATCGAGGATAAAATTTGTAAAATAAAATTTTGAACCATTGATTTCTTTGATAAACTATTGACTTGAACAGAAATGAAGATAACAAAACCATGTACTATTTGACAAGGATACTTGTTTGGTCCTTCAATCTTTTGTTTAGAACCTCAAACAAATGTATTTATTCAAAGGAGTTTTATTTCAGAACTATCGTAAAAATGTTAGATGCCAATTGCCAACATTGTATGGCGTGATCCATTTGGTGGGTAAGGAACTTTTATGGAATACCGACCAGACTAATAATTCAATGCATATTGTGTTCAACTCTTATACACATAATTAACCATATAAAAAAAAAGTTCCAGAATTATTTTTATTACCAGTGGTCATAATAGCTGATCGGATGGCTGCTGGAGACCAATTAGGGTAGAGAGTGTGGAGAAGACCAACAATCCCTGATATGTGGGGGCATGACATGGATGTACCAGATACAAAATTGAATTTCACACGGCGTTTATCAAAGTCCTCATCAGTTGGTGAAGTTGCCTCAGTGTATGCTGCTAGAACAAAGACACCTGGGGCCGTTATATCAGGCTTCAAGATTCCAGGGGTAATTGTATTTGGTCCTTGAGATGAAAATGAAGCCATATACGGTGCCGGCATTGTGTTGAGCACAGTTTCTGGTTTCGTTATATGACCAAGTGCCGCACTGTAATTTAGTGAGCCTGATGTTAGTTTTATTCTTGTTTTTCATACCTCATGTTTTTCGTACCTCTGTTTTCATTATATATATATGAGGAGGGTTCCAATACTCATGTTTTTTATACCTCATCATGTCTCATATTTAATATATTCATTTTCAAAGTCTAAATTGTCAATCCGAACCACTCAACATGGTATCCATATTAAAATATGCTTGGAGACCAAATTTTATAATTTTTGGATTTTTTTTACTATTTTTTAAGATAGGTACAAAATCACTATTTTTGGACCGTTCAAAAAACAGTGATTTTCTACCCATCTTAAAAAATAGTAAAAAATATTATAAAATTATAAAATTTCATCCCTTACCATATTTTAGTATGGATATCATGTTGAACGGTTCGGATCGACAATTTAGACTTTGAAAACGAAGATATAAAATATGAGGTATGATGAGGTATGAAAGGCATGAGGCATTGGAACCCTCCTCTATATATATATAGAGTGAGGCTATGGTGCTATGCATAGCAAGGATGGCTAGTGTACTACGGTTCAATATGGTACTTTTTAAAATCCTAACGGTCGATCCAACCGTTCAATGTGATAATCATATGAATATGAACTTGCAAACTAAATTTTTTTTTTCGAATTTTTTTACTATTTTTTTAGATAGGTAGAATTTGATGGTCCAGAATTTGCAGAAAACACTGATTTTTCTACCTATCTAAAAAAATAGTAAAAAATTCGAAAAATATAAAATTTAGTTTGCAAGTACATATGATTATGATTATCACATTGAACGGTTGGATCGACCGTTAGGATTTTAAAAGTACCATATTGAGCCGTAGTACACTAGCCATCCTTGCTATGCATAGCACCATAGGCTCACTCATATATATATATATAGAGAGAGAGAGAGAGAGAGATGGGCTATTGTGCTTTGCAAAGTAAATGAGAGGGTTTACTTCGGGTCATATTTTCATTTTGAAAATCCAAACAACCGATCTGAACCGTTCAACATGTTCTAAATATTGAAATGTGCTTGGAGACTAAATTTTATATTTTTTGGAATTTTTTTACTATTTATTAAGCCACTTTGAAAATCGCTGATTTGGTGGTCGAGAAAATTTTACTGTTTTTTACTGTTCGGTAAACAATGAGATCTTTATTCTCTGTGCTATACATGAAAGTACAAAGAGAAAATTAGCTTGCAAGCAACTCATATGATATTTACGAACCTGTTTGATTTGACGTAAGACAACAAAGTTTGACCGTCAGAGTAGGTGAGTGCAACAGCAGGCAGGACGTGTTCATCAGGCTCTATCTCATTGCCCATGATGGCAGTATTAATCAAGACCATACCTACTCCACCAGCTCGCAAAACAACTTCTCCTTTCTCAACATCAGTAATAGTTCCTCTTGTGCAAATCACTATCGAACCGTTAACCTTCGCAGAATCTAATGAACGAAAAAGGCATAGCCGACTGCCAAATAATATTCATATGTAGCTTAATGTTAATAGCAGGTTTCTATACTGAGAACAGCTGCATGGTATAAAATGTTCAAATTGTGCCACATAATATTTATCCGTATCTCAACTTAATTTTGATCTCATAATTGGCAGTCTCATTTTGTTTCTATTTGCTTGATTTGTATGAACCTTTTGTATTCCTGTTTGCGGATTTTGTGCGTTTGCTGTAGTACCTTGGGGAATGGTGGTATTGCTCGGTACCTAATTTGTTGAAATTTTGTGTAGTTTATATTAATAAAAGTTATTATTCTAACAAATCAAATGTCTTACGCATTATTTTCAGTTGAATTGGCCGCCCGAGCGTCTGTTGACATGATAATTGGGTATTTTCCTTGTGCTAGACTTGTTGATGAAAGGCTCAGACCCTAAATTTTTAAAATGGCATCCAAGTTAAGAGTTAACAAATGTTTTTAATTTATTATAAGTAGGAGACCAAGTTGAAGTCAATTCTCAAATAAATTGCTAAAAGAAATGTCATGAAGTCAATTAATTATTTATTATCACACTGAATTAATTGACTGTAATTAAAAATGCACAAGTACCGATCGTTTTTACAGTAATTTAAAAATGATGTTGTTACCATTACTCCAAATCACTTGTAGCTCTAGCATAATGTAATTATAACCTGAATAAATGTATTTTGAGTTACCTTCAGGCTTGTGTTGCCAAAAGATACATAGGCAGGGAATTCCCGATCCATTGTGCTAGCTGCCACTGTGAATATCCATGGTGCCATATTCGAAACCGTTCCAGGTGTAGGGCCGGAGTTACCGGCCGAGCAGACAACTTTTATGCCGTTCTTGACTGCATGAAATGCCCCAATGGCGATCCCGTGTTTGAAATAATCCTTCGGACTCCCACCCAAGGAGACAGACAGGACATGAACACCATCAGAGATAGCTGCATCAAAAGCTGCAAGGATGTCGGCATCGAAACATCCATCAGGCCAGCATACCTATATTGGTAAGAGCAAACATAAGCATATATAGAAGCATTAGGAAGATATGCTTGTTTCAAATTTTTGGTATGATGTGAACAAAGAAACAAAACTGACAAACCTTGTATGCTGCTACACGGGCATTGGGAGAACCCCCTTTAGCCGTGCCGTTGCCATGGCCAAAGAAGCTCGCACTTGCCACAAATGTTCCACCAGCTGTTGAAAGAGTATGAGTCCCATGGCCATCTGTGTCACGAGGTGTCTGAAAGGATATGTTTAGTGGCTTCCCCACATATGCCTGATATCCCTTATTAAAGTATCTCGCACCAATCAACTTCCTGCAGAAAAATATGTATCATAACCCTCGTCAAGGTTATACCATGTATATATACACAGCTAGCAAGACAAATCCCAATTGAAACCTGATCAAATACCAATTGAAATGATTTTTCTGGCGACGTCCTATTCAAATCCTAAACCTGATCTATATTGTGAAAAATTGATGACTTGATGTCATTGTAGTATAATGCACATGACAAAATTAGCCCCAGCTTATTACAACTGAATGAAAGAAGTTTTGTTCTTGATGTTGATTTCTTTTTCTTTTTTCATTTCAACAGTTTGAGGGCATCATAATTTTGTTTACAAAACAAGATGCCAAGACAAAACTTGCCCAACTTGGAACAAAATGTGGAAATTTAAATGGATTCCCAAATACAAGACACATAATTCATGGACAATTTAAATATTTTGAGAGAGAGAGAGAGAGACTTGTTGCAAATGAAGGTGGCATCGGACTGATTCTGGCAAATTCCTTTCCACTGACTTGGGACAGCAGCCATTCCATCATCTGCAAAGCTTTTTGATTCTGGCCATACACCTACAAATATACCATTAATAGCACAAAATTAAAATAGTTCACTGATTTCAAAAGTTACAAAATGGTTAGAAATATTTAATAGAAACTAATATTGATGTAAAAAATGATATTACTAAATCTTATAATAATAATATAATAGTAATAATATTAATATTATTAATAATAATAATATAATAATAATAAAAATAATAAAAATAATAATAATAATAATAATAATAATATCAGGTTATAATGGGTATGGGTATGAATAAAAACTTGTGTGTTAACTTAATAGATATGGGTATAGAAATGCTTCCATCCTATCCTAATCATACGGGTTGATACCTCTAATTATATTGTAGGACTTTGTTGATTTTCTTTTATTTTTTTTCACCTCTAATGTTGTAGGATATATAGCCGCACAGCAAGCATGTGGCTTTAGAAATGAAATAACAATAGCCATTTTGCTTGAAATTGCTATTTAAAAAATAAAAATGCAAGTCAACTGTTAGAGGCCTTAATTTTAATGGTTAATTAATAAGCATGATCTGCCCAATTAAACAACAAAGTCAACTTGTTTATTGGAATTTAGAAAGGCAAAAATGAAAACCGAAGTTAAAAAACAATAAATAAGTGGACTAGGTCTACACTTCACAAAAAAATGCCACAATCAAATCTTAATTGACTTTTTTAATCTTTTCTCTTTCATTAATATCCACCATATATGAAATTCATCAAAATAAGGCACAACTTACAAATTGATTACTTGCTGCGTATTGAATTAAGAGAAAAGGTTATGATACCCAGAGACTCGTCCCCGCTTTTTACCCAAACTAATTAGATAAGAGTTCAACTGATTTAAACTGTCATTAACAGTAATTACGGTCTCCACTAATTAACGGCCTTTAAAAATTAAAACCCTTCCCTAACGGTGCTTCTAACGACCTGGTCCAGAGAATTTATCAACCTCTCCCCGTTCTCACTTTCACACTTCTCTAGTATCGAAAATATTCAAATTGAAGCGATTCGTCCGAGCAAAACCCCAACCCTAATTCGATCGGGATTCCTCTCGCTCCGATGGCGACGAACCCTACTCCGATCGAAATTCCTCTCGCTCCGATGGCAACGGGCGATCCCTCGGCCCATCGCCGACCAACTCTGCCGCAGCGGCGGCATCTCTCTCCGATGGCGACGGAAGATTCTAGTAGTGCAAATACACAAGCGCGCGACTGATCGATTGTGCTACGACTGAAAATGATTTACCCGACGACTCCGACATCCTCTCCGACAGCTTCCCCTCCGACGACCTTGATCCCGATCTGCCGCGATGAGATGGAGTGCCGCGATGAGATTGTACCAGACAGGTCGAGTCTTGAGTCAATTTTTCAGAGATGCTCCTTGCAAGTTTTGTCGCTCCAAGCACCTTGCAAGTTTTGTCGCTCCAAGCACCTCCGACGACCTTGATCTCCGACAGCTTCCTCTCTCAACTCTCTTGCACTCCAACTGTTTGTCAAAATGCTCCTTGCAAGTTTTGTCGCTCCAAGCACCACGCGTCATACTTAAGTGTTGCTCTTCCAAATGAAAGAAGACAGACTATGACTAGGCTATCTCTATTCTCTAACTGTGGTAAGTCATTCTTTAGGTGCTTTGCATTTAGGCCTCAAATTTAGCACTTTGGTAGATCGTGCTGACTGTGCATGCAAGTTGCTTGGCAAAATGTCCTGAGATGTTACAGTATGGAAGTATCCTTTGCTAATTTAGCATCTTTTGCCTCATCAACTATAAGTGAAGCTGGATTATTTAGGAAGGAAATAGTGGTTTAGGTTATGCACCAACAACCAGTTTAGTAATATTGTATACAAAAAATAAAAGAATGAGAACACACTAAGAGTACCATTCTGAGGGATGCATCTTACATTTGGAGGGATACATCTAATTTATTTGAATATTTACAAGCTTATGAGGTAATTAGGGTTCTGGTAGTTCTTAGGATTTTGCAGGTTACCTCAATCGGGACATGAAAAGGGGGAGAAGATAAACTATGTGTTCAAAGTGGTGCTGATCGGCAAGTCTCAGATCTTGTCTCGGTTCGCTCGCGATGAGTTCAGTCTCGACTCGAAAGGCACCATTGGGGTGGAGTTTCAGACGTGAACTCTATTGATTCAAAACAAGAATATAAAGGCTCAGATCTGGGATACCGCTGGTCAGGAAAGGTATTTCTCTTCTTTTTTTATATAGTCCTTTTCTACTTTTACTAATTTAGTTAAATTAAAGTACTTGATCTGCTGCTGGCATTTTTAGCTTTTCGTGTGTTTTAGATCTGTGCTCATTTAGAGTCTTAATGTTTAATTATGGCTCATTTGCATTAAACTGCCTCTTCTCTGGCAAATTTAATCTATTATAAACAAAGTATCTAACATAGATCAGATTTTACGTTCGAATTCATCAGAGTCGATTTGGATTGAAGGCTAGCAGTGAACTTTAAATTCGGTGAGTTATTTAATTATTTTATTTTACTGGATTGATGCAATAGATTTACAGGTTGTAGTTATTATTTTACACGATTGTTTTGTTAGGATTCACTTTGGATTCTGATTTAACGCCAGCAGTAGTTATTTAGTAATTTACATGATTCATCAATACATTTACAGGTTGTAGTCATTATTTTACAGGATTCATGCAATACATTCTATATTTTGTTTGATTCATTCTATATTTTGTTTCACAGTATTCGATTTCACGTTCGAATTCATCAGAGTCGATTTGGATTGAAGGCTAGCAGTGAACTTTAAATTCGGTGAGTTATTTAATTATTTTATTTTACATGATTGATGCAATAGATTTACAGGTTGTAGTTAATATTTTACACGATTGTTTTGTTAGGATTCATTTTGGATTCTGATTTAACGCCAGCAGTAGTTATTTAGTAATTTACAGGATTCATGCAATACATTTACAGGTTGTAGTTATTATTTTACAGGATTCATGCAATACATTTACAGGTTGTAGTTATTATTTTACAGGATGCATGCAATAGATTTACAAGATATAGGTACAATTTTACAGGATTCATGCAATAGATTTACAGTTTCACAGTAATTTATAGGATATATGTACTTGTTTAAAATTCCAGTATTTATCTATTAACTTTAATGTATGGATGAATTTTATTACAGGATGTATTGATCAGGTTAGTTATGTACAGTACTTTATAGGATATATTTAACAGTTTTACAGAATATATGCAACAGTTTACAGGATCTATTAATACTTTTTAGCATTTATAGTATATAAGCATTTTATAATCCTATGAATTTCACGCATGTAATTTTGTTAACTTTAGCATTTTATAGTATATATGCATTATTTTACAAGATTCAAGCAATAGTTTTATAGGTTATGTAAGTTATGTAGGATATATGTAAGAATTTACAGTATGGTTATACAAGTTTATAACAGGATGTAATTTATATGATACATATAGCAATTTTACAGGATATGTGCAATAGTTTACAGGATTCACTTTTGTTAATCATAGTTAGAGGATTTGTTTAACAGTTGTACTCATAAACAACATTAGACAGTTCATTTATCTAGTAAGTTTACAGTATTGATGCAGTTTATTACAGGAAGTATTAGTCATGTGTAAAGTTTATGTATTAGACGGTTTTTACTATGATTCACTAGGGTTACAGTATTCACTTTAGTTTACAGCATATGTGCAATTTTACATGATACATATAATAATTTTACAGGATACACATGATAATTTTACAAGATACAAATAACAATTGTTAATATTTATTTATGGATCTATATCATGTAAAATAAGCCTTCAATACTGTCAAATTAGCAGATGCAAATTATGTATTAGACAGTTTTTACTGTGATTCACTTTGGTTACAGTATTCTTTTACTGTGATTTACTTTTAGTTTACAGCTTATGTGCAATTTTATATTATAAATTTCACATGATACATCAACAATTTTGCAGGATACATACAACAATTTTACAGTATGTTACTTTGAATGTTTGCATCTGCTAATGGTTCGTAACTCCAATTTTTAACCTTGCTTATTTATCTATTTTTTTTTTACAGGATGATATATCCAAAGAACGTGTTGTTCTAGCAATGAAACTTCTCACTCATCCGAATAATGTGCACCAGAGAGTTATGAAGTGAAGAAGCCATGTTTGTATTGATGTATTAGCCATATTTTTTTATTGAAGTTTTGTTTGTGCTTGTGAACAATTAAAGCTGTTTACAGTATTCTGTGAAATTATAGGTGGTAACAGTTATGGGTGGTGATAAATTACAGTTGTTGGTTATAGTTTATGGTTTTGAACAGTTAATTTTGTGATTAATGAAATTTTATAACTTGTATATGTTATTTGGATACAATTTTACAGTATTGAAGTTTTGCTGTTAAAATATGTCAGTCTTATAGTTTGCATCTGCTAATTTTACAGTATGTAAGTCTTATTTCACATGATATAGATCGATATACAAATATTAATAATTGAAAACAAAAATTACGTAAAAAATAAAAATACAAAAAAAATAAAAAAATAAATTTTAAATTTTAATATCGAAAAAAAAAATTTGATGCAAAAAAATTAATTTTGCACAATTTTAGGTGTTATTTGTAAATAACTGCAAGTTTGAGAAGTGGCTTGTTTTTGAAACCTTCTAGAAGCCGTCAGTTTTTCAAGTACAGCCGGAAGTACAGTGTTTTTGCAAGTTGCTAACTGTTTGGAACTAACTTGGGAACCACTTCCAACTAACTTGGATTGTCAGACTTTTAAACTTCTTATTATACATGATCTGTTGTTGAAGTTACAGTATTGGTTGTAGAGTTTTACAGTATTCGCGCAAGTCAAATGACAGTTTTTTTGGGGAAAAACTGGGGATTGAAGCTTGGGGACAATTAGTCGGATCCTTGAATTAATGTACCTCTACTATATTTCACTTTTAACAAAATTGCTTAATCAACATCAACAATTAATGTTGCTGAATTATTGTTATTTTGTTAAACTATCATTTCGTTCGAACAGGACAACACTAATATATATTACATTAATAATTTATATATTCCTCGAATACTATTCCATGTATACAATTCACAAAATATTTGTACAGTTTGAAATAACACAATATTAGCATTCTTACAATATTATTTAAATTGGCACTCTTCTCATACTATTTTAACAATATTAACCTAAATATTACTATATACTCGTGAGAATCAAAAGATACAGAATTTGAAATTAGAAAATTTGACCATATCCTGATGCACTCAAAAGCAATGGTAAACAACAATAAACAACAATCTAAAGATATATAGCCTAGCATGCATTATCTAATTATGTATAACATTGAGGAACAATTACACAAAAAAAAGGAAAAAAAAGATTGTAACTGATACCTGTATCAAGATTTCCAATAATAGTGTCTTTACCATACCCTGCTTTGCTCCAGAGAGAATTGGAATTGACATTTCCATCACTTTCTAGACCTAGAAATTGCCATGATCTAGTAGTATGAAGCTCGTATTTTCTGCTTGGAAACACTGATACAACCCCTGGTAACTCTGCAACAAATTATGCAATTCTGGTGTTAGTTTTATATTTACTTTCTTGTAATATGTTACTGGGGCTGTTTCATAGAAATATGCAAGCTGACTTGAGATCTTCTATTGTGTACTGTTGTTGCCTCAGTGCACCACTCAACAGTTGGATGTTACCATCAGTTTTCAATGACTATGGTACATGATCATATGGGTTCAAAATTGTAAAGCATCTTAACTAATGCAGGTTATGCATGAATAGTGCAAGGTAAATCAGGAATTTTTCTTACATTGATTATCTCCAAAATGATGAAATTTTTTATGTTAGAATGTAGAACAATAATAATGAATTACCGAGTGGCAATTTCATTCGGCAAACCTCCATGTCAAAGAAAAAAACTATCAAATTAAACAGTTTAGGTATTAAAATGAAACAAGCAATGAGGATGGAGAGAGATATACTTGATATCCTGTTTGCTGTTTCCTCATCAATTGTTGCAGCAAAGCCATTTATGTGCTGTGTATACGAGTAAAATATTGCATTTTCTGCTGCTTTCAGGCTGCATTTAAAAAAATGCACACATCAACTGCTAAATTAAGCAACCCATTTTCTAATATAACAAAGATCGATTATGCATGTTAATTATTGTTCGAATTTTAATGTATGTATGTATTGCTTACGTTCCCAAAATCGATCCCAAGAGCTCGATGTGAGATTTGGCTACCATTGCATATTGTAATGCCTTGTTGCTACCAGCAAGACGCGGTGGTTCGCCAAGATACACAATGTATGGCTACATCAGAAATTAAGATGTGACATGAAATGGTTAAGTTTGATGATATACATTTTCTTTTGAATTATATATGGAGAGAATAATGAAGAAGGGGAGCCTTTAAACTCTGTACCACTTTATCAGAAGCTATGGCATTTTCTTTCAAAAGGAAGAATGAGAGCAAAGCAAACCAGAAAAATTTGTAACCCATATTTCTCTCTCTCTCTCTCTTCACCTAGATTTTGTGTTTTAGTGAGGGAGAATTGAAGAGAACTGCAGAGCTTTGTTTTTTGGTCCTACTTTTATAGCCCAATATTGGGTGCAAAAATCTTATCTATTTGAATTTCTCTCTCTCCTTCTTTGAAGGAGTATTACAAAACAAACAAAGTTTTATCTAGCAGTTATTTTAATGATCAATACTTACAAAACTATTTATTAGTTATAATAAGGAGAATTGGAAAAGAGCACCAAATTCTCCTGCCATTTTTTTACCCAAGTCTAGTTCTTGTTGAAGATAAAAGGATCAATCTGAGATCAGTTGTATTGATAATGGATCAATTAGATATTAATTAATTAGCAGATATAGAAAATCATGTTATTAGGAAATATTATAATGGCTAATTAGCCTATATAAACCCTCCTCAAGATCAAGTTGATATTGATAACTGTTAGAATTTGTGATATGAGACAGAAGATGAAAATGAGGATAATTGTATTAACCTTACTGAGTTGTTTGTACAGTGAGCATTATATAGCCAAAAAGAAAAAAAATGCTGTTGGAAAATAAACAGTAACTTTTTATAACAGAAATAAAGATTGAGTAACTTTATATATCAAATTTAGTTGCTCCCTTTAATTCCTAAATTAGCCTATGATGAACTAAACCCGTTAAGAGTCTCTCTGAGGCTATTATTAGTCCCTAATGCTACTTATTTTCTACACTCCCCCTCAAGTTAGGTGTGTAGATATCGCATTATCCTAACTTGCTTATATTTCCGTCAAATGGTTTTGGATCTAAACCATTCATAAAGACATCCGCTAATTGATCTTTGCTTCTTACAAAATGAGTCTCAATTTCTTTCGTTTGAATATTTTCTCTAATAAAATGACAATCAACCTCAATGTGTTTAGTCCTCTCATGAAACACTGGGTTGGATGCTATATGGTGTGCTGATTGGTTGTCACAAAATATTTGCATTGGCAATTGAATTTGAATCCCAAAATCTGAAAGGAGTTGCTTTATCCATGTTAATTCACTCGCGGTTGATGCCATGGCACGATATTCCGCCTCGGCGCTTGATCGTGCCACAATATTTTGTTTCTTGTTTTTTCATGTGACTAAATTTCTGCCTACAAATGTGCAAAAATCGGTTGTCGATTTTCTATCGAAACTTCCGACCCAATCTGCATCAGAATAGCCACACATGTCATTAGATTTGTTATTTTTCATCCAAATTCCTCTCCCGGGAGTTCCTTTTAAATATCTTAAAATTTTGTTTATTGCATCTAGGTGTGGTGTTCTAGGTGCATGCATAAATTTGCTAATTTGACTTACCGAAAAAAAAATATCCGGTCGAGTTACCGTGAGATAAATTAATTTTCCTACAAGTCTTTGAAATTGATTATATTTTCTAAAGGTTCACCATCCTCGATATTTAATTTATTCTTGCCATCTATTGGTGTGGAGGCCGGTTTACAACCTAATTTACCGGTTTCTTTCAACAAATCTAAGGTATATTTTCTTTGAGAGATAAATAATCCTTGATTTGAATATGCTATTTCTATGCCTAAGAAATATTTTAAATAGCCTAAATCTTTGATGTCAAAATTTTCTTTTAATTGAACTTTTATAGTTTTAATATGTTCTTGATTGTTTCTGATAATGATAATGTCATCTACATACGCTAAAATAATTGTGGTGTTACTCCTTCAATTTTGGCAAATAATGAGTGATCGGTATTACTAATTTTAAAATTGCAAGATATTAAATGAGAGCTTAATTTTTCATACCATGCCCTTGGAGATTGCTTCAACCCATAAATTGACTTCTTCAATTTGCAAGCTAGATCATAATTTTGGTTTTTTTCATAACCGGGTGGTAATGACATATATACCTCTTCTTCAAGTGTTCCTTGAAGAAATGCATTTTTTACGTCCATTTGGTATAATTTCCAATTTTGGTTAACCGCAATAGAAAATAATATTCTTACGGTATTCATTTTTGCAACCGGTGCAAAGGTTTCATAATAGTCTATACCGTAAGTTTGAGTGTATCCTTTGGCAACCAAGCGAGCCTTATACAGTTCTACCGTACCATCACTATTGTACTTAATTTTATACACCCATTTACAACCTACGGATTTTTTATTTTTTGGTAATTGAACTATTACCCAAGTGTCATTTTTTTCAAGAGCACTTAATTCTTCTTTCATGGCTTTGTTTCATTTGGGATTTTTAATGGCCTCTTCATAATTGTTTGGTTCTTGTTCTTTTTCAATTGAGGTAAAAAAAACTCTATGGTTGGAAGAAATATTATCATATGTAATAAAATTTTGTATAAGATATTGTACCTTGTAGGTTATAAAATCCCTAAGTCTTATTGAAGGTTGTGTTGCTCGAACCGACATTCTCAATGGTGTTTCTTCTATGTCTCGATTTTCTTCATTTGCAGAATTTTTTTCTATTTCTTCCTCATTCTCACTTTCATTTTCATTTTCATTTGCAATTTCAAGTTGTATTGGTCTAACATCTTCTATTGTGAGTTGTGGTAATGTAATCTCCTTATAAGGTTCTCTCATAAATTCATCACAATTAGTTTCCTTATAATATGGCTCATTTTCTAAAAATGTTACATCTCTAGAGATATAAAATTTTTTGTTTTTTGGATCGTAACATTTATATCCCTTTTTTTGTGATGAATACCCCAAAAAAATAGTCTTAATTGAAGTATAATCAAACTTGTCTTGTTTGTTCTTGTGTACATAATATGTACAACCAAAATTTTTCAAATGCTCAATATTGATTTTTCTTTGGTAAAGTATTTCTAATAAACTTTTATAATTTAAATTAACACTTGATAATCTATTTATTAAATATGTAGAGGTAAGAACGGCATCCGACCAATAAGATTTTGGAACATTACTTTGAAATAAAAGTACTCGAGTCATTTCAAGTAAGTGCCTATTTTTTCTTTCGGAAACACCATTTGGTTGGGGTGTATAGACATATGTTGTTTGATGTAAAATTTATTTTCTTTAAAAAAATTTGAGAAATTTTGATTTACAAATTCCGTTCCATTATCGGATCTAAATTTTTTAATTTTAGCTTTGTATTGATTTTCTATGAAGTTATAAAAATCTAGAAATTGTGAGAACACTTCACTTTTATCTTTTAATAAATATAACCAAGTTGTTTTAGAAAAATCATCAATAAATATAACAAAATATTTGTATCCATTAAAAGAGTTAATTGGGGCGGGTCTCCATACATCTGAGTGAACCAAATCAAAAGGTTTCTCGCTTTTACAACTTGATAATTTAAAAGGCAATCTAGTATGTTTTCCTAACTTACAAGTTTCGCAACTACTATTATCTAATTTTGAAAAATTAAAAAGACTCTTTAAAATCTTGTCGGAAGGATGTCCAATTCTTTTATGCCAAAGTATGCTTAATTTTTTATTTTTGGTAGTGTTGAGATTGAATTTTTCTTCATTAAAAAAATAAAGTTCATTCTCTAGAAATTCTTCACCAATCATAATCTTGGTTATTCGATCCTGAAAAATCACATTTTTTGTCAAAATTTAACTCATTTGTGATTTTACTAATGGATAATAGATTTGATGAGCAATCCTTTAAGTACAAGACATTTTGAATTTTTTTTTGAGAAAATAGTTATTGAGCCATCTCCAAAGATTTCTATTTTTTCACCATTTGCAACCGTAACAAATTTTTTGGTTTCATATTTTCTAAAGGCGGTTAATAAATTTCTATTTCCGGTCATATGATCAGTTGCACCCGAATCCAATATCCATCTAGAATTTTTTGGAAAATAAGATAAATTTGCAACACAAATCATACCAGATGTCTTCTGATTTTCTTGTTTTTGGTTTAGCATCACAGTCAGTTGTTGGAGAAGCTGCCGCATAGGATCCTGAGAGTTGGAAGAAGAGGAGCCTCCAGTGTTTATATTAGCGGACGGTTCTGATTCAATCTCTCTTCCATCCGCCAAAAGTCCTGACCCCATCTTTCTCTCGCCTCTGTCTCGTTCCCAGCCGCCTCTCTCCCCCTTTCGATCACCGGCTCCGCCTTTCTTGTGCCATTTGGGTCGGAGGTGAGGGTTGAGGAACCAACACTGGTCCTTGCGATGCCCTTCTCTCCTACAGTGATCGCATTTCACACCGGTTTGGTCTCCTCTCACCTCCGGCCGGTAGTTAGGGTTAGGCCTAGCCGTGACTGTGAATGCTTTTGTTTCGGAATTTTCGGGAGGTTGTGGTCCCATGACTGACCTCCTTGTCTCTTCTCTGTCTACCATCGCCGCTACCTCATCTGAGGAAGGCAACTCGGCAAGTAACAGTATCTGTGACCTCACGGCCTCATAGGTGGAATCGAGGCTTGCTAAGAACTGAAAAATGGCATCTTGTTCTTCTCGTTTTTGGATTTCAGCGAGGTCAGTGGTGGGGGGCCGATAAACCCTAAGTTCATCCTTTTTCTTTTGAAGGTAACCGTATAATTCCATGGCTGATTGACCTTGCTGTTGTTTTGCTTGTTGATAATCTCTTTGAATTTGGTAAATATGGGAGTAATTTTTTCTGTGGCCATACAATTGTTCGGCTCTTTCCCATATCTCTAATGCACTATCTTTATAAGAGAGTAAATCTGATACCTTTGGCTCCATTGTTGCGAGTAGCCAAGTGATAACTCTATGATCGCTTGTTTTCCATTTGGCTAACTCCTTTTTTTCGGGTTCAGTAGGAGGCTCTGATAATTTTGGAATTGTGTGATCTTTGTTGATGTGATCGCTTTTTTCTCGGCCACTTAAGGCGAAGTTGACTTGCCTTGCCCATAAATGGTAATTTTTACCATTGAGCATCACCCCTGTGAGTTTTTCGTGATTTTGGGCCATCGCGATTTTTCTGGCTTTTTCTGGTAAAGAACAGCACTACTGGTATGCTGGTTCGATTTTTCTGGCTTTTTCTGGTAAAGAACAGCACTACTGGTATGCTGGTTTGTTTGGTGAGATCAAGGCTGATCTGTATTCTTTGCAGTTGCTGGTACTGCTGCTGATTTTTTTTTGTCTTGAGTCAGGATTTTAATCCCGCTCTGATACCATGTTAGATTTTGTGATATAAGACAGAGGATGAAAATGAGAAAAATTATATATATTTCTTACTCAGTTGTGTTGTACAGTGGGCTTTATATAGTCAAAGAAAAAATAACTGTTGGAAAATAAACGGTAACTTTCTATAAAAGAAATAAAGATTGAGTAACTTTATATTTAGTTGCTCTCTTTAATTCTTAAATTAGCCTATGATGAACTAATTCCATTAAGACTCTCTGAGGCTATTATTAGTTCCTAATACTATTTATTTTCTACAATAACAAAATTAAAATTTAATATTTCTAAATTAAAGAAACTTTCTTTTATAAATATCAAGTGGATGTATTTTAAAATGATCTTTTCTCTAATGTGTATTGTTTTATATGCTGGTATGACTATACCAATTATTTTATTTGGTTAAGTCTTCAAAAGTATACGTGATCAACTAGCTGTCTTCAATTAGAATTTGACGAATTCTTGCAAGAATTTAATTAGATTAAATAAAATGAAATGAGAGATACGGTTATTGACAGATTGACAGGTTTAGACAATATTAAAAACCAATAAATAATTAATGTTCGTGCGAACTCTCTCTCTTCACCTAGATTTTGTGTTTTAGTGAGGGAGAAATGAAGAGAACTGCAGAGCTTTGTTTTTTGGTCGTACTTTTATAGCCCAGTATTTGGTGCAAAAATCTTGTCTATTTGAATTTTTCTCTGTCCTTCTTTGAAGGAGTATATTACCAAACAAAGAAAGTTGTATCTAGCGGTTATTTTAATGATCAATACTTACAAAACTATTGATTAGTTCTAATTAGAAGAATTGGAAAAGAGAACCCAATTCTCCTCCCATTTTTTTTACCCAAGTCTACTTCTTGTTGAAGATAAAGAATCAATTTGAGATAAATTGCATTGATAATGGATCAATTAGATATTAATTAGTATTAATTAGCAGATATAGCAACTCATGTTATTAGAAAATATTATAATGGCAAATTAGCCTATATAAACCCTTGTAAGCAATGAATGATCAACTAATCAATGAAATTATTTCTGTTTCAATTCAATCTCAAATTATAATAGTTGTAGTGTACATCAACTTATAAGACGGTTCATATGCCTCCACGTTTTAATTTTCTAATAACAAAAGTTTTAAAATTGATTTGTCAAAATAAGACCTTTAGATGTGATTTATTTTACTTTTACTACATGAATGCACGTAAAATTTTTATCAGTTTGTGATTTTATTTTTCTATGAATCAATAAGATAAAAAATCAACGTCCATAATTTATCCATATCAATGTATTTTTTGCAAGGTCTTGATACTGATAAAAAAAATTGGAATGCCGCAATCTTGTATATGTTCATAGAGAAAATGATATATATATCAAATCTAATAGTTTTAGTTTGATATTTGAGTTATAAATTTTAATTTATTAACGTTTGAAAATGGAGGCAAAGAAAGGCACAAAAATGAAGTCATTTGAACCCTCCTCATCAATTTGATATTTTAGAAAATATTTTTGAATACAAATTAAAATTAGAGATGTGTTCTTCATTTGTTGTATGCACGTGTATCAAATTTAGATCGTCTGAAAGATATGTATCTAGTTTTCTATCAAATAGTTTAATATTTTTAACGATAGAGTTTTAATGACTCTATGATGAATTTTACCAATGAAATTGGCTCACATTTTACATAAATAATTGATAACAGAATTAAATTAATTTTTTTTTTTTGCTTTTTTTACTTTAAACAATATTTTTTCAATATCAAGTGGATGTATTTTAAAAAAAAAAATTCTCCAATGTGTGTTGTTTTATATGCTGGTATATGTATATACCAATTATTTTATTGTCAAGTCTCGACTCCAACAAATTCAAGAGTACACGTGATCAACTAGCTGTCTTCAATTAGAATTTGACGAATTCATGCAAGAATTTAATTACATTAAATAAATGAAATGAGAGATATGGTTTAGAATTGGCTAGCTGTACGTAAATGCTAATGACAGGTTTAGACTATTGAAAATTAAAGCAATATATAATGTTCGTGCGAACTCTTTCTTAAAAAAAAAGAAGTTAGTGCGAACTTATTGGATAAGTTTAAATAGGAATGATGAATTGTGAGTGCGAATTAGAATTTCTTTACGTACATATATCTATTAAAAAGAGTTAATTAATTTAATAAAAATATGTATTAATTTGTTTCTCACATAAACAATATACAATACAATATTCTATACGAGTCGGATATTATCCAACTGTATCCACATCCGTATCTAAAAATTAGATACAGATATCTGATATCCGAATATCCATGTGGATACGGATACGGATACGGTATTGAATTTTAATTATCCGTATTCGAATAGTAGATAAATACCATATAGTTTACTATATATATTATGAAAATATTTATGTATATATATACGGATATCCGATATCCGATCCGTATCTGTATGTATCCGTCTAATATCTGATCCGTATCCGTATCTGAAAATTAAAAGCGAATACATATATGATTTTACCACTATCCGATTCGTATCCGTTTGCACCCCTAATTAGAGGTGATGCCGAGAGTTAATCCAAGTATATAGAGAGGGTTGAATTCGCAAAAGTGCAACTGGATTATACTAAGTATATATATCCAGTTTTATCGTCAACACTCGGGATCGTACATATAGATTGATCGAGACCAAGTTATATACAATTTCTTGGAAATTTCATGTGACAATACTTTGAATATGTCAATCAATTATTTTTTGCTGCATATGCATGTAAGGAATTTCATTTTTTTGTTGTACTTGTATTTCTTATAATGTAAAATCTTACTTCTATGTTATCTGATCTCTTTATGAATTTAATACACGAATTCTTTCAAACATGAATAAATAAATTAAGAGGGATGCTTCTATGGACATAAGGACCTATTTGTAAAATGAACATGCATATTTTCATTTTCAAAGTTCAAACAGTCGATCCGACCGTTCAACATTATCTCCATATTAAAATGTACTTGGAGGTCAAATTTTACATTTTTTTGAATTTTTTTACTATTTATTAAGTATTTTACAAAACTAGTCAAATTCAGACCATTGAATTTTGTACCCATCTTAATAAATAGTAGAAAAATTCAAAACAAATGTAAAATTTGACCTCCAAGTACATTTTAATATGGAGATAATGTTGAACGGTCGGATCGACTGTTTGAACTTTGAAATGAAAATATGCTCATTTTACAAATAGGTCCTTTTGTCCATAGAAGAATTTGCCATAAATTAATATCACAACTACAAATAGAATTCAAATAATTAAATACACTCAAAGGGTATTAGACTCCATCCATAATTCTAAATAAATGTCTAATCTTTCATGCAACAAATACAAGTGCAACTCATATTTCTTAATTCAAACAATAAAGAAAAAGAATAGAAGAAACCACTTTTTTCTCAAAATCTCTTGTCAATTCTTGCACTAGATGTCATTCTTATCCAGTCTTTGCATCTTGTCTTCTTTTTTGTCCTTTCGGCGTTAATGTTGTGACCTAGAAGTCAATCATTGGATATTGTCTTTTAAACTTTGTTTATATATGCATTGGATGATTTATATCATCTTGTTTGAGTTTAAAACTTGAATTGTGAAACTCCATAATTGTGTATAATGATAAACTCTAAATTATTCGTACCTTTAATAATTAGCATGAAACACTAGTTTACTATTATAAAGGCTTCTAAAAAGCCCCATTGTCATGATCCTCCTTATCGGAGAGATCTGTTGAAATTAATGTTTTAGTTTGGAAAATAGTAAACTAATTAAATTAGTCAATTAGTCAAATGTTTTTGGTTAATGCATTCGGGTTTTCTAGATAAATTAAATGTTTGTAGTCTTTAGAATGTCATGGGAAATAGAAATTTGTATCTAGAAAATAGAGGAGTTAAAGGAGGGTGTTAAATGTTATTTAGTGAGAGTAAAGTGTGCAGGAAAATGCATATGACAAAATTAGCCCTGGTTTTTTATAACTGAACGAAAAATGTTATGTTCTTGCTGTTGATTTCTTTTCCTCTTTTCTTTCATTTGAACAGTTTGTGGGCATTAAAATTTTGTTTACAGAATAAGATGCCAAGACAAAACTTGCCCAACTTGAAACAACATGTGGAAATCTTAATGGATGGATACCCAAATACAAGAATACCATCACACAAAAATACCATCATCATCTGCAAATCTTTTTTATTCTGGCCATACACCTACAAAAATACCATCACACACAAAATAAAATATGTTCACTAATTTCAAAAGTTAGAAAGAAAATGCTTCAAATAATTAATGTAGAAACTAATGTTGATGTTAACTTATCAGGTAAGGGTATGAGTAACAATTTTTCTTAATTAACTTACTGGATATGGGGTATGAAAATGTTTTCACCCAATCCGTATCATACATGTTGACAGCTCTAATATTATATGACTTGTTGATTTTCTTTTATGTTGTTTCAGCTTGGTCAAAGCCGGAGATAGTCGTAGCTTGTGGATCTAAAAAAGAAATAAAAACAGCCATCTTGATTGATTTTGCTATTTAAATAATAAAAATGGAAGTCAACTTGTTTATTGGATAAATAGGTAAGCATGAATCTGCCTAAACATGAAAGTCAACTTGTTTATTGAAATTTTATAAAGGCAAAAATGAAGACCTAAGTTAAAAAAGAACAAGTAGACTAGCTAGGTCCAGAAACATAGAAAAACATGTCATAATAAAAACTTAATGGGCCTTTTCAATCTTTTCTCTTTAATTAATATCCATCATGAAATTCACCAAAATAAGGCACAACTTACAAATTGGTTACTCTTAATAAAATTGGCTACTATATTCACTTCTAATAAAAATGCTCAATCAAAATTGAGAATATTGCTCAATTACTGTTTTTTGTTAAACTATCATTTCGTCCGAATATCTGAGAAAAAAAACGAATAAGCCAAAACATCTTTACTTCTTTCAGCATGACATGTAAGGCCTTCTGCTTGGGAGAAGGCAGCTTCGCCTTAATAGTTCCAAGGGGATCGTGAGGGTCCTCGGAACTCTTGTGCATATTGACACAAACGTCTTATGTCCAAAAGTGAGACATGGTTCTCCACTGGCTGTTCGAGGAGGCTGTCATACTGCTAGAGTATCTCTCCACCATTTGGTTTGCTAGCTTGAACAACTGTATCTTACCCTCTGGGGTGGTTATTACTGCCAAAAAAAAAATTGTATAAATTGAGTTGGGAAACGTCAACAATGAGCAGCAAAGAGAGCTTAAGAATAAGGAATTGTAATTTTGTACAGGTATCTACACTTGATATTAAATTTAGGGGAGAAAAATAACCATGAAATGACAAAATTCTATATAACGGCTGTATCGTAACAGAGAAGCATTTTTAGGAAAGTACAATAAATAAAAAAACAAGAAGTAATAAGAAAAAGAATAGAAGAAACCACTTTGAATCACCTTAATCTGAGTTGTAGACAATGTTATACGCTTTCCATAGAACTTTTGAATCACCTTAATCTGAGTTCTATGAGCCAGATATGTTCAAAATACTAGAGTGTGTCAGCAGGTGGGCAGGTGGCAGTTTTAGACTATTGAACTGTCATTGCTGGAACTGATCTGATTTTTTTGTTGCATCCTAGACCGTGTCACTGTTGGGGAGTTAGGGTGAAGGTTTGCGCTGGGGTTGTGTGTTGGTGAGGTGTGGATTGGGATTTCTGTTCTCCTGATAGATACCAATTGTTTATAATTTAAGGATATTGATATATTGTTACCCTTTGAATTATTCCTCTCCTATATAAGGATAAAACTTTTCTCTGATGGAGGACATTTTTCATATAAAAACTGAATGCAGGCAAAGCTCTATAAAAATAGATAAAGGAAACAATAACAATATAAATTCTTAAATTCATACCAGTGTTTTGTTTGTTAATTCAATTATGTACACACGGAGCAAATAAAATTTACAAAAAAGAAATAATTCTTAGGCACAATCAAATGATAAATAGAAACAATTGAGATACTAATCAAACACTAGGAAAAAATGAAAAATCCAAACCAAAGGTTTCATTCAAGAAACATTCAAGAAACTTTTGAATAGTCAGAGGAAAGAACATAAATCCACCCGAAAGCTTCAATCAATTGGATTTGGTTTCTCTACGACCTTGTCGCACCGCCACAGGACTCCTTACATATCGTGTTCCATCCGACCCATGTAATGCTTCCAAATACTGTCGGTAGAGCTAGGGGTATCCACATTAAATGTACACTAAATTTCATCTCTTCACCAGCGCCAAACGTTAAACTATTGGGCTCTACCTTCACTCGAATACCTCTCGGTTCCTCAACTGTTGCAGTGTATGTGCCTGCAGGACCGACATTTTTAACTTTGCGGGGTTACTGTAACTGAGCCTGTGAGGTTATAAATTGAAAATTGATGGGTAGTTCAAGTCCTTACTATCTAGACGATTTGAAGGGCATCGATAAGCCCCGCTCGAATATGATACTTGGATTGAGTTGGTAGCCAATAGAGCAAAGAAAGTTCATATAGTCGGTCGTGTTGAGGTCGTAAATCAAACCCTGGATCTGCTGCCGCATTTGGGTTCACATGCCTGACCCGTAGCTGAATGGCGTGGCAGTTATAAAGGATGAGTTTAAGATATTCTTTCCCTGATTATCTTTGATTGATGCTGCAATTTATTTTGAAGGAAAAAACCTCTATTATAAATAATATAAATTGAAGCAAATCAAGGGAAAATAATAATCCATATAATTTTTCGGTAGCACAATATTTGGCAATGGGCTGGGAAAAGCAGAACAGGGTAGTATGTTTTTTGGCAGCAAGTTAACAGATCAACTATAAAATTTGTAAAATACAATTATACCAACTTGAACCATTCATTTCTTTTGATAAACCATTGACTTACTTGAACAGAAATGAAGATAACAAAACCATGTACTATTTCTGACAAGGATACTTGTTTGGTCCTTCAATCTTTTGTTTAGAAACCTCAATCAAATGTATTTATTCAAAGGAGCTTTATTTCAGAACTATCGTAAAAATGTTAGATGCCAATTGCCAACATCGTATGGCGTGATCCATTTGGTGGGAAAGGAACTTTTATCGAATACCGACCAGACTAATAATTCAATGCATATTGTGTTCAACTCTTATACACATAATAACCGATATAAAAAAAAGTTCCAGAATTATTTTTATTACCAGTGGTCATAATAGCTGATCGGATGGCTGCTGAAGACCAATTAGGGTAGAGAGTGTGGAGAAGACCAACAATCCCTGATATGTGGGGGCATGACATGGATGTACCAGATATAGTATTGAATTTTACACGGCGTTTATCGAAGTCCTGACCAGTTGGTGAAGTTGCCTCAGTCCATGCTGCTAGAACAAGTGACACCTGGGGCCGTATATCAGGGCTTCAAGATCCAGGGGTAATTTTATTTGGCCCTTGAGAGGAAAATGAAGCCATATAGGTGCCGGCATTGTTTTGAGCACAGTTTCTGGTTTCGTTATATAACCAAGTGCCGCATGTAATTTAGTGAGCCTGATGTTAGTTTTATTCTTGTTTTTCATACCTCATGTTTTTCGTACCTCTGTTTTCATTATATATATGAGGAGGGTTCCAATAGCTCATGTTTTTCATACCTCATCATGCCTCATATTTATAGCTTCATTTTCAATGCCTAAATTGTCGATCCGAACCGCTCAACATGATATCTATATTAAAAATATGCTTGGAGACCAAATTTATAATTTTTGGAATTTGTTTACTATTTTTTAAGATAGGTAGAAAATCAATATTTTTGGACCGTTAAAAAAACAGTGATTTTCTACCCATCTTAAAAAATAGTAAAAATATTATAAAATTATAAATTTCATCCCTTACCATATTTAGTATGGATATCATGTTGAACGGTTCGGATCTACAATTTAGACTTTGAAAACGAAGATATAAAATATGAGGTATGATGAGGTATGAAAGGCATGAGGCATTGGAACCCTCCACTATATATATATAGAGTGAGGCTATGGTGCTATGCATAGCAAGGATGGCTAGTGTACTACGGTTCAATATGGTACTTTTTAAAATCCTAACGGTCGATCCAACCGTTCAATGTGATAATCATATGAATATGAACTTGCAAACTAAATTTTATATTTTTTCGAATTTTTTTACTATTTTTTTAGATAGGTAGAATTTTGATGGTCCAGAATTTGCAGAAAACACTGATTTTTCTACCTATCTAAAAAAATAGTAAAAAAATTCGAAAAATATAAATTTAGTTTGCAAGTACATATGATTATGATTATCACATTGAACGGTTGGATCGACCGTTAGGATTTTAAAAAGTACCATATTGAGCCGTAGTACACTAGCCATCCTTGCTATGCATAGCACCATAGGCTCACTCATATATATATATATATAGAGAGAGAGAGAGAGAGAGATGGGCTATTGTGCTTTGCAAAGTAAATGAGAGGGTTTACTTCGGGTCATATTTTCATTTTGAAAATTCAAACAACCGATCTGAACCGTTCAACATGTTCTAAATATTGAAATGTGCTTGGAGACTAAATTTTACATTTTTTGGAATTTTTTTTCTATTATTAAGCCACTTTGAAAATCGCTGATCTGGTGGTCGAGAAAATTTTACTGTTTTTTACTGTTCGGGAAACAATGAGATCTTTATTCTCTGTGCTATACATGAAAGTACAAAGAGAAAATTAGCTTGCAAGCAACTCATATGATATTTACAAACCTGTTTGATTTGACGTAAGACAACAAAGTTTGACCGTCAGAGTAGGTGAGTGCAACAGCAGGCAGGACGTGTTCATCAGGCTCTATCTCATTGCCCATGATGGCAGTATTAATCAAGACCATACCTACTCCACCAGCTCGCAAAACAACTTCTCCTTTCTCAACATCAGTAATAGTTCCTCTTGTGCAAATCACTATCGAACCGTTAACCTTCGCAGAATCTAATGAACGAAAAAGGCATAGCCGACTGCCAAATAATATTCATATGTAGCTTAATGTTAATAGCAGGTTTCTATACTGAGAACAGCTGCATGGTATAAAATGTTCAAATTGTGCCACATAATATTTATCCGTATCTCAACTTAATTTTGATCTCATAATTGGCAGTCTCATTTTGTTTCTATTTGCTTGATTTGTATGAACCTTTTGTATTCCTGTTTGCGGATTTTGTGCGTTTGCTGTAGTACCTTGGGGAATGGTGGTATTGCTCGGTACCTAATTTGTTGAAATTTTGTGTAGTTTATATTAATAAAAGTTATTATTCTAACAAATCAAATGTCTTACGCATTATTTTCAGTTGAATTGGCCGCCCGAGCGTCTGTTGACATGATAATTGGGTATTTTCCTTGTGCTAGACTTGTTGATGAAAGGCTCAGACCCTAAATTTTTAAAATGGCATCCAAGTTAAGAGTTAACAAATGTTTTTAATTTATTATAAGTAGGAGACCAAGTTGAAGTCAATTCTCAAATAAATTGCTAAAAGAAATGTCATGAAGTCAATTAATTATTTATTATCACACTGAATTAATTGACTGTAATTAAAAATGCACAAGTACCGATCGTTTTTACAGTAATTTAAAAATGATGTTGTTACCATTACTCCAAATCACTTGTAGCTCTAGCATAATGTAATTATAACCTGAATAAATGTATTTTGAGTTACCTTCAGGCTTGTGTTGCCAAAAGATACATAGGCAGGGAATTCCCGATCCATTGTGCTAGCTGCCACTGTGAATATCCATGGTGCCATATTCGAAACCGTTCCAGGTGTAGGGCCGGAGTTACCGGCCGAGCAGACAACTTTTATGCCGTTCTTGACTGCATGAAATGCCCCAATGGCGATCCCGTGTTTGAAATAATCCTTCGGACTCCCACCCAAGGAGACAGACAGGACATGAACACCATCAGAGATAGCTGCTTCAAAAGCTGCAAGGATGTCGGCATCCAAACATTCAGGCCAGCATACCTATATTGGTAAGAGCAAACATAAGCATATATAGAAGCATTAGGAAGATATGCTTGTTTCAAATTTTTGGTATGATGTGAACAAAGAAACAAAATGACGAACCTTGTATGCTGCTACACGGGCATTGGGAGAACCCCCTTTAGCCGTGCCGTTGCCATGGCCAAAGAAGCTCGCACTTGCCACAAATGTTCCACCAGCTGTTGAAAGAGTATGAGTTCCATGGCCATCTGTGTCGCGAGGTGTCTGAAAGGATATGTTTAGTGGCGCCCCCACATATGCCTGATATCCCTTATTAAAGTATCTCGCACCAATCAACTTCCTGCAGAATAATATGTATCATAACCCTCGTCAAGGTTATACCATGTATATATACACAGCTAGCAAGACAAATCCCAATTAAAAACCTGATCAAATACCGATTGAAATGATTTTTTTGGCGACGTCCTATTCAAATCCTAAACCTCATCTATACTGTGAAAAATTGATGACTTAATGTCATTGTAGTATAATGCACATGACAAAATTAGCCCCAGCTTATTACAACTGAATGAAAGAAGTTTTGTTCTTGATGTTGATTTCTTTTTCTTTTTTCATTTCAACAGTTTGAGGGCATATAATTTTGTTTACAAATTAAACAAGATGCCAAGACAAAACTTGCCCAACTTGGAACAAAATGTGGAAATTTAAATGGATTCCCAAATACAAGACACATAATTCATGGACAACTTGAATATTTGAGAGAGGGAGAGAGACTTGTTGCAAGTGAAGGTGGCATCGGACTGATTCTGGCAAATTCCTTTCCACTGACTTGGGACAGCAGCCATTCCATCATCTGCAAAGCTTTTTGATTCTGGCCATACACCTACAAATATACCATTAATAGCACAAAAATTAAAATAGTTCACTGATTTCAAAAGTTACAAAATGGTTAGAAATATTTAATAGAAACTAATATTGATGTAAAAAATGATATTACTAAATCTTATAATAATAATATAATAGTAATAATATTAATATTATTAATAATAATAATATAATAATAATAAAAATAATAAAAATAATAATAATAATAATAATAATAATTTATAATATCAGGTTCTAATGGGTATGGGTATGAATAAAAACTTGTGTGTTAACTTAATAGATATGGGTATAGAAATGCTTCCATCCTATCCTAATCATACGGGTTGATACCTCTAATTATATTGTAGGACTTTGTTGATTTTCTTTTATTTTTTTTCACCTCTAATGTTGTAGGATATATAGCCGCACAGCAAGCATGTGGCTTTAGAAATGAAACAACAATAGCCATTTTGCTTGAAATTGCTATTTAAAAAATAAAAATGCAAGTCAACTGTTAGAGGCCTTAATTTGAATGGTTAATTAATAAGCATGATCTGCCCAATTAAACAACAAAGTCAACTTGTTTATTGGAATTTAGAAAGGCAAAAATGAAAACCGAAGTTAAAAAACAATAAATAAGTGGACTAGGTCTACACTTCACAAAAAAAATGCCACAATCAAATCTTAATTGACTTTTTTAATTTTTTCTCTTTCATTAATATCCACCATATATGAAATTCATCAAAATAAGGCACAACTTACAAATTGGTTACTTGCTGCGTATTGAATTAAGAGAAAAGGTTATGATACCCAGAGACTCGTCCCCGCTTTTTACCCAAACTAATTAGATAAGAGTTCAACTGATTTAAACTGTCATTAACAGTAATTACGGTCTCCACTAATTAACGGCCTTTAAAAATTAAAACCCTTCCCTAACGGTGCTTCTAACGACCTGGTCCAGAGAATTTATCAACCTCTCCCCGTTCTCACTTTCACACTTCTCTAGTATCGAAAATATTCAAATTGAAGCGATTATCGTCCGAGCAAAACCCCAACCCTAATTCGATCGGGATTCCTCTCGCTCCGATGGCGACGAACCCTACTCCGATTGAAATTCCTCTCGCTCCGATGGCAACGAGCGATCCCTCGGCCCATCGCCGACCAACTCTGCCGCAGCGGCGGCATCTCTCTCCGATGGCGACGGAAGATTCTAGTAGTGCAAATACACAAGCGCGCGACTGATCGATTGTGCTACGACTGAAAATGATTTACCCGACAACTCCGACATCCTCTCCGATAGCTTCCCCTCCGACGACCTTGATCCCGATCTGCCGCGATGAGATGGAGTGCCGCGATGAGATTGTACCAGACAGGTCGAGTCTTGAGTCAATTTTTCAGAGATGCTCCTTGCAAGTTTTGTCGCTCCAAGCACCTCCGACGACCTTGATCTCCGACAGCTTCCTCTCTCAACTCTCTTGCACTCCAACTGTTTGTCAAAATGCTCCTTGCAAGTTTTGTCGCTCCTAGCACCACGCGTCATACTTAAGTGTTGCTCTTCCAAATGAAAGAAGACAGACTATGACTAGGCTATCTCTATTCTCTAACTGTGGTAAGTCATTCTTTAGGTGCTTTGCATTTAGGCCTCAAATTTAGCACTTTGGTAGATCGTGCTGACTGTGCATGCAAGTTGCTTGGCAAAATGTCATGAGATGTTACAGTATGGAAGTATCCTTTGCTAATTTAGCATCTTTTGCCTCATCAACTATAAGTGAAGCTGGATTATTTAGGAAGGAAATAGTGGTTTAGGTTATGCACCAACAACCAGTTTAGTAATATTGTATACAAAAAATAAAAGAATGAGAACACACTAAGAGTACCATTCTGAGGGATGCATCTTACATTTGGAGGGATACATCTAATTTATTTGAATATTTACAAGCTTATGAGGTAATTAGGGTTCTGGTAGTTCTTAGGATTTTGCAGGTTACCTCAATCGGGACATGAAAAGGGGGAGAAGATAAACTATGTGTTCAAAGTGGTGCTGATCGGCAAGTCTCAGATCTTGTCTCGGTTCGCTCGCGATGAGTTCAGTCTCGACTCGAAAGGCACCATTGGGGTGGAGTTTCAGACGTGAACTCTATTGATTCAAAACAAGAATATAAAGGCTCAGATCTGGGATACCGCTGGTCAGGAAAGGTATTTCTCTTCTTTTTTTATATAGTCCTTTTCTACTTTTACTAATTTAGTTAAATTAAAGTACTTGATCTGCTGCTGGCATTTTTAGCTTTTCGTGTGTTTTAGATCTGTGCTCATTTAGAGTCTTAATGTTTAATTATGGCTCATTTGCATTAAACTGCCTCTTCTCTGGCAAATTTAATCAATTATAAACAAAGTATCTAACATAGATCAGATTTTACGTTCGAATTCATCAGAGTCGATTTGGATTGAAGGCTAGCAGTGAACTTTAAATTCGGTGAGTTATTTAGTTATTTTATTTTACTGGATTGATGCAATAGATTTACAGGTTGTAGTTATTATTTTACACGATTGTTTTGTTAGGATTCACTTTGGATTCTGATTTAACGCCAGCAGTAGTTATTTAGTAATTTACATGATTCATCAATATATTTACAGGTTGTAGTCATTATTTTACAGGATTCATGCAATACATTCTATATTTTGTTTGATTCATTCTATATTTTGTTTCACATTATTCGATTTCACGTTCGAATTCATCAGAGTCGATTTGGATTGAAGGCTAGCAGTGAACTTTAAATTCGGTGAGTTATTTAATTATTTTATTTTACATGATTGATGCAATAGATTTACAGGTTGTAGTTAATATTTTACACGATTGTTTTGTTAGGATTCATTTTGGATTCTGATTTAACGCCAGCAGTAGTTATTTAGTAATTTACAGGATTCATGCAATACATTTACAGGTTGTAGTTATTATTTTACAGGATTCATGCAATACATTTACAGGTTGTAGTTATTATTTTACAGGATGCATGCAATAGATTTACAAGATATATGTACAATTTTACAGGATTCATGCAATAGATTTACAGTTTCACAGTAATTTATAGGATATATGTACTTGTTTAAAATTCCAGTATTTATCTATTAACTTTAATGTATGGATGGATTTTATTACAGGATGTATTGATCAGGTTAGTTATGTACAGTACTTTACAGGATATATTTAACAGTTTTACAGAATATATGCAACAGTTTACAGGATCTATTAATACTTTTTAGCATTTTATAATCCTATGAATTTCACGCAGGTAATTTTGTTAACTTTAGCATTTTATAGTATATATGCATTATTTCACAAGATTCAAGCAATAGTTTTATAGGTTATGTAAGTTATGTATGATACATGTAAGAATTTACAGTATGGTTATACAAGTTTATGACAGGATGTAATTTATATGATACATATAGCAATTTTACAGGATATGTGCAACAGTTTACAGGATTCACTTTTGTTAATCATAGTTAGAGGATTTGTTTAACAGTTGTACTCATAAACAGCATTAGACAGTTCATTTATCTAGTAAGTTTACAGTATTGATGCAGTTTATTACAGGAAGTATTAGTCATGTGTAAAGTTTATGTATTAGACGGTTTTTACTATGATTCACTAGGGTTACAGTATTCACTTTAGTTTACAGCATATGTGCAATTTTACATGATACATATAATAATTTTACAGGATACACATGATAATTTTACAAGATACAGATAACAATTGTTAATATTTATTTATGGATCTATATCATGTAAAATAAGCCTTCAATACTGTCAAATTAGCAGATGCAAATTATGTATTAGACAGTTTTTACTGTGATTCACTTTGGTTACAGTATTCTTTTACTGTGATTTACTTTTAGTTTACAGCTTATGTGCAATTTTATATTATAAATTTCACATGATACATCAACAATTTTGCAGGATCATACAACAATTCTACAGTATGTGACTTTGAATGTTTGCATCTGCTAATGGTTCGTAACTCCAATTTTTAACCTTGCTTATTTATCTATTTTTTTTGCAGGATGATATATCCAAAGAACGTGTTGTTCTAGCAATGAAACTTCTCACTCATCCGAATAATGTGCACCAGAGGGTTATGAAGTGAAGAAGCCATGTTTGTATTGATGTATTAGCCATGTTTTTTTATTGAAGTTTTGTTTGTGCTTGTGAACAATTAAAGCTGTTTACAGTATTCTGTGACATTATAGGTGGTAACAGTTATGGGTGGTGATAAATTACAGTTGTTGGTTATAGTTTATGGTTTTGAACAGTTAATTTTGTGATTAATGAAATTTTATAACTTGTATATGTTATTTGGATACAATTTTACAGTATTGAAGTTTTGCTGTTAAAATATGTCAGTTTTATAGTTTGCATCTGCTAATTTTACAGTATGTAAGTCTTATTTCACATGATATAGATCGATATACAAATATTAATAATTGAAAACAAAAATTACGTAAAAAATAAAAATACGAAAAAAATAAAAAAATAAATTTTAAATTTTAATATCGAAAAAAAAAATTTGATGCAAAAAAATTAATTTTGCACAATTTTAGGTGTTATTTGTAAATAACTGCAAGTTTGAGAAGTGGCTTGTTTTTGAAACCTTCTAGAAGCCGTCAGTTTTTCAAGTACAGCCCGAAGTACAGTGTTTTTGCAAGTTGCTAACTATTTGCAACTAACTTGGGGACCACTTCCAACTAACTTGGATTGTCAGACTTTTAAACTTCTTATTATACATGATCTGTTGTTGAAGTTACAGTATTGGTTGTAGAGTTTTACAGTATTCGCGCAAGTCAAATGACAGTTTTTTGGGGAAAAACTGGGGATTGAAGCATTGGGGACAATTAGTCGGATCCTTGAATTAATGTACCTCTACTATATTTCACTTTTAACAAAATTGCTTAATAACATCAACAATTAATGTTGCTGAATTATTGTTATTTTGTTAAACTATCATTTCGTTCGAACAGGACAACACTAATATATATTACATTAATAATTTATATATTCCTCGAATACTATTCCATGTATACAATTCACAAAATATTTGTACAGTTTGAAATAACCCAATATTAGCATTCTTACAATATTATTTAAATTGGCACTCTTCTCATACTATTTTAACAATATTAACCTAAATATTACTATATACTCGTGAGAATCAAAAGATACAGAATTTGAAATTAGAAAATTTGACCATATCCTGATGCACTCAAAAGCAATGGTAAACAACAATAAACAACAATCTAAAGATATATAGCCTAGCATGCATTATCTAATTATGTATAACATTGAGGAACAATTACACAAAAAAAGGAAAAAAAGATTGTAACTGATACCTGTATCAAGATTTCCAATAATAGTGTCTTTACCATGCCCTGCTTTGCTCCAGAGAGAATTGGAATTGACATTTCCATCACTTTCTAGACCTAGAAATTGCCATGATCTAGTAGTATGAAGCTCGTGTTTTCTGCTTGGAAACACTGATACAACCCCTGGTAACTCTGCAACAAATTATGCAATTCTGGTGTTAGTTTTATGTTTACTTTCTTGTAATATGTTACTGGGGCTGTTTCATAGAAATATGCAAGCTGACTTGAGATCTTCTATTGTGTACTGTTGTTGCCTCAGTGCACCACTCAACAGTTGGATGTTACCATCAGTTTTCAATGACTATGGTACATGATCATATGGGTTCAAAATTGTAAAGCATCTTAACTAATGCAGGTTATGCATGAATAGTGCAAGGTAAATCAGGAATTTTTCTTACATTGATTATCTCCAAAATGATGAAATTTTTTATGTTAGAATGTAGAACAATAATAATGAATTACCGAAGTGGCAATTTCATTCGGCAAACCTCCATGTCAAAGAAAAAAACTATCAAATTAAACAGTTTAGCTTTTAAAATAAAACAAGCAATGAGGATGGAGAGAGATATACTTGATATCCTGTTTGCTGTTTCCTCGTCAATTGTTGCAGCAAAGCCATTTATGTGCTGTGTATACGAGTAAAATATTGCATTTTCTGCTGCTTTCAGGCTGCATTTAGAAAAATGCACACATCAACTGCTAAATTAAGAAACCCATTTTCTAATATAACAAAGATCGATTATGCATGTTAATTATTGTTCGAATTTTAATGTATGTATGTATTGCTTACGTTCCCAAAATCGATCCCAAGAGCTCGAAGTGAGATTTGGCTACCATTGCATATTGTAATGCCTTGTTGCTACCACCAAGACGCGGTGGTTCGCCAAGATACACAATGTATGGCTACATCAGAAATTAAGATGTGACATGAAATGGTTAAGTTTGATGATATACATTTTCTTTTGAATTATATATGGAGAGAATAATGAAGGAGGGGAGCCTTTAAACTCTGTACCACTTTATCAGAAGCTATGGCATTTTCTTTCAAAAGGAAGAATGAGAGCAAAGCAAACCAGAAAAATTTGTAACCCATATTTCTCTCTCTCTCTCTCTCTGTCTCTTCACCTAGATTTTGTGTTTTAGTGAGGGAGAATTGAAGAGAACTGCAGAGCTTTGTTTTTTGGTCCTACTTTTATAGCCCAATATTGGGTGCAAAAATCTTATCTATTTGAATTTTTCTCTCTCCTTCTTTGAAGGAGTATTACAAAACAAACAAAGTTTTATCTAGCAGTTATTTTAATGATCAATACTTACAAAACTATTGATTAGTTCTAATAAGGAGAATTGGAAAAGAGCACCAAATTCTCCTGCCATTTTTTTACCCAAGTCTAGTTCTTGTTGAAGATAAAAGGATCAATCTGAGATCAGTTGTATTGATAATGGATCAATTAGATATTAATTAATTAGCAGATATAGAAAATCATGTTATTAGGAAATATTATAATGGCTAATTAGCCTATATAAACCCTCCTCAAGATCAAGTTGATATTGATAACTGTTAGAATTTGTGATATGAGACAGAAGATGAAAATGAGGATAATTGTATTAACCTTACTGAGTTGTTTGTACAGTGAGCATTATATAGCCAAAAAGAAAAAAAATGCTGTTGGAAAATAAACAGTAACTTTCTATAACAGGAATAAAGGTTGAGTAACTATATATTTAGTTGCTCCCTTAAATTCCTAAATTAGCCTATGATGAACTAATCCCATTAAGGGTCTCTCTGAGGCTATTATCAGTCCCTAATACTATTTATTTTCTACACTCCCCCTCAAGTTAGGTGTGTAGATATCGCGTAACCCTAACTTGCTTATATTTGCTTCAAATGGTTTCGGATCTAAACCCTTTGTAAAGACATCCGCTAATTGATCTCCGCTTCTTACAAACGGAGTCTCAATTTCTTTCGCTTGAATCTTTTCTCTAATAAAATGGCAATCAACCTCAATGTGTTTAGTTCTCTCATGAAACACCGGGTTGGATGCTATATGGCGTGCCGATTGGTTGTCGCAAAACATTTGCATTGGCAATTGAATTTGAATTCCAAAATCTGAAAGGAGTTGCTTGATCCATGTTAATTCACTTGCGGTGGATGTCATGACACGATATTCTGCCTCGGCGCTTGATCGTGCCACGATATTTTGTTTCTTGTTTTTTCATGTGACTAAATTTCTGCCTACAAATGTGCAAAAGCCGGTTGTCGATTTTCTATCGAAGCTTCCGGCCCAATCTGCATCGGAATAGCCACATAGATTGTTAGAATTGTTATTTTTCATTCAAATTCCTTTTCCGGGTGTTCCTTTTAAATATCTTAAAATTTTATTTATTGCTTCTAAGTGTGGTGTTCTAGGTGCATGCATAAATTTGCTAATTTGACTTACCGAAAAAAAAATATCCGGTCGAGTTACCGTAAGATAAATCAATTTTCCTACAAGTCTTTGAAATTGATTTATATCTTCTAAAGGTTCACCATCCTCGATATTTAATTTGTATTTGCTATCTATTGGTGTAGAGGCCGGTTTACAACCTATTTTACCGGTTTCTTTCAACAAATCTAAGGTATATTTTCGTTGAGAGATAAATAATCCTTGATTTGAATGTGTTATTTCTATTTCCAAAAAATATTTTAAATAACCTAAATCTTTGATGTCAAAATTTTCTTTTAATTGAACTTTTATAGTTTTAATATGTTCTTGGTTGTTTCCGGTAATGATAATGTCATCTACATACACTAAAATAATTGTGGTGTTTTCTCCTTCAATTTTGACAAATAATGAGTGATCGGCACTACTAATTTTAAAATTGCAAGATATTAAATGAGAGCTTAATTTTTCATACCATGCCCTTGGAGATTGCTTCAACCCATAAATTGACTTCTTCAATTTGCAAGCTAGATCATAATTTTGGTTTTTTTCATAACCGGGTGGTAATGACATATATACCTCTTCTTCAAGTGTTCCTTGAAGAAATGCATTTTTTACGTCCATTTGGTACAATTTCCAATTTTGGTTAACCGCAATAGAAAATAATATTCTTACGGTATTCATTTTTGCAACCGGTGCGAAGGTTTCATAATAGTCTATACCGTAAGTTTGAGTATATCATTTGGCAACCAAGCAAGCCTTATACCGTTCTACTGTACCATCACTATTGTACTTAATTTTATACACCCATTTACAACCTACAAGTTTTTTATCTTTTGGTAATTGAACTATTACCCACGTGCCATTTTTTTCAAGAGCACTTAATTCTTCTTTCATGGCTTTGTTCCATTTGGGGTTCTTAATGGCCTCTTCATAATTGTTTGGTTCTTGTTCTTTTTCAATTGAGGTCAAAAAAACTCTATGGTTGGAAGAAATATTATCATATGTAATAAAATTTTGTATAGGATATTGTACCTTGTAGGTTATAAAATCCCTAAGTCTTGTTGAAGGTTGTGTTGTTCGAACCGACCTTCTCAATGGTGTTTCTTCTATGTCTCGATTTTCTTCATTTTCTGCATTTTCTTCTATTTCTTCCTCATTCTCACTTTCACTTTCATTTTCATTTTCATTTGCATTTTCAATTTGTATTGGTCTAACATCTTCTATTGTGGGTTGTGGTAATGTAATCTCCTTGAAAGGTTCTCTCAAAAAATCCTCACAATTAGTTTCTTTGTAATATGGCTCATTTTCTAAAAATGTTACATCCCTAGAGATGTACAATTTTTTGTTTTTGGGGTCATAACATTTATATCCCTTTTTTTGTGATGAATAACCCAAAAAAATAGTCTTAATTGAGGTATAATCCAACTTGTCTTGTTTATTATTTTTGTGTACATAACATGTACAACCAAAAATTTTCAAATGATTAATAATGAATTTTCTTTGGTAAAGAATTTCTAATAGACTCTTATAATCTAAGTTGGCATTTGGCAATCTATTTATTAAATATGTAGTGGTAAGAACGGCATCCGACCAATAAGATTTTGGAACATTACTTTGAAATAAAAGTACTCGAGTCATTTCAAGTAAGTGCCTATTTTTCCTTTCGGAAACACCATTTTGTTGGGGTGTATAGACACATGTTGTTTGATGTAAAATTCATTTTTCTTTAAAAAAGTTTGAGAAATTTTGATTTACAAATTCCGTTCCATTATCGGATCTAAAAATTTTAATTTTAGCTTTGTATTGATTTTCTATGAAGTTATAAAATTCTAGGAATTGTGAGAATACTTCACTTTTATCTTTCAATAAATGTAACCAAGTTGTTTTAGAAAAATCATCAATAAATATAACAAAATATTTGTATCCATTAAAAGAGTTAATTGGGGCGGGTCCCCATACATCCGAGTGAACCAAATCAAAAGGTTTCTCACTTTTACAACTTGATAATTTAAACGGCAATCTAGTATGTTTTCCTAACTTACAAGTTTCGCAACTACTATTATCTAATTTTGAAAAATTAAAAACTCTTTAAAAACTTGTCGGAAGGATGTCCAATTCTTTTATGCCAAAGTATGTTTAATTTTTCATTTTTGGTAGTATTGAGATTGAATTTTTTTTCATTCAAAAAATAAAGTTCATTTTCTAGAAATTCTTCACCAATTATAATCTTGGTTATTCAATCCTAAAAAATCACATTTTTTGACAAAAAATGAGTTCACAATTTAACTCATTTTAGATTTTACTAATAGATAATAGATTTGATGAGCAATCTTTTAAGTACAAGACATTTTGAATTATTTTTGAGAAAATAGTTATTGAGCCCTCTCCAAGGATTTCCATTTTTTCACCATTTGCAACCGTAACAAATTTTTTGGTTTCATATTTTTTAAAGGAGGTTAATAAATTTTTATTTCCGGTCATATGATCCGTTGCACCCGAATCCAATATCCATCTAGAATTTTTTGGAAAATAAGATAAATTTGCAACATAAATCATACCAGATGTCTTCTGATTTTCTTGTTTTTGGTTTAGCATCACAGTCAGTTGTTGGAGAAGCTGCTGCATAGGATCCTGAGAGTTGGAAGAAGAGGGGCCTCCAGCGCTATTATTAGCGGACGGTTCGGATTCATCTCTTCTATTCTCTAGAAAACCTGACCCCTTCCTCTCGCCTCTGTCTCGTTCCCAGCCGCCTCTCTCCCCCTTTCGATCACCGGCTCCGCCTTTCTTGTGTCATTTGGGTCGGAGGTGAGGATTGAGAAACCAACACTGGTCCTTGCGATGCCCCTGTCTCCTACAATGATCGCATTTCACACCGGTTTGGTCTCCTCTCACCTCCGGCCGGTAGTTAGGGTTAGGCCTAGCCGTGACTGTGAATGCTTTTGTTTCGGAATTTTCGGGAGGTTGTGGTCCCATGACTGACCTCCTTGTCTCTTCTCTGTCTATCATCGCCGCTACCTCATCTGAGGAAGGTAACTCGGCAAGCAACAGTATCTGTGACCTCACGGCCTCATAGGTGGAATCGAGGCTTGCTAAGAACTGAAAAATGGCATCTTGTTCTTCTCGTTTTTGGATTTCAGCGAGGTCAGTGGTGGGGGGCCGATAAACCCTAAGTTCATCCTTTTTCTTTTGAAGGTAACCGTATAATTCCATGGCTGATTGACCTTGCTGTTGTTTTGCTTGTTGATAGTCTCTTTGAATTTGGTAAATATGGGAGTAATTTTTTCTGTGGCCATACAGTTGTTCGGCTCTTTCCCATATCTCTAATGCACTATCTTTATAAGAGAGTAAATCTGATACCTTTGGCTCCATTGTTGCGAGCAGCCAAGTGATAACTGTATGATCGCTTGTTTTCCATTTGGCTAACTCCTTTTTTTCGGGTTCAGTTGGAGGCACTGATAATTTTGGAATTGTGTGATCTTTGTTGATGTGATTGTTTTTTTCTCAGCCACTTAAGGTGAAGTCTCATAAGTGGTAATTTTTACCATTGAGCATCACCCCTGTGAGTTTTTCATGATTTTGTGCCATCGTGATTTTTCTGGCTTTTTCTGGTAAAGAACAACACTACTGGTATACTGGTTCGATTTTTCTGGCTTTTTCTGGTAAAGAACAACACTACTGGTATACTGGTTTGTTTGGTGAGATCAAGGCTGATCTGTATTCTTTGCAGTTGCTGGTATTGCTGCTGATTTTTTTCTTGTCTTGAGTCAGGATTTTAATCCTGCTCTGATACCATGTTAGAATTTGTGATAGGAGACAGAAGATGAAATGAGAAAAAAATTATATTGCCTTACTGAGTTGTGTTGTACAGTGGGCTTTATATAGCCAAAAAGAAAAAATAGCTGTTGGAAAATAAACGGTAACTTTCTATAAAAAAAATAAAAATTGAGTAACTTTATATATCAAATTTAGTTGTTCCCTTTAATTTCTAAATTAGTCTATGATGAATTAAACCCGTTAAGAATCTCTGAGGTTATTATTAGTCCCTAATAATACTTATTTTCTACAATAACAAAATTAAAATTTAACATTTCTAAATTAAAGAAACTTTCTTTCATAAATATCAAGTGGATGTATTTTAAAATGATCTTTTCTCTAATGTGTATTGTTTTATATATACCAATTATTTTATTTGGTTAAGTCTTCAAAAGTATACGTGATCAACTAGCTGTCTTCAATTAGAATTTGACGAATTCTTGGAAGAATTTAATTAGATTAAATAAAACGAAATGAGAGATACGGTTATTGGCTAGGAATGAATGCTAATGACAGATTGACAGGTTTAGACAATATTAAAACCCAATAAATAATTAATGTTCGTGCGAACTCTCCCTCTCTTCACCTAGATTTTGTGTTTTAGTGAGGGAGAAATGAAGAGAACTGTAGAGCTTTGTTTTTTGGTCGTACTTTTATAGCCCAGTATTTGGTGCAAAAATCTTATCAATTTGAATTTTTCTCTGTTATTCTTTGAAGGAGTATATTACCAAACAAAGAGAGTTGTATCTAGCGGTTATTTTAATGATCAATACTTACAAAACTATATATTGATTAGTTCTAATTAGAAGAATTGGAAAGAGAACCAAATTCTCCTCCCATTTGTTTTACCCAAGTCTAGTTCTTGTTGAAGATAAAAAATCAATTTGAGATAAATTGCATTGATAATGGATCAATTAGGTATTAATTAGTATTAATTAGCCAAATCATGTTATTAGAAAATACTATAATGGCTAATTAGCCTATATAAACCCTTGTAAGCAATGAATGATCAACTAATCAATGAAATTATTTCTCTTTCAATTCAATCTCAAATTCTAGCAGTTGTAGTGTACATCAACTTATAAGACGGTTCATATGCCTCCACGTTTTAATTTTCTAATAACAAAAGTTTTAAAAATTATATGTCAAAATAAGACCTTTAGATGTGATTTATTTTATTTTTACTACATGCATGCACGTAAAAATTTATCAGTTTGTGATTTTATTTTTCTATGAATCAATAAGATAAAAAATCAACGTCCATCATTTATCCATATCAATGTATTTTTTGCAAGGTCTTGATACTGATAAAAAAAAATTGGAATGCCGCAATCTTGTATATGTGCATAGAGAAAATGATATATATCAAATCTAATAGTTTTAGTTTGATATTTGAGTTATAAATTTTAATTTTATTAACGTTTGAAAATGGAGGCAAACAAAGGCACAAAAAATGAAGGCATTTGAACCTCCCTCATCAATTTGATATTTTAGAAAATATTTTTTGAATACAAAATTAAATTTAGAGATGTGTTCTTCATTTGTTATATGCACGTGTATCAACTTTAGATCGTCTGAAAGACATATCATCTAGTTTCTATCAAATAGTTTAATACTTTAACGATAGAGTTTTAATGACTCTATGATGAATTTTACCAATGAAATTGGCTCACATTTTACCTAAATAATTGATAACAAAATTAATTTTTTTTTTTTTGTTTTTTTTACTTTAAACAATATTTTTTCAATATCAAGTGGATGTATTTAAAAAAAAAATTTCTCCAATGTGTGTTGTTTTATATGCTGGTATATGAATATACCAATTATTTTATTTTGTCAAGTCTTGACACCAACCAATTCAAAAGTACACGTGATCAACTAGCTGTCTTCAATTAGAATTTGACGAATTCATGCAAGAATTTAATTACATTAAATAAATGAAATGAGTGATATGGTTTAGAATTGGCTAGCTGTACGTAAATGCTAATGACAGGTTTAGACTATTGAAAATTAAACCAATATATAATGTTCGTGCGAACTCTTTCTTAAAAAAGAAAAGAAGTTAGTGCGAACTTATTGGATAAGTTCTTTTAAATAGGAATGATGAATTGTGAGTGCGAATTAGAATTTCTTTACGTTACATATATCTATTAAAAACAGTTAATTAATTTAATAAAAATCTGTATTGAGTAGTTTCTGACAGAAACAATATACAATACAATATTCTATATGTTGGTTACAAAAGCTTAAAGAGCCATTAGAGGTTGGGGTGCAAACGGGTCGGATATTATCCGACTGTATCCACATCCGTATTTAAAAATTTGATACAGATATCAGATATCCGAATATCCGTGCAGAAACGGATACGGATATGGTTTTGAATTTTAATTATACGTATTCGAATAGTAGATAAATACCATATAGCTAGTTTACTATATATATTATGAAAATATTTATGTATATATATATGGATATCCAATTTCCGATCCGTATCTATATGTATCCGTCTAATATCCGATCCGTATCCGTATCCGAAAATTAAAAGCGGATACAGATATGATTTTACCGCTATCCGATCCGTATCCGTTTGCACCCCTAATTAGAGGTGATGCCGAGAGTTAATCCAAGTATAGAGAGAGGGCTGAATTCGCAAAAGTGCAATTGGATTATACCAAGTATATCCAGTATTATCGTCAACACTCGGGATCGTACATATAGATTGATCGAGTCCAAGTTATATACAATTTCTTGGAAATTTCATGTGTTAAATACTTTGAATATGTCAAATCAATTATTTTTTGCTGCATATGCATGTAAGGAATTTCATTTTTTTTTATTGTACTTGTTTTTCTTATAATGTAAAATCCCACTTCTATGTTATCTGATCTCTTTATGAATTTAATAGACGAATTCTTTCAAACATGAATAAATAAATTAAGAGGGATGCTTCTATGGACATAAGGACCTATTTGTAAAATGAACATGCATATTTTCATTTTCAAAGTTCAAACAGTCGATCCGACCGTTCAACATTATCTCCATATTAAAATGTACTTGGAGGTCAAATTTTACATTTTTTTGAATTTTTTTACTATTTATTAAGTATTTTACAAAACTAGTCAAATTCAGACCATTGAATTTTGTACCCATCTTAATAAATAGTAGAAAAATTCAAAAAAAATGTAAAATTTGACCTCCAAGTACATTTTAATATGGAGATAATGTTGAACGGTCGGATCGACTGTTTGAACTTTGAAATGAAAATATGCTCATTTTACAAATAGGTCCTTTTGTCCATAGAAGAATTTGCCATAAATTAATATCACAACTACAAATAGAATTCAAATAATTAAATACACACAATCAAAGGGTATTAGACTCCATCCATAATTCATAAATAAATGTCTAATCTTTCATGCAACAAATACAAGTAGTGCAACTCATATTTCTTAATTCAAACAATAAAGAAAAAGAATAGAAGATATTCATGCAACCACTACAATGGCTAATTTTCTCAAAATATCTTGTCAATTCTTGCACTAGAAGTCATTCTTATCCAAGTCTTTCCATTTGTCCTTTCGGTGTTAATGTTGTGACTTAGAAGTCAATCATTGGATATTGTCTTTTAAACTTTGTTTATATATGCATTGGATGATTTATATCATCTTGTTTGAGTTAAAAACTTGAATTGTGAAACTCCATAATTGTGTATAATGATAAACTCTAAATTATTCGTACCTTTAATAATTAGCATGAAACACTAGTTTACTATTATAAAGGCTTCTAAAAAGCCCCATTGTCATGATCCTCCTTATCCGAGAGATATGTTGAAATTAATGTTTTAGTTTGGGAAATAGTAAACTAATTAAATTGGTCAATTAGTCAAATATTTTTGGTTAATGTATTCAGGTTTTCTAGATAAATTAAATGTTTGTAGTCTTTTAGAATGTCATGGGAAATAGAAATTTGTATGTAGAAAATAGAGGAGTTAAAAGGATCGACGGTGTTAAATGTTATTTAGTGAGAGTAAAGTGTGTAGAAAAATGCATATGACAAAATTAGCCCCGGTTTTTTATAACTGAACGACGAAAAATGTTATGTTCTTGCTGTTGATTTATTTTCTTCTTTTCTTTCATTTGAACAGTTTGTGGGCATTAAAATTTTGTTTACAGAATAAGATGCCAAGACAAAACTTGCCCAACTTGAAACAACATGTGGAAATCTTAATGGATACCCAAATACAAGAATACCGTCACACAAAAATACCATCATCATCTGCAAATCTTTTTTATTCTGGCCATACACCTACAAAAATACCATCACACAAAAAATAAAATATGTTCACTAATTTCAAAAGTTAGAAAAAAAATGCTTCAAATAATTAATGTAGAAGCTAATATTGATGTTAACTTATCAGGTAAGGGTATGAGTAACAATTTTTCTTAATTAACTTACTGGATATGGGGTATGAAAATGCTTTCATCCAATCCGTATCATACATGTTGACAGCACTAATATAATTATATGACTTGTTGATTTTCTTTTATGTTGTTTCAGCTTGGTCAAAGCTGGAGATAGTCGTAGCTTGTGGATTTAGAAAAGAAATAAAAACAGCCATCTTGATTGATTTTGCTATTTAAATAATAAAAATGGAAGTCAACTTGTTTATTGGATAAATAGGTAAGCATGAATCTGCCTAAACATGAAAGTCAACTTGTTTATTGCAATTTTATAAAGGCAAAAATGAAGACCTAAGTTAAAAAAGAACAAGTAGACTAGCTAGGTCCAGAAACATCACAAAAACATGTCACAATAAAAACTTAATGGGCCTTTTCAATCTTTTCCCTTTAATTAATATCCATCATGAAATTCACCAAAATAAGGCACAACTTACAAATTGGTTACTCTTAATAAAATTGGCTACTATATTCACTTTTAATAAAAATGCTCAATCAAAATTGAGAATATTGCTCAATTACTGTTTTTTGTTAAACTATCATTTCGTCCGAATATCTGAGAAAAAAACGAATAAGCCAAAACATCTTTATTCTTTCAGCATGACATGTAAGGCCTTCTGCTTGGGAGAAGGCAGCTTCGCCTTAATAGTTCCAAGGGGATCGTGAGGGTCCTCGGAACTCTTGTGCATATTGACACAAACGTCTTATGTCCAAAAGTGAGACATGGTTCTCCACTGGCTGTTCGAGGAGGCTGTCATACTGCTAGAGTATCTCTCCACCATTTGGTTTGCTAGCTTGAACAACTGTATCTTACCCTCTGGGGTGGTTATTACTGCCAAAAAAAAAATTGTATAAATTGAGTTGGGAAACGTCAACAATGAGCAGCAAAGAGAGCTTAAGAATAAGGAATTGTAATTTTGTACAGGTATCTACACTTGATATTAAATTTAGGGGAGAAAAATAACCATGAAATGACAAAATTCTATATAACGGCTGTATCGTAACAGAGAAGCATTTTTAGGAAAGTACAATAAATAAAAAAACAAGAAGTAATAAAGAAAAAGAATAGAAGAAACCACTTTGAATCACCTTAATCTGAGTTGTAGACAATGTTATACGCTTTCCATAGAACTTTGAATCACCTTAATCTGAGTTCATATGAGCCAGATATGTTCAAAATACTAGAGTGTGTCAGCAGGTGGGCAGGTGGCAGTTTTAGACTATTGAACTGTCATTGCTGGAACTGATCTGATTTTTTTGTTGCATCCTGGACCGTGTCACTGTTGGGGAGTTAGGGTGAAGGTATGCTCTGGGGTTGTGTTGGTGAGGTGTGGATTGGGATTTCTGTCTCCTGTTAGATACCAATTGTTTATAATTTAAGGATATTGATATATTGTTACCCTTTCAATTATTCCTCTCCTATATAAGGATAAAAACTTTTCCCTGATGGAGGACATTTTTCATATAAAAACTGAATGCAAGGCAAAGCTCTATAAAAATAGATAAAGGAAACAATAACCATATAATTTCTTAAATTCATACCGGTGTTTTGTTTGTTAATTCAATTATGTACACACGGAGCAAATAAAATTTACAAAAAAGAAATAATTCTTAGGCACAATCAAATGATAAATAGAAACAATTGAGATACTAATCAAACACTAGGAAAAAATGAAAAATCCAAACCAAAGGTTTCATTCAAGAAACAATCAAGAAACTTTTGAATAGTCAGAAGAAAGAACATAAATCCACCTGAAAGCTTCAATCAATTGGATTTGGTTTCTCTACGACCTTGTCCGCACGGCCACAGGACTCCTTACATATCGTGTTCCATCCGACCATGTAATGCTTCCAAATATGTGGGTAGAGCTAGGGGTATCCACATTAAATGTTACACTAAATTTCTTCTCTTCACCAGCACCAAACGTTAAACTATTGGGCTCTACCTTCACTCGAATACCTCTCGGTTCCTTAACTGTTGCAGTGTACGTGCCTGCAGGACCGACATTTTTAACTTTGCGGGTTACTGTAACTGAGCCTGTGAGGTTATAAATTGAAAATGATGGGTAGTTCAAGTCCTTAATATCTAGACGATTTGAAGGGCATCGATAGCCCCGCTCGAATAATGATACTTGGATTGAGTTGTAGCCAATAGAGCAAAGAAAGTTCATATAGTCGGTCGTGTTGAGGTCGTAAATCAAACCTGGATCTGCTGCCGCATTTGGGTTCACATGGCCTGACCCGTAGCTGAATGGCGTGGCAGTTATAAAGGATGAGTTTAAGATATTCTTTCCCTGATTATCTTTGATTGATGCTGCAATTTATTTTGAAGGAAAAAACCTCTTATTATAAAGAATATAAATTGAAGCAAATCAAGGGAAAATAATAATCGATATAATTTTTCGGTTAGCACAACAATTTTGGCAATGGGCTGGGAAAAGCAGAACAGGGTAGTATGTTTTTTGGCAGCAAGTTAACAGATCAACTATAAAATTTGTAAAATACAAACTTGAACCATTAATTTCTTTTGATAAACCATTGACTTACTTGAACAGAAATGAGATAACAAAACCATGTACTATTTCTGACAAGGATACTTGTTTGGTCCTTCAATCTTTTGTTTAGAACCTCAAACAAATGTATTTATTCAAAGGAGTTTTATTTCAGAACTATCGTAAAAATGTTAGATGCCAATTGCCAACATCGTATGGCGTGATCCATTTGGTGGGAAAGGAACTTTTATGGAATACCGACCAGACTAATAATTCAATGCATATTGTGTTCAACTCTTATACACATAATTAACCATAGAAAAAAAAAGTTCCAGAATTATTTTTATTACCAGTGGTCATAATAGCTGATCGGATAGCTGCTGAAGACCAATTAGGGTAGAGAGTGTGGAGAAGACCAACAATCCCTGATATGTGGGGGCATGACATGGATGTACCAGATATAGTATTGAATTTTACACGGCATTTATCGAAGTCCCGACCAGTTGGTGAGGTTGACTCAGTCCATGCTGCTAGAACAAGGAAACCTGGGGCCGTTATATCAGGCTTCAAGATTCCAGGGGTAATTGTATTTGGCCCTTGAGATGAAAATGGAGCCATATATGGTGCCGGCATTGTTTTGAGCACAGTTTCTGGTTTCGTTATATAACCAAGTGCCACACTGTAATTTAGTGAGCCTGATGTTAGTTTTAGGTTTATTATTTTATCCTTCCGTAAATTTTTTTTCTAGTTCAGTTAAGTAAAATTAATAGAAGTACATCTGATCACTATACATAGTATGTATTGACTGGGAAAGATATCGGGACATTTAAAATAATTTTTTTTATTAAAGGGCCCCAGTACACCCAACATCTTTTAGATGTTATTCTTGAGAATTGAACCTGCGTCTTTCCGTAGAGAGATGAGTACTTGTGCCACTGTACTAATGCCGCGGTTCACGCTTAAAATCTTTTATTTCCCTAATTTTTAGCAGCAAGCTTGTTGAGAATACACTTGGCAACTAAAGATCTGGGAATCAAACAAGATATGCTAGGATCCATATCTAATTGAAGAAGGAAAGAAGATGTGAAGAAAGGAAGATGGATATGCACAGCCTATATATTATTCCATATATAGATAATAGTTGATTTCCTTCTAATATCAAATTATTGTATTCTATGTTTAACGCATATACTTGATTTACTCAAGATACCAAGTTGTGTTGATAAATAGGAGATGCTACAGCCGTGTAATTCATTATTGAAAAAACAGAGAAATAAAATCGGGTGGGAAGGGAGCTTTCTTGGGAGTCTTGTGTTCTCTTTATTTTTCCGTTAATTTAACATGGTATCAGAGCGTGGTTGCCTGGTGGTATAGCTAGGGAAATTGTTGCCCTTCTTGTCTTTAACTTCAATTTCCCGTGCTATACTGCTCTAAGGAGCTGTCCACACTTTCTTGATAAAACAATGTCAGAAGCTGACTCCCAAGAATCAACCACCACGGCTGCGTTGATTGAGCAGATGGCAAGAATGATGACTCAAATGGCGGCTATACAAGCTGCTGCCATAAACAACCCTCAACCGGCAACACAAATCATAACTCAACCTGCTGCCATGACCGAGGGTACAATTCATTCAAGCGCTATTGATGTAAAATTTGATGGCACAAACTACTCTTTTTGGAGCCAAGCGGTGACGATGTACGTCCGTGGCAGAGAAAGGATGAGGCATCTCACAGGAGAACCGGCCCCACCACCTATAGCTGAACCATCATACCAAAGATGGGCAACTGACGATGTTGTAGTAAAAGGCTGGATTATTAATTCCCTTGAACCTCGATTAAGAGGGAGTTATATTCGGTATCCAAATGCTAGAGATGTGTGGAAGGCAATAGCAACAACATACTACGACAACAATGATGAGGCTCAGGTTTATGCCCTCAACCGTCAAGTCATGCGTGTGAGACAAGAAGGGCGAGCTATTGAAGAATATTTTGACGAACTTCAAGGATTTTGGAAAGAGATTGACTTCCGATGCCCAAACCCCATGGAGTATGCCGTAGATATCGACAAATTCAACACCTTTATTCAGAAGACAAGGGTGTACACCTTTCTTGATGGACTTGATGACTCGTTAGATGGTGTAAGGGCACAGGTGGTGCTGCTCAGTCCGTTTCCATCTATTGAGCAGGCATATGGGTATGTAAGAAGAGAAGCCAATCGCCAAGGAATCATGGTTAAGGGAGGTACGGATTCAAACTCATTAGCAATGGTTTCCAAGGGATACAAACCTGGTAAGATGTATGATTTCCAAGGAAAGAAAAATTTCATATTGACAAATCAAAACTGAAGTGCATGACTTGTGGAAAAAGTCGGCACACAAAGGAGAATTGTTTTGAAGTGGTAGGTTATCCTGACTGGTGGAAAGGTGACAAGAAGAAGATTGAAGAAAAAGACAAAGGAGTAGCAGCCACAACAGCGGCTGTTAACAGCCGAGGGGCCAGCAAGTAGACCCGAACCAGCATGGCCAGCAGCAGCAACCAGAACTGGCCAGCAGCCAGCAGCAGCCAGCAGCAACCAGAACCGAACCTTAACTGTGAAGGTAAAAATAGCGGTTTTAAAATCAGCATGGGTAAGTGTAATATCTCAGATGTGAACAGAAATAGAGAAAATGAAGGTTGGGTTATTGATTCGGGTGCAACCGACCATATGACACACGAAAAAACTGCTTTAGAAACCATGTGTACACCACGTAAAACCGGAATAATTAATGCAAATGGGGAAGTTTATCCTGTAGAAGGTGCAGGGGAAATTGTGTTATCAAACCAAATCAAGTTGAAAAATACGCTTGTGGTCCCTTCTCTTGCAACAAAATTGATATCCGTTAGTCAACTCACAAAGGATCAAAATTGCAGTGTGCTTATGTTTCCTGACTATTGTGTATTCCAGGATATTCTCACGAAAAAGATCATTGGCCGTGGTACTAGACGAGATGGGTTGTATTACTTGGATGAATTTAAAACTGGCAGCAATTATATAGCTAGAGGGGATCAAATATCTAGTAGGGATAAAATTTGGTTATGACATAAAAGACTAGGACACCCATCATTCGGGTATATGAAAAGGTTGTTACCTGATTTATTTGTTAATCTAGATCCTAAAGATCTTGTTTGTGAAACTTGTATCAAGTCCAAAGTTATAGAACAACTTATCATAGTAGTATGAATAAATGTGCAAGTCATTTTGATTTGGTGCATACAGATGTTTGGGGACCATCCCCGATTATTTCTAAATCTGGTTGTAGATGGTATATTTCCTTTATTGATGATTGTTCCAAAATGATTTGGCTTTATTTACTGAAAAGATGAAGTTTCTAAAGTTGTTCAAGATTTTCACAAAATGGTGCAGACTCAATTTGGAAAAGAAATAAAAATCATAAGAAGTGAAATGGGACAGAATACGTGAATAAATGTTTGCAGAATTTTTTTAAGGAGAATGAAATTATTCATGAGACAACATGCATAGGGACACCACAGCAAAACGGAATTGCAGAACGTAAGAATAGGCACCTCCTTGAAATAACCCGATCACTACTGCTTGAGAATAAGGTACCACGTATATTTTGGGATAATGCACTTTCATATACGGTATATCTCTCTAATCGGACCCCCACAAGTGCAAATGATTACAAAACACCTATTCAAGTCCTCTCTTCTCATGTGTCCATGTCATCTATCCTTAATCTACCACCAAAATATTTGGATATATTGCCTACATCCATATATACAAAAACCATTTCGCACAAAATTAGACCCAAGGGCTGAAAAATGTGTTTTCTTAGGCATGGGGGCAAACCAAAAAGGGTATAAATGTTACAATCCCGGTACCAGAAAATTCTACACCACCATGGATATTACCTTTCTGGAACATGAGTCATATTTCCAACAAATCCAAGTCCCGATTCAGGAGGGCAGCAGCAATGGTGAACCGGGCTTTGATCTGGATTTTTTATCAAGTCTAATAGCTGATTCAAGTACAGGTCCAGCAGCTGATTCGGGTGCAGAACCAGCAGCCAGTTCGGGTACAGCAGCTGATTGGCAAAAAAATCCAGCAGCTGATTTGGGTCCTGCAGCTGACTCGGGTTCAGACAAAGATGAAGATTCAGCAGGAGATACGGGTCAGCCAGACTCTTCACCAAATGGAATTAGACTCTGGATAGATCTTAATGAGGCAATGCAACAAGATGTTACTGTCCCAAGGTCACAATCTGTGGAAGATAACAATGAGGTATGTTCTTCTGAAACCCAGACTAGATATCCTTCACGTGTTAATCGTGGCAAACCACCAAGGAAATACATCCCGGAAGATGGGACGAGTAAAGAAATAACATATCCTATTGCAAACTATACCTCAACAAAAAAATTGCCACAACCATTAAAAAACTTTGCAGAACAATTGTCCTCTGTTGCCATACCCGAAAAAGTTGAAGATGCAAAAAGGAGTGAAAAATGGACTAGAGCAATGGATACAGAAATGGAGGCTCTGAAAAAAAACTGTACGTGGAAAATAGTTAATTTACCACTGGGAAAAATGACAGTTGGGTGTAAATGGGTGTACACAATTAAGTACAATGCAGAGGGAAAGATCGAAAGATATAAAGCCAGGTTAGTAGCAAAGGGGTATACACAGATGTATGGGGTTGACTTTCAGGAGACTTTTTCACATGTTGCAAAACTGAATTCGGTTCAAGTTTTATTGTCTCTTGCAGCTAACTTTGACTGGCCATTACATCAATTCGATGTAAAAAATGCATTTCTTCATGGAGACTTGGAAGAAGAAATCTATATGGACCTAACCCCTGGTTACGAACACATTGGATCAACAAACAAGGTGTGCAAGTTGGAGAAAGCTTTGTATGGCTTGAAACAATCGCCAAGAGCATGGTTTGGAAGGTTCTGTAGGGCAATGAAAAACTATGGGTATAATCAAGGTGATTCCGATCACACCATGTTCTTTAAAAGGAGTGAAGGTAAAATTGCAATTCTTATTATCTATGTTGATGACATGATTATTACAGGTGATGATAGAGTTGAGATTGAAAGGCTTGAAATGAAGCTCTTGAAGGAATTTGAAATGAAAAATCTAGGAGGTCTAAAATATTTCCTAGGGATTGAAGTGTCACGAAATAAAAAGGGTATATTTCTTTCTCAAAGGAAGTATGTTCTCGATCTCTTGGCCGAAACCCGAATGATGGATTGTAAACCGGTTAGTACCCCAATGGAACAAAATGTGAAATTTGAAATTTGTCCTGAACAATGCTCCACAAACAAAGAAAGGTACCAGAGGTTAGTCGGTAAGTTAATATACCTGTCACACACCCGACCAGACATAGCATGTGCAGTAGGGGTAGTGAGTCAATTTATGCACAACCCGAGTGAAGATCACATGGGGGCTGTCCGAAGAATATTGCGATACCTCAAAGGGACACTCGGTAAAGGAATCAAGTTTGAGAAGAATGGACTTATAAACATTGAAGGATATATAGATGCAGACTGGGCAGGAAACATTATGGATAGAAAATCAACTTCTGGTTACTTTACATTTGTTGGGGGTAACCTGATAACATGGAGAAGTAAAAAACAAAACGTGGTTGCTCTATCCAGTGTTGAAGCTAAATTTAGGGGCGTGGTAAAAGGAATTTGTGTGCTATTATGGTTAAGGAAAATGATCACCGAGTTAGGAATGGAATCTACAAACGAGATGAAATTGTACTGTGATAACAAAACTGCCATTGATATTTCACACAATCTAGTACAACACGACAGGACGAAGCATATAGAGGTAGACAAATATTTTATTAAAGAAAAACTTGATTCTAATATTATCTCTCTATCGTTTGTTAGATCTACAGAACAGGTGGCGGATATCTTAACGAAGGCAGTGGCAACTAAATCTTTCGAAGAGATGCTAGAAAGAATTGGAATGGTGGATATCTACTTGCCTTCGTGAGGGGGAGTGTCGAGAATACACTTGGCAACTAAAGATCTGGGAATCAAACAAGATATGCTAGGATCCATATCTAATTGAAGAAGGAAAGAAGATGTGAAGAAAGGAAGATGGATATGCACAGCCTATATATTATTCCATATATAGATAATAGTTGATTTCCTTCTAATATCAAATTATTGTATTCTATGTTTAACGCATATACTTGATTTACTAAAGATACCAAGTTGTGTTGATAAATAGGAGATGTTACAGCCGTGTAAGATGATTGAAAAAACAAAGAAATAAAATCGGGTGGGAAATGAGCTTTCTTGGGAGTCTTGTGTTCTCTTTATTTTTCCGTTAATTTAACAACACAACTTGTATGATATGTACATACCTCAAAGTACCAAGTAAAATCCTCAAGCATTCAACTCGTATGATATGTACATACCTGTTTGATTTGATGTATGACAACAAAGTTTGACCGTCAGAGCTGGTGATTGCAACAGCGGGCAGGATGTGTTCCTCGGCTCTAATCATATAGTCCATGGTGGCAGTATAAATCAAGACCATACCTACTCCGCCAGCTCGCAAAACAACTTCTCCTTTATCTACCCCACTGATTGTTCCACTTGTGCAAATCACTATTGAACCGTTAACCTTAGCAGAATCTAATGAACCAAAGCGGCATAGCTCACTGACATATAATATTCAAATGTAGCATAATATTGTTAATTAATAGCATATATCTAGACTGAGAAAAGCTTCATGCTCAATTATATGTCAAGGTAAAAATGTACAAATTGTGCCACATAATATTTATCCTTATCTCAACTTTGGATCATGATTGGTAGTCTTATTTTTGTTTCTATTTGCTTGATTTTGTATAGACCTTTAGTATTCTTGTTTGCTGATTTTGGGTGCTTGCTATAGTACCATGGGACATGGTGGTATTGACAGTTGGTACCTTTTAAGGAAATTTTATGTAGTTTATATCAATAAAATTTATCATTGTAACAATAAAATGTAGTACGCATTATTTTTTGTTGAATTGGCCGCTCGAGCGTCTGTTGACAGGATAATTGGGTATTTTCCTTGTGCTAGACTTGTTGATGAGAGGCTCACACCCTAAATTTTTAAAAATGAATCAAAGTTCAGAGTTAAAAAATGTTAAATAAACTAATTATATAAGTAGAAAACCAAATTGAAGTCAAATTTCAAATAAAATTGTTAATTGAAACTTCATGAAGTCAATTAATTTATTATCACACTGAATTAATTGACTGCAAGTAAAAATGCACAATGACCAATTTTTTTTATGGCAGAGTAATTAGCATATCTACAATGAAATTATAATCTGAATAAACGTATTTTGAATTACCTTCAGGCTTGTGTTGCCAAAAGACACATAGGCAGGGAACTCCCGATCCATTGTGCTAGCAGCTACTGTGAATATCCAAGGCGCCAAATTTGAAACAGATCCAGCTGTAGGGCCGTTATTACCGGCTGAGCAGACAACTTTTATGCCGTTCTTGACTGCATGAAATGACCCAATGGCGATACTGTCATTGAAATAATGACTCGGGTCGCCACCCAAGGAGACGGACAGGACATGAACACCATCAGAGATAGCTGCATCAAAAGCTGCATGCAATGATGTCGGCATCCTCACATCTATCAGACCAGCATACCTATAATGGTAAGAGAAAACATAAGCTCATACAGAAGCATCAGGAAGACATATTTTTCTGGTATTTTATCTTTGTCCAAGTTGTTGAAAATATATTACTTAATTTTCTATAATAAAGTTAGTTTATTGGAAAATATGAATAGAACTCTTTGAATTCTATAGTGGACAGATTTTGAGGCTGATTAAAGAGGGATTTTGAAAATGCAAACGTTGGTCAATCTGGGTGTATGACCTATGGATTTGAAGCTCTTTAAGTCTAGTTTAATATGATGAAAGTTTCAAGTCATTTGGAGTTCCCAATGGAGAGTTATGACTGTTTTAGTGAAGGGGTGTCAGAATTTATTGTGTTGTTTAGAATTCTGTTTTTATACTTTAATATTGTACGAATATCTAGAGTCTTCTTCTGATGTTAAGGATTATAAATGAAGAAAGAAGTTTGTTTGTTCTTGTTCTCCTCTCCAAATAGTGTTGTATCCACCATTTATTTTTAACACAAGTATGATGTGAACAAAGAAACAAAACTAACAAACCTTGTATGCTGCAACACGGGCACCGGGCGAACCCCCTTTGGCCGTGCCGTTGCCATGGCCAAAGAAGCTTGCACTTGCCACAAATGTTCCACCAGCTGTCGAAAGAGTGTGAGTCCCATGGCCATTTTTGTCGCGAGGTGTCTGATAGGATATGTTTAGTGGACCCACAAATGCCTCATATCCCTTATTGAAGTATCTCGCACCAATCAACTTCCTGCAAAAAATATGTATCATAACTCTCGTCAAGGTTATACCATGTATATATACAGCTCGCAAGACGATATTGTCTTCAAATGATTTTTAATTTTTGCGATGTCCTATTCAAATCCCAGTCGAAACCTGATCTATACTCTAACAAATTGATGTTATTGCAGCAAAATGCGCATGACAAAATTAGCCCCAGTTTTTTACAACCAAACAAAAGATGTTTTGTTGTTGATGTTGATTTATTTTTCTTTTTTCATTTCAATAGTTCTAGGGAATAAAAATTTTGTTTACAGACCAAGATGCCAAGACAAAACATGCCCAACTTAGAACAAAATGTGGAAATTTGAAATGCATCCCCAAATACAAGAAACTTCATGGACAATTTGAATATTTTGAGAGAGAGAGAGAGAGACTTGTTGCAAGTGAAGCTGGCATCGAGCTCATTCTGGCAAATTCCTTTCCATTTACTTGGGACAGTGATGAATTTACAAGTTTGAGACAGAAAGATTGAATGGGAGAATAATTGATTTCATTCTTGTGTCATTGTTACAGTGAGCTGTTTTATACTTAAGCTAAGGAGAGAAAAAAATAACGGTTGCCTATTTGTCTACTGTTGCCTATTTGCCTATCTAACGGTAACTTCTAAAAGTACTGTACATAAAGATTGAGTTGCTTTTATTTATAAACAGTAACTCTCTTTTGTGAATACTTAAACCCTATGATGGATATCCAAAAACGGGTCTGAGGGTTATTGGATTCGATTAATCTTTTTTCTCAACACTCCCCCTCAAGCTAGGGTTGTAGATATCGATTAATCCTAGCTTGCTTGTATTATTAGAGAATGGCTTCGGATCAAGGCCCTTGGTAAATATATCCGCCACTTGATCTTCGCTTCGTACGTAGGGAGTCTCGATTACTTTGGCTTGAATTTTTTCTCGAATAAAATGACAATCCACCTCGATGTGTTTTGTTCTTTCGTGAAATACCGGGTTGGAAGCAATGTGCCGTGCCGCTTGATTATCGCAAAACATCTCCATTGGTTCTTGGATTTTAATTCCCATATCTTCAAGGAGTTGTTTGATCCATGTTAATTCACTAGCGGTTGACGCCATGGCACGATACTCAGCCTCGGCACTTGAACGTGCTACTACGTTTTGTTTCTTGCTTTTCCATGTGGCTAAATTTCCGCCTACGAATGTGCAAAAGCCGGTCGTTGATTTTCGATCAAAGCTACCGGCCCAATCTGCATCGGAATAGCCACACACTTTGTTAGAATTATTGCATTTAATAAAAATTCCCATACCGGGTGTCCCTTTTAAATACCTTAAAATTTTGTTTATAGCCTCTAAATGCGGTGTTCTTGGACTATGCATAAATTTGCTAATTTGGCTAACCGAGTATGATATATCTGGACGGGTTACCGTAAGGTAGATTAATTTTCCTACAAGTCGTTGAAATTGGTTTATATCATCTAATGGTTCACCATCCTCGGTGTTTAGCTTGTATTTACCATCTATTGGTGTGGAAGTTGGTTTACACCCTAATTTTCCGGTTTCCTCCAACAATTCTAGAGTATATTTTCTTTGAGATATCGATAAGCCTTGGCTAGAATATGCTACTTCTATCCCCAAAAAATATTTTAAATAGCCTAAATCTTTGATATCAAATTTTTCTTTCAATTGAAGTTTTATGGCTTTAATGGTCTCTAAATTGTTTCCGGTAATGATAATATCATCTACATATACTAGAACGATAGTGATATTTTCTTTTTCAATTTTGACAAATAGTGAGTGGTCGGCATTACTAACTTTAAAATTACAAGAGATTAAATGAGAGCTTAATTTTTCATACCATGCTCTAGGAGATTGCTTCAATCCGTAAATTGACTTCTTCAATTTGCACACTAAGTCACAATTTTGGTTCTTTTCATAACCGGGTGGTAATGACATATATACCTCTTCTTCAAGTGTTCCTTGAAGAAATGCATTTTTAACATCCATTTGGTACAATTTCCACCCTTGGTTTATAGCAACGGAAAATAAAATTCTTACGGTGTTCATTTTAGCAACGGGTGCAAATGTTTCATAGTAATCTATACCGTATGTTTGTGTGTAACCTTTAGCAACCAAGCGGGCCTTGTACCGTTCCACGGTACCATCGCTCTTATATTTAATTTTGTACACCCATTTGCATCCTACGGGTTTTTTATTTTTTGGTAATTGAACGATTACCCAAGTTTCATTTTTTTCAAGAGCTTTTAATTCTTCTTTCATGGCCTTGTTCCATACGGGATTTTCTATGGCATCTTCGTATCGGTTTGGTTCTTGTTCTTTTTCAATTGATGTCAAGAAGGTTTTATGGTTGGGAGATACATTATCATATGTAATAAAATTTTGAATAGGATATTGTACCTTGTATGTTATAAAATCTCTTAGTCTTGTTGAAGGTTGTGTTGTCCGAACGGACCTTCTTATCGGTGTTTCTCCTATAATTTGATCTCCTCTATTTGAGGGGATTTCCTCTATTTCCTCCTCATTTTCATTTTCATTTTCACTTTCGGTTGAAGTTTCAATCCTCATTGGTCTTACATCTTCTATTGATGGATTGAATTGGGGTAGTGTAATTTCCTTGGAAGGCTCTCTAATAAATTCCTCTTGAATTTTTTCTTTGTAATATGGCTCATTTTCTAAAAAAGTTACATCTCTAGAAATATATAATTTTTTCTCCTTGGGATCATAGCATTTATATCCCTTTTTTTGTGATGAATAACCCAAGAAAATGGCCTTAATAGATGTATAATCCAACTTGTCTTGTTTATTTTTATGTACGTAACATGTACAACCGAATATTCTCAAGTGCTCAATATTAAGTTTTCTTTGATAAAGAATTTCTAGTGGGCTTTTAAAATTTAAATTAGCACTTGGCAATCTATTTATTAAGTATGTTGCGGTGAGAACGGCATCCGACCAATAAGTTTTTGGTACATTATTTTGAAATAAAAGAACTCGAGTCATCTCAAGCAAATGTCTATTTTTTCTTTCGGAAACCCCGTTTTGTTGGGGTGTATAAATACATGTTGTTTGATGTAGAATTCCCTTTTCCTTAAAGAGATTTGAGAAATTTTGATTTACAAATTCCGTTCCGTTATCGGATCTAAAGGTTTTAATTTTTGCTTCATATTGATTTTCTATAAAGTTGTAAAAATCTAGAAATTGTAAGAATACTTCACTTTTGTTTTTTAGTAAATATAACCAAGTTGTTTTAGAAAAGTCATCAATAAAAATAACAAAATATTTGTATCCATTAAACGAATTAATTGGAGCGGGACCCCAAACATCCGAATGAACCAAATCAAAAGGTTTTTCACTTCTACAACTTGATAAATTAAATGGTAATCTAGTATGTTTTCCTAGCTTACATGTCTCACAACTACTATTATCTAATTTTGAAAAATTAAAAAGACTCTTTAAAATTTTGTCGGAAGGATGCCCAATTCTTCTATGCCAAAGTATACTTGATTCTTCATTTTTTGTAGTGTTGAGGTTGAATTTTTCTTCTTTCAAAAAATAAAGCCCATTTTCTAGAAATCCTTCACCAATCAAATTCTTGGTTATTCGATCCTGAAAAATCACATTTTTTGTCAAGAAAATAAGTTCGCAATTCAACTCTTTTGTGATTTTACTAATAGATAATAGATTTGATGAGCAATCTTTTATATACAAGACATTTTGGATTATTTTTGAGAAAATAATTATTGAGCCTTCTCCAAGAATTTCCATTCTGTCACCATTTGCCACGGTAACAAATTTTTTGGTTTCGTATTTTCTAAATGAGGTCAATAAATTTATGTTACCGGTCATGTGGTCAGTTGCACCCGAATCCAATATCCATCTAGAATTTTTTTGAAAAAAGGATAAATTTGAGATGCAAATCATACCAGAAGTTTTTGTATTTTCTTGTTGTTGATTCATTAGAGTAGTAAGCTGCTGAAGCAACAGCCGCATGCAATCCGGATTGGAGGAGCTGGGGATATCCTTCGGATTCGGACCCGGGTTAGACTTAACCCGTTCGGTCCCTTCATTTGTTTCCTTCATTTCCGCCAACAGACCCCTCTTCTTCTCATTTCCTTCGTAGCCGCCGCCTCTGCTCCGATCTCCTCCCTTTTTGTGCCACTTCGGTCGGAGGTGAGGGTGGAGAAACCAACATGCCTCCTTGCGATGCCCCTCTCTTTTACAGTGCTCACACCTCTCGGCAGTTCGGTCTCCTTTCTCCTCCGCCCGATAACTAGGGTAAGGGTTCGGTCTAACCATGAACCCCTTTGATTCTTGATTTTCTGGTGGCTGAGCCCCCATTACTTCTCTTCTTGTTTCTTCTCCTTGTATCATTGAGGCTACTTCGTCAGGAGATGGAAGTTCGGTTAATAGGAGAATTTGAGATCTGACTGTCTCATAAGTCGAGTCGAGACAGGCGAGGAACTGAAAGACCTCATCTTGCTCCTCTCGTTTCTGAATTTCAGCAAGGTCAGTGGTAGGGGGTCGATAAACTCGAATTTCATCTTTTTTCTTTTGGAGAAATCCAAATAAATCCATAGCCGATTGCCCATTTTGTTGTTTTGCTTGTTGGATTTCTCTTTGAATTTGGTAGATATGAGCATAATTTTTCTTGTGGCCATACAGTTTTTCGGCTCTCTGCCAAATTTCTAGTGCGGTGTCTTTGTATGAAAGCAAGTCTGCTACCTTCGGTTCCATTGTTGCGAGTAACCAGGTGATCACGGTATGATCGCTTACTTTCCATTTTGCTAGTGCCTTTTTTTCTGGTTCAGTTGGAGGATCGGATTGCTTGGGAGCCTTGCCCTCTGGGTTGATGTGATCACTTTTTTCTCGGCCGCTTAAGGCAAAGATAACTTGTCTTGCCCATAAATGGTAGTTTTTACCATTGAGCATGACACCTGTGAGTTTTTCATGGTTTTGCGCCATTGCAAGTTTTGGTGCTGTTTTTCAGTTTCTCTGAATTTTTCTGGTAGAGAAATAGCACTTCTGTATGCTGGTTTTTCAGTTTGCAGTTGCTGGTACTGCTGCTTGGTTACTTTCTTTGTCTTGAGTCAGGTCTTAGTCCTGCTCTGATACCATGTTGAATTTACAAGTTTGAGACAGAAAGATTGAATGGGAGAATAATTGATTTCATTCTTGTGTCATTGTTACAGTGAGCTGTTTTATACTTAAGCTAAGGAGAGAAAAAAATAACGGTTGCCTATTTGTCTACTGTTGCCTATTTGCCTATCTAACGGTAACTTCTAAAAGTACTGTACATAAAGATTGAGTTGCTTTTATTTATAAACAGTAACTCTCTTTTGTGAATACTTAAACCCTATGATGGATATCCAAAAACGGGTCTGAGGGTTATTGGATTCGATTAATCTTTTTTTCTCAACAGACAGCAGCCATTCCATCATCTGCAAAGCTTTTTGATTCTGGCCATACACCTACAAATATACCATTAATAGCACAAAAATTAAAATAGTTCACTGATTTCAAAAGTTACAAAATGGTTAGAAATATTTAATAGAAACTAATATTGATGCAAAAAACATATTACTAAATCTTATAATAATAATAAAATAATAATATAATAGTAATAATATTAATATTAATAATAATAATAATAATAATGTCAGGTTATAATGGGTATGGATATGAATAAAAACTTGTATGTTAACTTAATGGATATGGGTATAGAAATGCTGCCATCCTATCCTTATCGTACGGCCAGGTTGATACCTCTAATATTGTAGGACTTGTTGATTTTCTTTTATTTTTTTTCACCTCTAATGTTGTAGGATGTATAGCCGCACAGCAAGCATGTCGCTTTAGAAATGAAATAACAATAGCCATTTTGCTTGAAATTGCTATTTAAAAAATAAAAATGCAAGTCAACTGTTGGAGGCCTTAATTTTAATGGTTAATTAATAAGCATGATCTGCCTAATTAAACAAGAAAGTCAACTTGTTTATTGGAATTTAGAAAGGCAAAAATGAAAACCGAAGTTAAAAAACAATAAATAAGTGGACTAGGTCTACACTTCACAAAAAAATGCCACAATCAAATCTTAATTGACTTTTTTAATCTTTTCTCTTTCATTAATATCCACCATATATGAAATTCATCAAAATAAGGCACAACTTACAAATTGGTTACTTGCTGCGTATTGAATTAATGTACCTCTACTATATTTCACTTTTAATAAAATTGCTTAATCAACATCAACAATTAATATTGTCGAATTATTGTTATTTTGTTAAACTATCATTTCGTTCGAACAGGACAACACTAATATATATTACATCAATAATTTATATATTCCTCGAATACTATTCAAAGTATACAATTCACAAAATATTTGTACTGTTTGAAATAACCCAATATTAGCATTCTTACAATATTATTTTACAATATTATTTAACAATATTAACCTAAATATTAGAAAATTTGACAATATTAACCTAAATATTACTATTTTAACAACATTAACCTAAATATTACGATACTCGTGAGTTTCAAAAGATACAGAAATTTGAAATTAGAAAATTTGACCATATCCTGATGCACTCTAAACCAATGGTAAACAACAATCTAAAGATATATAGCCTAGCATGGATTATCTAATTATGTGTAATATTGAGGAACAATAACACAAAAAAGGAAAATAGATTGTAACTGGTACCTGAATCAAGATTTCCAATAATAGTGTCTTTACCATACCCTGCTTTGCTCCAGAGAGAATTAGAATTGACATTTCCATCACTTTCTAGACCTAGAAATTGCCATGATCTAGTAGTATGAAGCTTGTAATTTCTGCTTGGAAACACCGATACGACCCCTGGTAACTCTGCAACAAATTATGCAATTCTGGTGTTAGTTTTATATTTACTTTCTTGTAATATGTTACTGGGGCTGTTTCATAGAAATATGCAAGCTGAATTGAGATCTTCTATTGTGTACTGTTGTTGCCTCAGTGCACCACTCAACAGTTGGATGTTACCATCAGTTTTCAATGACTATAGTACATGATCATATGGGTTCATAATTGTAACGCATCTTAACTAGCTACTACAGGTTATGCATGACTAGTGCAAGATAAATCAGGAATTTTTCTCACATTGATTATCTCCAAAATGATGAAATTTTTGATGTTAGAATGTAGAAAAATAATAATGAATTACCGAGAGGCAATTAATTCATTCGACAAACCTCCACATCATAGAAAAAACTATCAAATTAAACAGTTTAGCTTTTAAAATAAAACAAGCAATGAGGATGGAGAGAGATATACTTGATATCCTGTTTGCTGTTTCCTCATCAATTGTTGCAGCAAAGCCATTTATGTGCTGTGTATACGAGTAAAATATTGCATTTTCTGCTGCTTTCAGGCTGCATTTAAAAAAATGCACACATCAACTATTAAATTAAGCAACCCATTTTCTAATATTAACAAAGATCGATTATGCATGTTAATTATTGTTTGAATTTTAATGTATGTATGTATTGCTTACGTTCCCAAAATCGATCCCACGAGCTCGATGTGAGATTTGGCTACCATTGCATATTGTAATGCCTTGTTGCTACCAGCAAGACGCGGTGGTTCGCCAAGATACACAATGTATGGCTACATCAGAAATTAAGATGTGACATGAAATGGTCAAGTTTGATGATATACATTTTCTTTTGAATTATATATGGAGAGAATAATGAAGAAGGGGAGCCTTTAAACTCTGTACCACTTTATCAGAAGCTATGGCATTTTCTTTCAAAAGGAAGAATGAGAGCAAAGCAAACCAGAAAAATTTGTAACCCATATTTCTCTCTCTCTCTCTCTCTTCACCTAGATTTTGTGTTTTAGTGAGGGAGAATTGAAGAGACCTGCAGAGCTTTGTTTTTGGTCCTACTTTTATAGCCCAATATTGGGTGCAAAAATCTTATCTATTTGAATTTTTCTCTCCTTCTTTGAAGGAGTATTACAAAACAAACAAAGTTTTATCTAGCAGTTATTTTAATGATCAATACTTACAAAACTATTGATTAGTTCTAATAAGGAGAATTGGAAAAGAGCACCAAATTCTCCTGCCATTTTTTTTACCCAAGTCTAGTTCTTGTTGAAGATAAAAGGATCAATCTGAGATCAGTTGTATTGATAATGGATCAATTAGATATTAATTAATTAGCAGATAAAGAAAATCATGTTATTAGGAAATATTATAATGGCTAATTAGCCTATATAAACCCTCCTAAAGATCAAGTTGATATTGATAACAAAATTAAAATTTAATATTTCTAAATTAAAGAAACTTTCTTTCATAAATATCAAGTGGGTGTATTTTAAAATGATCTTTTCTCTAATTTGTTTTGTTTTATGAATAATTATTTTAGTACCCGCGCTACAGTACCCACACTTAGAGGAATAATGTAATATGGTCCCCACTAATTATTATTCTAAAAAGATATTATATGTTCCCCACTAATTATTATTCTAAATTTTCAGCAACACCCTTCCTCTATGATCCGCGTCAACCTTCCTTTAATGAAGTAGTGGGAACCCCGTATCACCGCATCAACCTTACCCAATCATCACCGCGTCAACCTTCCGCTAACAAAAATAGTTGACCACATAGGTAAAAATACTTTAGTGCAGAGGTATAAATATTTTCAGTACTTGATATTAATACTTTCATATGTCATCTAGTGTCATATGTAAAAAATATTTGAGTGGTCCCCTAATGCGGATACGACGCGAGGATTTTTCAAGAAAAGGTGCGGGTACAGTTATTTAAGGAAAATTCATATATCATATATGTAGTTCATTGTATAGATATAAATACTTGTCTTGTATAGATATAAATACTTGTCTTGTATAGATATAAATACTTCACAATGTTACTATTAATATTTGTAAAACAAATTACAGTTTTGGAACGGTTGTGTGGTCCCCTAATGCGGGTACGACGCGAGAATTTTTCAAAAAAAGGTGCGGGTACGGTTATTTAAGGAAAATTCATATATCATATATGTAGTTCATTGTATAGATATAAATACTTATCTTGTTTGAGCTATATACTTCACAATGTTACTATTAATATTTGTAAAACAAAATTACAGTTTTGGGACGGTTGTGTGGTCCCCTAATGCGGGTACGACGCGAGGATTTTTCAAAAAAAGGTGCGGGTACGGTTATTTAAGAAAATTCATATATCATATATGTAGTTCATTGTATAGATATAAATACTTGTCTTGTATAGATATAAATACTTCACAATGTTACTATTAATATTTGTAAAACAAAATTACAGTTTTGGAACGGTTGTGTGGTCCCCTAATGTGGGTACGACGCGAGGATTTTTCAAAAAAAGGTGCGGGTACGGTTATTTAAGGAAAATTCATATATCATATATGTAGTTCATTGTATAGATATAAAGTCTTGTGTAGATATAAATACTTTACAATGTTACTATTAATATTTGTAAAACAAAATTACAGTTTTGGAACGGTTGCGGTCTCCAAAAACAGTTATGGCAGTTTAGGTGCGGATACAGTGCGGGTACTCATATCAGCTTCCTTGTTTTATATGCTGGTATGACTATACCAATTATTTTATTTGGTTAAGTCTTCAAAAGTATACGTGATCAACTAGCTGTCTTCAATTAGAATTTGACGAATTCTTGGAAGAATTTAATTAGATTAAATAAAACGAAATGAGAGATACGGTTATTGGCTAGGAATGAATGCTAATGACAGATTGACAGGTTTAGACAATATTAAAACCCAATAAATAATTAATGTTCGTGCGAACTCTCCCTCTCTTCACCTAGATTTTGTGTTTTAGTGAGGGAGAAATGAAGAGAACTGCAGAGCTTTGTTTTTGGTCGTACTTTTATAGCCCAGTATATGGTGCAAAAATCCTATCAATTTGAATTTTTCTCTGTTATTCTTTGAAGGAGTATATTACCAAACAAAGAAAGTTGTATCTAGCGGTTATTTTAATGATCAATACTTACAAAACTATTGATTAGTTCTAATTAGAAGAATTGGAAAAGAGAACCCAATTCTCCTCCCATTTTTTTTACCCAAGTCTAGTTCTTGTTGAAGATAAAAAAATCAATTAGAGATAATGGATCAATTAGGTATTAATTAGTATTAATTAGCCAAATCAATGTAATTAGAAAATATTATAATGGCTAATTAGCCTATATAAACCCCTGTAAGCAATGTAATGATCAATTAAGAAATCAATGAAATTATTTCTCTTTCAATTCAATCTCAAATTCTAACAGTTGTAGTGTACATCAACTTATAAGACGGTTCATATGCCTCCACGTTTTAATTTTCTAATAACAAAAGTTTTAAAAATTATATGTCAAAATAAGACCTTTAGATGTGATTTATTTTACTTTTACTACATGAATGCACGTAAAATTTTTATCAGTTTGTGATTTTATTTTTCTATGAATCAATAAGATAAAAAATCAACGTCCATAATTTATCCATATCAATGTATTTTTTGCAAGGTCTTGATACTGAAAAAAAAATTTGAAATGCCGCAATCTTGTATATGTATATAGAGAAAATGATATATATCAAATCTAATAGTTTTAGTTTGATATTTGAGTTATAAATTTTAATTTTATTAACGTTTGAAAATGGAGGCAAACAAAGGCACAAAAAATGGAGGCATTTGAACCCTCCTCATCAATTTGATATTTTAGAAAATATTTTTTGAATACAAAATTAAAATTAGAGATGTGTTCTTCATTTGTTATATGCACGTGTATCAAATTTAGATCGTCTGAAAGACATATCATCTAGTTTTCTATCAAATAGTTTAATATTTTTAACGATAGAGTTTTAATGACTCTATGATGAATTTTACCAATGAAATTGGCTCACATTTTACCTAAATAATTGATAACAAAATTAATTTTTTTTTTTTTGTTTTTTTTACTTTAAACAATATTTTTTCAATATCAAGTGGATGTATTTAAATTTTTTTTTTTCTCCAATGTGTGTTGTTTTATATGCTGGTATATGAATATACCAATTATTTTATTTTGTCAAGTCTTGACACCAACCAATTCAAAAGTACACGTGATCAACTAGCTGTCTTCAATTAGAATTTGACGAATTCATGCAAGAATTTAATTACATTAAATAAATGAAATGAGTGATATGGTTTAGAATTGGCTAGCTGTACGTAAATGCTAGCTCTGATACCAAATGTTGGAAATTTCGGAAGGATACAACAAAATAGAGAGAAGAAATTTGCTGCTGAAATTAACTTCTATTGCCCTATTAATTCGGATACAAAGTACATCTGAATTTATAGCTAAATATTAATCTAAATAAGGAATCCACTAACCCTACTACATGCTATTTCTGCCTAGTGTAAATAAGGAAACCATATTCTCCACTAACTCAACTAAATATAGAAATACTAACTCTAGAACACATGACAAATACAGACTTCTAATTTTGGAGAAATTCTAACCCACTAACTTCAGCAGCCATCTTAATTAGGTGTGTTAATTTTGAATCAACTTCCAACATAGACTAGCTAGGTCCAGAAACATCACAAAAACATGTCACAATAAAAACTTAATGGGCCTTTTCAATCTTTTCCCTTTAATTAATATCCATCATGAAATTCACCAAAATAAGGCACAACTTACAAATTGGTTACTCTTAATAAAATTGGCTACTATATTCACTTTTAATAAAAATGCTCAATCAAAATTGACAATATTGCTTATTAGTGTTTTTTTTGTTAAACTATCACAACATTAATACTATATCATTTACAACAATATTCGAACTAAACAATTCAAAAAATATCTGTACTATTTGAAATAGCACAATATTAGCATTGTTGCAATATTATTAAAATTAGCACTCTTTTCATGCTGTTTTAACACATTAACCTAATTAAGGCACTCTTCAGAACAACATGCCACAATCAAATCTTAATTGAATTTTTCAATCTCTTTCATTAATATCCACCATGAAATTCACCAAAATAAGGCACAACTTACAAGTTGGTTACTCTTAATAAAATTGGCTACTATATTCACTTTTAATAAAAATGCTCAATCAAAATTGAGAATATTGCTTAATTAGTGTTTTTTTGTTAAAATATCATTCCGTCCGAATATCTGAGAAAAAAACGAATAAGCCAAAACATCTTTATTCTTTCAGCATGACATGTAAGGCCTTCTGCTTGGGAGAAGGCAGCTTCTCCTTAATAGTTCCGAGGGGATCGAGAGGGTCGTCAGAACTCTTGTGCATTTTCACACAAGCGTCTTATGTCCAAAAGTGAGACATGGTTCTCCACTGGCCGTTCGAGGAGGCTGTCATACTGCTAGAGTATCTCTCCACCATCCGGTTTGCTAGCTTGAACAACTGTATCTTACCCTCTGGGGTGGTTATTACTGCCAAAAGAAAAATTGTATAAATTGAATAGGGAAACGTCAACAATGAGCAGCAAAGAGAGCTTAAGAATAAGGTGTTGGTTTTACTTTGTGAGTTTTGAGTCTAATATAGTAGATGAATGTATATACCTTAAGGATTGCAAGTTCTTGGAAGGACTCGAGAGCCAACAACTCAAGTCAAGACCAGGAGCGTATCAACCCAGAGCCTTGGAAGCTGTCTGATTGATAGCATACGGAGGCCTTTGAAGATGGAAAGTAAGTTCCGCTGTGCATTAAGTTTAATTTCTTACAAAGGAGTAGATCTTGGTTGTGGTTTAAAGTAATTAGGAAAACTCACAAAGTAAAACCAACAAGTGGTATCAGAGCAACCTTATGTAAGAATTGCAGTTTGATTCGGTTTTAATTGCTTTCTATTTTTCATATCAAATTTAATTGTTGCAAAAGGAATTGTTAAAATTTTGCTTTAACCGTTTTTTCCATACGGTTTTGAATTAAAATCTTAAATTTGAACCCATCCTTGCGCTTCGTGCGATCTTGGAGAAGTTTTTATTTGAAATTTTAATTTTCAAAATAAGAAAGGATTAATTATGCAACAATTTAAGGTTTTAAATTCGAATTAGAGAAAGTAATTTAGGTTTGAATTTTCAGATCTGGTCATAAACAATTGATTTGAGGTAGTGATCTTAAAACAGATCAAACTTTTGACTCGTAACTCCGATTTGGACGCACGACCACAATTCGGAAACCTTGAAAAGGGATCTAGCCGGCCATTAACAACTTTGTTGTTAAAGACGACTTTTCAGGCCTAAAAAATGCTGTTTAAGCCCTCAAAATGACTGTTTTAGATTTTTCGACCCTAAAAAAAATTCGGTTTTCCCTCAATTCCATATCTGAAAATTTATTAACTCTAGATTATTTTTCGGTTACCAAATTTTCAGACTTTAGGAGTAATTGTGAGTAATTGTAAGTGATTGTAGTTTAGGTTATAATAATTATAATTGCTATAATTACTATAATTACTATATATTATGTTATATTTAGCCTAATTATTAGAATTTAGATATTATTTAAAATTGGTATTAACACCAATTAAAGGCTATAATACTAAATTCTGATTTGATAACAATAATGCTTATTATGGCATAAAAAATTTGTATTAACGTTAATATCTTCTGCCTCATAATTTTAAGATTACCTTTTATGCCAACGCTTATTATGGCATAAAATTTATACTAAGTATGGAAGCAATAAAATTATTGAAGCATTTCTAAAAGATAATCATTGTAGAAATTGCTAAAGTTTTGCTAAAACCTAATAATTATTTTGATGAATATAGTTGACATATAAAATTAGTATATTCTAATTTAAAAGTGCTATAAGATACTGTATTCTATTTAGGACGAGTAGATACTATAGGTACGTCCTAGATTAGGTTTTAGGCATAATTTTGAAATCTAACTAAAGGCGTTTTAGGTATACATGTGCTGTTTTCGCATGAGTCAAGCATTGATGTTCGCAAACGAACCGCTCTTTGTAAGTCGATTGCAAGGATGACTCATGACAAGTTGAAATGACGTGCTGACAATGGACGTGAGTGTTAGCTTTCCCAAAGGAGGGTTGGCGCCTACTAAGTTGTTTGGTGCATAAGGGTAGTGAATGAAAATAAGTTGCAACACACATGGACTAGCGATGTCTAGAAAAGCATCAGGGGCTTGGAACATAAGTGATCCGTCTGTGATCCTCCTCCCCCTGTTGACTGGCCTGGTCGTTAGTTCATGGATATGTTAATTTGACCCAAAGGTTGATTAACAAAAATGTTACATGTTTGTACTTTATTCACTACGCCAAAGTGCCTGAAGGTAATGATTGCACCCAAAGGTGTTTCATTACTGAATGGTGTTTTGGCTAAAGATTTAATGGAGAAAATAGTTTTACACAGGCCTTTAGATAGATTTTAGAATTATGATTAAGGATCAAATCGTGAAGCATGTATCTAAATTATTCCTTTGTTCTTGAATTTTCAGATCTAAACATAATGTCGAATCTAAGTCAGATTAAGCCCCTCATGGGAAAACAAAGTATGTCTCTCGCTTTAGTTTGTTCTGAAGTTAATTTAAGTTCTGTATCTAGATATACTTGGTGGATAGATTCAGGTGCAACGTCTAACATCAGTATATCGATGCAGGGTTGCCTAAGCCATCGCAAGCCAAATGAGGCGGAGCGCTACGTTTACGTAGGAAATGGCAACAAAGTAGAAGTGAAAAGTATAGGAAAATTTAGATTATTATGTAGGACAGGATTTTATTTAAGTTTTGATGCTTTAGTGGTTCCATCCTTCAGAAGGAACCTAATTTCTGTATCTTATTTGGACAAAAATGGTTATGTATGTTCATTTAGTAATGGAAATTTCAGTTTGTGTCAAAATTCTAAGCTTCTTGCTTCTGGTATCCTGTCTTCTTATGATAATCTTTATTTTCTAGATATAGACACTTCACATTCAGAGGCACTGCACATAGATAATAGAAAACGTAAATTAACTTGCGAGAAATCTGCAACATTATGGCACAAGCGATTAGGACATATCTCTATGAAAAGGATAGAACGTCTTGTGTCTAATGATATTCTCCAACCTTTAGATTTTACAAACTTAAGTGATTGTGTAAATTGTATAAAAGGAAAACAAACTAATAAACGTAAGTATGATGCAAAAAGGTGTAATGATGTCTTAGAATTGATTCATACGGATATCTGTGGTCCTTTTCCAAATGCTACAAGAAATGGTCACCGTTACTTTATCACATTCATAGATGATTATTCAAGATATGGTCATATTTACTTAATAAAAGAAAAGGCGGAAGCATTAGACGTGTTCATAAAGTTCAAAACAGAAGTTGAGTTACAACTTAACAAACGTATAAAGTCCATCCGTTCTGATCGTGGTGGTGAATACTACGGTCGTTATGATGGATCAGGAGAACAGCGTCAAGGTCCCTTTGCAAAATACTTAGAGGAATGCGGAATTGTGCCTCAGTATACGTTGCCAGGTTCGCCTGCAATGAATGGTGTTGCTGAGCGATGAAATCGCACCCTTAAAGACATGATGAGAAGTATGATTGCTCGTACAACTCTACCTGAGAATTTGTGGGGAGAAGCCTTAAAGACTGCAGCATACATACTTAATAGAGTGCCTACTAAAGCAGCTAACAAGACCCCTTACGAGTTATGGGTTGGGCGCAAGCCTAGCTTGAATCATTTGAGAGTTTGGGGATGTCCATGTGAAGCTAGGCCTTATAAGCCAAGCGAAAAGAAACTGGACGAAAGAACCGTTAGTTGTTACTTTATAGGCTATTCTGAACGATCTAGGGGGTACAAATTCTATAACCCAACAGAACATACAGTTTTCGAGTCAGGAAGTGCAAAATTTTTTGAGAATAATGAGTTTGTAGGGGGAGATATGACAAAAGATAGTATTTTTGAAGAAGAAGAAGAGACGAATGCGAATGAGACTATGGACCAAAATCCTAGTTTTATTCAAATTCCGATTGCATTTAGAAATACATCTTTTGACAATGTGCAAACTTCATCATCCCAAACAACTCAGTTAGAAACTCAACATGGAATAGAGAACACAAATGGACCTGAACCCAACCCAAACCCTGACATTGACATGACAAATGTTGATGGCCTAGGGCCTGTGGGAGATTCAGAAGTTAGTAATGATGTTCCTCCTCTTGTTGAAGATCAAGTTGTAATTGAACCTCAAGAAAATCTAGAGCCTGTGCCAATTAGGAGATCTACTAGAGAGAAAAGATCTACACAATCGAAGGATTATGCATATCTTCAAGAACATGAGTTTGACATTGGCTTGTTTGAAAATGATCCTGTTAATATCAAACAAGCTGTGGAAAGCTCTAACTCTCAATTGTGGATTAATGCCATGAATGAAGAAATGAAATCTATGTACGACAATGACGTTTGGGATATCGTTCCGTTGCCTAAAGGCAAGAAACCCGTTGGTTGCAAATGGATATTTAAGACTAAGCGGGATTCTAAAGGCAATGTTGAAAAATACAAGGCACGTCTTGTTGCGAAAGGTTTCACACAGAAAGAAGGCATTGATTATAAAGAGACTTTCTCTCCAGTTTCATCGAAAGACTCTTTAAGGATTATATTGGCGCTTGTAGCACATTATGATTTAGAACTTCATCAGATGGATGTAAAGACGGCATTTCTCAATGGTGACATTGATGAAACGATCTATATGAAGCAGCCAGAAAACTTTGTATCAGGTGATGCAGGGTCTATGGTCTGCAGACTTAAGAAATCTATCTATGGTCTAAAACAAGCATCTCGACAATGGTATCATAAGTTTCACAAAGTTGTTAGCTCATTTGGTTTTGAGTCTAACATAGTAGATGAATGTATATACCTTAAGTTCTGTGGGAGTAAATTTATTTTCTTGGTTCTATATGTAGATGACATATTGCTTGCCAGTAACGATAAGGACATGTTACATCAAACTAAGAATTTTTTATTTAAGAATTTTGAAATGAAAGATCTTGGTGATGCATCATTTGTTCTAGGGATTGAAATACTTAGAGAAAGATCTCAAGGTATTCTAAGGTTATCCCAAAGGAACTATATCGATAAGATTCTAACAAGATTTGGCATGCAAAACAGTAAACCAGGAGATACCCCTGTATCAAAAGGAGATAAGTTTAGTCTAAAACAATGTCCCCAAACTGACTTAGATAAAAACATCATGAAAGATATTCCCTATGCCTCAGCCGTAGGTAGCATCATGTATGCACAAGTATGCACGCGTCCGGATATTGCGTTCATTACTGGAATGCTAGGGAGATATTTAAGTAACCCAGGTATGGAACACTGGAAGGCAGCCAAGCGAGTGTTGAGATACCTAAAGAGAACTAGGGACTATATGCTCACGTATCGGAGATCGGAACAGCTCGAGGTCATTGGATATACCGATTCTGATTTTGGAGGATGTGTCGACAGCATGAAGTCAACATCAGGATACATCTTTATGATGGCAGGCGGTGCCGTGTCATGGAAGAGCGCTAAGCAGTCATTGGTAGCCTCCTCCACTATGGCAGCTGAATATGTCGCATGCTATGAAGCATCTAATCATGGCGTATGGCTGAAGAACTTCGTCACAAGGCTGAAAATTGTGGATTCTATTCAGAAACCACTCAAATTATTATGTGACAACAATTCAGCAGTGTTATACGCCACCAACAACCGAAGTTCGTCAAAGTCGAAGTACATTGACATTAAGTTTTTGGTTGTAAAAGAGAGAGTGCAGAAAAATGAATTATATATAGAACACATAGGTACAGACTCCATGATTGCGGATCCTCTTACTAAAGGACTGCCACCCAAGAAATTTCACCAACATGTTGCTTGTATGGGTGTAATATCTATTTAGGATAATTAGAAAATGTGGGAGTCTGAATATGTTTTGAGTTCTGATGTTCTATGTAATGCAATTGTAAACAATTTTGATGATATATATACAAGTTGCATTCAATTTCAGTTTCATTATTTCTTTCTTTAAAGTTTAAATTCTTGGCCTCATACAGTAAAGTGAAGGTGACTCAATTAGAAATAGGCACGTCTAATCACACTTGCGTGTAATTTCTAAACTATATGTCCAAATCAGATTCATGTCATTCAGTTATGCTGGCAGCGTGATTTATGTCGGTTTAGTTGCGAATAAATGTGACAAATGCCGCTTAAGTCCTTTGTTAGCATAATTGATGGACGGAATTGTTTAAGAAATACGATAAGCAAAGACAGAAAAGTTGCATGCAATAAAGTTAAGGATATATAATCAAAAGGTTGCACTTGTCCATGTGGGAGATTGTTGGATTTAGAGACGTCTAATTACAATAATAAAGTTGGACATGCGTGCATTATGATTATAATATCAAATACTGTCGCAAGATTACATTTATGTAATGATTAAAATATGCCAAATAATGTGATTAATTAAGTCATGGCATTATACGTATTTATATATAAGGTTTTGGATACGAATACATATAGAACAATGTTAATCAATATAATTGTTAATGGACCGATTATAGTTGATTAAAATAATAGCAGTAATAAATATAGGCTAAATAAGGAAATCAGAATTTATTCTGATTTATTTCGGTTTTTCTGGAAGTTCCTGATTTCCAGATCCTTAAAATCCGAAATCAAGATTTCTTGGAAAACTTGTTTTCCAAGTATTAGCAAATTTCGGCTGCCCTAGGATTAGGGTTTTGCACTGCTATAAAAGGGCTGAGTCTCCAAGGCTTGCATCAATCCATCATAATTGTCTGCTCCATTGAAAGACAAGATACTCTGTCATAATATTTAGGGTAGCCAGAGAAAAGGATTGCAAGTTCTTGGAAGGACTCGAGAGCCAACAACTCAAGTCAAGACCAGGAGCGTATCAACCCAGAGCCTTGGAAGCTGTCTGATTGATAGCATACGGAGGCCTTTGAAGATGGAAAGTAAGTTCCGCTGTGCATTAAGTTTAATTTCTTACAAAGGAGTAGATCTTGGTTGTGGTTTAAAGTAATTAGGAAAACTCACAAAGTAAAACCAACATAAGGAATTGTAATTTTGTACAGGTATCTACTCTTGATATTAAATTTAGGGGAGAAAAATAACCATGAAATGAAAAAATTCTATATAACGGCTGTATCGCAACACAGAAGCATTTTTAGGAAAGTAGAATAAATAAAAAAACAAGAAGTAATAAAGAAAAAGAATAGAAGAAACCACTTTGAATCACCTTAATCTGAGTTGTAGACAATGTTATAGACAATGTTATACGCTTTCCATAGAACTTTGAATCACCTTAATCTGAGTTCGTATGAACTAGATATGATCAAAATACTAGAGTGTGTCAACAGGTGACAGTTTTAGACTATTGAACTGTCACTGCTGGAGCTGGTCTGATTTTTTTGTTGCATCCTAGACCGTGTCACTGTTGGGGAGTTAGGGTGAAGGTATGCTCTGGGGTTGTGTTGGTGAGGTGTGGATTGGGATTTCTGTCTCCTGTTAGATACCAATTGTTTATAATTTAAGGATATTGATATATTGTTACCCTTTCAATTATTCCTCTCCTATATAAGGATAAAAACTTTTCCCTGATGGAGGACATTTTTCATATAAAAACTGAATGCAAGGCAAAGCTCTATAAAAATAGATAAAGGAAACAATAACCATATAATTTCTTAAATTCATACCGGTGTTTTGTTTGTTAATTCAATTATGTACACACGGAGCAAATAAAATTTACAAAAAAGAAATAATTCTTAGGCACAATCAAATGATAAATAGAAACAAATTGAGATTCTTTTCAAATAAATAGAAAAAAAATGAAAAATCCAAACCAAAGGTTTCATTCAAGAAACAATCAAGAAACTTTTGAATAGTCAGAAGAAAGAACATAAATCCACCCGAAAGCTTCAATCAATTGGATTTGGTTTCTCTACGACCTTGACCGCACCGCCACAGGACTCCTTACATATCGTGTTCCATCCGACCATGTAATGCTTCCAAATACATGGGGAGAGCTAGGGGTATCCACATTAAATGTTACACTAAATTTCTTCTCTTCACCAGCGCCAAACATTAAACTATTGGGCTCTACCTTCACTCTAATACCTCTCGGTTCCTCAACTGTTGCAGTGTACGTGCCTGCAGGACCGACATTTTTAACTTTGCGGGTTACTGTAACTGAGCCTGTGAGGTTATAAATTGAAAATGATGGGTAGTTCAAGTCCTTAATATCTAGACGATTTTTGAAGGGCATCGATAGCCCCGCTCGAATAATGATACTTGGATTGAGTTGTAGCCAATAGAGCAAAGAAAGTTCACATAGTCGGTCGTGTTGAGGTCGTAAATCAAACCTGGATCTGCTGCCGCATTTGGGTTCACATGGCCTGACCCGTAGCTGAATGGCGTGGCAGTTATAAAGGATGAGCCTAAGATATTCTTTCCCTGATTATCTTTGATTGATGCTGCAATTTTTTTTAAGGAAAAAAACTCTTATTATAAATAATATAAATTGAAGCAAATCAAGGGAAAATAATAATCCATATAATTTTTCGGTTAGCACAACAATTTTGGCAATGGGCTGGGAAAAGCAGAACAGGGTAGTATGTTTTTTGGCAGCAAGTTAACAGATCAACTATAAAATTTGTAAAATAAAATTATACAAACTTGAACCATTGATTTCTTTTGATAAACCATTGACTTACTTGAACAGAAATGAAGATAACAAAACCATGTACTATTTCTGACAAGGATACTTGTTTGGTCCTTCAATCTTTTGTTTAGAACCTCAAACAAATGTATTTATTCAAAGGAGTTTTATTTCAGAACTATCGTAAAAATGTTAGATGCCAATTGCCAACATTGTATGGCGTGATCCATTTGGTGGGTAAGGAACTTTTATGGAATACCGACCAGACTAATAATTCAATGCATATTGTGTTCAACTCTTATACACATAATTAACCGTATAAAAAAAAGTTCCAGAATTATTTTTATTACCAGTGGTCATAATAGCTGATCGGATGGCTGCTGGAGACCAATTAGGGTAGAGAGTGTGGAGAAGACCAACAATCCCTGATATGTGGGGGCATGACATGGATGTACCAGATATAGTATTGAATTTTACACGGCATTTATCGAAGTCCCGACCAGTTGGTGAGGTTGACTCAGTCCATGCTGCTAGAACAAGGAAACCTGGGGCCGTTATATCAGGCTTCAAGATTCCAGGGGTAATTGTATTTGGCCCTTGAGATGAAAATGAAGCCATATATGGTGCCGGCATTGTTTTGAGCACAGTTTCTAGTTTCGTTATATGACCAAGTGCCGCACTGTAATTTAGTGAGCCTGATGTTAGTTTTAGGTTTATTATTTTATCCTTCCGTAAATTTTTTTTCTAGTTCAGTACAAGTAAAATTAATAGAAGTATCACTATACAAAGTATGTATTGACTGGGAAAGATATCCGGACATTTAAAATAATTTTTTTTATTAAAGGGCCCCGGTACACCCAACATCTTTTAGATGTTATCTTGAGAATTGAACCTGCGTCTTTCCGTAGAGAGACGAGGACTTGTGACTAATGCCGCGGTTCACGCTTAAAATCTTTTATTTTCCTAATTTTTAGCAGCAAGGTTTATATGCTTTGTGCAATACCTCAAAGTACCAAGTAAAATCCTCAAGCATTCAACTCGTATGATATGTACATACCTGTTTGATTTGATGTATGACAACAAAGTTTGACCGTCAGAGCTGGTGATTGCAACAGCGGGCAGGATGTGTTCCTCGGCTCTAATCATATAGTCCATGGTGGCAGTATAAATCAAGACCATACCTACTCCGCCAGCTCGCAAAACAACTTCTCCTTTATCTACCCCACTGATTGTTCCACTTGTGCAAATCACTATTGAACCGTTAACCTTAGCAGAATCTAACGAACCAAAGCGGCATAGCCCACTGACATATAATATTCAAATGTAGCATAATATTGTTAATTAATAGCATATATCTAGACTGAGAAAAGCTTCATGCTCAATTATATGTCAAGGTAAAAATGTACAAATTGTGCCACATAATATTTATCCTTATCTCAACTTTTGAATCATCATTGGTAGTCTTATTTTTGTTTCTATTTGGTTGATTTTGTATAGACCTTAGTATTCTTGTTTGCTGATGTTGGGTGCTTGCTATAGTACCTTGGGACATGGTGGTATTGATAGTTGGAACCTTATATGGAAATTTTATGTAGTTTATATTAATAAAATTTATTATTGTAACAATAAAATGTAGTACGCATTATTTTCTGTTGAATTGGCCGCTCGAGCATCTGTTGACAGGACAATTGGGTATTTTCCTTGTGCCAGACTTGTTGATGAGAGGCTCACACCCTAAATTATTAAAAAGGAATCCAGGTTAAGAGTTAACACATGTTAAATAAATTATATAAGTAGAAAACCAAATTGAAGTCAAATTTCAAATAAATTGTTAATTAAATTATAATCTGAATAAATGTATTTTGAGTTACCTTCAGGCTTGTGTTGCCAAAAGATACATAGGCAGGGAATTCCCGATCCATTGTGCTAGCTGCCACTGTGAATATCCATGGTGCCATATTCGAAACCGTTCCAGGTGTAGGGCCGGAGTTACCGGCCGAGCAGACAACTTTTATGCCGTTCTTGACTGCATGAAATGCCCCAATGGCGATCCCGTGTTTGAAATAATCCTTCGGACTCCCACCCAAGGAGACAGACAGGACATGAACACCATCAGAGATAGCTGCATCAAAAGCTGCAAGGATGTCGGCATCCAAACATCCATCAGGCCAGCATACCTATATTGGTAAGAGAAAACATAAGCTCATACAGAAGCATCAGGAAGACATATTTTTCTGGTATTTTATGTTTGTCCAAGTTGTTGAAATATATTACTTAATTTTCTATATAATAGAGTTAGATTTGAATAAAACTTCTTGAATTCCATAGTGGACAGATTTTGAGGCTGATTAAAGAGGGATTTTGAAAATGCAAACGTTGGTCAATCTGGATGTATGACCTATGGATTTGAAGTTCTTTAAGTCTAGTTTAATATGGTGAAAGTTTCAAGTCATTTGGAGTTTCCAATAGAGAGTTATGATTATTTTAGTAAAGGGTTGTCAGAATTTGCTGTATTGTTTAGAATTCTGTTTTTATACTTTAATATATATATTGTACGAATTTCTAGAGTCTTCTTCTGATGTTAAGGATTATAAATGAAGAAAGAAGTTTGTTTGTTCTTGTTCTCCTCTCCAAATAGTGTTGTATCCACCATTTATTTTTAACACAAGTATGATGTGAACAAAGAAACAAAACTAACAAACCTTGTATGCTGCAACACGGGCACCGGGCGAACCCCCTTTGGCCGTGCCGTTGCCATGGCCAAAGAAGCTTGCACTTGCCACAAATGTTCCACCAGCTGTCGAAAGAGTATGAGTCCCATGGCCATTTGTGTCGCGAGGTGTCTGAAAGGATATGTTTAGTGGCGCTCCCACAAATGCCTGATATCCCTTATTAAAGTATCTCGCACCAATCAACTTCCTGCACAAAAATATGTATTATAACCCTTGTCAAGGTAATACCATTTATATATACAGCTAGCAATACGATATTGTCTTCAAATGATTTTTAATTTTTGCGACGTCCTATTCAAATCCCAGTCGAAACCTGATCTATACTCTAACAAATTGAAGTCATTGTAGCAAAATGCGCATGACAAAATTTAGCCCCAGATTTTTACAACTGAACGAAAGTTGTTTTCTTCTTGATGCCAAGACAAAACTTGCTCAACTTGGAACAAAATGTGGAAATTTGAAATGCATCCCCAAATACAAGAAACATAATTCATGGACAATCTGATTATTTTGAGAGAGAGAGAGAGAGAGGGAGAGAGACTTGTTGCAAGTGAAGGTGGGATCGGACTTATTCTGGCAAATTCCTTTCCACTGACTTGGGACAGCAGCCATTCCATCATCTGCAAAGCTTTTTGATTCTGGCCATACACCTACAAATATACCATTAATTGCACAAAAATTAAAATAGTGCACTGATTTCAAAAGTTACAAAACAAATATACCCTAGCTTTGCTAAATAATTAATATAGAATATAATGTTGATGTAAAAGATGATATTATTAATATAGAATATAATGTTGATGTAAAAGATGATATCCTTTAAACAAAAACTAAACAGAATAATCTGTCAGTGGCTAAGGAATGGAATAAATGGAATTTGAATCTAATGTCTAATAAAGGGGGCCAGTACTAGGGCTTTGAGAGATGATAATTGAGAGGGTTCTTTTGGGACTAATGCAAATTTGGATATCACATAAAAAGATGACAGGGCAATATTGCATTGAGATTTCAAGAGAAAATATACATTCAAACCTATGTATGATTTCCTTAAGAGGAATAATTTTTCGTTAGCTTATCAGTTATGGGTAAGGGTATAGATTAATTTCTTTTCTTTAACTTAATGGATATGGTATACAAATGCTTCTATCCATTCTGTATCGGTTGACACCTCTAATGTTGTAGGACTTGTTAATTTTCTTTTATGTTGTTTCAGCTTGGTTAAAGCTGGAGATAGTCGTTAGCTTGTGGCTTTCGAAATGAAATAACAATAACCATTTTGCTTGAATTTGCTATTTAAAAAATATAATTGGAAGTCAACTGTCCTAGGCCTTAATTTTAATGGTTAATTGATAAGCATGATTTTCCTAATTAAACATGAAAGTCAACTTGTTTGTTGGAATTTTAGAAAGGCAAAAATGAAGACCAAAGTTAGAAAAATAAGCAGACTAGGTCTAGACTTAACAAAAACATGGCACAATTAAATCTTAATCGACTTTTTGAATCTGTTATCTTTCATTAATATATATCCACCATGAAATTCACCAAAATATGGAACAGCTTTCAAATTAGTTACTTGTTGTGTATTGAATGTACCTCTACTATATTACACTTTTTAATAAAATTGCTTAATGAAAATCAACAATATTGCTCAATATATTATTGTTATTTTGTTAATTAAACTATCATTTCATTCGAACAGGACAACATCAACAGTACATCATTAATTTATATATATTCCTCCAATACTATCCATGTATATATAATTCGGATAATATTTCTACTGCTTGAAATATTGCGATATTAGCATTCTTATGATATTATTTAAATTAGCACTCTTTTCATACTTTTTTAACACATTAATAAACCTAAATATTACTATACTCGTTAGTATCAAAAGATACATAATTTGAAATTAGAAAAATTGACCATCCTGATGCACTCTAAAGCAGTGGTAAACAACAATCTAAAGATATATAGCCTAGCATGCATTATCTAATTATGTATAACATTGAGGAACAATTACACAAAAAAAGGAAAAAAATATTGTAACGGATACCTGTATCAAGATTTCCAATAATAGTGTCTTTGCCATACCCTGCTTTGCTCCAGAGAGAATTGGAATTGACATTTCCATCACTTTCTAGACCTAGAAATTGCCATGATCTAGTAGTATGAAGCTCGTATTTTCTGCTTGGAAACACTGATACAACCCCTGGTAACTCTGCAACAAATCATGCAATTCTGGTGTTAGTTTTATGTTTATTTTCTTGTAAGTTAACTTGAGATCTTCTATTGTGTACTGTTGTCGCCTCAGTGCAGCACTCAGCAGTTGGATGCTATTATCAGCTTCCAATGACTATAGTACATGATCATATGGGTTCAAAATTGTAAGGCATCTTAACTCATGCAGGTTATCCATTACCAGTGTATGGTGAATCAGGAATTTTTCTTACATTGATTATCTCCAAAAAGATGAAATTTTTTATGTTAGAATGTAGAAAAAGAATAATGAATTACCGAGAGGAAATGTAATTCGGCAAACCTCCATGTCAAAGAAAAAAACTATCAAATTAAACAGTTTAGGTATTAAAATGAAACAAGCAATGAGGATGGAGAGAGATATACTTGATATCCTGTTTGCTGTTTCCTCATCAATTGTTGCAGCAAAGCCATTTATGTGCTGTGTATACGAGTAAAATATTGCATTTTCTGCTGCTTTCAGGCTGCATTTAAAAAAATGCACACATCAACTATTAAATTAAGCAACCCATTTTCTAATATTAACAAAGATTATGCATGTATTATTGTTTAATTTTTAATGTATGGATGTTTTGCTTACGTTCCCAACATCAATCCCAAGAGCTCCAAGTGAGATTTGACTACTCTTGTATGGTGTAATACCTGGTTGCTGCCAGCAAGGAGACGCGGTGGTTTGCCAAGATACACAATGTATGGCTACATCAGAAATTATGATGTGAAATGAAATGGTTAAGTTTGATGATATACATATTTTTTTGAATTTTGGAGAGACTAATGAAGAAGGGGAAGCTTTAAACTCTGTACCACTTTATCAGCAGCTATGGCATTTTCTTTCAAAAGGAAGAATGAGAGCAAAGCAAACCAGAAAAATTTGTAACCCATATTTCTCTCTCTCTCTCTCTCTGTCTCTTCACCTAGATTTTGTGTTTTAGTGAGGGACAATTGAAGAGACCTGCAGAGCTTTGTTTTTGGTCCTACTTTTATAGCCCAATATTGGGTGCAAAAATCTTATCTATTTGAATTTCTCTCTCTCCTTCTTTGAAGGAGTATTAATTACAAAACAAACAAAGTTTTATCTAGCAGTTATTTTAATGATGAATACTTACAAAACTATTGATTAGTTCTAATAAGGAGAATTGGAAAAGAGCACCAAATTCTCCTGCCATTTTTTTTACCCAAGTCTAGTTCTTGTTGAAGATAAAAGGATCAATCTGAGATCAGTTGTATTGATAATGGATCAATTAGATATTAATTAATTAGCAGAAATAGAAAATCATGTTATTAGGAAATATTATAATGGCTAATTAGCCTATATAAAATTAAAATTATAGATGGCTAATTAGGAAATATTATAATGGCTAATTAGCCTATAATGGCTTTTAGAAAGTACTTTTTGAATACAAAATTAAAAATATAAATGTGTTCTTCATTTTTTAAATTGTACGTGTATCAAATTTAGATCGTTTAATTGGAAGACATATCATCTATTTTTCTATCAAATAAATTAAAATCTTAACGATAGAGTTTTAACGAGTCTATGATGACTTTTACCAATGAAATTGGCTCACGTACATTCTACCTAAATAATTGATAACAAAATTAAAGAAACTTTCCTTTATAAATATCAAGTGCATAATGTATTTTAAATGATCTTTTCTCTAATGTGTATTGTTTTATATGCTGGTATGACTGTACCAATTATTTTATTTGGTCAAGTCTTCAAAAGTACACGTGATCAACTAGCTGTCTTCAATTAGAATTTGACGAATTCTTGCAAGAATTTAATTAGATTAAATAAAATGAAATGAGAAATACGGTTATTGGTATGAATGCTAATGACAGATTGACAGGTTTAGACAATATTAAAAACCAATAAATAATTCATGTTCGTGCGAACTCTTTCTCACAAAAAAAAACAGAGAAAATGTTTCTATACCCAGAGCTTTGTACCCGTTTTGTACCCACCTTATCCGTTCCGTCTTCTAATATCTTTCTAACGAAACTTCACTGTACCAACCTTCTTTTATAAACTTTCCCAATCTGTCTCTTCTTTTTGAAAATTAGTTTCTGATATTTCTTTCTCGCTTTACGGAGATGAAAATTTCTGGATCTAAAAATCGATCGAACTTTGAAAATTCGATTTTGAGTGGTGAGACTCGCATTGACGAAGAAAACATCTAGTACACAAATTGTTGATCTCTTGGCTTGGATTCGATCATATTTTGTCTTTTTGCATCTTCGTGGAGCTCTTTTTGCCTGGGCCAATATGCTTTAGTAGAAAAGTCCAAAGATCGGATCTGCAGTTTAATAAAATAGATGAGATGAGATATGATCAAAGAAAATTTGTATATGTGATAAGGCTTTTCATCGCCTTACACATCCAGTGCTAGTAGTTGGTTTAGAGTCTAAAGTGAAGAAGATTCGAATAATGATCAATGAGGTGAAAAAACTCAGTATTAGAAGAGGTTTTGCAAACATTGAGGTACTAATTTAAAATTTGACTCTTATTCGTTGATTTTTAGCTTTCGCCCTATTTTTTTCTTTATGAGCTGATCTCGACCGAATGGTGTAAGAGTACATCACTAATAGTCAAACTAATATCCAGTGAAATCTCTTTATTCTCTCAGTTTATATTTCGAAATATAAGATGTGTTTGTCAGTGTTTATAGTGTCGATTTGTTAGTTTTACAGTATCAATGTAGTAGTGCTATATCGCTACTGATCCGCTGTATCAGGCAGATCGTGATCCGATCTGGTAATACTTCGAGTCTGATCTGATCTGATCTAACAGATCAGCTGTCGATCTGGTCTAGTTTTGTAAATTTTTTTTTTTCTGATTTAAATTTTCAGAATTTATCTAATAGGTTTACAGGATATATATAGTATTTTACATGATCTATCAATCAGGTTTAAAGGTTCTGTAGAGTATTTTACATGATCTATTTAATAGTTTTACATCATATATGTAATAGTTTACATGATCTATGCATTGTTTTTTATTTTTTTTTATTTTACAGGATCTGTTTAACAGTTTTACATGATATATGCAATAGTTTACAGGATATATGCAATTGTTTTCACATATCTCGTATTATTTGAATGTCTGTTTTTATTTACATTATTCGACATGTAAATTTTACAGGTTTCATGCAATAGTTTTATAAGATATATCAGTTATTTTATAGGTTTTATGTTATAGTTTTATAGGATGTATCAATTATTTTACAGATTTCATGTATCAGTTATTTTGCAGGTTTTATGCAATAGTTGTTCAACTAGTTTTTCAAGATTCTGCCAATGATTTACAGGATTAGGACTTGAAGTTTTTGTTAATTTGTTCATATCATTTTTTTTCTTTCAGCTAAACTAGCTTGGAAAGATGTTGGTATTATTGAAGAGGTGCCCAAAGCAGGGAGAAGCATCAATGGACTGTGCAATTTTTATTTTGCATTTTGTCTACAATCTGATCACCGAGATGCCTCTAACTTTCACACAGGTAATTTTTTTAACTTGTAAGTTTATGATGTAATTCCTATTTGTAATTTTATTCTCTCAGCAAGGTAACTCCAATTTATAACCTTGTTTATTTTGGTTTTTTGCAGGATGATATTTCGAAGGAACGAGTTGTTCTAGTGATGAGGCTTCTCACTCATCCAAATAACGTTCACTAGAGGGTTATGAAGTAACAAACTTTGTATGTTGAATAGTATGCTTGTGTGGAACAGATGTATTTGTGTGTTGAATGTTATTGTTTGTGTTTGGTACTATTGAATAATGTGGTTGTGACTAGTGACATTTTATGCTTGTGAACAGTTATTTTTGTTGAACAATGTGTTTTATATTATTGATGTTTTATAGTTTGCATCTGTTAGTTTTACAGTTTACATCTGCGAATTTTACAGTATTGAAGTTTTATAGTTTTATATATAGTTTCAGGTGTCAATTTTACAGTATTGAAGTCTTATAGTTTTGCATATGTTAATTTTATAGTTTATATCTGTGAGTTTTACAGTATTGAAGTCTTATTTTACATAATATAGATGCATATATAAATATTAATAATTGAAGAAAAAAATGATGAAAAAAATTAAAAAAAATTAAAAAATTAAAAATTTTAATTTCGAAAAAAAAAATTTGATGCAAAAAAATTAATTTTGCATAATTTTAGATGTTATTTGAAAATAACTGCAAGTTTGAGAAGTGGTTCGGTTTTAAAATCTCTAGAAGTTGTCACTCTTAAAGTACAATAAGTGGTCCCGCAGGAAGTACAGGTAGTTTGGCAAGTTGTAGAAGTTGCATACAGCTAGCAACAAACTTGGGACCACTTGCAAGAGACGCTGGTTGTTAGAATTTTGAATTACATATTATATATGATTTGTCATTGAAGATACAATAATGAGTATAGAGTTTTACAGTATTTGCGCAAGTTAAATGACAGTTGGTTTGAGTAAAAACTCGATACAACTCGCTAGGTACAATTAGTCGCTTCAAAAAAATATGTTGGTTACAAAGCTTAATTAAAGAGGCATTATGCCGAGAGTAAAAAAAATGATACTGTTTCTCATTGGCCATTTATGGTATAATGATAATAGAGAGGGTTCAATAGGCAAAAGTGCAACTGGATTATATATACTAAGTATATCTATTATTATATTGTCGTCAGTACTCGGGATCGTACGTATAGATTGATCGAGTCCTAACTTATATAGGATTGCTTGGAAATTTCATGTCTGCAATGCTTTGAATATGTAAATAAATTATTTTTTTGCTGCATATGTAAGTGTACTTTGTTTATTCAAGTAAAATCCACTTCTAAATATGTTACCGGATCTCTTTACGAATAAAAATATATTGTTTCACAACATATATATATTTAATACCTACGAATTCATTCAAACATGAATAAATATATTGTTTCACAACTACAAATAGAATTCATTCAAACATTAAGTACTTTTATTATTTAATTATTTTCAATGATTATTTATCATAAATTTAAATTCACTAAAATAATAAATTTGAAATTTAATAATAATACAAAATAAAACAAATATGGATATTGTAATTTGATTGGTTTTTAAGATAATTAAAGAGAACTTAATAATAAAGAAAACTTCTAAATTTTCACAGATTTTAAGAAATACGTACTAATAGCTCCAAAATTCAGATTTGAATATATTTAAAGAGGATACTTATTTAATAAAGAGAATGTGATGCATGTAATGTCAGTAATGAAAACTAATGTAGAAAATATAGATGAAATACTTCTTTCTAAAAAATTTGATACTATTTGGATAAACAAAGATGTTGACGCAAAGATATTATAAATAAGTGTAGATGATAGAAGATAATGTGAAATAATATATAAATGAAGAATTAAGATATACAAGTAGTGGAAAGATATGAATATAACAGTAAGAGATATTATTGGCAGAGAGGTTAATTTTGGTTTGAGAATTAAGGAAATATGGGCTGTTCTTCTTTTGATCTGTTAATTTAAATATTTATTTAATTTTGTCATTTATTATTTGGGCCTAAACAGAAATATTTATTTAATTCGTCTTTATCATATTTATAATTTTACATAATGTTACATAAATAAAATAAAATAAACAATAGAAGAAACCATTGTTCTCAAAATTAATCTCTTCTCGATTCTTGCACTGGAAGTCATCCTTATCCAAGTCTTGCATCCTGTCTTCTTTTTTTTGTCCTTTCAGAGTTAATGTTGTGACCAATAAGTTCTTTTTTTTTAACACCTCTGCAGAAGCTGCAAAGTTGTGAAGAGAAATTGAACTCAAGACCTTTGAGTAACCAACAGTCTTAGAACATTGTTTCTAGCCAATTGTGCTACCTCCCCTTCCATTGTGACAAATAAGTCAATCATTGGATTTTGTATTCTAAGTTTTGTTCATGCATTGGATGATTTATATCATCTTGTTCTTTAATTTGTATCATTTTATGGATCATTCGAGTTAAGGACTTGAATTTTGAAACTCCATAATTGTGTATAATGATAAACTCTAAATTATCTCTAACTTTCATAAGGTTAGTATGAGGATTAAGTGTTGGTTATATTTTGAAAATCAAATGATAAGATATCAATTTAAACTCGTGGATGCGTATTAGTGAATACAACATTGGATAGACCCAACGTGAGACAAAGTGTTAAATTTGAAGGTCTGATATGCTAATTTTTCCTACGGGAGAAATGTGTACTTGTAGACGGTGTCCAACACTTGTTTTGACCGGGAGTTATAAATATGATGCTTTGAATATGCATGACTTGTGCGGATGGAACACGCTCATAAAAAAAGCTAATGTTTGTATGCATCAATATTTTTTAGCGCTTCTTGTAAAATGAAATTACATTGTACACAAATTTTGAACATTTTTTTTTTTCAGTTTTCTAATTCCGCTCCCCTAAATGAATAATATCTCTTTTTTTTTTTTTTGAGAAACTTGCAGATTGTGCCAAGTGGCTAAAGTTAACAGAAAAGTAAATTATAACACATTCTCAGGCCCATAGCACCTAAATTACAAATTATCCATTTGCTAAGGACCCTGATCCCCAAAACGCTGAAACAAAGTCAGCAATTCAGCAATGTTTGTGCCATAGCTGTGCCTCTTGTATGATTATATTCTTCCAACCTTCATTAGAGGTGTAGGGAACTTTCAGCCCCTGCAACAACTCTCCGTTGCTTTTATTTGATTTAATGAAATTGTTGGTTGGGTCATCGCCAACTAATCTTCGTAGAAGAAAAAAAAAAAAACTTTCTGTTGAAAATAATTTGTTTTAGCTAGATTATTATATCTATGCATACGCTATCTACTGTAAGATATCATCTGTATTTCTTGACAAAAATTAATGCAAGGGAACTCTTCAGAGATAAATAAAGGAAATAGAAATTACAAACTTGTTTAATTGATAAATGTTCTTTAAGAAAATAGAAATTACAAATTTCTTAAATTGACAGTGTTCCTTTCCATTCTTAAATTGACAGTGTTCCTTTAGGCACAAACAATTCATGTAATTGTGCCTCACTGATCAATGGTAGATGAATGAAACAATCAAGAAACATTTTGAATAGTCAGAAGAAAGAAAATAAATCCAGCAAAAACACTACTAGAATCTGAGTTTTTTGCATGATAAGAAAAATGACTTGTTACAAGGAGATACGCTTGCAACAAGCCCGAAAATACTTGTTGCAAGGGGATACCATTGCAACTCTAACCTTCCAACAAGCTTCCTTGCAACTACTAAGTATTTGCATGAGCAACCATGCAACAAGTTTTTTCTGACTTGTTGCAAGGCATTACTCTTGCAACAACTAATCATGCAAATACTTTTACATCTGACCCCGTTCGGAGTATTTGCAAGGGGAGACAGCATGGGCCCCATCTGGTTATTTGCAAGGAGAGTGAACGTGGGTCCCACCTGACTATTTGCAAGGCTAGAGAACGTGGGTTCTACCTGACTATATGCAAGGCTAACACACGTGGGTCCCACCCTGACTATTTGCAAAGCTAACACACGTGAGTCCTACCTGACTATATGCAAGGCTAACACACGTGGATCTTACCTGACTATATGCAAAGCTAACACACTGTGGATCCCACCATGACTATTTGCAAGGCTAACAATGGTACTTTTTGCATGCTCCATAGTCCTTAATATTGGCATGTACATGCCAACACAAATAATTACCATAATATTTGCAATATATCAGCATGCCTAATTCTACAATTCTCCCTCCCTGTACCAATTTGGTACCAACCCGATACCAACTCAATAATCTATTACATTTCTCATTTCCCATTGAACCAGATTTACATAAACACATTAAAATATAGAGATAACACATCTAATAAGCATTAATCAAAATAATATAATCATCATACATTGTTTCAAAATACAAAAAACATTACAATAAATGTGCTAAAAAAAGATTTTATATATACCCAAAATATGTCCTAATTCAAGATGACTAACAGTAATATTAAGAATTGACAAAATCCACAAAAATACTTTACGAGAATGATGCAGTCACTATTTCTCCTCTTGCTATGAGGTCCTCACTGCAGTAAAAATGAGAAAGTGAGTTAGTTTGATTTGGAGAGTGAGTATTATTGATTATTGGATATTTTAATTTTTCAAGCATTGTTTCAATAATGTACAAAAATAAATACATACATATAAGCATTTGACACAAATTTTGAATTTTATGAATTATAAGCAAAAAAAAAGCTAGGCTGACTAATATATATAAGCACCTGACACAAATTTTGAATTGAGCTTTAGTAAGTACATATATATAAATTAAGAATCTGCATATTATTAATGGATAAGATGAAAATAACATATATGAATAAATAAGGCTTACTTTTGTTTGGAAAAGATAGCAGTCAACACCATCCTTCATTGCTGCCCCAATTCTACAATTCTTCATGTACCAATCTTGTACCAACCCGGTACCAACCCAATCTTAGCTCGTCTCATCAAAGTTGTTGTTTCACCTGTACTTGTGAATCATAAAGATAGATTTTCAAAGTATAAATATCTTGATAAAGGAAAATTATCATATCATGTACTTCTCTAAATTGTGAAAAATTATTCAAAATATATGACATGTTCTTCCTGCTTTGATACCTAGCAATGTCCTGCTTTGAGACCTAGCAAATGTCAAAATATATGACATGCTCTGACATGGCTTACTTTTTAGATGAGTTTTATCCATTTTTATTTGTTAAGTGAATTCTGTGTTGTTCAATGTGTTTTATCATTTTCAACCAACTTCAAATCCCATTTTCGAGCAAACTAATACACATAATTTTTTGTACTTTATATGAATTTAAAGAGGGAGGACTAACCTATTTACCTGCAAATTTTCATAATTTTTGGATTTTTGTTTCTGTATCAAACAATATGTACAATACAGGGGCATTTCTGGAAAATGTGCAGAAAAATACAGTATTTTACAGTTTTCAGGTGTGAGATTCAAAAATAGCTAATAAATGGTAACAAAATGCTAAAAATGGTAAATCAAACTCTAACTTGTGTGTTTTTGAAGGCCTATCTAGCTATGAGATTAGATTTTCAGTTTGGGTTTCAGATCAGTCTACACTAGCTTATTTACCAGCAAAGGTCTTTTTGAGCTTTTTTGGTACCAGTCAAGTACTCATATTGATTTTATTGCTTCTTCTAGCTGGTACCAGATGTTAAATATGTAAAATATTAAACATTAAAATTTCTGTATCAAACCTTATGACAATAGTTTTCACAAAATCACAAAACCAACAACCTTAACATAGTTTTGAAAAGAACTAACAAGCAACCCCAATACACTTAGCCCTTTTACAAGACAACTTAATACAATTAACCCTAATACACATAGCCCTAATACAAGACAAAAACCAACAAATTCATAGCTTACTGTTTTGCCTTGTGTTGTTCAATCATTGCCTTGATCCATTCTGGCCTTCTTTCCCCTTACAAGCCATAAATGCCTCACTTCACTGAGAATATAAGAAAAGAAATATAAAGGAGAAAATAAGAGAGTAAAAAATGTATGCAACATAGTTTTTCTATGTCTTACATACACTTTTATAATTTTTATAATGTATTTACTAATTAATTCCACTGGTTCTACATACAAGCTGAATTTGGGGGTTTATTGAACAGTCAATTTTGTAAAAATTGTACAGGACATCTCACATGACCAGATTTGAAATTCTTGGTATCTAAATTTCCATGAGATTGTAAACTTCAAGCTCAATGAATTTCAGAATTTTCTAAAGCTTCTAGCTATGTCAGGATTTCAGTTTAGTGATGAACAGTTCTATACCAGCTTTGGCTTCGATCGGTGCCATTTCTACACACTATTTACCACAGACAGAAAAAAAAAGATCAAAAGCAAAAGCAAATTGCAAGATCTCACAAATAAGGTTTTAGAAAGCTTTTGAGAGAGAGAGACCTGAGAAGCGCAGACAACCAAAACCCTAACCCTAGACGACTGGGAGGCGGAGACAAAAGCGTATTTCGCCTCCTCCAATTCTCATTCTGGCGCGATCTTGTGGGGGAAAAGGAGACACAGACTGAGATCGTCTCTCTCATTTGATTTGCTTCCGCTCAGGCAAAAAATGAGCGAGTTTAGGGTTTTGATGCAGCGGGAAGGAGAAGAGAAAATGAGAGTCGGGTGCTGCTTGTTTTTTCACCGAAAAAAGAGAGAGAGTTCTTAACGATAAACCCTAGGTCTGAGCCAACTTGCTTTGGGTGCGGCTGGGTGGAGTAGGGGGCGGCTGGGCGGAGGAGCAGGGGTGCGGCTGAGAGGAGGGGGGTTAAACCCTAGTCGAGTGGTGGCTAGGGTTTAGTGAGGAAGAGCGAGAGATGAAAAAAAATTCTGGATCAAGAGGGAGAGCGGGAGATGATAACTGAGGTGAAATTTCGGTGAAATTTTGAGAGGGGAGTGAAAATTTTAGGGTTCTGAGGGAGTGGAGATAGAGCACGGAGATGAAAGATTTTGGAGTGAGTAAAAAAAAACGCTACCCACAGAGACAAGAGAGAAAAGATAGAAAGGGTTTGCAATTTTCCATATACTCTGAGATAACGTAATATGTGTGTTTAGATCAGACCGTGTAATCATCTTCAGGCACCAATATCAAAGAATCCTATGCATTACCTACCGCCGGATCTAAACAGAAATATTATGTTACCTCAGAGTATAGGGACTCCCTACCCACAACTATTAGAATGAATAAATCACCTGATGCATGTACAGCAATGCATATGAAAAAAAATTCAAACTTTTTTTTTAATTTTTTAATTTATTTATTTATATGGTCAAATAATACTTATACATGTAGCCCCTTCAAATTTAGAAAATATTTTTGGACCGTTCATTTTCACGCAATGAAATCAACGGTCGATCTGCAATGAAATCATTCCAAATTTGTTTTAAAATGATCAAGAAAGAACATTGAACATAACCAACATAAAAGTTCGAAAATTTTATTATGTATGAGCTTCGATCCAACACAAAGTTTTTATGGTCATACGATGCTTCAATTTTCGATCAATTAGATGGATGGGTAAATAAAAACAAAATTTCATCAAACTTAGGTGCATGACAATAAATGCAGTGCTCCTTAATTTGAACGGTTCCGATCGACCAACGAATGACATATACCTATGCATCTTCATTAACTCTCGAAACAAGAGTTTACGTTTCATGTTCATGCATAGAAGATGTGAGTCATATGTGCAACATGCATGTATGCTATATAATTTAAATATGTCAAAATAATTTAAGTAAGCAATTAACATGCTATTACATTAATCATTGCATAAATTTCATTAATATAATTTCCATAGCAAAATATTTTATAAAATTAAAGTAGAATTTTGATTTTAATTGACTAAATTTAACTAAATATTTTCACTTCTATTGACACATGTTGAAGAGATAAATAATGATGAAATTCTATAAAATTGATAATTATAAGTATTTGGTCATATAAACCGTTAAAAATTGAAATTTTTTTAATTGTTTTTATATTATTTGTTGTATATGTTTTCATTTTGTTGTGATTCATTTAATTATTTTCAAACTTAAAAAAAATATAATTTACAAATTTAACAGTGAGTATTTTACTAAATTTTTTTTTTCCAAAATACAAGTTATAATTGTAAATAGTTCACATGTAATTCGATTTACCTATACACATGTAATTCATAAAAATTTGATTTTTCCAAAAAATACTTGAATAATAATCACTCTCCAATATTCGATTTACCTACACATGTAATTCATAAAAATTATTTTGTTTCACTTCTAATTTCATTTTGACTTCATAAAATTATTTTGACTTTCAAAATTTTCAATTCTGTCTTAAATTTTCGCAAGAATTATTTTTCTTAGATAAATTTAAATCTAAATAAACTAAATTGACATGTATAACTATGATTTTTGGCCATAAAAACTATACAAAATTAGAAATTTTTTATTTTTTACTTTTTCATAGTATTTGTTGTACATAGATTAATTAAGATGTACATATATTAATATATATATATATATCTGAATCGTGTTGTTCTAATTATCAATGGACATCTCCATTTAACAAAACTGTATCGCTGACTAGTGGAACCCACTTGTCAGATCCGAATTTTTCTGTGTGTAAAATTCTTTTTATCTCTTCTCTGGATCCTGCTCATTCCTCCTCCGTTCTCTCCGGAAAAATTCGACTCCTCCATTCCCTGCTGAAATTTTCACTTTCCCTCCGTTTCTCTTCTCCGTATAGGCTCATACCCGTTTCTCTTCTCCTCCCAAATCGATCCCTCCACTTCTCTCTCCTGACCCCTCAAATTCTCTCCTACCTGCGCCTCTTTCATTCTCCATCTCATCTAGCAAAATAGAGCACAAGAGTTACAGATGTAAGTTTTCATCTCTAAATTTTGATTTCATATGGTGACTTCGTGGCTGCCGATTGCAGTACTAGCACCGATCTGAATAATTAATCTATAACTATAAGGAAGTGTGAACTTAATATTGTCAAAGAAAATAGATTCTTCGTCTGCTGATTACAGTACCATTACTCCATCCCAAATTTGAATAAATTTTGTTGCATTGATACATGCATTTATAGTGTTCGACGAAATGCCCGACCTAAAATCAAGCTAGTAAGCAAAAAGAAATTGAAGTTAGTAATCAAGCTAGTAAATTTATGTTATAATTGTTGTAAATTTATGTTCGACCAAATGCCCTTTTCTGTTTGCTTAAGCTTATTGATCAATTGCTCTCTTTAATTAAACCAGGAGCATCTCCTCTCTTCCCACTTTGAACTCTTCTCTGGACGCAAAGCGAAGCCAAATCCAAAACTAACAAAAAAAACTCCCTCCACTAGGAGCTTGGTCTCTCTCTCACTTCGGTGATATCTGATCTCTCTGGATTAGAGATCTGCAGTACCGGATGGACGAGAACTACTTGTTGGCTGCTTCACCACTGCTGGAGAGGTATTTTTTTTTTACCCCCAGCTTGAACTGAATTAAATAAAAATTGCAATAGGTAGGAGTTCTAAGAATTGCAAATTAATTAAATAAAAAGCATAAGATGAATCAGCAGTTATAATTGTTACTCGTCAGGTATGTTTTTTTTCTTCAAAAGACTAGGCCTGGTACAGATTTGGTCAGAATTTATAATTTATAACTGCCATGGCATCGTTAAATTCTCAACCATGCCAGTCTGATTTTGCTGCTGTTTTGTCTCGTTTGGGGAAATTGTTAGTTACAAGAGGTACACCCTGTTATATAATTCTTACAAGAGGTCCTGTTCAATTTGGAGCATATTGCTTATTGCTTTCAATTTTTAGTATGTGTTCTTCATATCAAACTGTTTGTCATAAGGTTTGTACATAATGTTTTACTTTTGCACCTCAGAAGGTTTGCACAAATATTGACAGATGTTTGAAAGGCTTGAAGTTTTGAGTTGATTTTATTAAATAAATTAATGCATTACAGGTGTTTGATGAAATGCTCAAACCAAAACAATAAACTTTTTTTAATTATTATATGAATAGCATGTCGAGTAGTGCCTAGGATTGCCCATAATACTTTTGTCAAAACCAGTTTGGTCTGTATATAGGTATAAATGTGTTCTTCAACTAATCCTCTCACTCTTCTTTTTATTATGAGCCCATGTGTAGCTCATGCACAATACTAAATGCTTTGTTACCATTACTAATTCAGATCCGAGGACCCCAGCTCGTCTCTCTCCCCGCCTCAGTTGACTAAGTTGAGTCTCAGGTACTTTTTTCATTTAGGGTTAAATTTTTGATAAACTTAGGATGTTAGGGTTTATGCTTATCCATTTATACTTGCTAAATTTATGGTAAATTTCTTTAAATTTTTCAGCTAGATGTTTTGTGGTAAGGTGATTAGCGAGGCAAAATGGAAATATCTCATCATATCAGTACATTAATGTACCACAAAATTTGTGCTACCAATAAACAGTGCCCTTTGGTACAGAGGCCATATCTATACACTTGAGTAAAGACATTATTGTATTTTTATTTATAAAATTTGGGATAGTTCAAATCTTTTATGGAACTCATTTGATATTGGTTATCTTATAAGCTTTTTTTTGTAATTGTGTCTGACAGTATACTAAAAATATATTTCATATATATTTAAATTCATGTCTTTTTTTTTTAACTTTAACAATATAGCATTAATATTTATCTCTTGTAGTGTGGATCCACTAAATTGTCTCATATATTTTGTCTAATAAATTCATGTCTTTTTTTAACTTTAATATAGCATGAATATTTATCTTTTGTAGTGTGGATCCACTAAATTGTCTCATATATTTTTTGTAAACGATGTTCCGATTGATCTGTTAACAAATACTTTATTGGCAATTTGAAATTTAGTGCATCTTCTATCACTTGCATTTTTGAATTGTCCAGACCAAATAAGCTAGTACATTAGTGGAGAGTGTGATTTTCATGTGTTTTTTTTTTTCCTATTTTAAACAACTGAACCTTGTCATTTGATATTTGATTGTGTTTTTCTGAATTGCTAAACTCTAAAAGTTGACTTGTATGACAACCCCTTAGAGCAAGAGTATCACATGGAGCAAGGTGAGAAAAAAAGAAGTTGATTTGTATGGGCTTGATGGTTTCAATGAAAAATATTAATTGGTACAACAATACATACAATGTGTTGTGTCACGATGTTTGTATAGTTATTTTTGTATTTCAATTAAAATATTAATTGACTTATTCTAAATATCAAAATTTAAGTTATCAAAGTATTAGTGGACAAATCCTTCTTTCTCCGCTCATTATCAGCGCTGATCCCCTTATATGCCTGCTCAGTTGACCGCGTACATGGTCTGGCTTGGAAATGGACAGAGAGCGGTTTATTCACCTGCTCCTCCACCTACAGGCTCTTACATCATAGGGGTATCGTCTCCCCTAACCATGGGTCTCTTTGGAAAATTGAAGTCCCAATGAAAATCAAAATCTTTCTCTGGCTAATGCTGGATAACAAGATTCTGTCACAGGAGGTACTACTCAATCGGGGATGTACGGTGCAGCCTGGATGCAAATTGTGCAACTCGACGGCAATTGAAACGACGAAACATATTATGTGGTCCTGTCCTTATGCAAGGAGCTTTTGGAGGGGGTTGAGGCTGCATTATAACCTCCCTCATGGGTCGGATACAAGTCTCAGACGCAGCTGGGACATGTCCCAGCAAGGAGCATTGGAGCACGAGCGCACACACCAAAACAGAGTCTGGGCTGCCGAATTCTGGGCACTTTGGAGAGAAAGGAACAGAAGAGTGTTCGCCGCAAAACGAAAACCGAGCTATGTCTTGATTAATGACACAACAACGGATGTTTTATTTTGGTCTCAGGATAGGTAATAAGAGAGGGACGTGGTGGCACAGCTGTGCGGGATAGTACTGCGCCTTATTAGTGGCAATATCAAATAGCTGAGTGTTTTTCATTCATTATCATTAAGGGGGATTCGCCACCACTTGGTGGGAATAACCTTGTAATTAAAACATTTTCTTAAATATCAATATATCTGTTGGTGGCACTTCGCCACCAACCATAAAAAAAAAAGTTATCAAAGTATTGAATTTTTATATACTGCTATTATTCATGTTGTTGTGATTTATAATAAAATTTATCATTCAAAAGGAGATATAAAATAACATAAATAATCTGTCTCCAGGAACTAAACAATTGCAAGGGTAAACCCATGCAATTAATGAGAACATGCCCATGCAATTGGACTACTCACATGGACCTTCAATAAAATATAATATAAACAGGAGGTTAAGTAGTTGCATGGACCTTTAATAAAATATAATATCTACCATTTGGTTTAGTAGCTGCATGCACAAGGGGTTGAGTTGTTGCATGGACCTCCAATTAATTATAATATCTAACATTCATAAAGTATTTGCAAGGAGAGATAGATGAGTTGTTGCATGGACCTCCAATTAATTATAATATCTTACATTCATAAAGCATTTGCAAGGGGAGATAGATGAGTTGTTGCATGGACCTCCAATTAATTATAATATCTAACATTCATAAAGTATTTGCAAGAGGAGATAGAAAACAGTTACATGGTTACACATCACACAGTTGCATGGCAGACATGTTGCATGGGATTAGCCTTGCAACAACTACCATGCAACAAACTAGTGCTTACCATGCAATAAACTCAGATTCTAGTAGTGAAGGCTTCAATCAATTGGATTTGGTTTATCTATGGCCTTGTCCGCACCGCCACAGGACTCCTTACATACCGTGTTCCATCCGACCATGTAATGCTTCCAAATACATAGTTAGAGCTAGGGGTATCCACCTTAAATAGCACCTTAAATTTCTTCTCTTCACCAGCGTTGAACTTTAAATTATCAGGCTCCACCTTGACTCGAATCCCACTTGGTTCTTCAACTATTGCAGTGTATTTGCAGGCGGGACCGACATTTTTAACCGTGCGGGTTACCGTAACCGAGCCTGTGAGTTTATAAATGGTAAATGATGGGTAGTTGAAGTCCTTGATATCTTGTGGCTTTGAAGGGCATTGATAGCCTGGTTCGAATGATGCTAGTTGGGATGAGTTGTAGCCAAGAGAGCAGAGGAAGTTCAAATAGTCAATTGTGTTGAGGTCATAAATCAAACCAGGATCTGCTGCTGGATTTGGGTTCACATGGCCCGACCCGTAGCTGAATGGCGTGGCAGTTTCAAAGGATGAGTTTAAGATTTTCTTTCCATGATTATCTGTGATTGATGCTGCAATTTATTTTTTAAAACAAAAGCTCTTATAAGTAATATAAATTGAAGCACCTCATGGGAAAAAAATAATCAATATAATTTTTCAGTTAGCATAACAGTTTCAGCAACGGGGAAAAGCAAAACAGGACATTATGGTTTTCTGAGCATAAACAGATGATAAAATTTATAAAATAAACTTTAGCCATTGACTTTTTGTTTATAAACCATTGACTGAACAGAAATTAAGATAATAAAACCATGTAAATTTTCTAATGGGATAATTGTTAGGTCCATTTGAGCTTAACTCTCGGAACATCAGATGAATTATTTATTACAAAGAAAATTTATTTCAGAACTATCTTAAAAATGCTAGATGCCTACATTGGTTGGAATGAATATCAAAAGGAATTTAGTAGGAAAGGAATTTTCACGGAAACCCGACCCATGAATATCAAAAGGAGGACGGACCACTATTTCTAGCGTGATAATCGATTACCCTTGTACCTCGGATAGAAAATATCTTTATAAAACAATTTAAAAAAGGTCTGACAAATATTTTTTAATTAACTCTTCTATGTTAAAAAAAGATATTGTGGATAGAAGTTGACCATGATTCCTTTAAAGGGTCTGGAATTTCTAATTCAAATACGACTCAATAACCAGACATATAACTCAATGCATATTGTGTTCAACTATATTACACATAACCATAAAAAAATTACCAGAATTTATGTATTACCAGTGGTCATAATTGCTGATCGAATGGCTGCTGGGGACCAATGAGGGTAGAGAGTGTGGAGAAGACCAACAATCCCTGATGTGTGGGGGCATGACATGGACGTACCAGATACAAAATTGAATTTAACACGGCGTTTATCAAAGTCCTAACCAGTTGGTGAAGTTGCCTCAGTGTATGCTGCTAGAACACTGACACCTGGGGCCGTTATATCAGGCTTCAAGATTCCAGGGGTAATTGTATTTGGTCCTTGAGATGAAAATGAAGCCATATACGGTGCCGGCATTGTGTTGAGCACAGTTTCTGGTTTCGTTATATAACCAAGTACCACTCTGTAATTTAGGGATTCTGATGTTAGATTTAGGGCTATTTATCCACCCGTAGAATTCTTTTCTAGTTCAGTAAAATAAAAATAAATACAAGATGACTTCTGATCACTACATACTATGTATTGACTTGGAAATATCTCGGGCCGCATAAAATCTTATTTTTTTTTATTGAAGGATCCCAGTACATCCCAACATCTTTTAGATGCTATCCTCGAGAATTGAACATGTGTCTCTTCGTAGAGAGATGAGGGCTCGTGCCATTACACTAAGCCCGCAGTTCATACTTAAAAAATTTTAGCAGCAAGGTTTATATGCTTTGTGCTATATCTTAAAGTACCAAGTAAAATCTAACAGCATTCAACTCATGTGATATGTACAAACCTGTTTGATTTGAGGTATGACACAACAAAGTTTGACTGTCAGAGTAGGTCATTGCAACAGCTGGCAGGATGTGTTTGTCAGGAATGATATTGTTGCTGGCGGTGGCAGGATTAATCAAGACCATACCTACTCCACCAGCTTCCAAAACAACTTCTCCTTTCTCTACTCGAGCATTTGTTCCTCTTGCACAAATCACTATTGAACCGTTAACCTTTGCAGAATCTAACGAACCATAGAGGCATAGCCGACTGCCATATAATATTCATACATATCATATGTTAATAGCTGATTTTCATACTGAGAACAGCTGCTTGCCCAAGTTATATGTCAATAAATTAAATAATGTTCAAAGTGTGCCACATAATATTTATCCATATCTCAACTTTTTTGATCGATGTCATGATTGTTAGTTTCATTTTTGTTTCTATTTGTTTGATTTTTTTTGAGAGAAATTCTATTTGCTTAATTTTGTATAAATCTTATGTAATAATGTTTTCTGATTTTGTGCGTTTGCTATAGTACCTTGGGGCATGCATGGTTGCTAGCTAGTCGGTACCTTTGCTCGAAATTTATCTAGTTTATATTAATAACATTTATTATTCTAACTAGTAAATGTCTTACGCATCATTTTCTGTTGAATTGGCCGTTTTAGCGTCTGTTGACATGATAATTGGGTACTTTCCTTTTGCTAGACTTGTTGATGAGAGGCTCAGACCCTAAATTTTTAAAAAGGCATTCAGGTTAGTTAAATTTATTATTAGTAGGAAACCAAATTTAAGTCAAATTTCAAGTAAATTATTAACTGAAATGCCATGAAGTCAAGTAATATATTATCACACTGAATTAATTGACTGCAAGTAAAAATGCACAAGGATCGATCTTCTTTTATGGTAGCTTAACTAGCATATCTATAATTAATGATATTATAATCTGAATAAGCGTATTTCGAACTACCTTCAGGCTGGTGTTGCCGAAAGACACATAGGCAGGGAACTCCCGATCCATTGTGCTAGCTGCCACTGTGAATATCCATGGTGCCAAATTCGAGACCGTTCCAGCTGTAGGACCTGAATTACCTCCCGAGCAGATAACTTTTATGCCGTTCTTGACTGCATGAAATGACCCAATGGCAATACTGTCCTTGAAATAATCCCTCGGTATCCCACCCACGGACATAGAAATGACATGGACGCCATCAGAGATAGCTGCATCAAAGGCTGCAAGGATGTCGGCACCAAAACATCCAGGAGACCAGCATACCTATATTGGTAAGAGCAAACATAAGCATATACAGAAGCATCAGTAAGATATGTTTGTTTAAATTTTTTTCGGGTATATAGAAAATCAAAACTAACAAACCTTGTACGCTGCGACACGGGCATGGGGCGAACCCCCTTTAGCCGTGCCGTTGCCATAGCCAAAGAAGCTCGCATTAGCCACAAATGTTCCACCAGCTGTCGAAAGAGTATGAGTCCCATGGCCATCTGTGTCACGAGGTGTCTGGAAGGATATGTTAAGTGGCGCCCCCTCATATGCCTCATATCCCTTATTAAAGTATCTCGCACCAATCAACTTCCTACAGAAAAATATGTATCATAACCCTAGTCAAGGTTATACCATGTGTATATATATACACTAGCAAGCCATTGCATACAACTAATATGGTCTTCAAATGATTTTTTTTGCAACGTCCTATATATTCAAATCCCAATTGAAACATGATCTATACTAACAAAATATTGATGTCATTGTAGCAAAATGCGCTTGGCAAAATTAGACCCAGCTTTTTACAACTGAACGAAATTAAGATGTTATGTTCTTGATGTTGATTTCTTTTCTTTTTTTCTTATGAAAAGTTTGACGGCATAAAATTTTGTTTACAGAACATTAATTTGAATATTTTGAGAGAGAGAGAGAGAGAGACTTGTTGCAAGTGAAGCTGATATCTAACTCATTCTGGCAAATTCCGTTCCAATCACTTGGGACACCATCCATTCCATCATCAGCAAAACTTTCTGATTCTGGCCATACACCTACAAATATACCATTAATTGCACAAAAAATAATGGTTCACTGATTTCCGAAGTTATATATAAAATGCTACAATTAATAAATATAGAAACTAATTAATGTTGATGTAAAAGATAATATTATTAAATATAAATGAATAATAATAATAAGTAATAGTAGTAATGATGATGATGATGATGATGATGATGATAATAATAATAATAATAATATAGTAATAATAATATCTGGATTAATTTCTCTATCCATATATATAAACTAAATGATCTTTTACCAAACATAATCTGTCCTCATAATATATTATAAGTCTTAAGTAGTACATACAAGATAAGTATATTGCACTACGTCATAGTTGGTAATTAAGATGCGATATTGTTTGTCTTAAGAAGGAATATAGGAGGTGGAGGGTACATTTGAGCAAATAAACATTGCTCTACTTTCACAACAAGAATAAGTGACTTTTTGTGAGGGTAAAAAGTGACTTTTCGTGACGGAGTACTGTCATAACTGTACTTTTTCTTTTCGTGACGGAGTACCCTCGTGATAAGTGCCTACTTTGTTGTTGTGTTTATAAGTGGGTGGTGAAAATTATATATAACTATCTAGAGATGTGGAAGGAGCTGTAAGATATATATAATTATTCTAAACATTGCCCTACTTTTATGGTACATGAGATGAGAGGGTTCTTTTGGGAATAATGCAAATTTGCATATCACATATAGCAAATTCATGACAGTGCAATTTGGCATTGGAATTGTAAATACAAGTATACATTCAAACCTATGTCTGATTTTCTTAAGAGGATAGTTCAAATACATTCATATTCATGCTTATAATAATCAAAGGCTCAGATGTATCCTCTCACCTCATTGAAGAATAATTAATCTGCTAAATTTGTTTTTTTTTTTTTTACTTTTTAGGAGTCTATAAGCTTGGATAGATTGATCACTGTATTAATTGTACTCTTTTGTGATTTTCTTAATATCATTTTTGTAAAAATGCTTCCACCCGATCTATATCGTACCAGTTGACACCAATATTGTTGGACTTATTGATTTTCTTTTATGTTGTTTCAACTTGGTCAAAGCTGGAGATAGTCTTAGCTTGGGGCTTTAGAAATGAAATAAAAACAACCATCTTGTTTGAATTTGCTATTTAATAAATAAAAATGGAAGTCAACTGTGAAAGGCCTCAAATTTTAATTAATGGATAACTAGATCAGCATGATCTGCCTAAACATGAAAGTCAACTTGTTTATTGGAATTTTGGAAAGCCAAAAATGAGAACCAATTTAAAAAAAATAAAGACTAGGTCAAGACTTCACAAAAACATGCAAAATCAAATCTTAATTGACATTTTTCAATCTTTTCTCTTTAATTATATCCACCATGAAATTGACGAAAAAAGGCACAACTTAAAAATTGGCTACTTGTTGCGTTGTATTAGTGTAATTTTGTTAAACTATAGATCATTTCGTCCCAATAGCACAATATTAACACTATATCATTATTTTTTATATTCCTCCAATACTATTCCAACTATACAATAAAATTGAACATCCTAATGCTAAACAATAAATAACTATCAAAAGATATATATAATTTAGACAATTATATTTAATATCACGGAACAATTACCCAAAAAAGGAAAAAGGATTGTAACTGGTACCTGTATCAAGATTTCCAATAATAGTGTCTTTACCATACCCTGCTTTCTTCCAGAGAGAATTTGAATTAACATAACCATCACTTTCTAGACCAAGAAATTCCCATGATCTAGTAGTATGAAGCTGGTATGCTTTGCTTGGAAACACTGATACCACCCCTGATAACTCTGCAACAAATTATGCAACTTTCTTTTAATTTTTTGTTTATACAATTTTCCTGTAATTTAATTTTAATTGATTGTTGAGGCTGTTTCAAAGAAACATGCAAGTTGACTTGAGCTCTTCTATTGTGCTGTACTGCTGTTACCTCGGTGCAGAACTCAGCAGTTGGATAGTACCATCAGAATTCAATGGCTATAGTACGCGATCATATGGGTTCAAAATTGTAAAGCATCTAAGCTCATGCAAGTTATGCATTACCTGTGTAAGGTGAATCAGGGATTATTTTCTTTTTCACATTGATTATCTCGTAAAATGATGAAATTTTCCATGAAAAGAAAAATGAATTATTGAGAGGAAATGTAATTTGGCAACCCTCCACATAAAAGAAAAAACTTAACAAATTTAACAGTTTAGCTATTAAAATGAAGGGACAAGCCATGAGGATGGAGAGAGATATACTTGATATCTTGTTTGCTGTCTCCTCGTCAATCATTGCAGCAAAGCCATTAATATGCTGTGTATACGAGTATAATATTGCATTTTCTGCTGCTTTCGGGCTGCATTTCAAAAATTTGCCAACATCAACTGTTAAATTAAGCAACCCAGCCTCTAATATTAACAAAGGTTATGCATATTTTTGTTGTTCAATTTTTTAATGTATGGATGTACTTACGTTCCCAAAATCGATCCCAAGAGCTTGAAGTGAGATTTGGCTACTGTGGCATATTGTAATGTCCGGTTGCTACCAGCAAGGAGACGCGGCGGTTCACCAAGATACACAATGTATGGCTACATCAGAAATTAAGATGTGAAATGAAATTGCTAAGTTTGATAATATACATCTTTTTTTAATTATGGAGAGATTAATGAAGAAGGGGAGGCTCTAAACTCTGTACCACTTTATCTGCAACTATGGCATTTTCTTTCAAAAGGAAGAATGAGAGCAAAGCAAACCAGAAAATTTTGTAACCCATCTCTCTCTCTCTCTCTCTCTCTCTGTATCTATTTGATACTGTGTGTTTTAGTGGTAGAGCTCTGATTTTGGTCCTGCTTTTATAGCCTAGTATTGGTTGCAAAAATCCTATCTATTTGAATTTTTCTCACATCTCCTTTGAAGGAGTATTACCAAGCGAAGAAACTTGTATCTGGCAGTTATTTTAATGGTCAATATACTTACAAAACTATTAATTATTTCTAATTATTTCTAATAAGTTATAATTACAAAACTATTAATGATTGGCTTGACCTCCAACTTTTACTATAAAAAAAGAAAACTATTAATGGTTTCTATCAACTAATTGAAAAAAATTAACATTGAGTTTTAATGACTTTATATTGAATTTTACCAATTAAATTCCGAAAAGTTTCAAATTTGCTAGAAATTCTACCTAAATAATTGATAACAAAATTAAAAATGTATTTTTTTCTAACTTAAACAATTTTTTTAAAGAGTGAGGCTACTATGGATCAATATCTCCGATTATAAAGTTCAAATCAATCCAAACCATTTGAAATGATCTTCATAACAAATGTACTTGGAGAAAGAAAATTACATTTTTTGGGAATTTTTTTACTATTATTTAAAGATTTTCAACCATGCATCCGAAAGTAGTGATTGTTAACTTATTTAAAAAAATAGTAAAAAGTTTCAAAAAATGTAAAATTTGGTCTCCAAGTACATATTCACATGGAGATCATGTTCAGTGGTTTTGGATTGCTGTTTAGACTTTGAAAACAAAAGTATGAACCAATAGCACAGACCAATATGTGTTTTGAATGTACCACAGCCTCACTCGTTTTTAAATATCATGTAAATGTACGTTAAAATTATTATTTTCCCTAATGTGTGTTTTTTGACATGCTATATAAATATGTTTATACCAATCATTTATTGGCCAAGTCTTGAGACCAACCAATTCCAAAGTACAGGATCTCAACTACTTGTCTTCAATTAGAATTTGACAAATTCTTGCAAATATTTGATTATATTAAATAAAATCCAATGAGAGATCGATGGTTATTGGCTAGCTGTGAGTTCTAATGCCAGATTTAGACAATATTGAAAGGCAGCAAATAATATTCGTGCGAAGTACTAAATAGCACAGGCTAATGGAATAATATTTTTTTTTATTTGAGGGTCAAATCAGCACGAATATATAGTAGTTGGGGAAATTATTCAGGCCGGGATTGTTAATTTATAATGAAAAGTCGTCAAAAATGATGAATTGTTTACACATGAAAATAGAAGAAAAGATAATTAAAAACATTATTGACTAATTTCACATAGATACGATATATATTAATACAATGTCTATACATTGGTACAAAGCTTAAGTAGCCGTCAGAGGTGATGCCGATAGTAGAAATGAGACCGTTAATCCTTTGCCATTTCTTGTAATCATGAGGAGAAGGAGAGAGAACAAGAAGAATAGAGAGAGAGAGAGTTGAATTCACAAATGTGCAACTGGATTATATTTATTATAAATTGATAAGTACAATTTGTATACAATATTGTTTGCAAATTTGATGTGTTATACTGGAGCTGTACAAGAGAGTAGAAGAGAGTAAGACCGCCAAAGTGAAACAGTTCAACACTTATTCTCTGAATGCATAGTTATACTGGAGCTGTACAAGAGAGTAGAAGATAGAACACAGGTACATCCTCGTGACTGGAAAACTCTGTTTCAACAAGATGAAGCTCAGCAATGGATTGTTAGAAAGGGAGGCAGTAAGACCGCCAAAGAAATGATTCTCTTATCAATGTTTGTTGGCTGGAGGGAAAGGTGTTCAAGAATATTCACAGATCGAGTGAAATTTTTAACAGAATTGGTACAGGAAGTTGAAGACATGTGGAAGGTTTACCACTAGGAAAAAGAAGAGCTTTAAGTTTTCGATTTTGATAAATAAGTTATTAGGTTTCTTTAGTTATGATTCAACAATGTTGAATTGAATTTTTTTTTTTTCTTTTTCTTTAGTATTTTTCTTTTATGAGTCTCATCCAGAGACTCCACGTTTGTAAGCTACCTCCGTTCAATATAACAATAAGGACTTGATCCTTATTTTTGATCAAAAAAAAAAAAAATTGATGTGTTCAATGCTTTGAATATGTCAATAATATGTCACTAATTATATTATTGTTTGCAAATTTGATGTGTTCAATGCTTTGAGTAAGTCAATAATATGTCACTAATTTATTATTGTTTGAAGAGTACACTAAAAGGCCGAATTACCTTCAATCAGCAACTTTTTTACCATTGATTTTACATTTTATTTACAAAACCTGGATGCTATACTTAAGCTCCATTTTACTGCATTTCTTTTTTTCCTTTTCAATGGATACTTGTTTTGTAACATGACTTATGTAACAGAACAATTATCAATAGAATAGGGGCTTGACCTCTGGTTCTCATTCAAAAAAAAAAAATATATATTATTGTTTGCAAATTTGATGTGTTCAATGCTTTGAGTAAGTCAATAATATGTCACTAATTATATTATTGTTTGCAAATTTGATGTGTTCAATGCTTTGAGTAAGTCAATAATATGTCACTAATTATATTATTGTTTGCAAATTTGATGTGTTCAATGCTTTGAGTAAGTCAATAATATGTCACTAATTATATTATTGTTTGCAAATTTGATGTGTTCAATGCTTTGAGTAAGTCAATAATATGTCACTAATTATAGAGTGAGGCTACGGTACTATGCATAGCACAGATTGGGTCCGTGCTACGGCTCAATATTTGAGTTTTCAAAATTCTAACGGTCGATCCGAACCGTTCAACATGATTATAAAATGAATATGTACTTGCAAACCAAATTTTACATTTTTCGATTTTTTTTACTATTTTTTTAGATAGGTAGAAAATCACTGTTTTTGGATGGTCCAGAATTTTCAGATCAAGTGATTTTCTACCTATCTAAAAAAATAGTAAAAAAATTCGAAAAAATGTAAAATTTGGTTTGCAAGTACATATTCATTTTATAATCATATTGAACGGTTCGGATCGACCGTTAGGATTTTGAAAACTCAAATATTGAGCCGTAGCACGGACCCAACCGTGCTATGCATAGTACCGTAGCCTCACTCCTAATTATATTGTTGTTTGCAAATTTGATGTGTTCAACGCTTTGAATATGTCAATAATCTTTCTCAATCTTAGTTGGAAGGCAACCGGCATGGTTTGAGTCTTTATATATTTAAAACATGAGTAGAACTAGCGTGTTCTTAAGTTTGTCAAGTTTCTTTATAAATTTAATTGTAAAACTTATTTGATTGGTTTCAAACGGCGAATCCAAATCGTTGAAACCGGTCAATCATTCGAGTGATGCGTCTACAGGGGCGGATACAGGATTTTCGTCAGTGGGGGGGGATAGTGAATCGGGTTCAAACCCATTAGCTAATCGGATACTAGATGAAAAACAATATTTTAACTTATAGTTGCCCTAACTTCTAATCCTAATTATCAATCAGAATTCAAAGAATTTATTATAATTTTAATTCTAAATTTAACCCAAATTACAAATCAGGATTCCAAATGGGGGCAAAAAAAATTCCAAAAGGGAGCAAAGTCAGTCCGGGCCTATAAATTTCCCTGAACCTATGTGGGTCCGCCCCTGTGCATATACATGCGATCAACCTTACGAGTGATGCGTCTACATGCAAAAAGTTTCAATTTTAGAACTAGCTTAGTAAAGTCAAGCGGTCCAAATTAGAAGGTAATTTATAAATTAATTTTAATGCATTCATTTTTTGGACATTTTTTTTACCACTTGACTCTATATAAAATTAATTTGAAAAATTAAATTTTACATGTAGACGCATCACTAATAAGATAGGTCGGTTTTCAGTAGTTTGAATTTGTCGTTTAAAGTTAATTCGATAGATTTTAGAATTAAGTTCACAAAGGAGTTTGATGAACTCAAGAACACGTACTCTAGTTTTACTCTTAAAACATTGATATAAATAAGAAGTGGATAGAGCTAATCTGAAATTTGAAATGTCTTCACATAACAAAACCCTTCACAATCAAACATTCACGTTTTATTTAATTTTAGTTTGGTTTTTGTAAGATCAAGCTCTAATATTTAATACATAATAAAGTCTAATTTACAAATTTTAAAACTCGGGCATTTAACTTGTGAAATATATCAAGATTAATATTTATATTTGGTGTAAGAAACTGTTGAGAATAACTTGGCAACTAAAGATCTGGGAATCAAACAAGATACTAGGATCCATATCTAATTGAAGAAGGAAAGAAGATGTGAGGAAAGGAAGATGGATATGCACAGCCTACATATTATTCCATATATAGATAATAGTTGATTTCCTTCTAATATCAAATTATTGTATTCTATGTTTAACGCATATACTTGATTTACTAAAGATACCAAGTTATGTTGATAAATAGGAGATGCTACAGCCGTGTAATTCATTGAAAAACAGAGAAATAAAATCGGGTGGGAAGGGAGCTTTCTTGGGAGTCTTGTGTTCTCTTTATTTTTCCGTTAATTTAACATGGTATCAGAGCGTGGTTGCCTGGTGGTATAGCTAGGGAAATTGTTGCCCTTCTTGTCTTTAACTTCAATTTCCCGTGCTATACTGCTCTAAGGAGCTGTCCACACTTTCTTGATAAAACAATGTCAGAAGCCGACTCCCAAGAATCAACCACCACGGCTGCGTTGATTGAGTAGATGACAAAGATGATGACTCAAATGGCGGCTATACAAGCTGCTGCCATAAACAACCCTCAACCGGCAACACAAATCATAACTCAACATGCTGCCATGACCGAGGGTACAATTCATTCAAGCGCTATTGATGTAAAATTTGATGGCACAAACTACTCTTTTTGGAGCCAAGCGGTGACGATGTACGTCCGTGGCAGAGAAAGGATGAGGCATCTCACAGGAGAACCAGCCCCACCACCTATAGCTGAACCATCATACCAAAGATGGGCAACTGACGATGTTGTAGTAAAAGGCTGGATTATTAATTCCCTTGAACCTCGATTAAGGGGGAGTTATATTCGGTATCCAACTGCTAGAGATGTGTGGAAGGCAATAGCAACAACATACTACGACAACAATGATGAGGCTCAGGTTTATGCCCTCAACCGTCAAGTCATGCGTGTGAGACAAGAAGGGCGAGCTATTGAAGAATATTTCGACGAACTTCAAGGATTGTGGCAAGAGATTGACTTCCGATGCCCAAACCCCATGGAGTATGCCGTAGATATCGACAAATTCAACACCTTTATTCAGAAGACAAGGGTGTACACCTTTCTTGATGGACTTGATGACTCATTAGATGGTGTAAGGGCACAGGTGGTGCTACTCAGTCCGTTTCCATCTATTGAGCAGGCACATGGGTATGTAAGAAGAGAAGCCAATCGCCAAGGAATCATGGTTAAGGGAGGTACGGATTCAAACTCATTAGCAATGGTTTCCAAGGGATACAAACCTGGTAAGATGTATGATTTCCAAGGAAAGAAAAATTTTCATATTGACAAATCCAAACTGAAGTGCATGACTTGTGGAAAAAGTCGGCACACAAAGGAGAATTGTTTTGAAGTGGTAGGTTATCCTGATTGGTGGAAAGGTGACAAGAAGAAGATTGAAGAAAAAGGCAAAGGAGTAGCAGCCACAACAGCAGCTGTTAACAGCCGAGAGGCCAGCAAGCAGCAAGTAGACCCGAACCAGCATGGCCAGCAGCAGCCAGCGGCAGCAACCAGAACCGGCCAGCAGCAAGCAGCAGCCAGCAGCAGCCAACAGCAGCCAGAACCGAACCTTAACTGTGAAGGTAAAAATAGCGGTTTTAAAATCAGCATGGGTAAGTGTAATATCTCAGATGTGAACAGAAAAAATGAAGGTTGGGTTATTGATTCGGGTGCAACCGACCATATGACACACGAAAAAACTGCTTTAGAAACCATGTGTACACCACGTAAAACCGGAATAATTAATGCAAATGGGGAAGTTTATCCTGTAGAAGGTGCAGGGGAAATTGTGTTATCAAACCAAATCAAGTTGAAAAATACGCTTGTGGTCCCTTCTCTTGCAACAAAATTGATATCCGTTAGTCAACTCACAAAGGATCAAAATTGCAGTGTGCTTATGTTTCCTGACTATTGCGTATTCCAGGATATTCTCACGAAAAGGATCATTGGCCATGGTACTAGACGAGATGGGTTGTATTACTTGGATGAATTCAAAACCGGCAGTAATTATATAGCTAGAGGGGATCAAATATCTAGTAGGGATAAAATTTGGTTATGGCATAAAAGACTAGGACACCCATCATTCGGGTATATGAAAAGGTTGTTACCTGATTTATTTGTGAATCTAGATCCTAAAGATCTTGTTTGTGAAACTTGTATCAAGTCCAAGAGTCATAGAACAACTTATCATAGTAGTATGAATAAATGTGCAAGTCCTTTTGATTTGGTGCATACAGATGTTTGGGGACCATCCCCGATTATTTCTAAATCTGGTTGTAGATGGTATATTTCCTTTATTGATGATTGTTCCAAAATGATTTGGCTTTATTTACTGAAAACAAAAGATGAAGTTTCTAAAGTTGTTCAAGATTTTCACAAAATGGTGCAGACTCAATTTGGAAAAGAAATAAAAATCATAAGAAGTGATAATGGGACAGAATACGTGAATAAATGTTTGCAGAATTTTTTTAAGGAGAATGGAATTATTCATGAGACAACATGCATAGGGACACCACAGCAAAACGGAATTGCAGAACGTAAGAATAGGCACCTCCTTGAAATAACCCGATCACTACTGCTTGAGAATAAGGTACCACGTATATTTTGGGATAATGCACTTTCATATGCGGTATATCTCTCTAATCGGACCCCCACAAGTGCAAATGATTACAAAACACCTATTCAAGTCCTTTCTTCTCATGTGTCCATGTCATCTGTCCTTAATCTACCACCAAAAATATTTGGCTGTGTTGCCTACATCCATATACAAAAACCATTTCGCACAAAATTAGACCCAAGGGCTGAAAAATGTGTTTTCTTAGGCATGGGGGCAAACCAAAAAGGGTATAAATGTTACAATCCCGGTACCAGAAAATTCTACACCACCATGGATATTACCTTTCTGGAACATGAGTCATATTTCCAACAAATCCAAGTCCCGATTCAGGAGGGCAGCAGCAATGGTGAACCGGGCTTTGATCTGGATTTTTTATCAAGTCTAATAGCTGATTCAAGTACAGGTCCAGCAGCTGATTCGGGTGCAGAACCAGCAGCCAGTTCGGGTACAGCAGCTGATTTGGAAAAAAATCCAGCAGCTGACTCGGGTTCAGACAAGGATGAAGATTCAGCAGGAGATACGGGTCAGCCAGACTCTTCACCAAATGGAATTAGACTCTGGATAGATCTTAATGAGGCAATGCAACAAGATGTTACTGTCCCGAGGTCACAATCTGTGGAAGATAACAATGAGGTATGTTCTTCTGAAACCCAGACTAGATATCCTTCACGTGTTAATCGTGGCAAACCACCAAGGAAATACATCCCGGAAGATGGGACGAGTAAAGAAATAACATATCCTATTGCAAACTATACCTCAACAAAAAAATTGCCACAACCATTAAAAAACTTTGCAGAACAATTGTCCTCTGTTGCCATACCCGAAAAAGTTGAAGATGCAAAAAGGAGTGAAAAATGGACTAGAGCAATGGATACAGAAATGGAGGCTCTGGAAAAAAAACTGTACATGGAAAATAGTTATTTTACCACCGGAAAAAAGGACAGTTGGGTGTAAATGGGTGTACACAATTAAGTACAATGCAGAGGGAAATATCGAAAGATATAAAGCCAGGTTAGTAGCAAAGGGTATACACAGACGTATGGGGTTGACTTTCAGGAGACTTTTTCACCTGTTGCAAAACTAAATTCGGTTCGAGTTTTATTGTCTCTTGCAGCTAACTTTGACTGGCCATTACATCAATTCGATGTAAAAAATGCATTTCTTCATGGAGACTTGGAAGAAGAAATCTACATGGACCTACCCCCTGGTTACGAACACATTGGATCAACAAACAAGGTGTGCAAGTTGGAGAAAGCTTTGTATGGCTTGAAACAATCGCCAAGAGCATGGTTTTGGAAGGTTCTGTAGGGCAATGAAAAACTATGGGTATAATCAAGGAGATTCCGATCACACCATGTTCTTTAAAAGGAGTGAAGGTAAAATTGCAATTCTTATTATCTATGTTGATGACATGATTATTACAGGTGATGATAGAGTTGAGATTGAAAGGCTTGAAATGAAGCTCTCGAAGGAATTTGAAATGAAAAATCTAGGAGGTCTAAAATATTTCCTAGGGATTGAAGTGTCACGAAATAAAAAGGGTATATTTCTTTCTCAAAGGAAGTATGTTCTCGATCTCTTGGCCGAAACCGGAATGTTGGATTGTAAACCGGTTAGTACTCCAATGGAACAAAATGTGAAATTTGAAATTTGTCCTGAACAATGCTCCACAAACAAAGAAAGGTACCAGAGGTTAGTTGGTAAGTTAATATACCTGTCACACACCCAACCAGACATAGCATATGCAGTAGGGGTAGTGAGTCAATTTATGCACAACCCGAGTGAAGATCACATGGGGGCTGTCCTAAGAATATTGCGATACCTCAAAGGGACACCTGGTAAAGGAATCAAGTTTGAAAAGAATAAACATATAAATATCGAAGGGTATACAGATGCAGATTGGGCAGGAAACATCATGGACAGAAAATTAACTTCTGGTTACTTTACATTTGTTGGGGGTAACTTGGTAACTTGGAGAAGTAAAAAACAGAATGTGGTAGCATTATCCAGTGCTGAAGCTAAATTCAGGGGAATGGTGAAAGGAATTTGTGAGCTACTGTGGTTGAGAAAAATGATCACTGAGTTAGGAGTGGAATACAAAGATGAGATGAAACTGTATTGTGATAACAAGGCTGCTATTGACATCTCACACAATCCAGTACAACACGACAGGACGAAACACATAGAGGTAGATCGACACTTTACTAAAGAAAAACTTGATTCTAATATTATCTCTCTACCATTTGTTAGATCTACAGAACAGGTGGCGGATATCTTAACGAAGGCAGTGGCAACTAAATCTTTCGAAGAGATGCTAGAAAGAATTGGAATGGTGGATATCTACTTGCCTTCGTGAGGGGGAGTGTTGAGAATACACTTGGCAACTAAAGATCTGGGAATCAAACAAGATATACTAGGATCCATATCTAATTGAAGAAGGAAAGAAGATGTGAGGAAAGGAAGATGGATATGCACAGCCTACATATTATTCCATATATAGATAATAGTTGATTTCCTTCTAATATCAAATTATTGTATTCTATGTTTAACACATATACTTGATTTACTAAAGATACCAAGTTATGTTGATAAATAGGAGATGCTACAGCCGTGTAATTCATTGAAAAACAGAGAAATAAAATCGGGTGGGAAGGGAGCTTTCTTGGGAGTCTTGTGTTCTCTTTATTTTTCTGTTAATTTAACAGAAACCAAATTAACGATATTTAAAATAATGATTATTATAACTCTTACTCATACTCACTATCGACTAGTAGATTGACGAAATTTTTTTAGTTACCACTTCAATATTACAAAATTCACACATAACCATACACTTTTCAAAAATTCAAATCTTAGCACCATCGTCAGCTACGCACCAATCTCAGCACGAATGTAGACACATCACTCGTAAACAGAAATTGGACTAAAACGAACAACAAAGTTTAATAGAATAAATTCAGAGAAGCAGCATTTGGTCTAGTTGCAAAGGTAATGCTCTTCATGTGGGACGTCGCAGGTTCGAAATCTAGAAGGAGCAATCTTTTATAGATATTTAATAGTTGAATGACTTGATCTCCAATCTTTACTCAAAAAGAAATGAGAAAAGGTTTTCTTACCCAACATTTTTTACCCGGTTTGTACCCACTACAACATTCATACCTTTCTACGACTGGCCAAATCGGTCGCAGAAGGTATTTTCGCTGGTCGCAGAAAGGTACGCCCGTTGCAGATGACCAAAATCGGTCGCAGAAGACCCGAACGCAGTTGCTCCGTGGCTGATGACCATCCTGCTGACGTCACCAGTCGCTGAAGGGTCAGGCACCGGTCGCTGATGAAAACAGAATTCACAAGCACCAAGCAATTGATACGAAACGTACCAAGCACCAAGCAATGAAAACATAATTTACAAGCAAATATACAATTCACCGTCGTCGTTCTCGATCGACAAATATAAAATTCACAAGCAATTCACAAACAATTCACATGCAAGCAATTGAACAATATAAAATACTAGTACGAAACGTACCAAGCACCAAGCAATTTAAAAGGAATTCAAAAACAATTTCAACATAGAACAAGAAATACGACGCAGTTCACAAAATGACATAAACAAGAAATATGTAAAGTACGACATAAACAAGAAATATGTAAAGTACTACATAAACATCCAATATCAAATATCTAAAGTACGACATAAAAATAAAATATCTAAAGTACGACATACAGATCAAAACATCCTAAAACTAGTCATCTCCTAAATCATCACCGCTGTCATCCTGCGCATCGGGACGATTTGAGCTAGAACCTCCCTGTGAGAATATAACTAAAGTTTTTAGGGTTTACTGTTTAGGGTTTACAATTTTTAGGAGTTTGTTGTTCCGTTAATTGATTTTCCATACTTGGTGTTCTTATTGGATTGAAACATACCCAAAAATCAAATTTCGTACTTGATTAGGCGAAGAACGTCCCACGCTACGCCTCATCTCCTCCATGAATTGGCTGAACTGTGGTTGAAGCATGCCGAACACCTGACTTGAAATCGTATTTATGTCTTCTTGCCTGAGAGGATGCGACGCCGATGAATATGATTGCGATTGCGATTGCGATTGCGATTGCCAGAAGACGTCTGCATAAGCCATACAAGCGGCATCTACATAAGCTATGAATTTAAACGTACGTACCAGAGAGAGAGAGAGAGAGAGAGAGATGACGCTTCCCTTGCCTTGCCTTGCCTTGCCTTGATTAGTTCTAAACACAATAAAATGCACACGAGGTCAAAACTAAACTTAAAGTTATGCCTTACTTTTCACATTAGATATTAAAATAATGAAATGATGTCATTAAATATTCATAAGTCCAAACTCATTACTCTTTTGGCGCTTACACAGGGCCGGTGTACAATCATATCCCACTCTTTGAATGCTATGTCTCAGTAGTGAAGAAATGTATGTGGATCTAGTATTTAAGAAAAATTCGACAACATTTTCCCTTAGTTCCCCGAGTACGCGTTAGAAACACATCATGTTGGACATGTAATTCAATACGTACTCGTAGGAACAATAAGGGAAAATGATACCAAATTTTTCTTAAATACTAGACCCACATACATTTCTTCACATCCTAGATGAGACAAAGCATTCAAAGAGCAGTCCCAAAACAGAGACTATTCAAAATTAATCTCTATCAGATTAATTTTGAACGGGTATAAACCTAAAAGGCATACTAAAATGTTCCGGTTTACTAATATAATTAACCAACATAGAATTAATAACTAACAAACTGTAGTACATAATTAATAATATAATTAACCTTCATAGAATTAAGAAAGAGAGAAAACTTGCCTGATTACAAGCAATTACTCCCTTGAAGATCGAGCTTTCTCCTCTCCTTCTTTCCTCGCAAACTTAAACTATCTTCTTCTACAACTCCTAAAACCAATTAACCAATCAATTAATCAACCCAATTAGTCAACCCATTTTTATTCACTGAGCAAAAGCAACAGTAATCATATAAAAAAAAATAACATGATATAAAAATTATAAAATTTACAGTTTGTTGTAAATCAGTGTAATAGATACTAAAAGCATAATGATAAATTGAAATATTAATTTTTGAGTTTTCATGCACACCTGAATCATGCAGCAAGAATGAATGTCATTGCTGGTATAAGGTTTGTCATGGCAGCAGCAAAGGTGGCAGAAGTGAGCTTTAAGCTAACTACATATAAATTTTGTGCCAATGTACCTCTAAGATAGAAATATTTGCATAATGTAAATTTCACATAAGACTTCTCTTAGAAAAGTTACACCTTACAAGCAAGACACCAGCAGCATGTCATAGGCACCTTTCTTTAAAGAAGAACTACTTCTAATTTCATGGATTTGTATACCTAATATTATTGTGAACTTGAGAAACCCTCGAACTGTTTTGGCCCAAATTACTTGAATTGTTTTGGCCCCTTCCTTTTTCTTTTTTTTTTCTGAAATCTAGCACATTCTCGCAATTTAAAGCAAAATTTAAAAGAGACAAACGCTTACAAATTGAAGCTATCAACTTTACTAATTACTATCTAATTACAAATTCAATTTCACAGGAGAGAGCAAAAAGAAAATGGCTACTCAAAGCTACCACCTTTATTACCTAATAACCACTGTTTTTTGAGCAAATAAATTTGAGCAAAAACGCCACTGTTTTGGGATTGAGCAAAAATTAACGCTACTGTTTTTTTTTTCATTATTGAGCAAAACGAAAGTCAAGTAGATACTTACGAGAACAAATCGATGCCTTCCAGTGGCGGAGTTCGGGGTCGGAGTCGGCGTCTTCTCAGCGAGGTCGGAGTCGGCGTCTTCCTGCCGGGTCGGGATTGGTCGAGGTCGGGGGTCACAGAGGCGGCGGAGTTCGGGCTTCCTCCACTGGGTCGGGGGTCGATCGGCGCGGTTTTTTTTTTTTTTTAGCTAACCTAAAACGAAAACACGGGAGACAGTGGAGACAGAGAGAAGGATTGGCGCGGCATTTTTACGGAGACCCTTCAGCGACCAGGCCAAATCGGTCGCTGAAGGGGTAGTCGCCGAAACCAATTTGTTTTATTTTTTTAATGGAGAGAGAGGGGGCCTTCAGCGACCGGTGACCAAACCGTTCGCTGATGCCGGTCGCTGAAGACCTGTTTTGTTGTAGTGACCCAAGCTTATCCAATCAGCTTTAAACTATAATTAACAGTAATTAACTGCCTCCAGCGGTCCCCACTAATTAACGACTACCGTCCTCATTTAACTTTCGTTTATTTAAAATCATTCTCCGCCTTAAATCCCAATCTCATCTGTATCCATTCTCAGATCTCCTTCTCTTTTCCTTTTTTTCTCCCGTCAAATTGCAAACCCTGATCAAAAGATCGTGATTTGCTCAGGCGGCCATGGTCGATCACGTTTAGATTTCTTGAGAAGCTGGACGCCGGAGCACTTACAAGAGTCTAGTCAAAAAGCAATTGATCTTTTATTTCTAAGCAACTGCTATCTTCGCCGGTTCCACCTCCACCTTCGGGTTAGATCCGATCGGTTTTCCTCATACTCCAATGTTCAACTCTGATCGCACCAGCATTCCTTCTTCTTCCTCCTCTCCATTGTCATCGTCGATTGGCGCAATACTTTGAGCACCTCTCCATCGACGAGCGCCGCCCTTGTAAGGTGAGATCGTACGCAAGTGCCTCACTCGCACCGACCAACAGGTTTTCACATACTTGCTCAATTAGATTCTTCAAATACGTACAATTGATTTATCAATTTCTCAATTTCCATTTCATGTTGCCTTCAGATCAGATCACAGTTTTAATTTGAATTTGTTGCAATCTCCTTATTTAATCATATTTCTTACATTCATTCTCTCTCGAAGTACAAATCTAACTGACCAGAGCACGTATGATATCCTCATCAAATCCATGGCAGTTAAGGGACTAGAATGGAAGGGATGCATGCCTAATCAAACAGCTTATAAGCATTTTTATATGTCACTTGTGCAAACAGGGTAAATTTGATGATGCACAAAAAGTGTTCGATAATTGGCTCCACAAGACATTACTGAGAAGTTATCTCCATAGACAAAAGAGGAGGCTTGGAACTCGCTATCAGGCGCTTTACCCGGACAAAGGAAGTGAGGCATTCTATTTCGTTTTTTACTTTTAATTATTGTTTTGCACAATTGTTTTTTCATGAATTAGAGGTGCAGGAAGATGAGCTTTTTCATACAGGACCCAAGAAAGGGTGTCTGATTTGTCAAGAGGATTTGAAGGCAGGGTGATGTGGCACTGGTCACTGGTGGCGGCTGATAGTGCAGAGGCTGGGCTGGATGTGGCACGAGGGTCAAGGACAGACGTCGGCTCGTAACTAAGAGGGGATGGGAAGGGAGTATTGTTCACTAGTACAAAAAACCCCTTCACTGACTGCTTTAATATGTAGCAATCAGTGTAAAGACTGCGTGGTAAAATAGTAATTAAGAAGAACTTCAACACTGACGGTTCAATTGTAAACAACCGTCAGTGAACCAACACCGACCCTTTTTTTAAGAAAACAGTCAGTGTTGCTCATACTTACACCGACCCTTTTTTTAAGAAAACAGTCAGTGTTGCTCATACTTGCACCGACTCTTTTTTGAAGAAAACAGTCAGTGTTGCTCATACCCTACACCGACCCTTTTTTTAAGAAAACAGTCAGTGTTGCTCATACCTACACCGACCCTTTTTTTTAAATAACAGTCAGTGTTGAGCAATAATTAAGTTTATTTGAGAATAAAAATGTATACATATTTGAGAATAAAAATTTATGTATTGTGTATATTTTGTAAGATACTTAATAATTAAGTTTATTTGTTTAAATTGAATTTATAGATGCAATAAGTATTTTATCATTGTTATTCATAAAATAGGATTGAAATTATATATGGTAAGACGTTCGTTGTATAGTGTTTAAAAGTTTGTTAATGATGGAATGGAAAACCTAAAACAATAAATTACTAATTAATTGTTTCATCGACAAATTGCAATGCTTGTTTATTAGAATGAACATATTCTATTTAATAAGTATGATTAGTAATTTACGTGATTAGTGAAATTTAGGCAATTAACATGAAATTTGACTTTAATTTTAGAAAATATTTTGTAATGAAAATTATATTAGTAATATTTATACAATAATTAATGTTATAACATGTTTATTGCTTAATTAAATAATTTTAACACATTAAATTATATAGCATTACATGCATGTTGCATATATGACTCACATCTTCTATGCATGAACATGAAACATAAACTCTTGTTTCATGAGTTAATGAAGACGCACGGGAATATGTCGTCTGTGGGTCGATCGGAACCGTTTAAATTAAAGAGCACTGCATTTATTGTCTTGCATCCAAGTTTGATCAAAATTTGTTTTTATTTACCCATCCATCTAGTTGACCGAAAATTGAAGCATCGTATGGCCATAAACACTTCGTGTTAGATCGAAGCTCATACATAATAAAACTTCCGAACTTTTATGTTGGTTACGTTCAATGTACTCCTTGATCATTTTAAAATAGATTTGGAATAATTTCACTGCAAATCGACCGTTGATTTCCCGCGTGAAAATGAACGGTTAGATTCCAAACTTCATTTTATATTGATTTTATTGTCAATTTTTTTTGTAATTTTTATTGACTGTTTTTATTCCGGAACCGTCAGTGTTGATACCTTTACTGACTGTTTTTATTTGAGAACCGTCAATGTTGATATACTACACTGACTGTTTTTATTTCGGAATCGTTAGTGTTGATATACTATTGACAGTTTTTTTTAATAACCGTCAGTGTTGAAATCTTGTTCTGACCGTTTTTAGTTCGAACCGTCAGTGTTGGGTTTTTTCTGACTGTTTTTCTAACGAAAGTTCGGAACCGTCAGTGTTTTCATTTCTCTGAAAATTTTGCTTCGCGGGTTTATCTCATCTGATCAGTCGCCAAAGCCTTCTAAATTTCATTTCCCTCTTCTCAATTTCAATTCACTCTCCGCCAAACCCTTCTCCTGACCCAGTACTCCTCTCAGTTCCAGCCCTGAGCGGAGCCCCACACTAAAATCCCACCCTCTAGCCAAACCTTGTACCCGCTAATCTAATTCTTGGTTTGTGAAATCGCGAAGACAGGAGTCACAGAGGCGAAATTAGTGAATTTGGCGACGCTGAGGAGTGCGTTGTGTGCCTCCGCCTTGCTGTCTCTCCGTCTCCCAACCTACCTCGCCCCGCTCAGCCGGATTCAGGGTTTCCTCTTCGACGCAAACCCTACCTCGTCCCGCAATTTCTTGTGATGATTGCTGCTTTGTGACGGCCGAGAGGCGAGGCGCGAAGGCAGGTCTGCGATTGCCAAGAGACTCGAGGTCTTTTGATACACTTGACAACTTGCGTGAAGAATTTCTCAACCAGGTCCGGTAGATTCTTCTTTTTGTTTAATTATTTTTTTCTAAAGTTTCATTTCTAGCTAGTTGAATTGGGAGTCAAGGCTCGGTTGTAAAAAATTCATAATCTAATTATACGGCTAAAATAAATAGTACTTCTGTGCACTGGTAAATTACAAGATGCAACCGGGAGGGGTCAAAAACCCTCTTTCCATTTTCCCCTCTCAATTGTCAGATCCCGAGATTATTACAATATCAGAACCTGAAGCAGCTTCAACAGGTTTTCAAATTCTTCTTTTAAATTAGGTTAATTCTGCCCTGCTTTTTCTTTCATGGTAGTAGATCTCTTGAAAATTATATTGACTGTACTTGAGAAAAAAGTGCCAACATTTTTCGTGCGTTATTGTTAATAACATCTAACTATGAAACTGAAGTTGAGGAAAAAGAAAGAACTTACTAAAGCTTGTCTTTTCTGGCTTCAGTAAGTGAGGCAATCAATGAGAAGACGAAACCCACGTAATGAACAATATGCCACTTATATTTGATTTCTTTTTATTTTATGTTTATTTCGTCTAAAGTCTCTAATACTCATGAATTATCTATCAGCTATGCTGAGGTGGTAGCTAATGGTGACTCGGAGTTAGATAAGATGAGTGCCATGGAAAGAGAGGTACATGCCTGATACAGATATCTTTCTTTTTTAGCATATCAATATAGATTCTATCAGATCTTTGTTTGGGCTCTACTTCTATGAAACTTTATTTTCTGCTAATTGTTGCACTCTGAAAGTGAATTTGTCAACACTTCATCTTTTAAGAATAAAAAGGTTACTATGGATGAATGTATCTACAATTACAATGCTCTTTAGAAAAATGACTGCCTATCGCATTAACCTCGTCGTCTTATGTACAGGCTGAGAGATTAAGGATGGTCTTGGATATCAAAGTAAAGCTGCAGGTAAATTTTTTTTTTTTAATAATTTTGCCATTAAATCTGTTCCCATCCCAAGCACTAACCCCGGTTGTAGTTGTGAATTCTGTGATTCTAAAGATGGAGCTTCAATTATTGGTAAAACTGAATAATTCTGAAGTATCATTTCTTTCCTTTCTAGGGATTATGGGAGAAATTGCTCAGACTCCGACCAACTGATGATCCTCTTTCATCATTTGAATACGGCACAATTCTTGGTAACTTATTTATCATTTATGATAGATTTATACCGTTATTCACTTTTGGTCTAGTGGCAAAGGCATTACCCTCCGTGTGGAGGTTGCAGGTTTTGAAACCCAGATGGGGATCCATTTGATGGATTATTTCTTTTGTTTTGTTTTGTGTAGCTAGCAAGAACAGAGAATAGAACACAGATTTCCTCACACAAAAAAACGAAATTCTTCTATTAATCCAAGCCTGTTACATATGCTGTATATAAAAGACATTACATAATCTAAATTTAGCACCCCACTAACTCTATTACAAATGCTGCCATATTTAGGCATCCACTAAACCAACTAAGCACACAACTCATGACTCAACTAAATATAGAAATTACCTTCCTAAAATACCCCTGCACATCTCTAAACTGAAAAACGTGCTTACAAACAATTCTGAATTAACTCTTAACAGAAATAACATGCTATAAACTGCAACTTCTAATCTGCACCTTCTACTCTTCATGTGCGCCTTGCTGAGTCAACTGCTGACTTGGATTACATTCAACACCCCCCCTTAATCCAAAGTCCAGCACATTCATCATGTCACGACACCAGTTGAACTTCTCTCGTGTGAGTGACTTCGTCAGCACATCTGCAACTTGCTGGTTCGTGTTCACATACTGCAATTCAATCATCCTTTGCTCAATCAGGTCTCGTACGAAGTGGAGTCGAGTGTCTATGTGCTTTGTCCTGTTGTGATGCACCAGGTTGTTACCAATTGCAATTGTCGATTGATTATCACAATAGAGTATTGTTGCACCTTTCTGCTCACAATTTAACTCCTCCAACAAGCGTCTTAACCATACGCCTTGGCATGCTGCAGCTGTTACTGCATTGTACTCAGCTTCTGCTGTTGAAAGTGCAACAGTTGATTGTTTCTTCGAGCTCCAACTAATTGCATTGCTGCCATAGAAGAACACTTGGCCTGTTGTGCTCTTTCAATCATCTAGGCTCCCTGCCCAATCACTATCACAGTATCCTATCAAATTCGGTTCATCAGCACCCTTGTACCACAGACCATAGCTTGTTGTACCTGCAATGTACCTAAGAATTCGCTTTGCTGCTCGCATGTGTTGTTTAGTTGGATTCTGCATGTATCTCGCAACCATTCCGACTGCATGCATAATGTCTGGCCTTGTATGCGTTAAATACATCAAACCTCCAATTAGGCTTCTAAACCGTGTTTCATCTACAGCTCCTGTTCCATCTCTTGCTATTAATTTCTCATTTGTGTTCATGGGAGTTTGTACAGGATTACAATCTTTTAATCCAAACTTTTCTACCAAATCTCTTGCATACTTGCGATGTGATACAAAAATTCTTCCTCTCTCTTGTTCAACCTCCAATCCTAGAAAATAATGCATCTCCCCTAAGTCTGTCATCTCAAACATATGCATCATTTGTTGCTTGAACTCTTTTATCATTTCATCATTTGTACCAAAGTTGCAGACGAAATACAATTAGAAGAAGATGAAATAAACCTGTAGTAGACGAAATACAATTAGAAAAAGAAAACCAGTAGATCAGAAAAGACAACTAGAAGAATATGAAAGACAAATTGTAGAAGGTGAAATACAACTCACCAAAGATAAAAGAGAACCAATAGAACATGAAAGACAACCAGTACAAGGTGATAAACAACAAGAAGAAGATGAAATACAACCTGTAGTAGACAAAATAAAACAAGCAAAACATGAAAGACAACCGGTAGAACTTGAAAGACAACCATAAGAAGATGAAAGACAACTAGTATGAGGTGAAAGACAACTAGAAGAAGATGAAAGATAACAAACAAAACATGAAATACAACCAATACAAGGTGAAAGAAAACTAGAAGAATATTAAATACAGCTAGAAGATTATGAAATACAACCAGTAGAACATGAATGACAACCAGTAGATCATGAAAGACAACTAGAAGATGATGAAAGACAACTAGAAGATGATGAAAGACAACTAGAAGAAGATAAAAGACAACCAGTTGAACATGAAAGACAACTAGTACAAGGTGAAATATAACTAGATAAAGATGAAATACAACTAGAAGAAGATGAAATACAATTAGAAGAAGATGAAATGCAACATGTAGTAGACAAAAAAACCAGTTGAACATGAAAGACAACTAGTAGAACATGAAAGACAACTAGAAGAAAATGAAAAACAACTAGTAGAAGGTGAAAGACAACTAGAAGAAGATGAAATATAACCAGTAGAACATGAAAGACAACCTGTACAAGATGAAATACAACCTATAGTGGACGAAAGACGCCTAGTAGAACATAAAAGACTACCAGTAGAACATGAAAAATAACTAGAAGAAAATGAACGACAATTAGTAGAATGTGAAATTAACTTTAGATATCAAATGTACATTTCTCATTCAAGTTTAATTAATGAAATCTATCCAAGGATGCACCAATTTAGTTATTTAAAAACATCAATTTTTTTCTTTTTACTTCACATTTCCTTTTTCCTCTACTGACGATTGCCATCCCAAGAGCGAACCTCAAGCAACTTGGGCATGACTGTCGCCCTAATAGCGAAAGCCTCAAGCAAATTAGGGTTAGACCCGTGACAGGACTGCTTTCGTTTACAATGAGGTCTAATCAAACACCAGACCCAATATATACATTCCGATATGTAAATATATCAGCCCCTGATACACTGATCGTATCCTATCCTTTTGCAATCACACATATTCCGTTCTTTTCCAAAATTCGTTTCAATAACATTCATGACATCTTTCCATAGATTTCTATAAGTCAAATCTATTGGTCAATACAATATGCTTCTATCTTTGTATCTCATTTATTGGTGGTCTAAACAAATGAAAACGGATTGTTTGATGCAACATGTATAATTCGACCATCAACAATAAATAAATAAAATATGTAGCAAACGGTTAAGTAATTTAACATATCCGGGAAATACGTCGCACCTGAAATTTCGTAGGCTCCTAAGCATACTTTTTACGTTCGTCATGTCCCTCAATCTGTAGATTTGAACCTAAGTTATATAATTACTAACTTTAATTAATATTGTTTCTAATAAGTACTTTTATTATTTAATTGTTTGCAAATCTTTAATTATCATAAGTTTAAATTCATTAAAAAACTAAATTTGAAATTTATAATAATAAAAAAAAATATGGATATTGTCATTTTTTATTGGCTTTTTAGATAATTAAAGAGAAAACTTAATAATAAAGAAAACTTTTAGATTTTCATAGATTTTAAGAAATACGTACTAATAGATTCAAAATTCAGATTTGAATATATTTAAAGAGGATACTTATTTTAATAAAGAGAATGTGATGCATTTAATGTTAGTCATGAAAACTAATGTAGAAAATAAAGATGAAATACTTCTTTCTCAAAAAAAAAAATAGATACTATTTGGATAACCAAAGATGTTGATGCAAAGATATTATATATAAAATAAGTCTAGATGATATAAGATAATGTGAACTAATATTTAAATGATGAATTAAGATATACCTGTAGTGGAAAAATATGAATATAACAGTAAGAGATATTATTAAAGATAAACTAATTAACCTGCCGAATGAAATAGTGATAAATATGATGACAGGCGATTAAATATGAATTGAGTGTAATAATTGAACGTGAATGAGGAAGTAGGCAGAGAATAAGAGCTAGGGGTACCAATTAGTGCGGCAGGAAAGTGAAATAAAACTAAAGGGTGTGGAGTCAAATTTAAAACAGAGGGGTTTATTTATAGAGGGGGTTAATTTTGGGTTGAGAATTAAATAAGAAAATATGGGCCGCAAAAAATTGATTGGGCTGGACTTCATTTGATCTATTAATTAAATATTTATTTAATTTGTCATTTATTATTTGGGCCTAAATATAAATATTTATTTAATTCGTCTTTATCATATTTATTTTTTAACATAATTCGTCTTTTTTTAACACCTTCGCAAAAGCTGCAAATTCGTGAAGGGGATCGGAATCAAACTCTCAACCTTTGGGTTACCAGCAGTCTTAGGACTTTGTTCCTAGCCAGCTGTGCTACCTCCCCTTTCATTGTGACCAATAAGTGAATCATTAGATTTTGTATTCTAAGTTTTGTTCATGCATTGGATAATTTATATCAATCTTGTCCTTTGATTTGTATCATTTTATGGATCATTCGAGTTAAGGACTTGAATTGTGAAACTCCATAATTGTGTATAATGATAAACTCTAAATTATCTCTAGCTTTGATAAGGTTAGTATGAGGATTAAGTGTTGGTCATATTTCAAAAATAAAATGATAAGAGTATTAATTTAAACTCGTGGATGCGTATTAGTTAATACAACATTGGATAGACCCAACATGAGACACAGTTAAATTTGAAGGTCTGAGATGCTAATTTTTCCTACATGAAAAATGTGTATTTGTAGACGGTGTTCAACACTTGTCTTGATCCATAGCACCTAAATTATAACACATTCTCACACCCATAGCACCTAAATTACAAATTATCCATTTGCTAAGGATCCCCAAAACACTGAAACAAAGTCAGCAATTCAGCAATGTTTGTGCCATAGCTATGCCTCTTCTATGATTCTTCCAACCTTCATTAGAGCTGTAGGGAACTTTCAGCTCCTGAAACAACTCTCTGTTGCTTTTATTTAATTTAATGAAATTGTTTTTTTTTTTGACAAAGAAAAAAGGGTCTAGCCCTTCATTCATTAATCATTTTGAAGTTACAAAAGATATGTAACTAAATAAGAAAAACAATTCAGCTCAAAACAATTGAGCATAAATGAAAAGAAAAGAAAATATTAAAAAAAACAGTTTTAAATAAAAAGAAGAAACATTGAAGATTGAAGATTGGAATTTAAAAGTGCAAAATAAGTATTATGTCTAATCTAGTCTTCTTATGCTCCTGATAATGAACTGTATCTCCATTGTGCTTCCACTTGTTCGACGAGTTGTATCAGATTGCAATTCTCTTCTCGGAAAATTCTGTTGCAACACTCCCTCCATATAATAAATTGTGTGATTAACAATAAGGACCTTTCTTTCTTACTAAACTTGAACTCCTTTAAGCTTTGCACAGTATTTTCGCTCCCAAATGATACTCCTCCTGGTACTTGAACCTTCATCTTTAATTCTACCAGTCTATACAAAAGCCTTGCTTGCACGCATTCGGTGAATAAGTGCAGAACCGATTCTGACTGTGCCTTACACATGATGCATCTGTTAACTAGACTTCATCCCCTTCTATTTAAGTTGTCTATCGTCAGTATTTTGTTAAAGGTTAACAACCATGCAAAGACCTTGAATCTAGGAGGCACCTTCAGTTTCCATATTCTGTGAACCATGACCATTATAGTCGGTCTGTTCATTATTGCCTGGTATGCCGATTTTACCGAAAATAGTTCTGTTGTCGTCCATCTCCATTTTATTTCATCTTGTGTTTGGGATAGCTGCACCGGAGATGTATTTACAGCAGCCTCTAATTTTATCATTTCACTTGTCGCTTCCTCCGAAAGATTATGCATGAAGCAGTTTTGAAAGCAATCAGAATTCAAAACTGCTTGTAATGTAACTTCCTTGTTCTTCGCAAAAGTATATAGATTCGGGTATTGGTGAGCTAGTATGCCGAAGCCCCAGTTCTCCATCCAGTAACTTATGTTACTGCCATCTCCAGGTATTCGTATCATTGAATTCGTGAATATGGGGTTTACATCCTTTAGTGTCTTGTTGAAGAAGTATGAGTTCGGGTAAGACCCTTGCCATACATTTGTAATCGTGAAAATTGTCTTCCATAATCTTTGCTTGGGCTCGATCCATTGCCATAACCATTTCATTAACAGCGCCTGATTAAAGATTCCTAGGTCCATTACACCCAGACCGCCATTCTTCTTTGGTTTGCAAACCATTTCCCAATTTGCCAAGCTCATTTTTTTGGTAGTTGGACTTACACCATGCCACAGAAAGTGCCTCCTTATTCTATCAATTTCTTTTAAAGCCCATTTTGGTAATGTGAAAACCGTCATGTAATATATTGGCAAAGATGAAAGCACACTGTTGAGTAGTATCAATCTTCCGGCAATTGACAATTGCTTTGCTGACCACCCCGCTAATCTTTTCTGAAATCTGTTTATCAAGGGTAGAAATGCTTGCTTATTCAATGATTTGTAGGATAGAGGGAGACCCAAATATGAAAACGGGAAGCTGCCTAGTTTGCATCCTATCATTTGCGCCAAGAGTGGACCTTCTGTGTCTGCATTGTGCGTGAGAAGCAATTCAGATTTTTGCAAGTTTACTTGAAGACCCGAAATATTTTTGAAGGCCTCAAATGCAATTACAAGTATCTGCAGCTGCTGAATTTCTAGTTTTACAAAGAACAGGGCGTCGTCAGCATATAGCAGGCAAGGTTTCATTCCATGATATGGTAGTCTTATCGCCCCATTGTTTACCAATTTTGCAAACCACCTTGATATGAAATCCATCGATATAATGAACAAAAACGGTGATAACGGATCACCTTGTCGCACCCCTCTTCTAAGATTGATCTTCTTTCCAAGTAAGCCATTAATGATTACTTGTGACGTGCCTTGAAGAACCGCTTTCTTAACTATTATTAACCATCTCAAAGGAAAACCGAGACTATGCATTACTTTCTCTACAAAGATCCAGCTTATTGTGTCAAATGCCTTTTGGATGTCTGCCTTGAAGATTGCCAATGGCATATTTAAACCCTTACATTGGTGAAGAAGATGCTGTGCATATAGAAACCCTTCTGTTATTTGACGACCCTTCACGAAACCCGTTTGGGCTATATCCACAATTTTACAAACATGCTGCTGCACTCTATTTGCAAGTATCTTTGAAAATATCTTCTGGACAGCGTGTATCAAGCTAATTGGTCGATAATCCTCCGGTCGCACCGCATGCTCTTTTTTCGGTATAAGAACTATATAAGAAGTGTTAAAGGGCTTGAGAGAAAGACCTTCATGAATTACTTTTTTGAATACTTGATGTATATCTTCTACTAAAATGTCGCAAAATCTTTTGAAAAATTCTCCCGTGAATCCATCCGGGCCGGGACTTTTATTCGATGGCCATTGGTGTATGACATCCTTGATTTCCTGGATTGATATCTCTTGAGCTAAGTGTTGTAGATCATGTTGATTCGGGTACAAGTTTGTCCAGCAGATATCCGGTGTTGAAGTTGATTCGGCTCCCATTAATTTGATGAAATGCTGGAAAAAAGCTTGTGCTTTGGCTCTTTGATCAGTATATTGATCTCCATTGTACTCAATCTGAGACACTGTATTAATTCTCTTAGCATTCGATGCAAAAGAATGGAAATATTTCGTTCCCTTGTCCCCATTTAATTCCCACTTTGTTTTTGCTCTCTGCCTCCACAAATCCTCCTCATAAACCGCCAACTCTACATACCTTTTCTTGATTAGAGCTGTTATTAATTTTTCCAAGTTTGTTGCTGACCTGGTCTCTTTAACACCATCCATCCATCCCAAAAAGTTCCTACAAATTTTAATTTGTTCCTTTACCTTCCCTGTTCTTTCATTTGCCCATTTAGTAATGCCTTGTTGTAACTTTTTAATCTTCATGTTTAATTGCTCTGGTTCTGTAGCAGTTCCTGCAGATTGCCAAGATTGCCTAACCACTTCCTCTAATTCGTCAAACCTTAACCAAAGATTTTCAAATCTGAAAAAATTAGTCTTCATAAAATCCGTCTTCGCCGTGTAAAGAATAGGACAGTGGTCCGAGGAAGTATTCGGCAGAGCCTTCTGAGATGAATTTGGGTACATGCTATTCCATTCCGTTGAGACTAGAAAACGATCTAACCTCGCCATGATTGCTTGGTCCTGTCCATTTGACCATGTAAACTGTCGACCATGGAGGGTTGTGTTTAGTAAACCAAGGGATGAAATGAAATTTGAGAACTGTAAAGGTAACCTCCAATTATGACTGCTTGGTTGGTTTCTGTCTTGCTCTTCAAGTGTAAGGTTGAAATCTCCACATAAAACCCATGGAACATTGTCAGATGGTTTTACTCCAGTTAATTCTTGAAAGAAATGTCTCCGGTTTCCACCTGTTGATGGTCCATAAACTCCAGTCATCCAAAACTTTGTTGCATCTCCATTTCTTTGCAGTAAAACAGATATAGAGTGCTGCCCAATTATTGTTTGCAAAATTGAGAATTTCCTTGATTGAACCGCCAAAATAATGCCTCCCCTTGTGCCAATAGACTCTAAGACCCGATAGGCATCAAGTCTGTACCCACAAATTTCTCTAACAATCTGATCTGAAATGAGCTGCAACTTTGTTTCTTGTAGAACCACTGCATCGGGATTTTCTAACATAATTGTTTGTCTCACCGCCAATCTCTTGCTACGCATATTAAGACCCCGTACATTCCAACTAAGAAAATTGTATTTTTGTGTATAATTCATGAGAACTTAAAATAACAACCATTCACTAAAAACTTCTCATTAATACCTTCTCTGGCTTTGGTGCTAGCGCCATACATATTTCCTTGAAACAACAGAAATTGTAAACCCCCTAAGCAAAGTCGGATGCTCCCCAACTTGACATAAGCAAAATTTAAACTAAACATTTAAAACCTTAGATAAACTCCAGACTGCACTGAACTGGTACTTGTAATCTGACTTTTAAGTACCCTGATGACCATCCTTTTTTAGAGCCTCTTCAATCGCCTTTTGTAATTCTTCAGAAATTTGTACTCCAGCAATAAACACGACTGCCTCAGCATGTTCAATGCTCAAAGGATTGAAAGTTTTCATGTATTCTTCATTCTTCAAGTTGCTGGATTTTATCTTCCTTTTCTTGCTTTGCTTTCTAGTTGAATCCTCATTTGCATAGCCTTGAGTAATACGTGCCTTCTCCAAAGAATTGACATACACACCTTTGTTCTTGGATAATAACCTTGCGGACCTTCTTGGCTGAGAGTTGCTAACCTGTCCTTGTATTAAGTTTTCTTCCAAGTTTTGCATGCTATTATGAACATAATCCATTGTAGGCAGTTGCATGTACTGGCCTTCAGCCCCATTTAGTGTGGTTTGATCTTGAATTGATGAAGTGCCCTCCTCCTCTTTATTGAGCGCATGTTGCTGCTGTTCCATTGGTTCTGTGTAAAAGTTTTCGAAACTTCTAACCTCTTCTCCTTTGTCAGCTCGGTCAATTGGACTGCTAAGATAGGAAAGCCATTCTTCTTCAATATTTAAGACTTGTAGGGCTGCTGGATCAACCATCTGCTGAGCTGCCTCATGTGCTGGTTGATAGGTCTCTGGGTTTTTCGCCTGCTGAGCTGTCAGAATGTCGGCCTGGTGTGCTACTGGGTCAACCTGCTGAATTATTGGGTTTTCAGCCTGCTGTGCTGCTGGATTTTCAGCCTTGTGTGTTCCTGTGCTGCTGAAATTTTGATCTGCTGGTGTTTCGGCCTGCTGTGGTGCTGTTGGGTTTTCGGCCTGCTGTGCCGTTGATGTTGGGACGTCATATACCTCTTTAATTGCTGGGATGATTATTGGGCTGTCCAAGACCTCCACAATTTCTGTACCAGATGGTGAGCTATGACCCAGTTCTAATTCAGACCTCAATTGAATTTGAAGGTGGTTAGGGACCTCTTCATTAATGCGATTTTGCCAGTTGTATAGGCGCACCGCAGACCAAGAGACAATCGGTAGTTCCCCAGAAATTCCAGCATCAATATTAGCAGTATTGTTGTTATTTTGAACAAGGGCCTCGTTGCTATATGACAGTGCATTTAGAATCGCACTTCCCATTAACAGAAACAAAAGAGACTGCACTGTAACTTGCGCATTCATTAATTTACCTTTGGACTCCACTGTTCTCTCCAGTCTCCATTATTGGACCTCTCCTGTTTGGGTGATTTGATGAAGAAGCTCCAACCTGACCTCCATGACCGAACCTTTGATTGTTGTATGGTGGCTGACGGTGGATGATACGAGTAACACGACGGTCATTATGACGACCATGAGAGCCAGCTGACTGATTTGGTGGTGGTGGTGGGGGTGGTGGATATCCGCCGTTGGGAGGCGGAGGAGGTGGTGGTGGAATGTTGCCGGCCCTGAGCATGTATCCTTCTAACTCCACTTGAACGATAGTTGAGTTTGGGTCATTAGTGAGTAATATGTTTTTGGGAATGTTTGCCGGGTCATGGCAGTTCACCAAGACTCTTAGAACTTCATAATTGCCATTATCAAAAAAGGGTGCGACTCGTACCAGATATCCAAAACCGGAGACTAGGTCGGAAAGATCCTCTTTGTTCCAGTACTGTAGAGGAACACCATGAAGCCTGATCCTTGCTCGATGAGTGGTCGGTTCATGAACCATGGCTAACTCTTCAGTCCATTCGACCAACTGAACTTCAGCATCCCGATCAAGAGTGAAGACCCCCACTCGGACAGCTTCGTCCCTCATGATTGGATTTGGAAATGTAACCACAAAATCACCAATGGAGGGGTCAATCTCAGAAACTCTAAAGTTGTGAGTTGGAATTGCAAAGTACCTCCCCAATGCACTTGCCAAACGTTGTGCAAGGTGACGGTCATTGTAATGCGGACCAGCAAAAACTATCGCTGAGCGGACAAGGAATTGATTTTCTTCAACCATCTCTTCCCTCGGTGGTATGTAAACTCTAATCTCATTAACCCGACCTTGAACATTTGCTGGATTTTGCATCTGCATATTCTGCCAATTTGGAGGAGTTGCCATTTTCCCCAATCTGTAATGAATTCGGTGGAGGTAACTAGCCATCCCCTCTTGCCTTTCTTTTATAATCCTCCCAGTCTGTCTAAATTCCTCTTCTCTGGACTATTTGTGTTCCTCATTACTGTGATGCATGAACTTGCTGTCCTTCTTGATTGCAGAATTAATTGAAGAACTTGAAGAATGTAATTTGTAGTTTTTGAAGAGGTGGTTCGTTCCCTGACAATTAAAGCATCGCCTTTGATTTCTACAATACATGCTCTTATGCCCCTTTTGCAAACATCTGAAGCATTTTTCAAGTGTGAATAGATCGGCATGGTGACCTTTGAGTTTTGGCAGAGATTTCTTGACTGAGATTGGTTTGGTGACTCTTTGCCTTCTTGTAACAAGAGTCCAGCCGTCTTCATCTAATAAATTGTTGCTATTCGGTGTAAATACTGGAGAAGCCACTTCTTGCACGCCATTATTAGGCCTAATAAACTCTCTATTGAACTCCAAACTCTTGTTTTTGTTATTGGAATTAAAAGTAGACACCCGATCTGTTGCCTGACTCTTTGGGTTTTGGTGGGTGAAAGGTTGGTTGCGGCTAGGGTTGTGAGGATGAACGAGAGAGGGTGGGAAGGCTGTCACCGTAGCATAAGTTGTCGGGGTTGTCTTGGTGAAGATCTGTGCTAAGCGCGTAACGTCTTCCTGTCTCTTCTTCCTAATCGCCAATCGAATCGCCAGTCTAGTCGCCATCAGGAGCCCTCGCCAGATCCTCTACCGGTCAGAAGTTTAGCTGTCACGTTGAATCTCTAATTTAATGAAATTGTTTGTTGGGCCATCGCCAACTAATCTTCATAAAAGAAAAAAAATAATTCTCTGTTGCAAATAATTTGTTTTAGCTAGATTGTTATGTCTATGCATAGTAAGATATCATCTGTATTTCTTAACAAAAATTAATGCAAGGGCTTCTGCCTTCGTGATACGAATTCAAAATGAGTTACAAACAGATATCAACTTACCTAGGTGCCAGTTAGTCATGATGAAATAATACTGCCAAGGAAAAAGAGATGTTCTACAAGGCGCGACTCCAGGCAACTCTCCAGGCGATCTCTGACAACCAGCACACCCGCCCTCTGCCTACGAAGCTCTCTTATGCAGCGGTGACAGCAGGCCACTCAATACTGGCCAGAGACTTGAAGGCACAGCGCTCCAAGCAAACTCAGGGAGCAACGGTTCACACACAGGGAGTACTTCCTCTCAAACCTTCTACACTCATTAAAGGTCACACCAACCAAAGAGAACTGCAGAAAACATTCAAAGCCATGAAGAAAAAGGTTGGACAAAGGTGACAAGGAAACGTAAAGCCAAGCCTTCACAGTACACTGCACCCAGTAAACCCATCAACCCCTATCTCCAAAAGAGACAACTGATGTTGAAAACTCAGGGTAGATGCTTCAAGTGTCTTGAGAAAGGGCACAACAAAAGCCAATGCAAAAATGCCTTTAAGTGTCATAAATGTCAAGGCATAGGCCATCAGGCTCGCAGGTGTACCCTGCCCAACAAATCTCCCACTACAAATAGAACTAACCAAAGGGAGACCCAGCATCAAACTCACTCCAAACCTCCACCAGACCTTGAGAAAACAAACAACACCATGAATCTTGATAACTGGGAAACGGTAGAAATGATTAGTCCAGAATATGTGAACGTCGGAAGGGAAGATGACATTCAAGTTTTCATGCCGGCTAGAACAGAACTACGCCCGGCTAACGCTGCCCTAGCAAGGGCAGCAATAGTCATGACAGCAAACCTTGCCATGTATTTCAACCGTCACCCACACGACTTCAAGGTGCGCAAGGTAGAGCCCACCACGGGGGATTTCATCGCTATTTTCCCAACAATCGAAATGAGAAACGAAGCGGTCGAAGTGGGGGCTTTCGTTATAGACCAAACCACCGACATACAGCTGGTACGCTGGACCCCCGCTAGAGGCATGGCCAGGGTGCCAGTATCACACAGGGCCTATCTCAAGTTGGTAAATGTTCCTCTTGCTCACTGTAATTGGGAGGCACTGGACCACATTGTGTCAGGTTTTGGTTATCTCCTGCGCATGTCACCAGTGCAAGAAAAGAATGGTAACTATGAAGAACTAAAAATCCTCATTGCCTGTCACAACCCGGTCACCATACCACACACCATGCTCCTCACAGAGGCCATACGAGGCGAAACCTATGCAGGAGTAATTACTATTGAATTGGACGGATGGCTCCTCACAACAAACAATCCAAACCCGCCAGACGTTGACGAAGAACAGGTAGACGAGGCACTGAGCCAAAACCGCAATCGTCTGGCCGAAAGGCGGAGGCAGCGGGGTCAGGCCGCACCCAGGCATGCTAGGAGGCAGAGAACCAGTTATCAAACGGACGGATCCAGTTATAGTACCTCTTGGAGAGGTAGGCAACAGAAAAAGTGGGTCCCAAAGGAACAGCAAGTCAGATTTTTGAAAAGGGACACTGCAAAACATTTTACAACTATAGCAGTATGAGGTACGGAGTACTTTCAAACCCAGTTTCACAAAAATGCAGTGTCAGGACCTTACTGCATTAAAAACCCACCATCATGCGTGCTTTTCTTCTCAAAGTACAGAGCAAACGGTAATAGTCAGGTTATTCAAAAATCCCAGCACAATTTCTGTCAGCACAATCCCAGCACAATTTCTTCTCAAAGTGTCAGGACCTTACTGCACACCTCAGTCACTATCCAGAATGTGACTTTCAAGGTGTCACTCACCTACCCCACCACCTTTCTGCCAAGAGAAATAACTTTCTAGCACATTTCCAACCCACTCATCTTACAGGCCAAGAAAGGGCTCAGCGCACTCAACCAAAAAATCTTTGATTTTGATAACATCAACTACAGGCCGAGCCCAAGCCCAATAGTGGAAAAGGTGACTCTGGATATTGAAAGTCCAATGAACCTGGGCCTGTTTCAAACTGAAAAGGACCTGGGCCTTTCCCAAACCGAAGAAGATTCGGGCCTCTCTCAAACCAAAGTGGACCTGGGCCTCTCTCAATTCCCCATGGAGCACGAACTGGACCTGGGCCTCTCTCAAACTGAAACCCATTCACAAACTGAAAAGGATTCGGGTGAAGACAGCGAAGGGCCTCTTCCAGGTTTCCCTTTCAAGTGTCTCCCACAACTATCATGTCCAGCGATTTCCATTGAAGAAGAGACAGGCGGCACTGAGCAAGAAGAAGCGCCAAAGTTCACCACACCATAACTGACTGTGAGGCATAGCAGACGCCTAGAGGAGAAAAACACAGGGGGCTACATCTCAACAATAGCAAAGGCGCAACTCACTCAGGGATTCTCCGCCAGCACTGGCCAAGCCTCCACTCCAAAGAATAAGCCTAGAATCAAGAAGCCGGTAAAGCTCACTTACTTAGAATCACACGACCCTCTGTCCCCTTCTCAAGCAGAGGTTGTAGTGTCGATAGCTGGTGTGGAGCTCGGCCAAGAGCTGACTGACAAGATCCGCAAATTTCTGCCGAACCCGGTTACATCCACTAAGGAGTCGGCTTAGTGCAAAACAAGTCAGTGGGAAACAAGATGGTAGCTTAAGTTATCAATGTGTTACAATTTACAGTCACCTTTAATTTACTGCAGTTTGGGGATTTTCTATTTTGTTTATTCGGGACAGTGGCAAGTAATTAAGTGGTTAGCAGATGGGAAGTGTCGGAACCCCTGCTCAGTCAAGATGACTGATTTGTATCACCTGTATCAGACCCTTGGGTCCTTTGTTTTAATGCTTTATGAAGTTCCTTTTGTGTTCCAATGTCTCACATCACAAAATTAAAATTCTTATCTTGGAATGTTCGCGGTTTGAACGGGAAAGACAAGCGATTGGTTGTTAGACAGACGGTTCTTTTAGAGAAACCTCAGTTCATTTGCTTTCAAGAAACAAAATTGGCTTGCATGGATGATCAAATTGTTAAAGAAACTTGTGGTCGAAGATTCAATCAGTTTAATTGCCTACCAGCACAAGGCACAAGAGGGGGCATTTTGCTGGCTTGGTCGGCAATGAATTTCACACAAACGCAAGAACACAGGGGTAGATTTTGCCTCACGGTACAGCTCAAAAATATTAGAGACAATTCAATGTTCTGGCTTACAGGCACCTACGGACCCTCTACCTCGGAGGGAAGAAATGAGTATTATCAAGAACTCTCATCCATCAAACCAAATGATGACTTACCTTGGCTGATTTGCGGTGACTTTAATGTCACTATACAACCCGAAGATAGAACAAATAACCAGAACACTTGGAGGGAATCACTGCACTTTGCCTCTTTAATCTCGAATTTGGGTCTTCTCAACATTGCAATGGAAGGTAGGCGGTTCACTTGGTCAAACGAACAACAAAATCCACACATGGCCCGCCTCGATAGATTTCTCATCTCTGGAGAATGGAACACAGCCTTTCCCAATTCAACTCAAAAAGCCCTCCCCAACACATCGTCGGACCATTGCCCGATACTCTTCACTGCTAGAACTACTTACAAGGTATCCAAACTTTTTCGGTTTGAGAATTTTTGGCTGAATTTCGCTGATTTTAAGGAAATGATAAAACATGAATGGGCGGCCATACCCATTGCAGTCACACCGGTCCAGCTACACGAAAAGGTTTGCAAAATGCAGCAACTCATAAAAGAATGGTCAAACACAAAAATCGGCAATATCAAAAACCAGGTCAATGCATGTCGAGATTTCCTTGGCTGGCTTGATAAAGTGAAAGAAGTAAGGTCACCAACAGACCTTGAGAAATTCATTGGTTGCATCATCAAACAGAGATACACACACATCTCAGTACTTGAAGAGCAGATTTGGAAGCAAAGAGCCAAAATTAAATGGGAATTTGACGGTGATAGAAACACGAAATACTTCCACGCTATTGCAACCAACCAAAAAAGAAGGAATACAATTTCACAGATTGAATTTCAAGGCTCACAACACTCCGACCAAAAAACAAAAGCTCAAGTTTTTTTCAAATTCTTCAGAGACCTCATGGGTACAGACTCGAAACAAATACCTCAGATTTTCTGGGACAACCTGTACCCAACTAAGACAAATTTGGAGGAAATCGGAACACCGATACTAGAAAAAGAAATACGGGACGCAATCAACAATTGGCCGAACAACAAGAGCCCGGGCCCGGACGGCTTCTCGGGAGAATTCTACAAGTGCTTTCTACCTCACATCCTACCCGACCTTTTAAAGGTCTTCACAACAGTTTCGGCCAACCACACCTCCTTGGCACCACTGGACAGATCCTATATCATCCTTTTACCCAAGCAAGACACACCATCTACACCATCTGACTTTCGACCTATTAGCCTCCTACATGGGATACATAAAATTTTGTCCAAAATCTTGGCAAACCGACTTCAATCGAGGTTACAGGACTTGATTGAAGAAACCCAAACTGGTTTTCTCAAAAACCGAACAATCACAGAAAGCTATTTGTATGTGCACCATGTACTGCATCATGCTAAGAAAACCAAAACTCCGATAGCGCTCTTCAAGGCAGACATCCGTAAGGCCTTCGACATGGTGAGTTGGGATTTTATCTTGCAAATATTGGAAAAAATTGGGTTTCCAACACAATGGCTCTCTTGGATAAAGAACACAATTCTAGTCGGTACATTTCAAATAATGATCAACGGGCTGCTAGGAAAAAAGATTATCTTGAAAAGAGGTGTCCGCCAAGGAGACCCACTCTCACCGCTTCTCTTTATAATAGCCATGGATTTCTTAGCGAGATATTTTGAGAAATTAACCGCCTCAGGTGCAATTAGGCTGCCGTTTGAGGGCATGAAAGCATGTTTGCTTTACGCAGACGACGCTCTCTTCTTCATAAAGCCAGAGACCCAACAGATACAAGCACTCTCTGTGGCATTAACGGTCTTCGAAAGGGTTTCCGGGTTACAAATTAATGCACACAAATCAGAACTAATAATGCCACACGAAAATCAGAGTGACGGATCAGCCTTGGCCAACATTATAGGTTGCAAAGTGGGCTCACTGCCTTTCACTTACTTGGGACTCCCTTTATCAAACAAGGCATTGCACAAATCCACATACCTCCCACTTATACACAGACTCCACAGTAAGCTAGCGGGGTGGGCGGCGGCTCATCTATCTATTGCCGGAAGGTTAGTTCTTTTGAATGCGGTTTTATCTTCCTTACCGATGTACTACATGTCGGTTATGAGATTACCGCAATGGGTAATTAAGGCAATAGACAAAATTAGAAGACACTTTCTATGGCATGGTGTTGCGGAACAATCCAAAAAAATCCATTTGGCTAATTGGGAACTGGTCACCACACCGAAATTCCTTGGTGGCCTAGGAGTCCCGGACATCGGCACTTTCAACTCGGCTTTATTGATGAAATGGAAATGGAAATGACAAAAATCGGAAAGAGCGATTTGGAAACCTATCATACAGAACACAGTAGCAGTGGTTAATGGTAGACCACAAGCCCCACTCTTTACTAAAACCCTTGCACATATATATGATTTCTACAACAGATCAACAACCTACAAGGTGGGGAAAGGTTCGGATACAGCATTCTGGACTAACAATTGGGGTTTAGGCTTCCTAGAAAATAAATTTCCTAATCTCTTCTCTCATGCCCTCAACAAAGAAGCAACAGTGGAATCAACACTAACCGCGGTTTCATTGCGCACGAATTTCCGGCTGGTTCTGACCATAGAGGCAACACAGGAGTTGGCAGCCCTACAGCAGCGACTATCTGGGATACAACTGAAACCGGATCAGCAAGATGAGGTACAATGGAGGTGGTCCAAAATCGGCCAGTACACGGTCAGATCGGCTTACAGGGCGCTCAAAATCAAACACAGTCAAAACAGGCCATTACCAACAATCGGTGCAGAGGTATATCGGATCTGGAAAATCAAAGCACCACCAAGAATAGTGGTTTTTGGATGGCTAGTGTGTACAAATAGAATACTAACGATTGACAATCTTGTGAGAAGGGGTTGGCAGATTGTAAACCGTTGTATATTATGCAAAAGAAATGCAGAATCCGTTCACCATCTATTCTGTGAATGCCCTTTCTCTCGAGCCTTGTTTAGTGCGACCATCCAAGTCTGGGGGACGATACAGGGAACAACAACAACAGCGCTACTCCTGGATGGAAAAATTACAAGAGACACAAGGTCTATTTTACTCATTACACAATTCATACTGTGGAGAGAACGCTGTTCGCGCACTTTCAGGGACATATCCAAGGACCTACAGCAGCTACAGGAAGAAATCCAAGCTCAGAGGCAATACATGCTGAGAAGATAGCAGCCATGCAACACAACTTCATTAGCACCCAATTTTTGCATTTCCCAGTTCATTTACCTTACTGTTTACATTATCTTGCTCTCTTTTTTTACTTCTTATGTTTCTTACTTTGCTCAAATTTCTTGGGCAAATTGTTTTTTCTACTTTTCTTTGTTACAATCCCCTTGTAACAGACATTATTAATCAAATATGGGCATGACCCCTATTTTTCCTCAACAAAAAAAATTAATGCAAGGGAACTCTTCAGAGATAAATAAAGGAAATAGAAATTACAAACTTGTTTAATTGATAAATGTTCTTTAAGAAAATAGAAATTACAAATTTCTTAAATTGACAGTGTTCCTTTAGGCACAAACAATTCATGTAATTGTGCCTCACTGATCAATGGTAGATGAATGAAACAATCAAGAAACATTTTGAATAGTCAGAAGAAAGAAAATAAATGCAGCAGAAGGCTTCAATCAATTGGATTTGGTTTCTCTATGAACTTGTCAGCACAGCCACAGGACTCCTTACATACCGTGTTCCATCTGACCAAGTAATGCTTCCAAATACATAGTCAGAGCTAGGGGTATCCACATGAAAAGTTACCTTAAATTTCTTCTCTTCACCGGTGTCGAACTTCAAACTATCAGGCTCCACCTTAACTCGAATTCCACTTGGTTCTTCAACTGTTGCAGTGTATTTGCCCGCAGGACCGACATTTTTAACCGTGCGGGTTACCGTAACCGAGCCTGTGAGTTTATAAATGGTAAATGATGGGTAGTTGAAGTCCTTGATATCTTGTGGCTTTGAAGGGCATTGATAGCCTGGTTCAAATGATGCTAGTTGGGATGAGTTGTAATCTAGAGAGCAAAGGAAGTTCAAATAATCAGTCGTGTTGAGGTCGTAAATCAAACCAGGATCTGCTGCTGCATTTGGGTTCACATGGCCCGACCCGTAGCTGAAGGGGGTGGCAGTTACAAAGAATGAGTTTAAGATATTCTTTCCTTGATTATCTTTGATTGATGCTGCAATTTATTGTTTTCAAAGAAAAAAAACACTTTATTAGTAATATAAATTGAAGCACCTCAAGGGAAAAAATAAAATCAATATAATTTTTCAATTAGCAAAACAATTTCAGCAACGGGGAAAAGCAGAACAGGATTATGGTTTTCTGAGCATAAACAGATGATAAAATTTATAAAATAAACTTTAGCCATTGACTTTTTGTTTATAAACCATTGACTTGAACAGAAATTAAGAAAACAAAAACCATGGAAATTTTCTAACGGGATAATTGTTTGGTCCTTTGAGCTTAACTCCAAACATCAGATGAATTATTTATTACAAAGAAATTTTATTTGAGAACTATCTTAAAAATGCTACATGCCTACATTGGTTGGAATGATCCATTTAGTGGGAAAGGAATTTTCACAGAAACCCGACCCATGAATATCAAAAGGAGGACGGGCCACTATTTCTAGCGTGATACCTCGGATAGAAAATATCTTTATAAAACACTTTAAAAAAGGTCTGACAAATATTTTTTAATTAAATCTTCTAAGTTAAAAAAAGATATTGTGGATAGAAGTTGACCATGATTGTGCTCTTCTAATTCAAATACAACTCAACCAGACATATAACTCAATATGCATATTGTGCTCAACTATAGTACACATAACCATACAAAATTTACCAGAATTGTGTATTACTATTACCAGTGGTCATAATTGCTGATCGAATGGCTGCTGGGGACCAATGAGGGTAGAGAGTGTGGAGAAGACCAACAATCCCTGATGTGTGGGGGCATGACATGGACGTACCAGATACAAAGTTGAATTTAACACGGCGTTTATCAAAGTCATAACCAGTTGGTGAAGTTGCCTCAGTGTATGCTGCTAGAACATTGACACCTGGGGCCGTTATATCCGGCTTCAAGATTCCAGGGGTAATTGTATTTGGCCCTTGAGATGAAAATGAAGCAATATAGGGTGCCGGCATTGTGTTGAGCACAGTTTCTGGTTTCGTTATATAACCAAGTACCACACTGTAATTTAGTGAGCCTGATGTTAGCTTTAGGGTTATCTGTCCATAAAATTCTTTTCTAGTTCAGTAAAAAGATAAAATAAATACAACATGACATCTGATCACTACATTCTATGTATTGACTTGGAAATATCTCGGGACGCATAAAATCTTATTTTTTTTATTGAAGGGTCCCAGTACATCCCAACATCTTTTAGATGCTATCCTCGAGAATTGAACATGTGTCTCTTCGTAGAGAGATGAGGGCTCATGCCATTACACTAAGCCCGCAGTTCATGCTTAAAAACTTTTAGCAGCAAGGTTTATTTGCTTTGTGCTATATATACCTCAATGTAACAAGTAAAATCTAATACAATTTAACTCATATGATATGTACAAACCTGTTTGATTTGAGGTAAGACAACAAAGTTTGACTGTCAGAGTAGGTCATTGCAACAGCTGGCAGGATGTGTTTGTCAGGAATGATATTGTTGCTGGCGGTGGCAGGATTAATCAAGACCATACCTACTCCACCAGCTTCCAAAACAACTTCTCCTTTCTCTACTCGAGCATTTGTTCCTCTTGCACAAATCACTATTGAACCGTTAACCTTTGCAGAATCTAACGAACCATAGAGGCATAGCCGACTGCCATATAATATTCATACATAGCATATGTTAATAGCTGATTTCGATACTGAGAACAGCTGCTTCCCCATGTTAAATGTCAATAAATTAAATAATGCTCAAAGTGTGCCACATAATATCTATCCGTATCTCAACTACTTTTGATCGATGTCATGATTGTTAGTCTCATTTTTGTTTCTATTTGCTTGATTTTTTTTGAGAGAAATTCTATTTGCTTGATTTTGTATAAATCTTATGTAATAATGTTTTCTGATTTTGTGCATTAGCTATAGTACCTTGGGGCATGGTTGCTAGCTAGTCGGTACCTTTGCTCGAAATTTATCTAGTTTATATTAATAACATTTATTATTCTAACTAATAAATGTCTTACGCATCATTTTCTGTTGAATTGGCCATTTTAGCGTCTGTTGACATGATAATTGGGTACTTTCCTTTTGCTAGACTTGTTGATGAGAGGCTCAGACCCTAAATTTTTAAAAAGGCATTCAGGTTAGTTAAATTTATTATTAGTAGGAAACCAAATTTAAGTCAAATTTCAAATAAATTGTTAACTGAAATGTCATGAAGTCAAGTAATATATTATCACACTGATTAATTGACTGCAAGTAAAAATGCACAAGGATCGATCTTCTTTTATGGTAGCTTAACTAGCATATCTATAATTAATAATATAATCTGAATAAATGTATTTCGAACTACCTTCAGGCTGGTGTTGCCGAAAGACACATAGGCAGGAAACTCCCGATCCATTGTGCTAGCTGCCACTGTGAATATCCATGGTGCCAAATTTGAGACCGTTCCAGCTGTAGGACCTGAGTTACCTCCCGAGCAGATAACTTTTATGCCATTCTTGACTGCATGAAATGACCCAATGGCAATACTGTCTTCGAAATAATCCATCGGGGGCCCACCCACGGACATAGAAATGACATGGACGCCATCAGAGATAGCTGCATCAAAGGCTGCAAGGATGTCGGCACCAAAACATCCAGGAGACCAGCATACCTATATTGGTAAGAGCAAACATAAGCATATACAGAAGCATCAGTAAGATATGTTTGTTTAAATTTTTTTCGGGTATATAGAAAATCAAAACTAACAAACCTTGTATGCTGCGACACGGGCATGGGGCGAACCCCCTTTAGCTATGCTGTTGCCATGGCCAAAGAAGCTCGCATTAGCCACAAATGTTCCACCAGCTGTCGAAAGAGTATGAGTCCCATGGCCATCTGTGTCACGAGGTGTCTGGAAGGATATGTTAAGTGGCGCCCCCTCATATGCCTCATATCCCTTATTAAAGTATCTCGCACCAATCAACTTCCTACAGAAAAATATGTATCATAACCCTAGTCAAGGTTATACCATGTGTATATATATACACTAGCAAGCCATTGCATACAACTAATATGGTCTTCAACCTTCAAAAAACTAATATGGTCTGCAAATGATTTTTTTTGCAACGTCCTATTCAAATCCCAATTGAAACATGATCTATACTAACAAAATATTGATGTCATTGTAGCAAAATGCGCTTGGAAAAATTAGAGCCAGCTTTTCACAACTGAACGAAAGATGTTTTTCTTTTTTTCTTATGAAAAGTTTGACGGCATAAAATTTTGTTTACAGAACAGATGGCAAGACAAAACTTGGCCAACTTTTAACAAAAAATGGAAATTTAAACGGATCCCCAAAATACAAGAAACTCAATTCATGGACATTAATTTGAATATTTTGACAGAGAGAGAGAGAGAGAGACTTGTTGCAAGTGAAGCTGATATCTAACTCATTCTGGCAAATTCCGTTCCAATCACTTGGGACACCATCCATTCCATCATCAGCAAAACTTTCTGATTCTGGCCATACACCTACAAATATACCATTAATTGCACAAAAAATAATGGTTCACTGATTTCCGAAGTTATAAAATGCTACAATTAATAGTAGTAATGTTGATGTAAAAGATAATATTATAAAATATAAATGAATAATAATAATAAGTAGTAGTAGTAATGATGATGATGATGACGATGACGATATTAACAAATTCATGACAGTGCGTACCATTTACTTGAATGAGAAGGTTAGGTAGTTTGCCTAGTTTGGCTGTAAGCTAAAATCACTTAAATATGTCAACAGTTAAGGGCATTTTGACCATTTCAATTGAACATTGACTAATCCCCACCTAGCTTGAATAGTTTAAGTAACTTGAGCTGAAAGTAAATGGTACGCACATTTGATTTTTACAAATTTCTCTGGCCGTTATAGACAACAACGGCCATAATTATTTTTTTTTCCAAAATTTCTTTGGCCGTGATAGACAACAACAGTCAGCTCCAGATTTTATTTCAGTTAATTAGCGGTAACTTGATTTCATAAAGCTAGCCGTGATGGTCTATAACGTCCTCTGGACGTTATGGACTATCACGTTTTTTCTACAAATCGAATTTTCACGAAATGCTTCCTCATTATCGATATTTATTTATTTATTTATTTTTCTATTAATAAAAATTTCGGCAATATTGTTGGACTTATTGATTTTCTTTTATGTTGTTTCAACTTGGTCAAAGCTGGAGATAGTCGTAGCTTGGGGCTTTGGCAATGAAATAAAAACAACCATCTTGTTTGAATTTGCTATCTAATAAATAAAAATGGAAGTCAACTGTCAAAGTCCTTAATTTTAATTAATGGCGGCTAACTAGATCAGCATGATCTGCCCAAACATGAAAGTCAACTTGTTTATTGGAATTTTAGAAAGCCAAAAATGAGAACCAATTTAAAAAAAATATAGACTAGGTCTAGACTTCACAAAAACATGGCAAAATCAAATCTTAATTGACATTTTTCAATCTTTTCTTTTTAATTATATATATCCGAAATTGATGAAAAAAGGCACAACTTAAAAATTGGTTACTTGTTGCGTTGTGTTAGTGTAATTTTGTTAAACTATAGATCATTTCGTCCCAATAGCACAATATTAACACTATATCATTATTTTTTATATTCCTCCAATACTATTCCAACTATACAATAAAATTGAAATTAGAAAAATTGAACATCCTAATGCTAAACAATAAATAACTATCAAAAGATATATATAATTTAGACAATTATATTTAATATTACGGAACAATTACCCAAAAAAGGAAAAAGGATTGTAACTGGTACCTGTATCAAGATTTCCAATAATAGTGTCTTTACCATACCCCGCTTTCTTCCAGAGAGAATTTGAATTAACATAACCATCACTTTCTAGACCAAGAAATTCCCATGATCTAGTAGTATGAAGCTCGCGCACTCTGCTCGGAAACACTGATACCACCCCTGGTAACTCTGCAACAAATTATGCAACATTCTTTTAATTTTTTGTTTATACATATTTCCTGTAATTTAATTTTAATTGATTGTTGAGGCTGTTTCAAAGAAATATACAAGTTGACTTGAGCTCTTCTATTGTTCTGTACTGTTGCTACCTCGGTGCAGCACTCAGCAGTTGGATAGTATACCATCAGAATTCAATGGCTATAGTACGCGATCATATGGGTTCAAAATTGTAAAGCATCTAAACTCATGCAAGTTATGCATTACCAGTAGTGTAAGGTGAATCAGGGATTATTTCTTTTTCACATTGATTATCTCATAAAATGATGAAATTTTCCATGAAAAGAAAAATGAATTATTGAGAGGAAATGTACTTTGGCAACCCTCCACATAAAAGAAAAAACTTAACAAATTTAACAGTTAAGCTATTAAAAGAAGGGACAAGCCATGACGATGGAGAGAGATATACTTGATATCTTGTTTGCTGTCTCTTCGTCAATTATTGCAGCAAAGCCATTAATTTGCTGTGTATATGAGTATAATATTGCATTTTCTGCTGCTTTCAGGCTGCATTTAAAAAATTTGCCAACATCAACTGTTAAATTAAGCAACCCAGCCTCTAATTTTAACAAAGATTATGCATATTTTTGTTGTTCAATTTTTTAATGTATGGATGTACTTACGTTCCCAAAATCGATCCCAAGAGCTTGAAGTGAGTTTTGGCTACTGTGGCATATTGTAATGCCCGGTTGCTACCTGCAAGGAGATGCGGCGGTTCACCAAGATACACAATGTATGGCTACATCAGAAATTAAGATGTGAAATAAAATTGCCAAGTTTGATAATAAACATTTTTTTTAATTATGGAGAGATTAATGAAGAAGGGGAGGCTCTAAACTCTGTACCACTTTATCTGCAACTATGGCATTTTCTTTCAAAAGGAAGAATGAGAGCAAAGCAAACCAGAAAATTTTGTAACCCATTTCTCTCTCTCTATGTATCTATTTGATATTGTGTATGTTAGTGGTAGAGCTCTGATTTTGGTCCTGCTTTTATAGCCTAGTATTGGTTGCAAAAATCCTATCTATTTGAATTTTTATCACATCTCCTTTGAAGGAGTATTACCAAGCGAAGAAAGTTGTATCTGGCAGTTATTTTAATGGTCAATATACTTACAAAACTATTGATTATTTCTAATTATTTCTAATAAGTTCTAATTACAAAATTATTAATGGTTGGCTTGACCTCCTGCAACCTTTACTAAAAAAAAAAAAAAAAAACTATTAATGGTCAATACTTGCATCAACTTTTATATATATATATAGAGAGAGAGAGAGTTGGGGTATAGTGCATTGCAATGTATATGCTCTCTTGTACATTGGACTGCAAATCGTTGGATTTGAAGTTCAAATAGTCGATCTAAAGTGCTCAACATGTTCTCCATATCAATATGTGCTTGGAGACCAAATTTTATATTTTTTGTAAATTTTATACTATGTTTTTAGAATTTTTAAAAATCGTTGTTTTTCAGAATTTCTGGAGCATAGAAAAACAGTGAATTTTAAAAATTCTAAAAAAATAGCAAACAATTTCCAAAAAATATAAAATTTGATCTCCAAATACATTTTAATATGGATATCAAATTGAACGTTTGGATCGGTTGTTTTGAAGTCAAAACCGATGATTTATAGTCTAATGTACAAGAGGGCCTATACATTGCAATGCACCATAGCCCAACTATCTCTCTCTCTCTCTCTCTCTCTCTCTCTCTCTCTCTCTATATATATATATATATATATATATATATATATATATAGAGCTGAGCTATGGTGAATTGTGAAGTAAGATGTCATTTTTACTTCACGCTCATATTTTTATTTTGAAAATCCAAACAACCGATCCGAACCGTTCAACATGTTCTCTATATTGAAATGTGCTTGGAGACCAAATTTTATATTTTTTGGAATTTTTTTACTATTTATTAAGCCACTTTGAAAATCGCTGATCCGGTGGTCCAGAAAATTTTACTGTTTTTTACTGTTCACAGTGGATCAGCGATTTCAAAGGGGCTTAAAAAATAGTAAAAAATTTCCAAAAAATGTAAAATTTAGTCTTCAAGCACATTTCAATATTTAGAAAAAGTTGAACGGTTCAGATCGGTTGTTTGGATTTTCAAAATGAAAATATGGCGTGAAGTAAAACGACGTTTTACTTCACAACTCACCATAGCCTATCTCTATATATATATATATATATATATATATATAGAGATGAGCTATGCTACTCCATGGAGTAAAACGCGTTTGTACTTCACGCCGTATTTTTATTTTGAAAGTCCAAACGACCGATCCGAACCGCTCAACATGATCTCCATATTGAAATGTGCTTGGAGACCAAATTTTACATTTTTTAGAATTTTTTTACTATTTATTAAGCCACTTTGAAAATCTGAAAATCCGGGTGAACAGTAAAAAACAGTAAAAAATTCTGGACTGCCGGATCAGTGATTTTCAAAGTGGCTTAATAAATAGTAAAAAAATTCTAAAAAATGTAAAATTTGGTCTCCAAGCACATTTCAATATGGAGATCATGTTAAGCGATTCGGATCGATCGTTTGGATTTTCAAAATAAAAATATAGCGGCGTGGAGCACCAACGCGTTTTACTCCATGGAGTAGCATAGCTCATCTCTCTCTATATATATATATATATATATATGTATATTTGTTTGTGTGCATCTGTATCAATTTGATATTTTAGAAAGTATTAATTGTTTGAATTGAAAAATTAAATTTGTAGATGATTTGATATTTTTTTTAACAAATTTGGATCGTTTAATTGAAAGACACCTAGTTTTCTATCAACTAATTTAAAAAAAATTAACATAGAGTTTTAATGGACTTTATATGGAATTTTACCAATGAAATTCTGAAAAGTTTCAAATTTACTAGAAATTCTACCTAAATAATTGATACAAAATTAAAAATGTGTTTTTGACCAAGTCTGGAGACCAACCAATTCCAAAGTACAGGATCTCAACTACTTGTCTTCAATTAGAATTTGACAAATTCTTGCAAATATTTTATTATATTAAATAAAATGAAATGAGCTAGAGATGGTTATTGGCTAGCTGTGAGTTCTAATGCCAGATTTAGACAGAGGGCAGCAAATAATGTTCGTGCGAAGTACTAAATAGTACAGGCTAATGGAATAATATTTTTTTTTTATTTGAGGGTCAAATCAGCACGAATAGTTGGGACAATTTATTCAGGGATAGTTAATTTATAATGAAAAGTCGTCAAAAATGATGAATTGTTTAGACATGAAAATAGAAGAAAAGAGAATTAAAAACATTATTGATTAATTTCACATAGATACGATATATATTAATTAATACAATTAATGTCTATACATTGGTTACAAAGCTTAGTACCGTTACAGGTGATGCCGATAGAAGAAAATTAGACCGTTAATCCTTTGCCATTTCTGGTAATCATGGGGAGAAGGAGAGAAAACAAGAAAGAATAGAGAGAGAGTTGAATTCGCAAATGTGCAACTGGATTATATCAAGTATAAATTGATAAGTACAACTTGTATACAACTGTTTGGAAATTTGATGTGTTCAATGCTTTGAATATGTCAATAATTAAATTATTTTCTTATAAAGTAACAATTCATTTCTATGTGTTTTCTCCTTTCATAAAAAATAAGGTTGGATCGATGCCTTGTCGAATTATTATCGAAATGCATTTCATAGGGTGTATCCTAAAGAAAATTTACTTATTTCCTAAAGTTAATTTGCTCGCCTATACTTTCGTGTGGTTTACAGTTTTTTAATAATTTGTGTTTCATGAAAGTCCTTTTGAACTACTTAATTTCCCGAAATTTTTATTTATAACATAGTTAAAAAAAAAAAAAATCAAATAACTATCGTTTCCTGGAACTTCAATTTTCACCACGGCCGCACCGGCATTCTGCGGACCTATTTCAGAGGGGCCGCATAATGCCGATGCGGATCCTTAAATGTGTCCGCACAATGCCCGTGCGGACCCCTGGGAAGGTATATAAGGGGTCCGTTGTTTCATTTTTTGTATCAATTCAAAAAAGTTTCAATCCCTTCGATCGCAGGTAAGTTTCCTTCTTCTTTTCTAGTTTTAATTTTTAATGTAGAGTAGTAATTAGATTTAGGTTTAGGTTTAGGGTTTAGGATTAGAATTTAGATTTAGGGTTTAGAATTTGATATTAGTTTAGGGTTTAGAACTAGAATTGTACCAAAATTTAAATAGAATTATACCAAAATGTAGGTTTAGGTTTAGAATTGTACCAAAATTAATGGATTTTGTCCAAAAATTAAACAGGTTTATTATACCAAAATTTATTGTTTGAGTTAAATTAGACTTGTACGAAAATTTAACTAGGTTTATTTTACCAAAATTTATTGTTTGAGTTAAATTAGACTTGTACCAAAATTGAACTAGGTTTATTTTACCAAAATTAATTGTTTGAACACCAACATTAAACTAGACTTGTACCAAAACTCTCATATTTGACCGAAAATTATCAAATACAGTCGGCATCTAGTAGAGATATGCCGTCTTCCAGTAGGGGTGTACCTTCTTCCAATAGAGGTACACAGCATGGTCCTACAGCCACGCCGTACGAGATGTCCCAGTACATCGAGAGTGTGCTGGCAGATGTTCCGGGTATCCGGAGTCGCACCGACAGGGTCAGTTAGAGGCTGCCACTGGGGTAAGTTATAAATTTGTCATATTTATAAAAATATTAATAACCTTAATTTTTTTGGTATATGAACTTGATCTGATTTTTTAATTAAATACAGGGTTTGGATGCGATTACGGTTCGTCACAACCGCATGTGGCTACGGTACCAGCTGGTGTATGGGGGGGACATTACGTGTGATGGGATTGTTTCAGCTATCCCAGATGGCCGAGGAGAACCATGATGAGGGTTTATCTTTCGGCCTCATTGAGCGATGGCGTCCCGAGACGCACACCTTTCATCTCTCCCATGCTGAGATGACAGTCACCCTACAGGACGTCAGTTGTCTGTGGGGTATGACTATTATCGGGGAGCCGGTGACGGGCGTCGAGTACGGGGACTTCCGTGCATTGTGCTTGGAGCTGTTGGGTATCTCGCACGAGGAGCTCCAGAAAGAGAAGAAGAGAGGTGAGAAGACCGTGATCTCGCCCAGCAACATCAGCTTGTCAAAGTTGCGGGCGAAATTCAAGGATTATCCGGATCGACCAGATCAGGTATTTAATTGTACAATATTTAATTTAAATAATATTAGATTTATTTACTTGTAAACAATGTTCTAATTTAAATCAATAACAGGTGGTTGTTGACCGATACTTGCGCGCGTATATTTTGGAGATGATCACCTGTCGGTTGTTTCCGGATTCGCATGGACCCTGGGTCCGCACAATGCTGGAATGGGTCCGCATCGGCATTCTGCGGCCCCTCTGAAATGGGTCCGCAGAATGCCAGTGCGGCCGTGGTGAAAATCAAAATTCCCAAAAACGATGGTTATTTGGTTTAATTTTTTTGAAGTATGTTATAAATAAAAATTTCGGCTTAATTTCATAACTCCAGTTACCTAAATTTATTTGTAATTTTCGAACATTAGAATCTACCGGCCTGTCGGTCTATCACGCAATTACCTAATTAAGGTCATTCATGCACACATATATATACAAAATTTCTTAAAATATTTCTAATATAAATATCTCCTTTAGGTCACAATCTAACATTAGCAAATCTTTTCATGAATTTAATACATGCACTTACGAATTCATTCAAACATATATATACATAAATAAATGAATATCATAACTACATCCACAATTCCTAAAATAAATATATTCTAGTCATCCTTGCAACAAACAAGTGCAACTCCTATATATATATTCTTAATTCTAACAAACAAGAAAGAAATAACGAAAAAGAATAGAAGAAGCATTTTTCTCAAAATCTCTTATCGATTCTTGCACTTGAAGTCATATATATCCTTGTTCAAATCTTGTGCATGTCTTGTCTTCTTTTTTGTTCTTTTGGTTTCGGGAAGTTGAATCGCTTGAGTTGCAAAAGAAAAGGGGATATTGTACTTGGGTTGGTTGCGGCTTGCCAATATGGATGCCAGGAAGAAAGGTGAAAAAAGGAACCGGAACCCACGGGCGGATCACATTGGAAGAAAAAGGGGGCTAAGCCCTCCTCTCTTATAAATTGAAAATTGAAAATTTTGTTTATTAAATTTTATTTTTTTTGTATGCATCAATATTTTTTAGTCTCTCCTATAAAATGAAATTACAATATACTAAATTTTTCAGCTCTTTCTATCTCAATTTTCCAGTTCTGCTCCTAACGGAACTCTTTTATAGCAATCCAAAACAGAAAGGGAGAGTGTTGGCATGTGCGTTTGAACGAAACTCTTTGTCCCTTTTATTTAATGCCAATAAGAAGAGATCCCTTGTAGGAGTTAAGATATTGATAGAGCTAGTTTGACCGAAAGAGAGAAAAATGAAAAAGTATATGACTGATCCGCATCATCAAGTCAAACCAGCAATATCGAAACCTTCACTAGAGGTGTATGGAACTTTCACCTTCTGCAACAACTCTCTGATGCATTTATATGATTTAATGAAATTGTTGGTTGGCCATTGCCAACTAATCTTCATAAAAGAAAAAAAAATCTCTGTTGCAAATAATTTGTTTTATCATGATGTTGAGAATTGTATCTAGTTTAAGAGTTCTATTGAAAAATAGGAAATATAGAGAAGGTTAGGGACCTATGTGTAAGAATGTAATGGCTCTATATAAGCCCAAGTCATTAATCAATAAATTAAGTTTCAAAAGCAATTAGTTCCTTTTGGTATCAGAGCTAAACCCGCCGCTGCTACAGTACCGCACCGGCCCTTCGACATCTTCATAGGCCACTACAGTACCACACCACCACTGCAGTACCACGCTCGACAAGGTCACAGCCTGGGTGCTTAATTTAGGCAAGTTGTGGGTGTTTATTTTAGAAACATTGTATTGCTTTAAATACTGCAGAACTCTATGTAATTGAGAAAGAGAGAAAGGAAATGAAGTGTTGTTTCTGTTCAGAAAAATATTATTTTGTTTTCAATCTTTTGCATACTGGCACAAAACAGTGCAGTATTGCTGAGTGTATCCCAACAAAATGGTATCCGAGCTGATGGTTCGGTGCGACAATCAATTGATGGCAGAGTCGATTCGTGAGCAACTTTGAAGAATTGCAGCAACAACAATCGCTAAAGATGCATTGACAACCTTGAAGATGGCATTTCAGGGAAGTTCGTGAGTTGTGGCCATCAAACGGCAAAGCCTATGTGGAGATCTTGAGACTTGCATATGAAAATAGAAGAATCAATGCAGATTTTTCTTTCGAGAGTCACATCCGTTGTCAACAAAATTCAAGCATATGGAGACAACATGTTAGAGAAAACCATGGTGGCAAAGGTGCTGCCCGATTCCATGCGGTTATTACACTGACACCTAGGGCCGTATCAGGCTTCAAGATTCCAGGGGTAATTCTATTTGGCCCTTGAGATGAAAATGAAGCCATATACGGTGCCGGCATTGTGTTGAGCACAGTTTCTGGTTTCGTTATATAACCAAGTACCGGACTGTAATTTAGTGAGCCAGATGTTAGCTTTAGGGTTATTTATCTGTGCGTAAAAACTTTTCTAGGTCAGTAAAAGAAAAATCAATACAAGATGTAGCTAGTCAGTACCTTTGTTGGAAATTTAATGTAGCTAATATTAATAAAAAATAATAATTATTGTAACAATAAAATGTCTTACGCATCATCTTGTGTTGAATTGTCTGCTTGAGCGTCTGTTGACCTGATTATTGGGTATTTTCCTTCTGCTAGACTTGCTGATGAGAGGCTCAGACCCTAAATTTTTAAAAAAGGGACCCAGGTTAAGAATTAACCAACGTTAGATTTATTATAAGTAGGAAAACAAATTGAAGTCAGTATTCAAATAAATTGTTAACTGAAATGTCATGAAGATAATTGTCTGTAATTAAAAACGCACAAGGATCAATACATCTTTTTTACGGTAATTTAAAAACGATGTTATTACCATTACTCCAAATCACATGTAGCTTAACTAGCACAATTATAATCTGAATGAATGTATGTTGAATAACCTTGATACTAGTGTTGCCAAAAGACACATAGGCAGGGAACTCCCGATCCATTGTGCTAGCTGCCACTGTGAATATCCATGGTGCGACATTCGTAACCGATCCAGCTGTAGGGTCCGAGTTACCGGTCGAGCAGACAACTTTTATGCCATTCTTGACTGCGTGAAATGATCCAATGGCTAACCCGTCTTTGAAATAATCAACCAGGGCCCCGCCCAAGGAGACGGACAGGACGTGAACGCCGTCAGCGATAGCTGCATCAAAAGCCACAAGAATGTCGGCATCATAACATTCAGGCCAGCATACCTATATTGGTAAGAGCAAACAAGCATATACAGAAGCATTAGGAAGATATGATTGTTTCCATTTTTTTTTTTTATATTTTATCTTTGTCCAAGTATGATGTGAACAATGAAACAAAACTAACAAACCTTGTAAGTCGCGACACGGGCATGGGGCGAACCCCCTTTCGCCGTGCCGTTGCCATGGACAAACAAGCTCACATTGGCCACAAATGTGCCACCAGCCGTCGAAAGTGTATGAGTCCCGTGGCCATTGTTGTCCTAAGGTAACGGAAATAAGGATATATACCTCTCATGGTGTAACATCCCGAAAAATTTGAGTAATTATTATTTATGCATACAAATTTTTTTCATAATGTAATAAAGATTATAAATTTGTTTGGTAACATATTTTATTTATAATTATATTACTTTAAAAAAAGTTAGAGAAATGAAATGGTAAAATTTTTATGTTTTTCTTTTTCTTAAATCACATATGCAACCGTATTTATATCTAATTTTATATATTGTCAAATATCATGAATGTTTGCATTCGTTATATGTCATAACTATTTTTCTTAGTATTCTAACATTATTGAAATATACTAAATATATTCCTCAGTCATATCTTCGTCTGAATATTCTTTATTTTGGTAACTCTTCCTTTACACGTGATTCACACTATAGAATTATAATCTGTTATATAACTAATTTTATTTTTTAATAAAAAAGGGCAAGCAACTCCCATTGCACCCCCTGGTTAAACACAATTCCTGATGTAACCACCCCTCCTTTTTATTCTCCTGCCGCCTCTCTATTTTGTATTAATCCGCTCCCCATTTCAATTTTCCTATGATCATGTCCATTCCCTGCCGCATCCACATAAAAAAAGAGAAAAAGAAAAGGAAAATAGAAAGAACTAAAGAAATCTTCTCACGACAATTATTTTGATAATTAATATCAATGTTCGATTCGAATTCCGACTACGTCGCCGTGATTCTAATATATATGTCATTGCAATTCAATTTGAAATTTCGAACATCTCGTATCAGGTAACCGGACTTCTCTATAATATGTGTTTTCGTTTTGTATGGTTGCTTTGAATATTGGTATTGCATATTGGATTATGATGGCATATTTAACGGGAAAGTGGGTCTGAGGTTGGAATTGGATATGTGATTGAAGTCTCCCACTGTTGGTTGGATTTCCCAGTGGGTTGGCGGTCTTCCAATGTTGGATGGATTTCCCATTGGGTTGGCGGCCTTCCAATGTTGGATGGATTTTATTAGAATTTGAGAATAGGTTAAAGAATTGTACTATTTGCTTTATTGATATTAAAATCATAATTACAATGTATCTTACAATCAATATATATAGAGCATGGCTAAAGAGCCGTTGGAATTAGTATAGATAGAAAGTGGCAAGGTACAGTGTACCGTTGCAACATTGCCTTTTGTGATAAGGCAAAAGCAGAAATAAATATTAAAGAAATAAGAAATAGTAAATATCAAATTATGGTCGGATATGCTAGATGTCTGAATTATGATCTCCAACATTCCCCCTCAAGTTTGGTTCGTATATATCAATCGAACCTAACTTGCGTAAAATTGCTTGAAAATTTGAGGTATCCAATGCCTTGGTGAATATATCGGCTAGTTGTTCTTTGCTACACACATACGGTGTTTCGATTTCTTTTGATTGTACTTTTTCTCTGACGAAGTGACAATCGACATCGATATGCTTCGTTCGTTCATGAAACACCAGATTGGATGCGATATGTCTAGCCGAGTTATTATCGCAATACATCTTCATGGGTTGATTATTTTCAATCCCCATGTCTTTTAGCAATTGCTTAAGCCATGTTAACTCGCTCGCGGTAGCCGCCATAGCTCGGTACTCCGCCTCGGCACTTGATCTTGCCACAATGGTTTGCTTCTTGCTTTTCCATGTCGTGAGATTTCCTCCAACAAATGTGCAATAGCCCGTGGTGGATCATCGATCACAACTTCCGGCCCAATCAGCATCCGAGTAACCTACAATAGTTAAATTATTATTTTTTCTAAACCAAATACCTCGACCGGGTGAACCTTTAAGATATCTAAGAATGCGAACAATAGCATCCATATGACTTGTACGTGGGGCATGCATAAATTGACTTACCACACTAACCGCGAATGCAATGTCGGGTCTAGTGACGGTTAGATAAATTAGCTTGCCTACAAGTCTTTGGTATTGTCCCACATTTTCTAAAAGTTCACCCTCCTCAAGGTTTAATTTTTTGTTACTTTCCATTGGAGTATTAATTGGCTTGACACCTAATTTTCCTGTTTCTTTTAATAAATCTATTGTGTACTTTCTTTGTGAGAGAAATAGACCTTTGGTTGACTTTGCTAATTCAATTCCTAAAAAATATGTTAATTGGCCTAAATCTTTAATATCAAATTTATTTTTTAGATGTTGTTTGATTGCTCCAATTTCACTTTCATTATTACCGGTAACTATTAAGTCATCTACATATACCAATACAATTGTGGTTGAATTTTTGGTCAATTTAACAAACATTGATGAATCGGCCGAGCTCTTGGTAAAACCAAACTCTACAAGTGCATAACTTAGTTTGGCGTACCATGCACGTGGTGATTGTTTGAGGCCATAAATAGATTTATGCAATCTACATGTTAAACTTTTATCATTTTCATTTTTATGACCGGGTGGTAAATTCATGTACACTTCCTCATCTAATGTTCCTTGTAAAAATGCATTTTTTACATCCATTTGGTACAAGTTCCAACATAGGTTAACAGCAACCGATAACAATACCCTAATGGTACTCATTTTTGCAACCGGTGCAAAAGTTTCTTTATAATCTATACCGTATGTTTGGGTAAATCCTTTTGCTACCAATCTAGCTTTATATCGCTCAATTGAACCATCACTATTATATTTTATTTTGTAAACCCATTTGCATCCTACGGGTTTCTTATCTAGAGGCAATTTTACTATTGTCCATGTTTATTTTTTTCAAGGGCTTTCAACTCCTCTGTCATTGCATTTTTCCATAATGGGTTTGTAATTGCCTCTTGATAATTGGATGTTTCATTTTGATTTGATATTGAGCTTAAATAAGCACAAAAATTTGATGAAACATTATTATATGATATATGATTTTCAATAGGATATGTGGTAGTATGATATGTGACAAAATCTTGTAACCTTTGAGGAGGTCTAATAGAACGAACTGACCTTCGTAGCGTGTTTGAGTTAGTATCACCTTGAACTTGAAAATGGTTACCTTGCTCTTCATTTTGCTCAAGAATATTATATTGCTCTTCATTTTGCTCAAGAATGTTACTGTGCACTTCATTTTGCTCAAGAGTATTACCTTGCTCTTGGCTGTCTCTTTCTAAAACTTGTTCAACAATTGTTATTTGTGGTCTAGGTTGCTCAAGAAAATATGGCTCCCCCTAAAAAAAATTTAATTTTTCTATTTGACCATTTTTCCTTTGTTGAAAATTTTTGATTTGACATTTTCCCTCTGTTGAAAATATGATTCCCCCTCAAAAAATACAACATCTCTTGATATGTGTAATTTTTTGTTGATTGGGTCATAACATTTATATCCTTTTTTTTTATATGAATATCCTAAAAATATACATTTAATTGCATGCTTATCTAATTTATCTCTATGCTTGTTTTGAATATGTACAAAACATGTACAACCAAAAATGCGTAAATGATCTAAACTCATGAATCTATTATTTAAAGTTTCTAATGGTGATTTATTTTGTAAAATTGAACTTGGGGTTCGATTAATTAAATATGCCGCAGTTAATATGGCTTCGGACCAAAATTTTTTTTGGAACATTAATTATTTTGAAACATTAATGACCTCGTTACTTCTAATAAATGTCTATTTTTTCTTTCGGCCACTCCATTTTGTTGTGGAGTGCCTACACATGTAGTTTGGTGTAAAATACCTAAATTTTTAATATAATTTGAGAAATCATTGTTAACATATTCGGTTCCATTATCCGTACGCAATGTTTTAATGTTAGCATTGTATTGATTATATACTAAATTCACAAACTCTTTAAATGTGGAAAATACTTCCGATTTAGCTTTAAGTAAATAAATAAATGTAGTTCGTGAAAAATCATCAATGAATGTAATAAAATATTTAAAATCATTATATGAATCAATTGGGGCCGGACCCCAAACATCGGAATGCACAAGTTCAAAAGAAACTGTAGATTTACTTTTAGAGTTTGGAAAAGACAATCTAGTTTGTTTGGCATACCGACAAACATCGCAACAACTTGAATTTAAATTTGGTAATACAAATAATTTTTCTAATACACTATCTGATGGATGTCCTAATCTATAATGTCATAATTTGTCTCTACTAATGCAAGACTTTTGTGCAACATTAACTTGATTAAATGGTCCTAATATATATAGTCCATTTTTCAAAAAACCTTCACCAATTTTTTTTCCCGTGACTATGTCTTGAAATATGACATTTTTTGATGTGAATATTACGTTGCAATTCAATTCTTGTGTGATTTTACTAACCGATAACAAGTTAGAAGTAAATGATGGCATGTATAATACATTGGTAATTGTTTTTCCAAAAAAATTGGTTTCACCTATGCCTTTTATTGGTACTTGAATGCCATTAGCTACGGTTACATATGCCTTTTTTTTCATATTTTTAGTTGTTAAATTTTGCAACAATTCTAGACAACCTGTCATGTGATCTGTAGCACCAGAATCTATGATCCAAAATTTTTTATTTGAGACTGAGAAGTCCTTGAATTTAATTAAATGAGCTGACATATTATACGAATCATAATCATGAGAAGTATTATGAGAATTATTTAAGTCATGCTTAGAGTTATGAGAAATATTAATAGGATTAGAACCAATCAAATTACGAGAGAAATGAGTTTTACGAAAAACGAGATCTGCCTAGATTTTGAAACTTCCAGTGCCTGTCCAGAGCTTTGAATTATTTCTGCTATGCGTGAAATGGAGAACCGCTGCTCGCTTGGACTGGAGATGGTTTCATTTGCAGCAGTATTTGTATGTTCCTTTCGCGAAATGGAAAGCTGCTGCCCAGCTTTTGTTTCGCCTCCAGTTTTGGCAGACCGGAGGACTCCAGTTTCGCCATTTTTGATGAGCGCTGCAACCAAATCGTTTCCATTTTCGATCAATGATGCTAGCTCTTCTATTGTCAGGTCTTTAATCTTTTTAAGCGCCAAGGGCTGAAGCTTAGGCACCTCATCCATGACCCGCGCCTTGCTGCACTGGATCTGGGCATTTGATGCGACAGTAGCTCCATTCTTCTCGTTAGCCGCCATTGTGGAGAATTTAAACAGAATTTCTTTTTACTGGTACGTGAAATAGAATACTGGGACGGATCAATTTTGCTCTGATACCATATTAGAATTTGAGGTTAAAGAATTGTACTATTTGCTTTATTGATATTAAAATCATAATTACAATGTATCTTACAATCAATATATATAGAGCATGGCTAAAGAGCCGTTGGAATTAGTATAGACACAAAGTGGCAAGGTACAGTGTACCGTTGCAACATTGACTTTTGTGATAAGGCAAAAGAAGAAAGAAATATTAAAGAAATAAGAAATAGTAAATATCAAATTATGGTCGGATATGCTAGATGTCTGAATTATGATCTCCAACAGATTTCTACTGGATTGGCGGTTTAAGAAATTCTGTGTTATGAAATTAAGTTGGGAATCGCCTGTGTGATGGGATTCCAACTATGTGAATATGACGTGACTTATTTTATGGATAACCTAGACCGACGTGCTATCACTGGTTAAATATGCATACATAATTTTATGTGTATTTGTATGAATTAAGCTAATTATAGAGAAGCACGTCGTTAAATAACTGGTTACTAAGCTTTGTAGCTGACTCCATTTTGTTATTTTGTTTTTCCTTTATGTTGGCGACGCAGGTTGACAGGCCAAGAAAAAGTGCGGTGATGATATTATAAACACGCTTCGGATGGTCAAAATCTGGGGTGTGACACATGGGCCATATATCCCTTATTAAAGTATCTCGCACCAATCAACTTCCTGCAGGAAAATATGTGTCATAACCCTCGTCAAGGTTACACCATGTATATATATACATATACAGCTCGCAAGCTGTTACATACACTAATACCGGAACTAATACGGTCTTCAAACGATTCAATGTCGTACTCAAATCCCAATTGAAACCTGATTTGTAGTCTAAAAAAATGATGTCATTGTAGCAAAATACACATGACAAATTACAACCGTAGGAAAGATATTGTGTTGTTGATATCCTTTTTCTTTTCTTTCATTTGAACAGAAAGTCCATTTTACAGACCAAGATGCCAAGACAAAACATGCCCAACTTAGAACAAAATGTGGAAATTTAAATGGATCCCCAAATACAAGAAACTTCATGAACTATTTGAATATTTAGAGAGATACTTGTTGCAAGTGAAGGTGCTTGATTCATTCTGGCAAATTCCTTTCCACTGACTTGGGACATCAGGCATTCCATCATCTGCAAAGCTTTTTGATGCTGGCGTTACACCGACAAATATAACATTAATTGCACATTGCAGATAAAAATAAAATGGTTCACTGATTTCAGAAGTTAATAATGCTACAAATAACTAGTATAGAAACTAATGTTGATGTAAATGATAATATTATTAAATCTAATAATAATTAATTATATATAGTAATAATAATAATAATAATAATAATAATAATAAAGATATCACAGGCTCTCTCCATCCATATTGAACTATGTCATACTTGGGTAAGATGCTATATTATCTGTCTTAAGAAGGGTACCCTTTTTTTTAAAGGTGAGGGTCAAGCCCTCAGATGTCATTAATGATGACACAAGTTGTGTCTAGGTTACACAATTTAGAAAATAAGAAAACAAAGTAATCAAAACAGTAGAGAGTAAAAGAAAATGAAAATGCCCATCACAGCCCCGAAACAATTATGAACTCTGATTTTATTTTTTCTGGTAGGCTACATATCAGCTTGTAGCTTTCAATTTTGAAACCAGCCAGACAAATTCTTGTATGACTTCCCTTTGATTTGTTGCGGCGTGTTATCTTTCTCTGCAAATATACACTTACATCGTTCTCTCCAAATTAAAAAAAAAAACCGTGAGCTGCAATTGTCTGATATGTCTATGCTTTGATTTGAAAATTGCGGAGCACTAATCCATTTGTATAAAATACTGGCATGATGAAAATTGTGGGGTGGAGGGTACTTGGTGCAAATAAAACATTGCTCTACTTTATAATTGGTGGTGAATAATTTTATATAAAGACTATTTAGATATGTGGAAGGAGTTCTAAGATATAATTTTATAACTCAAGAGATGGTACATGATCTCCTTTTTGGAAGGATATATGTCTCTAGTTTATGATATCGTAATATAGAATTGATGGGGAGGGGGTATTAATTATTTTTTTACATGGTTTATGATATACTAATAATACAGTATGCAAGCCAATATCTTTTATGCAAAAGCTAAACAGATGTCAGTGGCTAAGGTATGGAATAAAGAGAATTTGAATCTAATGTTTAATAGCAAAGGGGTCAGTAGGGTTATTTTGGGAATATTGCAAATTTGCATATCTCATAAGAAAATGACAGTGCAATTTGGCATTGGGATTTCAAGGGAAAGTATACATGCAAACCTATGTATGATTTCCTTAAAAGGAAAGTTCAAATGTCATCATTTTTAATGATTTCAATTTACCTCCAAATCTAAACTCTACACAGTAAATTAAATCAAATCCTCAGATGTATCCTCTCACCTCATTGAAGAAAAAATGATTTAGTTAATTTTCTTCTTTTATTTTTAGAGAGGCAATTGGAGGCATGAAATGTGGAGGAATTTGAACCCACTTCTTTCCTTAAATAATAGTAAGGTGAGGATTAATTTATGAACTACATTGATGGTTTTTAAAAGTGTCTTTTAAATTTCAGCATTTTTTATAGGGATAATTTATTAGAGGAATGAAGAGGTTGTCAAAATTGCATTTTCTGTACTGATGTTAAAAACGTTAATCATCTTTTCTTAATGTAGTTATCTGACAGAATTAAGTTACTTTAATGCTTATAATTCTAGTGATAACATAAAAATTAATTCTTAGGATAAAATATTGGAAGCACAAATAGTGGTGTCAATGACATCCTTTTATCCATTTATTTTACCCATATCGTATTTCATAAGACAGCTATGAGTATGTTATTTTTCATATTTTTATCGGGTATGAGTATGGGTAAAATTTTTGTTTCCATTAATTAAATGGATATGAGTATATATGCTTCCATCTGATATGTATTGTACCTGTTGACACCCCTAATGTTTATTGGAAATGAAATGAAATGAAAACAACTATGTTGTTTGAATTTGCCTTAATTTCAATGGCTAACTAGATAAGCATGATCTGCCTAAACATGAAAGTAACTTGTTTATTTTAGAAAGGCAAAAATGAAATTTAGAAAAATAAGCAGACTAGGTCTAGACTTAACAAAAACATGGCACAATCAACACTTAATTGACTTTTTCAGTCTTTTCTCTTTAATTATATGCACCATGAAATACACCAAAGTAAGGCACAACTTGCAGTTGGCTACTTGTTGCTTATTGAATGCACAACATTAACACTATATCATTAATTTATATATTTATTTAACACTATTCTAACTATATAATTCAAATAGTATTTAAACTATATTTGAAATAGTACAATATTAGCACTCTTACGATATTATTAAAATTTGCACTCTTCTCGTATTATTTTAACACATTAATCTAAATAATACTGTACTCATTAGTATCAAAAGATATATAGAGTTCGAAATTAATTGTTCTTATTATATTTCACGAGAAACTGATCACTATTTCCATTTCATAGAGAAAGTTAAAGGCCAGTCTTTTTCTCCGCTTTTTCTTGTTAATTACGGATGAGCATAGCATTACCCAATTATATATAGCATTGTGGAACAATTACACACAAAAAAATAAAAAAAAATTGTAACTGGTACCTGAATCAAGATTTCCAATAATAGTGTCTTTGCCATACCCTGCTTTAATTTGCTCCAGAGAGAATTTGAGTTGACATAACCATCACTTTCTAGACCAACAAATTGCCATGATCTGGTAGTATGAAGCTCGTATTTTCTGCATGGAAATACTGATACCACCCCTGGTAACTCTGCAACCAATTATGCAACTCTGGTGTTATTTTTCAGTTTATTTTCTTGCAATTACTGTACCAGAAAGGAGACTCGGCGGTTCACCAAGATACACAATGTATGGCTATATCAGAAATTAAGATGTGAAATGAAATGGTTAAGTTTGATAATATACATTTTTCTTTTGAATTATGAAGAGATTAATGAGAAGGGAGGCTTTAAAGTCCGTACCACTTTATCAACAGCTTTGGCATTTTCTTTGAGAAGGAAGAATGAGAGCAAAGCAAGCCAGAAAACTTTGTAATACATCTCTCTCTCTCTATATATATATATACCTTGATTGTGTGTTTTAGTGAGGGAGAATTGGACAGGGCTGCAGAGCTCTGTTTTCAGTGTTGTTTTTATAACCTAGTATTGCCGAAAATTTATACATAAGAAAATAAGAAAATATTAAAAATAGGAAATATCGTGTGGGAATTTGAAAAATAGGAAGGCAGTAGGGGCCATGGCGTCCCTGCGGGACGCCATGGCACACTCAAGACCGTGAAAAAAAACGAAAAAAAAAACTCTAATGTGGGACGCCATGGCTCAGCCCAACCTGGAAAAAAGAAAAAAAAAAAAAAAAGTGGGCCGCCATGGCATACTATGACCACTAAATGGAATACTATGGCATACTTGGAAAATGAGTTAGTCTTTTTTTTTCGTTTGGTGGGTTGAGAGGAGCCATGGCGGCCCAGTTTTTTTTTTTTTCTTTTTCCGGAGTTGATGGAGCCATGGCGTCCCATAAATGGAATTTTTTTTTTTTTTTCACGGGGTGGAGATGTGCCATGGCGTCCCGCAGGGACGCCATGGCTCATGACCGCCTTCCCATTTTTAAAATTCCCAAAGGGTTTCTTATTTTTAATATTTTATTTTTTCATTTTCTTATCAATAAAAATTTCGGCTAGTATTGGGTGCAAAAATCTGATCTATTTGAATTTTTCTCTCACATTCTTGTTTGGAGTTTTGCCCAACGAAAAAAGTTGTATCTAAAAAGTTATTTTAATGGTCAATACTTACAAAACTATTAATTAGTTCTAATTAGGAGAATTGGAAAAGGAAAAGAGCACCAAATTCTCCTCCCATTTTTTTTTCCATAATTTAGTCTAGTGTACATCATCTTTTATATATATATATGAGGTTGGCTAATATCAAAACATTTGTTCCTAGATTTTGGAATAAATGCTTCGTTTTTTACATTTTCACAGTTCAAACAGTCGATCCAAATTGTTCAACATTCAATCTATAATAAAATGTCCTTAGAAACCAAATTTTATATATTTTTTTGAATTGTTTTACTATATATTAAGTCAGTTTTAAAATCATTTTTTCAACGATCGAGAATTTTTTTACTGTTTATTAAAATCAACGATTTTAAAACTGACTTAAGAAATAATAAAAAAATTTAAAAAAATGTAAAATTTGGTCTCCAAGCACATTTTAATATAAAGATCACATCTAATGGTTTGGATCAACCGTTTGAACTTTAAAAATCGGAAAATCAATTGGTTGCACCACGGCTCCTGAATAAAACGTTTTGATATTAGCCAACGTCTATATATATCAAATATTTGATATCTTTATAAAGTACGTTTTGCGTTTTGAAATAACAAAATTAAAATTATAGATGCGTTCTTCATTTTTTTTAAATTGGACGTGTATCAAATGTAGATTGTTTGAGAGGCATCTAGTTTTCTATAAATAAATTAATATTTTTTAAAATAGATGTTTAATGACTTTATGATGAATTTTACCAATCAAATTCCGTAATAATTCAAATTTAGTACACATTCTACCTAAATAATTTATAACAAAATTACAATTTAATTTTTCAAAATTAATAACATTTGTCGAATATCATATGGATGTACTTTAAAAAAAAAAATTTATCTAATGTGTATTGTTTTATAAACTGGTATATATGTATATACCAACTATTTTGGTTGTCAACTCTTGAGACCAACCAATTCCAACTACGTGTCTTCAATTAGAATTTGACGAATTCTTGCAAAATTTAATAATTAAGATTAAATAAAAAAAAATGAAAGATGGTTATTGGCTAGCTGTGAGTGCTAATGACAGACTTACACAATATTAAAGTACAATAAATAATGTTATGAGAAGTTAAATAATACAAACTAATTGAAGGATAAGTTTATTTAATTCGAGGTTCAAATCAGCAAATTAATAGTGCGACAATTTATTCAGGGATAGTTAATCTATAATGAACAGTGGTAAAAATGATGAATTGTTTAGACATGAAAATGGAACAAAAGAGAAACTATATAGAGTACGAATGAATATTATCAGGTTATATATCTATTAAAAAAAGTGAATTGATTTAATATAAGCTGTATTGATGAATTTATCATGGATACAATATACAATACAATGCGACCGTTGCTCCTTTGCCATTTCTCATAGATACAATATATATATATATAATAGAGAGATTGTTGAATTAGAAAAAGTGCAACTGGATTATATATACCAAGTATATCCATTATTGGCTTCAACACTCGGGACCATATAAGATGAGTAGCCAACTTAATACAATCTCTTTTTAAAATGTCAATCAATTATTTTTTGGTGCATATGCAAGGAGTTTTTTAAAATTCCGTGTTTTTTTCAAAATACCTTTTGAACTACTTTCATATCTCCATTACCTGAATTTTTATGAGTTTCGGACACTAGAGAACTCTACATCTCGGTCCATCACCCACTTGTCTAAAGCTCATTCATATATAGACATACAAAATATTTTCAAAATATTATTGCAGTCCTTTCAGTCTCAATCTAATATTAACGGATCTCCTTTCATCCTTGTTCATGCATGTCTTGCGTGTTGTCTTCTTTTTTGTCCTTTCGGTTTTGGGAAGTTGAACCGATTGAGTTGCACAAGTGGAGATCGAGGAGATTGTGCTTGGGTTGGCTGCAACTTATTGGCAGTACAGATGCAAGGATGCAAGAATTAAAGATGAAAAAAGGAGCTGAAACCCAGGGGCTGATCACAATATATATTAATGGAGAAAAAATGGTGCTAATTAAGCCCTCTATAAATTTATAATTTATAATTTTGTCCATTAAATTCGGTAATTTTTGTATGCATCAATACTTTTTATTTGTGTTCCCCTCTCATTTTTCTAGCTAGTTCTGCTCATGCCGAATCTTCTGTCTAGAAATCCAGAAAAGAAAGAGAGAGAGAGTTGGCTATGTACGTGAATGATAAAAATCTATTTGATATATCCTTGTGATCCCCTTCTAGTTAATAATGCCAATTAGCTAGAGATATCCTTTTTAGGGGCTGCCATGCATGAGGGCGGCTGCGCAATTAAAAATTGAATGGGTTTCCTTTTGATTCTGTTTGTAATGCAATAATTTAATACCCGGCCCTGTTGAATGAATAGCATCGCCGAAAACAATTTTCAATTCTTGAAAATGCTGCTGCCGTGTGGTGTGGTAATAGAAATATGAATGTAAGGGAAAGCTCTTAAGAGATAAATAAAAGGAAATAGAAATTACTAATTTAATTGAAAATGTTCATTTAAGAAAATAGAAATTACAAATTTCTTAAATTGAAACAGTTCTCCTTTTGTTATTTCAATTATGCACGGTGCCAATCAAATTTACAAACAGAAACAAATGATATAATTGTGCCTTCAATTATCAATGTTACATAGATGAATGAAATAATGCAAGAAACTTTTCGAATACCTTGGCAACCACTTCCAAGTTCTAATAAAAAATAAAAAATAAAAACTTTTCGAATAGTCAGAAAAAAGAAAACAAATCCATCAGAAGGCTTCAATCAATTGGATTTGGTTTCTCTATGAACTTGTCAGCACAGCCACAGGACTCCTCACATACCGGGTTCCATCCGACCAAGTAATGCTTCCAAATACATAGTCAGAGCTAGGTACCACCACTTCAAAAGTTACCTTAAATTTCTTTTCTTCATCGGCATAGAACATTAAACTATCAGGCTCCACCGTGACTTGAATCCCACTTGGTTTCTCAACTGTTGCAGTGTATGTGCCCGCAGGACCGACATTTTTTACCATGTGGGTTACTGTAACTGAGCCAGTGAGGTTATAAATTGTAAATGATGGGTAGTTGAAGTCCTTAATATCTTGAGGCTTCAAAAGGCCTAGACAGCCCGATTTGACTAATGCTAGTTTGGTTGAGCTGTAGGCATGATAGTAAAGGAAGTTCAAATAGTCGATCGTGTTCAGGTCGTAAATCAAACCCGGATCTGCTGCTGCATTTGGGTTCGCATGGCCCGACCCATAGCTGAATGGCGTGGCAGTTACAAAGGATGAGTACTAAGATATGCTGTCCCTGATTATCTGTGGTTGATGCTGCAATTTTTTGTTTTTAAAAGAAAAAATCTTATTAAGTAATATATATATTGAAGCTCCTCAATTGAAAAATAATCAATATAATTTCTTCAGTTAGCATAATAATTTCAACAATGTGGAAAAAACGAACAGGAAAGTAGAGTTTTTTGCATCAACTTACGATAAAATTAATAAAATAAAACTTGAACCTGCAGAGGGTGCGAAGTCGTGAGGGGAATTGAACTCTCAACCTTTGGGTAACCAACTATTCTAGGACTTTCTTCCTGGCCAACTGTGCTACCTACCCTTTTGACTTTTTATTATAAGCCATTGCAATGAAGATAATAAAACCATGTACTATTTCTGAGAAGGATAATTGTTTAGTTCTTTGAGGTCAGATCGGAAGCTCTGATTGAAATTATTTATAAAGAATTTTATATTAGACCCATCTTAAAAATGAAAGATACCCACATTGCTTGGAATGATCCATTTGTTGGGAAAGGAAGTTTCATGGAATTCTGGGCCATGAAGATCAAGAGGTGGATGGGCCGCTATTTCTAGTTTGATAATTGTCTGTACCTCGGATTGAAATTATCTTTTTAAAACATTATAAAAATGGTCTAACAAAGTATTTTTAGTTAACTCAGGAAAAAGTTAAAAAAGATATTGCTGACAGAACTTGAACAACTATCGTACACATAACCATAATTTTTGTATTACCTGTGGTCATAATAGCTGATCGGATGGCTGCTGGGGACCAATGAGGGTAGAGAGTGTGGAGAAGACCAACAACCCCAGATATGTGGGGGCATGACATTGATGTACCACTTTCAGAGTTGAATTTTACACGGCGTTTATCAAAGTCCAGACCAGTTGGTGCAGTTGCCCCAGTCCATGCTGCTATTACACTGACACCTGGGGCCGTTATATCAGGCTTCAATATACCAGGGGTAATTGTGTTTGGCCCTTGAGATGAGAACGAAGCCATAAACGGTGCTGGCTTTGTGTTGAGCACAGTTTCCGGCTTTGTTATGTAACCAAGTACCACACTACATTTTAATTTAGTGATCATGATGTTAGCTTTTGGGTTAGTTTATCTACCCGTAACATTTTCTAGTTCGGTAAAAACGAAAATACGAAATAATTGATATTTATCAGCCAAAACATGAAAAATGAAACAACAAAGTAAAATAGGAATCGAGGACAATTAATTCTGATCTGAATTTTACATAATATGTACCTAAAAAGTACCAAGACAAAATTAGCTAGCAAGCAACTCATATGATATGTACAAACCTGTTCGATTTGAGGTAAGACAACAAAGTTTGACCATCAGAGTAGGTGATGTGAGTTGCCGGCAGGACGTGAGCATCGGCAATAATCTCATTGCCGGTGCTGGCAGTATTAATCAATATCATACCTTCTCCACCCGCTTCCACAACAACTTTTCCTTTTTCTACCCGAGCATTTGTTCCTCTTGTGCAAATCACTATAGAACCCTTAACCTTTGCAGGATCTAACGAACCAACTAAGCATAACTCACTGCCACATAATATTCATACATATCATAATGTTAATTTTATACTTCTATACTATTCATGGAAATTTTCTGTAGTTTATATTTGTTGGTTATTTGCTATTTTTTGTATCTTCTGTGATATCTACTGTTATATAGTATATGCAAACATAAATTTATGCTATCATTCAAGGACTTCTTTGTAACTTTGTAAGAATAATATTAGACATCGAACCAGTTAAAGAAAATTGAACTTCCTTTTTCCACTTTGCTATTGTCTCTATGTTTTCACTGAAACCTAGAATCGGAGTTACCAAAATCCAAAATTAAATAAATTTATTATTTTTAAAATATAATGTATTACGCATCATTTGCTGTTGAATTGACTGCTTGAGCCTCTGTTGAGCTGATAATTGGGTATTTTCCTTCTCGCAGACTTGTTGATGAGAGGCTCTGACCCTAAATTTGAAAAGAGGCACCAAGATTAAGAATATGCAAGTCTAGAACTTATTGTAATAGTAAAAAAAATGTAGTCAATTTTCAAATAAATTGTTTAACTGAAATCTCATGAATTCAATCAATTTATAATCTCACTGAATTAATTGACTGCAAGTAAAAAATACACAAGGACTGATTATTTTAAGGTAACTCTGAAATGATATCATTATTAGTACTCCTAATTACAATTATCTTAACTATGTCTATAATGAAATTATAATCTAAATGAATGTCTGTCGAATTACCTTCAGGCTTGTGTTGCCAAAAGTCACATAGGCAGGGAACTCCCGATCCATTGTGCTAGCTGCCACTGTGAATATCCATGGTGCTAAATTCGAAACTGATCCAGCTGTAGGGCCCGAGTTACCGGCAGCACAGACAACTTTTATACCGTTATTAACAGCATGAAACGATCCGATAGCTATCCCATCTGTGAAATAATCCCCCGGAGCCCCGCCCAAGGAGAGGGACAGGACGTGAACACCATCGGCAATAGCTGCATCAAAAGCCGCAAGGATGTCGGCATCGAAACACTCACCCCCATTCACAGGAGGCCAGCATACCTGTATGGACAACAACAAATTGAGTCATAAATTAAATACAGGAGTTTATATCTATACTAGTAATTAGAGCAAACATAAGCATACGGCAGAGCATCATGTTGTTTCCTCCTTTCTTTAGGTATTTTATTTTTTCTCCAAGTATGATTTGAGAAATTAATGAAATAAAATTAACAAACCTTGTAAGCTGCAACACGGGCATGCGGTGAACCACCTTTAGCCATGCCGTTGCCATGGCGAAAGATGCTTGCATTGGCTACAAATGTGCCACCAGCCGTTGAAAGAGTGTGGGTCCCATGGCCATTGGTGTCACGAGGTGTATCGAAGGATGTGTTTAGTGACCCCCCAGATGCCTTATATCCCTCATTAAAGTATCTCGCACCAATCAACTTCCTACAGAAAAATATGTATGATAACTCTCATCAAGGTTATACCATGTATATATACAACTCGCAAGCCGTTACATACACTGGCACAGGAACTAATACGGTCTTCAAATGATTCTTCTGGAACATCCTATTGAAATCCCAATTGAAATTTATACTCTAAAAATATTTAATGTTATTGTAGGTGCACATGATAAAATTAGCCCTTGTTTTTACAGCCAATGAAAGATATGTTATGTTTTCGATGTTGGTTTCTCTTTTTCTTTTCTTTCACTTGATAAAGATACCAAGACAAAACATGCAAACTTTAAAACTAAATGTGGAAATTTAAATGGATCCCCAGATACAAGAAACATCATGGACAAATTGTATATTTTGAGAGAGAGAGAAAGAGAGAGAGACTTGTTACAAGTGAAATTGGCATCGGACTGATTCTGGCAAATTCCTCTCCACGTAATTGGGACATCAGCCATTCCATCATCTGCAAAGCTTTCTGATTCTGGCCAAACACCTAACCATGTACAATAAATAAAATTGATTCACTGATTTAAAAATTAGGAGAAAAGCTAAGAATAATTCATTTAGAAACAAACATCGATACAAAAACTATCCTTCATGGATAATTTGTGACTCGTGCGTGAAATGGTCAGGGTGAGATTCATGTGTATTGGTTTGTTATTATTTGAAAGACTTGTGGGCAACTGGTCTCGATCATTAAAAATGCAAAAGTAAATTGCATATGTTTTGAGGGTATTTAATTAATGCATTTTAGAATACTTAATACATAAAGTTTGTTATTGAAACACGTCGCTAAATAATCAGTTACTAAAACTTTAACTGATTTCGTTTTGTTATTATTTATTTTTTCTTTTATTGACGAATAGCTAGGTTGAAGAATCATGTATGGATGTTAAGATGTTGTTTTAGTTACGCCCCAGATTGTCAATATCTAAATGTGCCGTGGATGCGGGAGAAACCCGAACTACCTTAAACCAAGGTGTCTATATATTATGTGTGTCAGTGTGTGCGCGTTTACTTATTTACCAGTTCTCTTTGGTTGATTGCTGTTGTAGATTGCCAGTTCTGCACTTAACACACTCACACAGATAACATGTGAAAAATTTCACTAGACAGGGTAGAGCACATGTGATCAGATAGAGGCGCATGTGCGATCCTAAAAATATGGTTCTCTATTGTTACGATTTTTTTTAAATTATTTGTAACAATATGTTTGTTGATCAAAATAATTGTAAATATGTTCCACCCAGAAAAATTTATTCCAAGACCGTTCACACCATTTGTTTTCCATGCTCATTTTTAATATAAGCAAAATTTCAGGTGGATCTTGGTTTGACTTTCTCTAAAGAATAAACAATTCAGAGGTTCTTCTGTTCTTGTCTACTAAAGAGGAATATTAAGAATAAAATTCACATGCTGCATTTGGCTGATTGTATGACATGAAACCATGCTTGTCTTTTGACATTTTTTCGGTTTTATTTCTTACTTCCCTTCTTTTAACTGAGTATATATATATACGACATGCATGGAACTAAATATCATTGATTCCCATATGATTTGAGAGGCTAATTAAAAAGTATATTGTAGTTGATGTCTCTTAATTTTCATGATCTCCTTGATAATATTAAAATAAATTGTACTCTCCGAGCATCTTGGGAATTAAATAAGCATGTGCAATCTGATATGGTCGGTTTTATTATCTTTTTTTTTATCTTGTGTTGTATGCACGTAGATCCAATGACAACCACTTATAATTTTTTATATGCACGTAGATCCAATGACAACCACTTAGTTTGACAATACTATATATATTCTACCTATAATTATTGCATTCATTTCCTTCCAATACTATTTTAACTATACAATTTAAACAATATTAATAGTTGATTATCATATAGTTAACATTTTTGCTCATAATTAATTTGAAATTTAGTACTATTCTGTACTATACAAAATGTACTCATATGAATAACATTATTCTTACAATGTTCATTTGACGATCCAAGCACACCGAAAAACAATAGTTTACGCAAACAACTATCAAACTTATATACTTGGATATTATAAAAAAAAAAAATTCTTATTATTGTTCATGATAAACTGCCGATTTTCATTTGATGTTGAATGTCAAATGACTAGTCCTTTCCTCCATATTTTCTAAGTAATTATTACCCAGAATAGCATATTTCTATTAAGTTTAATAAGGTGGAAACAATAATCACAAAAAAGGAAAGAAGGATTGTAACTGGTATGTACCTGTATCGAGATTTCCAATAATAGTGTCTTTACCATACCCTGCTTTGCTCCAGAGAGAATTTGAATTGACATTTCCATCACTTTCTAGACCTAGAAATTGCCATGATCTGGTAGTGTGAAGCTGGTATCCTCTGCTTGGAAACACTGATACCACCCCTGGTAACTCTGCAACAAATTATGCAACTCTATTGTTATTTTTTGTTTATTTATTTTCCTTTAATTACATTTTAATTGATTATTGGGGTTGCTTTATTTTGTATTCTGAAAAGAGGTATCTTTTAAATGGAACTTAGTATCAAATTTCTGGCTATTATTTTTTTTTTGTTAAGTCACCAAGAATTTATAAATTACTGTTACGTTTATACAGAAATCTTGGCATAGTAATAAAAAAAAAGGCGATGGCTTTTCTGAAAATTAATATTTCAGATGAAAGTTTTACAGTGATGTGAATTTTGACTTCTCTTTAAAATTTGGAATATTTGATCATTCCCTTTGTTCAATGACCTATATTAAACTGGGAAAATATTCTTCTTGTCCCCTATGATCCACTATTTTACAATTTTTATGTTCTTGTATCTATTGTCTTTTCCCAGCATGCCCCTCGTGTCAAATAAAGTAATCAGCTTGGTTATATATAGTTAAGCATATGACAGTAGTACTAAACAAGACTTTTATATACTAAATTAATATTCAATGATACAAGTTAATGGTACTGTCAAACCGTTTTTTTTTTTCTATTTAACTGATGCGCTTGAGGTTAAAAGAAAATAATGTTATGAAAATGAAGCTTTGCATGTGCAGTATATGGTGCTGAATTGGAAGAATACAGGGTTTCTTTCTTAAGTGATTTTGAAGGGAAGATCAGCAATAAAATTAAAAAATAAAAAAGTGGATACTGAGATATGCAGATTGATATGCATGTTGACTTGGCTTTTCTAAAAAACAAAAAATGATATGCTGTACATGATCATATGGGTTCAAAATTCTAAAGAATGATCATTATTTATCTTATTGTGCTGTACATGATCATGTGGGTTCAAAATTTTAAAGCATCTTAAACCATGCATATTATGCATTACCAGTGTAAGGTGAATCAGGGTTTTTGTTATATTTTTTTTTTTTGTACATTTACTATCTCCAAAATGATGAAATTTTATATGTTAGAATGTAGCAAATAGCTACTGTTTAGCTATTAAAAATGAAAAAAACTAACAAATTAAACAGTTTAGCTATTAAAATGAAGTAACAAATAGCTACTGTTTCTAATGAAATAGGCAATAACATGTTTTTTTCTCAAAAAGAAAAGAAAAGAAAAGTAACAAGGGATGAGGATGGAGAGAGATATACGTGAGATCTTGTCTGCTGTTTCTGGGTCAATTATTGCAGCAAAGCCATTAATGTGCTGTGTATACGAGTAAAATATAGCATCTTTTGCTGCTTCCAGGCTACATTTCAAAAATTTGCAAACAACAACTGCCAAATTGAGCAACCCATTTTCTCATATTAACAAAGATTATACATATATTTTGTTTAAATTTTAATGTATATGGATGTAGTGCTTACGATCCCAAAATCGATCCCAAGAGCTCAATGTGAGATTTGGCTAATTCTTGAGTGATACCAGCGAGGCGACTCGGCGGTTCACCACAATACACAATGTATGGCTGCATCAGAAATTAAGATGTGAAATCAAATGGTTGAGTTTGATAATATACATTTTCTTTCGAATAATGGAGAGATTAATAAAGAAGAAGAGGCTTTAAAGTCTGTACCACTTTATCAGCAGCTATGGCATTTTCTTTCAAAAGGAAGAATGAGAGCAAAGCAAACCAGAAAACTTTGTAATTCATCTCTCTCTCTCTCTCTTTTTGAAATGCTGACAGTATCTCTCTCTCTGTACACCTTGATTGTGTGTTTTAGTGATGGAGAATTGAACAGGGCTGCAGAGCTCTGTTTTGGTCCTGCTTTTATAGCCTAGTATTGTGTGTGAAAAGTATTATATTTGAATTTTTCTCTCTCCTTGTTTAAAGGAGTATTACCAGTGAAGAAAGTTGTATCTAGCAGTTATTATAATGATGAATACTAACAAAATAATTAGTTGTGTGAGACTACAGTACTATGCATAGCGCAGATTGGTCTGTACTACGGAACAATATTTTTATTTTGAAAGTCCAAACAATCGATCTGAATTGTAGATTGTGTAAATAAGTTTTTATCAATGCAAAATTGTAAGATGGCAACTTGCCACCTTACCATCAAAAAAAGAAAATGTACTTGTAGATCAAATCTTACATTTTTTTATTGTTTTAATATTTTGATTAGAATATTAAGTTCAAGTGATTTTCTGCCTTAGATGCATTGGTACCTAGTGTATTAAAATTCGGTTTATTCGGCCATATATTCGTATTCGGTTGCAATCCGAATAGAAAATTAATATTCAGTTCTGAATATTCGGTTATGAATATTCGCTTCTGAATATTCGGTTATGAATATTCGGTCTAAAATTTGTATTCGGTCTTGAATAGTCGATCTAAAATTTGTATTCGGTCCTGAATATTCGGTCTAAAATTTGTATTCGGTCTAATATTCGGTTTTGAATATATACGGTTCTGAATTTATGTGGCTATGCTGCTTGTTTTTTGGCTATACTGCTTGTTTTCTACTATGCTGCTTGATCAGAGTCAAAATAATGATAATTTACGTAGGGTTTTGGCTTAGGTTTTGCATATTTTCTCGCACTTATGTTTAATTAATTAGAGAAAAAGGCTACTGTCACCCTTCTTTATGTTTTATTGCAGAAAACAGGTTTTGGGACTATTTTGCACCAAATGGAGCTAGAATCGGGTCAATCGGATCAGCGACGCTCATCGACGAAGTCTCTGTTACGGTCCGTATTGCCTAATACGGACCAGGCCTAGCACAGACCAGAAGATAGCGGTTGCCGGGGAGTAGCGGTTCATTGTGCAAGGCCTCGCGAGACGCCCTTGCTTTGACCATTGAATCCAATTAATTAGAAACGCCTAGATTTCTTTTTATTTTCTACATTTTTCTTTTTCTTTTATTTTCAATTTCGTTTTTCTTTTTATTTTTCTTTTTATTTTCAGTTTTTAGTTTAATTTTCAGATTTTCTTTTCTTTTTAGGACACTGCACGCTAGCCGAATCATCCGTACGAAGATCTGAGAGGATTGCTAGTAGGAGAGGACAATTCGCTTCCACGTCACCAATAAGAACCAATCATAGTTCTTCATCGAGTAATTCTGAAAGCGAAGAAGACTCATATTCGATCAACATGAATATCCCACCGAACGAACCGATCAACAATGGAAGACAAAACAATGGTGATAATGAAGTTCACGATGCAGCAAGATCCAAACTTTTACGAGACTATTGCGTACCGCGCGTGAATGATCCTAATTCTAGTATAAACCCGCCAACTGTTACGAACCGTAATTTTGAGATTAAACCTGCCCTCATAAATATGGTTTCACAACAGCAATTTGGAGGATTTCCAAATGAAGATCCACATCTTCACTTGTCAATTTTCCTAGGGATATGCGAGACGATAAAGATCAACGGAGTTACCGATGAAGCAATCAGGCTAAGGCTATTTCAATTCTCATTAAAAGATAAAGCAAGAGCATGGTTGTTTTCCTTACCGGCCAATTCTATTCAAACTTGGGACCAATTGTTTAATGTGTTTATTGCAAAATATTTTCCACCATCCAAAACTTCGAGGTTTAGAAATGCAATTACTAATTTTGAACAAAGGGATGGTGAAACATTGTGTGAGGCATGGGATAGATATAAGGATATGTTAAGGTGTTGTCCACATCATGGTCTAGAAAGATGGCTGATTGTCCAAACTTTTTATAATAGTCTAAACCCTACCGATAGGTTGTCTATTGATGCTTCCGCAGGAGGAGCAATCATGAACAAGGAACCTGACGAGGCTTACAACCTAATTGAAGAGATTGCAATCAACCAACACTACTGGATCCCTGAGCGAAAGAAGCCAACTCCAACACCTAGCATGCACCGAGTAGATGATATATCCATGCTGAGCGCAAAGATCGATGCTTTGCAAATGGCACTCAACAAGCAAACCAAGCAGCGAACGGTAGCAGCAGTCAATGCCGCAACAGCATGTGGCTATTGTGGAGGAGCACATGAGATGACCGAATGTATGAATGTGACGGTAACTGAGGAAGAGATAGAGCAAGCAAACGCAATCGATAACAGCTTTCGACCTCAGCCCGCCTACAATACATACCATCCGAACAACCGAAACCATCCAAATCTCTCATACGTAAACAATCAAAGGCCTGCTGCACCCCAACAGAACTATCAACCACAGCCCAATTATCAACCGAGATACAACAATCCCCAACCGAATTACCAACCAAGGCACTACAACCAACCGCAGCAACCTGACATCACATCTTTAATGGAGAGATTCCTAGAGAAGCAAGACAAGGCTAACGCCGAAATCGCACAAAAATTGAATCCTTAACAAACCGCAACAAAGACTTAGAAGACAATGTCTCTAAGATGGCAAAAGAACTCTCGAGTATTACACGCGGAAAAGGCAAATTTCCGGGCCAACCGGAAGAAAACCCGAGAGAGACTTGCAAGAGCATAACATTAAGGAGCGGTACAGCTTATCAGGGACCTCCTATGCCCGATCAAACTTCCAATGAGATGCATGCAGAACTAACGCATTTCGAAGAGTACGAGCCATAACAACCGGAGCTGCCCGTATTCGAACTGCAGACAGACCCTATTGAGGAGCAGAATGACACCGTAGGTGGAGACGAACGACAACCCGAACCTGAATTCATTTCACCACCACCCTACAAGCCACCTCTGTCATTCCCTCCAAGGCCTGCCAAGCAGAAGATGGAGCAGCAATTCGCGAAATTTATGGAGACACTCAAGCAATTACAAGTCACAATCCCCTTTATTGAAGCAATTGCAAGCATACCCTCGTATGCTAAATTTCTGAAGGAGATTCTCTCAAACCAAAGCAGGCTCCAAGAATCCTCAATAATTCCGCTCAATCTGGAGTGTAGTGCGCTCGTGCAAAGCAAATTACCGACGAAGTTGAAAGATCCGGGAAGCTTCTCGATACCATGCACCATTGGCACAACCGATTTTAAGAGAGCTTTATGTGATCTGGGAGCAAGTGTGAGTCTGATGCCTAAGATGGTATTTGACGAATTGGAATGTGGAGACCTATCACCAATGCGGATCTCATTGCAACTAGCTGACCGATCAATTCGATATCCTGAAGGAATGTTGCTTGACATCCCAATTAAAGTTGGTAAATTCTGGATACCAGCAGATTTTATGGTAGTTGATATGGAAGAAGATGAGCAGATTCCGATCATCCTTGGAAGGCCATTCCTCGCCACATGTGGGGCAATGATTGATGTTAGGAATGGGAAGATTTCACTCAATGTTGGCGAGAACAAGATGATCTTCAACATGAATGAAACCAAAGTCCCACCTGATATAAATCTTGTCTACAATTTGGAAACAGCGGATGAATATGGCAATGATGAATTGCGAATGGATGAATTTGAAGAGATTGTTCATTATACAAGATGACGGTCAGACCCATCCAACCTCCGTAACAACACAAACCGATGATCTGAACAAGAGTCCTAATATCGCAAACAACAGGAATTATTCTCTCTTAGCCCTTGCATTAATCAAAAACCTCCGTGAAGAACTCGATGCAATTTCTCAAAGACTGGATGAGGTCGAATCAGTGCTCGGAGTGAGTCTGGCATTTGACCCCGGACCTCAAACACCAACCGACTTCTTCAAGGAGGACAATGACAACAATACCACAGAAGACGCTGAAGGCGAACCACCCGACAAGCAACCCACTTGCATTGACGGGAGGATATCTGGAAGGAACTAACAAGACACCGAGTCAAGCTAACGACTTTAAACAAGCGCTTCTTGGGAGGCAACCCAAGGCCACTTTTATATTTTCTTATAATTATTTATTTTTAGTTTATTAGGACTTTAACTGGGGAACGAATCACATCCACTCATTTTTCATGACCAGGTGAACATGCTAGAGGAAGAGCTTGGTTAAAAACATTGGAAAAGTCAAGAAAATATTATCTGTTACTGACCGTATCAGCCAATACAGACTAAGACAGTGAATACGGAGCAGGAGTTGGAAGAAAAAAGAAGACAGTAGTGAATACGGTCCGTATCAGCCAATGCAGACCGTATTCAGAGGAAGACTTGAGAAACAGTTATCAGGATAAAAAAAAAATCTCGGATCGAATATGGACCGTATCAGCCAATACGGTCCGTAATCAAGCTGATCTGTGAAATTAAAACCCGTTAACGAAGAGGCGCAAAGTTGGGTAACCGTTCAAATTAGAGGTTTTTCTATTTTTGAGCCCCCTCTCTCCCGTTTCTCTTCTCCTCTTCTCTTCATCTCTCTATCTCTCTTCCTCCTTTCTCTTCACCTCCTCCTCTTTCTTGCAAAAACCCGAGCACACCCTCGCCTACGCCGCCGGCCGCCAAGGGAGACCACCTTCACTCACACCGACCTCCAATACGGGCCGTATCCGACCCGTATCCGCCGTGAGCACCGTTGATCTCCACCATTTCGGTTCTTCCCCCTTTTCTCTCTTATTTTTCAATTTTATTTCAATTTCTTAAAATTAGTCTTTTATTTCTCTTTGCAATTTAGTTTTAGAGTTAGTTTTCTCTTTTAGATTTAGTTAAATACCAAAAATCACGAAAAACAAAAAAAAATTAGGTTTTCCAGTTTTTACCAGAACCAGTACCAGTCCAATACGGTCCATATTCAGTCCTGCACTTGGCCGATCTTCACCAGCATCCAGGTCGTATCCGGTCCGTATCAGCTTAATACGGTTTATAACAGAGGCTAGTTTATACCACAAATGGCCCCAAAAACACGTGGTCTTCTTAAGGCTTTGACAGGTAGAGGCAAGAAGAAGAGGGGAGAGTCTTCTTCTCAAAATCCACCACCTGAATCACCTGAACAAAGCCCCGAACGGGAAGAATTGCCGGAGTCTCCTCCACAAGACGAACCACAACCAATGGAGGGGCAAGAACATAACCCCCTGGACATAAAATTTTCGAAGATAGCACACGCCAATGTCTTCGAAAAATTAGAAGACAACAAAATCATCAACCACAAGGCCATTCATATCGAAACCCTTGAAGAGCTCGGCCTCCTCGCCCAATTCAAAACCCTAGCCAAAAGGGTTCACATCTGGGACTTTCTCAACAAGCTGGTGGATGTCCCGGTCTATGACGACCTCACCCGCGAGTTCATTGCCACCTTCTCCTCTGAAAATGACATAATTAAATTTCAGCTGATGAACAGAGAGCAGGAGGTGTCAATGCGTGACTTCTGCGACATTTTCGGATTTAAAAATGAAGGCACGCAAGCACACAATGACGAGCGGGATTTTTGGAAGCTGATCACCAATGACCGCATCAGTGACCCCAGAGTTGCCAGCCACATTGTCCATCCGGTGCTCCGTTACATGCAGGCCGCTCTCAGCAATTCTCTCTTCGCTCGAGGTGAGACCTGTGCGAAAGTCACCTTCCCCGAGCTTTACATCCTCAAATGTATGCTCATCACACCGGAAGAGCCTCCGCACATCGGCCACTTCCTCTGCAACCACATCCACTCGATTGGCCAAAACAAAAGGGGCAGAGGAAACATCTCCATCGGTGCCATCGCAACAATCCTCGCTCGCCAACTCAGAATCGAGGTAGATTTCTTGAAAGAAGGCACCGGCATGAGATTCTTAGATATCGAGTGCCTCACCGCGATGAGAATGATCAGCGGCAGACCTCCCGAGCCATACTTATACAACATCGAAAGGAGGAGGGTTCAAATGCCTTGCAAACCACTACCTCTCAAAAACCAGCAAAGGTGGAGGCAAGTGGCCCCTATCGGCAGACAGGCCGCTCAGGAAAGCGATGATGAGGTTGATTTCGAGGCCCTAGAGGCCGAGGCTGAAGAAGAAGATAGGGCCGAAACCGCAGCAGCCGCCGCATACATGCAAGAAATGGCGGCAAATGAGCAAAGGGCTCGGCAAGAGGCGCTCGCGGCAGAAGCAGCGCGACAAGGGGCGGGACCATCTGATGCCCCTCAGAGTGGATACAACCGAGTTCTCCAAGCCGTCCAAAGGGTCAACGCGAACATGGAGAGATTCTCCATCAACACCAGGACCACTTATGCCCGGCTTGACCAGCAGTATGACGAGACACGTACCTACGTAGGGGAGGTTCGTCAGGGCATGGACGAGCTGCGAGGGTATGCTGCCAACAACAGGCGGGAGGCACAGCAGGCCCGCTACATGTCACAGCAGTACTACCAGCATGCCCTCACCACCGGTTTGCCGTACCAGCCACCACCATATGGACTCTTCGACCCGTCATTCTACGAGGAGATCCAGCGACCACCACCACCTCCACCACCTCAGGATTGAGGTGCAGTGAGTTGTATCTTTTCCCGGTCTTTTTACTTTATTACTTCCTTTATTTTTATCTCTCGAGCATTGGGGACAATGCTCAATTTTATTCGGGGGGTAGGAGGTAAATTGACCATGTATCTTTAAATTTTTCGCATTTTAAATTCTTAGGTGCTAGTAGTTTTACTCAATTTTTGACTAGGGTTGGAGGCTTTACCAAAAATCCTAGAATGATTAGATTGAGCTTTTTAGCTAGCTTGCATTTTTATTTTTCCTTAGGAGTAGGTTAATCAAATAGGAATTGTTTTAAATTGAATTAGGCTAAGGTTTAGACAATTGGCCATGATACCAAAAATTTGGAATTTTTAAAATAATTAGTGATCTCAAAGTGAACAATTAATTGCTAACCATGAAAGTTGACCAAAATTGCAAACCCTAGAAATTTTTATTGTTGAGTAATTTATTTTTGCAAAGTCTTTTAAACTCGATAGTGTTTTAGAATACCCGTTTATTATAGATAGACCCCTAGCGAAACTATGCAATAATTCCTTGTATGAATGAATACTTGGAATAATGTGTAATCATGGTGCTTGTGACACAAAAATATTTTTATTTTTCAGAAAAAAACAGAAAAATACAAAAAATCAGAAATGAGAAAAATCCAAAAAAATAGAAAAAGAAAAAAAATAAGAATAAAAGATGGAGGATAAAAAGAGTACGGGTGCCTACGCAAGACTGGTTACCAATAGGCTCGAGAAAACCTCCCAAATTTTAATTCTTGTATATATTTAATTTTTCAAAAAATAGTCACAAGCACCAACACACTTAGTTGTCATACTTTGCTCCAATCAATTGGGAAGGAAAATCAAAATTTATATCATTAGAATTCCTATTGATTGGAAGGGATCCATTTATAATCGAAGGGGAAATTAATACTCTCAAATTTAAGGATATTTGTGAAGTAAATTGTTCGATGATAATTTTTCTAGGGTAAGCATAATGTGGTCAATCATGGGGTGAATAAATTGTTCAAGGGAGATGTCATGAATATTTTAAAGTTCTAAATTTTTATTGTTATGCCAATTGTACCAAACCCAAGCCCTAATTTAATTTTCAACAAGTCCTTGAGATTGTATGGTTTAACCTAGTCCGGACCTTTGACCAGTTGGGATGTCGTTGCTTGAGGACAAGCAACAATTCAAGTTGGGAGGCGTGATCAGAGTCAAAATAATGATGATTTACGTAGGGTTTTGGCTTAGGTTTTGCATATTTTCTCGCACTTATGTTTAATTAATTAGAGAAAAAGGCTACTGTCACCCTTCTTTATGTTTTATTGCAGAAAACAGGTTTTGGGACTATTTTGCACCAAATGGAGCTAGAATCGGGTCAATCGGATCAGCGACGCTCATCGACGAAGTCTCTATTACGGTCCGTATTGCCTAATACGGACCAGGCCTAGCACAGACCAGAAGATAGCCCTGGAATCATTAAACCCTAACCGTCAAGGTCCTAATATGGACCGTATCAGCTGATACGGTCCGTAACCGAAGGCGCCTCTTGGAGAATAACTGCCTACAGCTGTTTCCAGATCAGTTTCTTAGCCCCTACTCAATCTCCAGACGTCCCTCCACTCCTATATAAGGCCCCTGGGCAGAAGAATAACTTATCTTTGTAATTAGGGTTAGATTTGATTAAAGTGAGAAGAGAGGAGTGCTTGTAACAATGCCGTTCCGCGGCTAAGTTCATTTTCTTAGGGCTAGGCAGTAAACCTTGTTACTCTTGATGTTTTGATATATATATTTCTTGTTGTTGAATCGAAATGCTTTTGTGATTTACTATCTCTTCATCTAACTTCAATGATCTAGTTTGAGTCCGTTAGGGTAGTGACAGTACTTTAATGGTAAGAGAAACTATTTGTATGAATTAGCCTCGTTGAGATCTATTAGGTTTATGTGAAGAAAACCTTAGCGGGAAAACCATAAACCAGACAAACAAAACGCGTACCAAATTTCATCACTTGCGTAAGGAAAATCGCAGTGATATGTGTAGTAATTTGGGGTATTTAAGAGATCAGTCATTTGCGTAAGGAAACTCGCAGTGTCCTATGTAGAATCTCGGTGAAAGATCTGTCATTCTTGCGTAACATAAATCGCAGTGACCTATGTGGTGTCTTTCATTAAACAACAATAGGAAATCAGACGCAACAGGAATATATTGTCAAGGCGGATTGAGTGACAATGGTGTGCCGAAACCCTAGGAATTCTCATCTCTATCTTTATTTTAATTATTTTTAATTGCTTCCTAATTTACATTGATCACAACAACATCTCTCAATTTTCAGATTTCGTCTAGCTTTTCGAAAGGTTGTGATTCGATCGCTCAAAGCATTGAACCAATATTCCCTGTGGATCGACCTCGTATATACTACTCGATAGGATTGTGCACTTGCAGTCCGAACCGATAGTATTTCTGAGTTTATAAATATTAAAAGAAATATTGCTCTCTTTTGAGTGATCACTGCTGTTTATTAATATGAATTTTTATTTTAAATTTGCATATATACATCCGAATAAAAATCCATATATTCGACCGCATACCGTATATTCGGTATTCGGTGGCCTTCCGAATACCGAATATAAACCAAATTCTAAAACACTGCCGGTACCTATCAAATTAACCATGACAGAACTAGAAAATTTAGATTAAAGAGCTGAAACATAAAATGCATAATATATATGTGATAGTGAGATTTGAACCATAGAAGGAAAAATCAGCCGTTCCGGAGCGGGATCGGATGGTACCGATCCGATTTCAGGCCGAGTTACACAGTTAGTGTAGATTTCGTCAAATTTCAGCCTAATTCCAGTCAAATTTCAGCCATTCCGGACCGAAATAGACCGATTCCAATCAAATTTCGACCGAAATAGACCGATTCTACTGAAACGGCCTATTCCAGTTAAAGTTCGGCCGAAACGCAAATTAAGTCAACAACCTTTGTAGTTAGAAAATATAACTCATTTATATATAAGAATTGTAATTTGTACTATATCCATACCATATGCATATGGATATGAAGATGTTAACAATCCTTCATTTGAGTCTACAATGTCTTCTTTTTTTGGTTCGGGGCAACAATACCCTCATTTCTATCATAATACAGACGATGATGAAGTGATCCAGCCAGCACGACATAGTTTCTGGGAGTGAAAGAGTGTGTTTTTAGTTGTAATGCTTGTATTATATTGTATTAGTGAATTATTTGATTGTAATAATTTTTTTATCAATTTTTTTCTATTTTTTTAGTGTAAAACAAGCTTCTGGCAAAAAAGTCCGATTTTCCGATCCGATTCGGCCGATTCCGACCGATTTTTCCGATCCGGATCGGGATCGGATGGTGCCGATCCCGATTCCGATTCTGATTTTTCCTTCTATGATTTGAACTCGAATCTCCACAATTATCAAGTGAAATTCAAATAACTAAACTACAAGCACACATTTAACATTTTATGAGGTAATTGAACATATAAAAAATAAAAAAATAAAAATTAAGTTTCAATATATATGCATGATAAAAAAAAATTAAAATTATAGGAGTGACTAAGCACCCATTGTCAAGGTTATAGATCTACCCGTGCATATTAGCATATAAATTTGAATAAGTGTCTGATGATGCATACTTGCTTTGGGTCGTGTTCTGTGTCACTCTGTGTCTCCCTCGGTATTGGTACCAGTCGGTACCAGTGCTGTCAAGCCTACTGGTACATTAGTTCTCGACATTTCAAGGGGTTTGTTTATAAAGTATTATGTATATGGGGTTTAATCTGTGAATAAGCGAGATTTACGCTTGGCAGAAGGTCTAAAATAAAAATATTTGAAAAACACCTCTGCTAGTCCTTCCGAATATCCGTGCGGATACGATTACGGATATGGTTTTAAATTTTAATTATCTGTATTCGAATAGTAGAAATAGATTATGTAGTTTAATATATATTATGGAAAAATTTATATATATATCTATGGATATCTGGGACAGTGCTACGGTGCTACGCGTAGCATAGAGACCTTCGTGCTACGGCTCACTTTTTGAGTTTTCAAAATCCTAACGGTCGATCCGAGCCGTTCAACATGATCTCCATATGAATATGTACTTGCAAACCAAATTTTACATTTTTTAGAATTTTTTTACTATTTATTAAGCCACTTTGAAAAAACACTAATTTGTACACAACAGTAAAATCTGCTGGACCATTGGATCAGCGATTTTCAAAATGGCTTAATAAATAGTAAAAAAATTCTAAAAAATGTAAAATTTGGTTGGCAAGTACATATTCATATGGAGATCATGTTGAACGGTTCGGATCGACCAAAAAGTGAGCCGTAGCACGGAGAGGCCCTTATATACACGTAGCATATTAGCCAGATTCGAACCGTTCAACATATATATCTATGGATATCCGATCCGTATTATTATCCGTCTAATATCCAATCCATATCCGTATCCGAAAAATAAAAGCGGATATAGATATGGATTTACCACTATCCGATCCGTTTGCACCCCTAATTATAAAAGGAAATCTGAAGTGGGCCTTTATATCTCTGCTGGGCCTTCAGGCTTTTTAATTTTTGTAACAGAAAATAATAAATTAATTAATTGTTATGGGCTTAGGCCCAGGACTTTAACTATGGAACTTTAATAAAATAAAATAATGGAAAACTTGATTTGATTTGATTTAATAAACACAAGATTAAAATATAAGAACAAGCACACCTCGCACAATATAAAATTAACATACACTTTGTAAAAGATTTGAAATTAAATATGTAAAATAAAAGAACTGACAACTTGACATGAAGTAGGCCTTTATTCCTTAATTTCCTTTTTCCTTTTTTTGCTCTTTGTTATTAGGTGTGTACTTATTAAATTTTCTACATTCAAGTTTTGGAATTTTAAACACCGTTCCTTTTGTTTGTGCATATTGAACTCGCTTAGTTTGTATTATTTGTTGGTTGTATCATGTGCATTAAAACATAATAAATGGATAACCGAATTGAATATTTAAATTGTGGTTTTAGAATATGACATGTACACTTCGATTTTTTTTTAAATTTAGTGGTTTAGATGTCTATTAACAATTTCATTAATAAAAAACGTATTTACAATTGGTCAAATGACAATAATTTCTAAATCTACTCTTCTAATCCTCTAAACTAGTCTACTATTCTAATCCTCTCTTAATCACCATAATACCTTAATCTTCATCTCGCTCCACGACCGGATCTGTTTCTTCGACCTCCGACGAGTTTCGACAATCTGCTTCTTACACTGTCACATTTCAATCGAGATATTAATCACCCTAACACCATCTCACTCCACGACCAATCCACTTCTTACACTGGCAGGTAGCACAACTTGAGGCGTCAAAATTCCCAATTCCGAGCTCCTAGGGATTGCAATCCTTGTACGTTGTTCTAATTATTGTAAAGTGAGAAACCCTGACTTAAGTTTAATTGGTCAAATATGGAGAAAGTTTCATAAAACAATAGTTAAAAGGAACAAACATTATATGTACACAATTGCTAGCAGTTACAGAAGACTCAACCTTGTCCTCTGGTGCATGAAATGCCTTTGTGCCCTGTGACCAACATTTTTTTTCAAGAGAATATGTTTAGTTTGTACATAAATAGTTTTGGAAATATAATTAAATAACATGTCTGCTGTTAGAGGTCTTACATGTTTTCCATTCTTTCTTTTCTTTTGATGTAGAGAGATTGTACTGGCAATTACATAAAGAAAACAAAATAGCAATTCTAAATTGTATTCTTATGAAGGAAATAAAAGAAAAACCTTCAAAAAAAAAATTAAAAAATTTGGTCATGCAATAGTCTATATAGGAATGTCAGCAGATCAGATTGAATCAGAGCTATCACAAGACGAAAAAAAATTATCATTGATTCAAAACAAGTGATCATGTAACCTTAAATAATACAACATTACCTTGATCTAAATATTAATTTCAATACCTTCCAAAAACCAAAATATAGCTATACAAATCTAGGATAAAGCAACAAAAACATTAAACTATTAATTTCCACAGGTTAATTGAGAACCTCCCGAAGCTGTACTTCTGATATTACACTCTCTCTTGCAAGAAAACTGAGAATTAGTTCAGTTACTTTCTCTGGTTTTTCAACATGAGGAATGTGGCCACAATTAGGTACCAGACATAGTACTGAATCTTGAATGTCGTTGCACAGCTTCTGCATGGTAATTATTTCCAGATAATCCCTTAGAAACAGCTCATATAAATGAAAATTTACTGCACTAGTAATTATAATTAAGTATTACAATACTTCTATGGTCAATTTCAGAACTATATCAGTCAGGTAGCACCTACTGGTGCATTACTATTTGAGATCTGCGCACAATCGAGGTTTGAGGATGTTACTAGGTTTAATTGAAGCTTATATAATTGGTCAATTTTTACTTTCAGATGGGGTCAATTTTCTCATTTGAAGCCAATATTTCTGGTAAATACAATGAGAATTATGAGAGTATATAAACAAAAGGAATTGTATACAAGTAAAGGACAAAGGCTTAAAAATAGTGAAGTACTGTTGCGAGTTCTTTGTTGATAATTCGGTCGTCTTCTCCCCATATGATTAAAGTCTTATGCTTTACCTAAAACAATACAAATAAATCAAAGACCAAATGGTTTGAGGAAAAGGGAGCCATACAGAAAGAGCAAATGTTTATATATACCTACCTGTTTAATTAGATTAACAACATTATAGCCCCCATTAGTCATGAAACAAACAGTTGCATCCTCCCACCAAGGCAAATGGCAGTGTAACTGACCTACCTGAACGGGACACAGGCCACAAACTTTAGATAATATCAATAGTGTACCAGTAACTCCTGTCCATAACCTGTACCATTACAAACCAGCTAACAGCCATCTGGGTAGCAGTTTCTTAAAAAGAAAAACATAGAACAAAGTAGTTACCCTAGTAAAGTCAAGCAACGACCCCTTTGGAACTTTGTTAAAAGCCAATTTCGTTGCATAAAGCCTTAAAGGAAGGATCTTTAATACATTTACCTGCTTGGTAAAAAAATTGTGAAAAGTATTACTTAAGATTTAACAATTATCAACCATGTATTGGCATCATCAATTGAAATAAAAATTGTCATATTAATCATTTTTTCGTTACCACATACCCCAGCATATGCAATGAATTTGGGCAGTTTGGTCATATTTCCCGTGCCTTCAGCATATACACTTGCACCAATAAAGACTAACTTAGAAACCTGCAGGAATTTAAATTATCACCTATACAATACAAATACTCTACAATTTTGAAGTACGAAAAAAAAAAATTGAATGATGTAATACTGCTTCCGGATAATTGGCAGCAAAATCAATAGCAACAGCAGCACCAAGGCTTGCTCCTACTAATATGATTGGCTTCTTAATATGTGACTTCCAGAACTGATCAAATTAAACAAGGTAAATAAATAACAAAAAGATTTAGCCGGTAAGATCCACCAATGCAATTGATTAGAGTGTATAATAACCTGGTACAGGTGCTCACGTTTGGTAGAAACATCGCATGGTGGAAGTGTCTCTGGAAAAGAGTTCAAGGCAATCAGCCAATCAATATTTTTTTCTTAAAACAGATCAAGGTAGGCAAAAAGACCTTATGTGACTATACCTAAGTTAGAGAAACCCCAACCAAGTATATCAACAGCCCATGTTTCAACTCTAGCTTCCTCAAGCAATGGATAGGTGTATCTCCACTCTAAGCAAGAACTGTACGAAATATCAAAAGTTGATAGATAGAGCAGAAAATTAAGAAGAAAACCATGAAATTGTTCAAAGACAATATGTACCTGTCGAAACCATGAAGGAGAACGACTGCTGCATTACTGTTTTGGCACACTGGTTTGATGCAGCTGCTCATTATTGGACTCTTTACCGAGTCAATCTGAAAATTGGAAATAAGTAAATATTTTTCCCAAGAATTGTCATAGGCTGTTCTTTTGCAAAGGATGAAAATATATACCATTTCACATTATTAACAAGTAGATCAAACTATCCAAACCAAGTTAAAATAATACAGGATGGCTACAATGCCGATGCCTCTTCATAAATTTACCAAACCACTTTACCCAATCCATACAAACTCATAGCCCCAACAAAAAGAAAAAAAGAGATCTACTATACCTTTACAGGGACACGCTCAATTCTCTTGGCCAGTTCGATCAACTGACAATCTTTGATCCTTTCCACCTCCTTTGGAAGAAATGGAGGCAACTCTCCTGTCGAAAATTTAGCCCTAGCCCTAGTCAGCAGCTGAGGCCAGTAAGTTGTCGACATAGAGGTGAGAAGAGGAGACATTTATAACTTGTTAGTAGAAGTCACACTCTGTTTTGTTGCCTCCACTTCTCCAATATTAGTAGCATATATAGAAGGCATTTTTTTCTGTTCAATTTGGGTTTGCTAAGTAACTAGCGCAGAAGAAGAAACAGATACGGGCAGCAAATGGCCATCTCTGCAGATGGGCCCCGAGATTGAATCGAATGGATGGTCCTTTTATGGTCAACGAATTTTAGCAACTGGAGAAATGTTTGAAACGAAGGGCTCAAAGTGAGAATTCACATCCTCCCCGGTACCGTAAAAGAGAATCTTTTAGAATTAGTGGATCCGGACCGTTCTTTTTAACTTTGCACGAATCTCAAAGTCCAGTAATACTGGCACTGTGCTAGCTCGAATCTCAAAGCGGCTGAGAATAAATCTCAAACCGTAAAGTGAAGGGAATCTTTTACACATTTGGAGAGGAGAGGATACTTGTTCAAGTGAGGCGACATAAATGTAACAAAATTTAGCAATATTCATTTAACCAAACATAATTTTTGTATAAATTATTTTATTTTCTAATTTTTTAGTAACAATTTCAACCTTTAAATTTTAAGATTTTGTAAATCAGTCTCAATAATAATTAGAAGAAGATTTAAGTATTATTAAGTATAAATTTTCTACCATGTCTATCTCGTATAAAATCTAACTTTCAACATTTATTTCTAACTATTTCATATGTACATTATTTTCAGACAAATTAGATTTTCAAATAATTTGTGTATCGTATTTAATTTTAAATTAACATAATTTTCTTGTTCAACTGTTTAGAAAAACGCTATTTGCTCGTTAAATGTTACCTATTTTAGTTGTAATGTTTGTATTTTATTGTCGTAGTGAATTATTTGCGTGTAACCATTTATTTAAACATAAATTGTTGACAAATTAATCTTTATCAATAAAAATAGTACAAAAAAAACTTTTTGTATTATATTAATTGTTTCTTTTTGTTGAATGTTGAATGAATATGATTGTTTCCTAAATGGTGTACATGTTCAATACCTTTTGAATTATGGATGTGTAATGGCTAGTAAATATGGATGCTAGCCAATTATAATATGAAATAAAAAAAAATTAAACACGGTTCATAAAACCAAACCATATACAAAGAGTGGTTTGTAATAAACAGCCGTGTATAGTTTTCAAAATCATACACGGTTTTCTTGTAGAAACCGTGTATGTAACCTATTTATTATACACGGTTACTTTGACCGTGTATAAATCACCAGTTTCAGCTTCTTTTTATGGAGATCTTATACGGTTCACTTGTTAGAACCGTATATATTAGCACTATATAGACACAGTTCCGAAACCGTGTACAATATATAGACATTTTCATACACGACGCGTGCGGATACGGTAATGAAACCATGTGTCATTAGCTTTTCGGACTGTGTATACCTGCATTTTCTGTAGTAGTGTCAATCCTAAAACGTGGAGAATGTGCAGTGCTTTCTTTGTCTACTCATTTGATCTATGCATAAGCCCAGACCTTTTACTATTATGTACCTAAAAGCACATGGTATTCTCTGTTTAGTGTTAAGTAATTGTAACACCCCCCCCCCCCCCCCCCCCCCCCCCCTCTTAAATTATTGGTCTATTTGTACAAAGTGCTTGGTACCAATTTGAAAAAAAAAATATTTTCCATTTTCATCCTGTCTTATGAGTCGGTAATACTTATAATGCACATCTAATGTGATGTTGTGATGTTTTTGTTTTTGTTTTTCATGTTTTTTCAATACTGACAGGTGATACTTACAGAAAAAATAGTTTCAAAAAATAGTACAATGTCAAATATGATACAAATTAAAACGGTAATGTAATAAAAGTAGAAAAAAACTTAACAAAATGAATAAGGAAAAAAATAAAAAAAATATCTATGTAGATAGAAGCAGTACATTAAGTATCTTTATGTTTATTTTTAAACAAAATCCTTAAGAGGGACTTTATTCATCTGATTTTGATCAAGAAAATGAATTATATCTTAAAAAGGTGCCTAAAAAACTTTTTCACGGGAACTAAACTATCCGTATTCCATAGAATTGTCAAAGAAGAGCAAAATTTTTATACGGTGGTTATTTATCACATAATCAACTCTTTGATGGCTGGAAAAAAACATATATCTCAACAGCTATTGTTTAATTATATATGTAAATTCTTAAATATAAAATAAATAAATAATTATGGGACTTTGAGATTACAAAATTAGCTGCATATTTTGTAAGAAAGAGTGTCCCTTGATAAATGCATGCAATAGTCGTAATCATGTATGTTTCATATGGCTTTTGAGATTCAAATTAGATGCATAATTTTTGACAAAATATGCGTCCAATAACCGTAATCATGTATATTTTATGGATACAAATTTACTAAATTCTCAATAGTGAACAGTAACCCTGAAATTTCTGCCTTTCTGAATCTAGCCGTGCAACTGTTTTGAGATTCGTGCACAGAAAAATCAACTGCTTTGAGATTCGTGTATGAAAAAAGTTGGATATCTGAATTCGAAAAAGCAGAGATTTCTCAGTAGATACCATTCCATATTTCATAAGATGGATATTTTTGAGTTATGGGTTTTTTTTTTTTTTTGACAAGACATTATCAACAAAAGTGTCCCTTCATAAATGCGTGCAATAACAGTAATCATATATAGGACTGAGATTTCAAATTTTAGATGCTTATTTTTTAAGAGTTATGATTGATATATTTCAACGACGAGACATTATTGGACATTATTGGTAAGAATAATGAGTGTTCCCTGATAAATGCTTACAATGAATGTAATCATGTATATTTCAAATTCGACAATCATGAGTTACTTCTTAGTCTTTTTTGAAATATACATGACAGTGGCTGTCATGCCGTGTACAGGAAATAAAACAAAAGAAAACAGCTTTTGCACTTCACGTGGTTACAGTAACCACATAAGCGTTTCATGCAATTCACGTAGTGATCACATCAGTCACCTTCCTGATCCTCTACAACGCGAACCATTCCTTTGGTTCCAAATTAACCAACATGTTGCCACAAAGTAGACTCTCCAGGTAGGGGTGTTCAAACGGTCGGTTCGGTTCAAACTGAACTAAAATAACTAAATCAAACTTTTTTCCGGTTTTTGAAAATCCAACCGAACCGACCAAACTAAAATAACAAACCGAATTAAAACCGAACCGATTAAACTAATTTAAACTTCAGTTTGTTCGGTTGAACCGAATAGAGGAATTCAATCTCAAAAAATCAAAACTCAATACACCAATACATTCGGAATTTCACAGAAAAAAAAATCAAGTTACCATTACACAGGTTCAATTTCACAAGGATACGTAGATGTTCAAAAATATCCAAAGTTCTAAACCAAAATTTTGTTCTTCATTCTAAATCCAAAAAAAAATGAGAACATCTAACATCCAAAATTAACATAAATGGTACAAAAATAATTCTATGAGAGGGTTGTATCAGTGGTGTGACGCAAGGTGGTCCCGAAACTGTCTTGCTCGATAAGCTCAAGTACTAGGTTTTATGGTAAGAGAGAAGAGTAAAAGTAACACAAAGAACTCAAACACACAAACACAACTTTTCTATTCAATAATCAACTGCCCTTCTACAGGAATGTCTTACATATTTAAAGGAAATTTGAAATTTAATGCTAACTTAGGAAAAGTAAACAATTAAATACTAATTTAGTAAATCAACAAAAAGTTTGACTATGGTTTAAAGAGCATGAAATTTTCCGTGCAGTCAAGCCTTCAATTTAATTGAAAACTCCTTGGTATTCTCGGCCATGCAGTCAAAGAGATCAAATTTCAAGTTGCACAAATAAATTCTTGATCGGCTTGGATTTGATGTGACCGTCGTCCGTATCCGAGTCTAAATCGGTCATTACCTCGGGACGCACTGCGTCATGGTGTCAATAGCTCTGATATGCACAAAAGGTTGTATCAATCCTCCCTTAAGCAGGCTACATCCATCTAAGCTACCTGCATCAAATAATAAATGTTTAAAATTAGTTGCATCAAGATCCTAGCTATTGGGAGGTCTCAAGCTAGACTGGTACCAGTGGTACATACCATTGTTGCTAGCTAATTAATGCAACTGATGATGGAACTGTTTGAACAACTAATGATGCAACTGATGATGAAGTTTTTGTAATTATTTCAAAAATAGGTTTGCCAAATTAATATTATCTAATAAATCAAATTGTGAATCTAATTTGAAGCTTTAGATTCACAAACAACAAGGCACAATTTGATATTCATATTTACAACAAGACTTGAATTAGCACAAGGATTCTAACAAATACAAAAGTCAGAATACTCTAAATCTGAGGTACTTTTGCCTTATCCGGAATCTGGACTCGGATAGCTACATCTCACAAATCCACCTTCGCTAAGTATTAGATGGAGTTGCACCTGCACTCTCCAATGCAACTTTGGAAAATTCTGAAATATCAAAGAATGATACATAATTTAGATGCTCTCTCAAAGTAGTATATATTCTATTGAAAACACAAATACAAAATGTCAAACCATTGTATTCTTTCAAAAAAATACACAAACCATTGTAGCACATAATTTACGAGAAATGAAAAGTGAATTATAGTAAATAGATTATTTTAATTACCTTCTTCAAGCTGATCAAGAATCTTTAAGTTTTCTTCAGCACCAACTGGACGTGTTGAACGAAACCAATCTTCGGTACATATGAGAGATTGTGCAATTCTTGGTGTCAACGAACTCCTAAATACATCAAGTATATGAGCACCCGTACTAAATGTTGACTCGGAGACCACTGTTGAAACAGGAACAGCAAGAACGTCACGTGCCATGTGTGACAAAATAGGAAACCTTGGGGCATTAAGCTTCCACCATCCCAAAATATCAAAATCTGTTTTATCCACCTCTAGATCATCTTTAAGGTATTTCTCTAACTCTGACTTGTTCTCTCCTCCACTTGTGATAGATTTGTGCTTCTTAAACATCGAAATCAGCACTTGTACATCATCTGTACCGATAGACACCTCTACTGGAGTGTCATTCTTTAATCCCTTTTCATCTAAAGCTAACCCATATAACCTTTTGTACCCTTCAAATAACAAAACTAAATCACCTTTTACATTCTTTATCATTTTTTCACACTTTTCTTGTCCATACAATTCCATGAGAGCAAAGTACAATTTTTCCGGCATTTCTCCAATCTAAATCGGTTGGTGCACCAATACCTTTTACTTTTGGAACCATCTCCTCACATTCTTTCTCACCCTCATTAGCAAGATCAGAAATAAAATTTTGATCTTTCTCCACATATGTTTCAAATAAAATTTTGATCTTGCTCCCTAGTCCCTTGTTGCCTTAATTACCCAGTTATCTTTTGGCTATGTGAGATGAGGCCTCCCACGTCAGTTGTACCTTGTTCCCATGCCTCATTATATGTCTGTCCTCCTATACTTGCTGCCATGCCCCCCCCCCCACACCCACACACACTTGTATATGATGAGCACTAATCAGGCGGTCATGTTTAGTTCTTGATTAAATTTATGATGGCTTAAGTTGTTTATTTCAAGTTACGACGGCCTAAGATATTTTTGTTTGGTTGTCGGTTACAGTTAAATCATGAGTTAAAACTGAATAGGTGGGTTAATTTAAAAGGAGAGACGCGGCATAAGTTATGCAGAGATGAAATATAGTACAAGCTGGAGGTGCTAAGCCACCCTATCATTTCAACAAATTGTTATAAGTATATAAAAGTTTAATTAAATTTTACTTTTTATATGTAGTAGCCCCTCTATGAAATATTACAAACTTATAAGGTTTTGAATGAAAGTTTGAAAAGGCTAACTTGTGACAGATTTCTCATTTTCATATAGATTTCGGTTTCTGCACCATTTACATTAAAAAATGAACCTTTTTGCTTTTGGAAAGCTGACAAATGATATAGAAAAAATTAAAAAGAAGTGTCCAATCATCCAATGAAATCTTCAAATCCAAGCGGTCTACAATTCAACCATCTTTAAAAAACAAGAGTTACGCAAAATTAATAGAAAACAAAGAAAAATAAAGTGTGCGCAAGCACAATACAATTTTTGTTTTAGCAAAATTTATTTTAATTGTGGTTTGTGTTTGTTTATAATTTATTAATTATTATTCATATAACTTTGAGATAAAAGTTAATTTCACTTTCATGTCATGAAAATGATAATTTATTTCTTTGTGTATAATTTGTACACACATAAAATTATGTCTAAGCGAATGACATTAGACTCTTATATCGAGGAGAAAAAATTTATTCTCTTGTGTTATATAACTTTTTTTTGTATTAATTTTCTTAAAATGATGTTTAGCACCCCCATAGTCAAATCATGGTTCTGCCCCTGAAGTTATGCAACCTGAATAGGTAGGTTAATTTATGACAACATAAGTGATTTTTTATGCTATATTATTCTATCACACTTTTTTCATATTTGGCAATATAAGTACAGAATAAGATACTTATTCCATGACTTATGCCACAATCAAAACATAAATTCAGATCCAGTGAAGTAACCAAATTTTTTAGTTTTAGATCAGGACTGTCCAATTCGAATCCGCAACAATCCATGCCGAAGTGGAGCGCACACATCCCGACGACGGATTTGAATCCAGAGGCGATCCCGAGCGATGAATTGGAATCGGACGGTCCCGATCCAAACCTAAAAATTGGGTTACTTTAGGGGATCGGGACCCACCAAAACATGGCCTCAAAGAACAGGTGTGCAACAGTCTCCAAACCACAAGAATTGCAAAGGACACATCGCAAGTCACACTGTATACCTCTTGTTTGCATGAGATCACAAGTGAGCAGCCTCTCTTTGAGTAGTAGCTCGTCCTTGACCTCTGTAAAGGTAAGAGATAGGTTCACCATTGGTGTTGCATGTTTGAGAGAGATGAAGGGGTTCGGAGGCGTTGGAAGTGATCCTTGATACAGAGTACTATCTTTTCTGATGTAACCCATCATCATTAATAATACAAAACGACAAAAACCTGTATTGTATGGAACATAGACTTAAATCCAAAATTGTACTATGAGATAGAGTCGTTTCTTTTCTGAACGCTCAAAGAATATGCCAAAATAAATAATTTAGTACATACTGTTTAAATGATGTTTACTTTACCGTGATTTTTATTTTTACCCAAAAAAAATATATTTTAATATAAATAACCAGGTTTTTAAAATATTTTTATTTCTACCCAAACCGCTAGGTTTTCTAGCGGTCCGAATTAACAATTCGGACTGCTAGGATTCCTAGCGGTCCGAATTCTTAATTGGGACCGCTAGGAATCCTAGCGGATGGAAGTTTAATTCGGACCTAACCCGCACCCGTGACTCTTCTTCTCCTTCTCTGCGTCTTTCTCTGTCTCTTGTCCGCCAGAAACAAAACGAAAAAGAAGGAGGCTCCGCCAGAGAGAAGGAAAAAAGGAAAAAAGGAAAAAAGAAAAAAAGAAGAGAGGGCTGCCGCAGCCTCCGCCCGTCCGCCTCTCCGCCAGATCTGTGTCGCCTCTCCGCCAGAAAAAAGGAAAAAAGAAGAGAAGGCGCGCCTCCGCCCCTCCGCCTCGCCGCCACTCCGCCTAGCCGTCCCTCCGCCTCTTCATCGCCGGTCGTCGATTCATTGTAATTTCTCAAAAGCTTTCTATTTTTCGGTTTTTAGCCTTGTGGCTGTTGGCTGTTGGCTGTTGCCTTTTCTGTGATTGAGGCCTTCGTGCCGATTTATACTTGACCTGCGGCTGTTACCTTGACCTGTGGCCTCGTGCCTTTTCTGTGATTGAGGCCTTCGTGCCGATTTATACTTGACCTGCGGCTGTTACCTTGACCTGCGGCTGTTACCTTGCCTATGTTGGCTGGTGATTGATACTGGTACAGTCCTATGTTGGCTGGTGACTGATTATGGCACTATACCCTTTACTGTGCCTTGCTGCCTTGTTCTTGCGTGACTTGCTGCCAAATATTGTAATTTATATTGATCTAATTTAGATTGTAATTTAGATTGTAATTTAGATTGGATTTAGATTGGATTATTAGTTTATTTTCCTATTGTAATTTAGATTGTAATTTAGATTGGATTTTCTGTGTATATGCCTGTCAAATATATATTGATCTAATTTAGATTGGATTATTAATTTATTTTCCTATATTGTAATTGCATTTATAATTTTGTTTGTTTGCTTGTGTTTAAATTATTAATTTATGTGGCATGCAAATTTAAGTTATATTAAGTTATTTTTGTTTTCATGTCATTTACATGTCAATTGAGATTAATTCGTTTATGTGTTCACTTATGTTTTATAAATATTTTAGATTAATTCATTCTTGTTATATTAATTTACGTATAAAGGATTCTTTACATATTAGTGATTCAAAGAAGTTAGAATTCCATATTCATTTAATTAGTTAAAATAAAGTTAGAATTGCATATTCTCTTAATGAAACGGACTGGATTCAAAATAGAAAACAGACAAATAATTATATTTTTAAAGTCTAAACTTAGGAAACACATAAATTAAAATAAAGCTCAATTTCGTCTTAGTTAAAATTTAATCTATTAGTGTTATCATTCCTCATCATCCCCGTAGCATTACCTACAAATAACTATAATGGTCACGTACGGTTTTTTTTTTAATTTTAATTCTTTCTAGACACAAGATTTTATGCGTACATTAGATTTTAGATTAATTGAATTAGTTTATCGTTAATTAGATGCCAAGAGAAGTAATTGACATTGTTGAATAACAAAATTTGAATACATTTTTCTATAATTACTTTCAATTGGTGCGTCTTCACTAAACACGAGAATAAATAATTAAAATATTTACAAATATATATGTTGTTCATAATCTTCATAATTCACAAATATAATATATTTTATTAGTTGATTAGAGTAGCAAAAGAAACAATAATTGATAAAACTCAAAATTTATTTACTTAAATATTAAATTCGATCAAGTTGCTTTCATGTTACTTTATTTTTTTTTGAATAATATTGATTTTATTCTATTTGGAAGAAATGGAGAATTTGAGAAGATATTGGAGGCTTTCCTTTATTATAATAATAGGGATATTTAATAGTAAGGGTGTACTTTGGATTTTTAATCGGTAAAATTGGATATATTTATTATTTCATTAAAAATCAATTAATATAGATTTATTAATTCAAGAATTGATTTTCCTTTAAAATCTTATTTTATTAATATTTTAGCGAAATTGTAGAAAATATTATTATATAATACGAGCTTATTTTTGTTCTTTACTTCTATTTAAAAAAAAAACTATATCTATAGTTCCAAGGTTAATATGTACTATATGTATCATCAAATTTGTGTGATTAAACAAATTATACTCGCAACAAATAAATGAGTTATTTTTGCTGGTTGTATATTTGAAAGTTTATTTTGCATTAATTTGTATGAAATGAAATTAGTTTGCATTAACTGATTTCATACATTTCTAATGGAAACCTTATCTTTAAAAAAAATACAAATTTATAAAAATATGCTTGTATGGAGTGGTTCTTTGTTCTTATTGGCATCATGCATGTTATGATTGACTCCATAGTCATTTTTTTGCATATTAGCGTATTTTAGCATATTTTTTCCGCAATTAGCATATTTTAGCCAATTGTAGCAAGTTTAACTTTTTTTTTTAACGTAGGATGGCTAGGGGACGGCCTAGGAGACCACCCGCAGCCGACCCGGTTGATGAGCCCATTCCCACTGACAGCAAGGATCATTTCAGTCCTTTATTATGGATGCCTCACGGTGAGCACCGAGTCTCAGAGGCATCTAAAGAGGTACTTGATTACTTTTTTTTTTTTAAAGTTTGGATTTTGTTGAATTTTTGTATTTTTAGGTTTCATGTTGTTCACTTTTTTGAACGCAGAGTGAGGCAATTATAAATGCCAGGGGTCGGTATCCGGACATGCAGTACTTCCCGATGATGGAGGCGTATCTGCAAAATTTGGGGGTGCAGCATTTGGTCGATATTCTACAGTCGGAGGCTAAGTCCATCAACGCGTCCCTGATTGCAGGACTAGTGGAGCGATGGCGCCCCGAGACGCACACGTTCCACTTACCTTTTGGAGAGATGACAGTGACTCTCCAGGACGTTAGCGCTCTATGGGGTTTGCCTATCCAGGGCGTGCCCGTTGGTGGCATATCTGACCCCACAGATTCAGATGGCACGATGATTAATTACATGCTCGCTGAGTTGTTGGGAGCGGAGCCAGATATACGCAGCAACGGGGGGAAGTCCAAGTACTGTCTGGACAAGACGAAGCTGCGAGTTATGTTTGCGAGAGGTCTAGGTAGCGATTCCACTCCGATCGAGATTCAGAGGTACTCATACAAACTATTTGTATTACATTTATTTTGTACTTTGTTTCATGCGGAAAAATGAGTTGCTCTATAATTTTGATATTACAGATACACACGGGGATTCATGATGGACCTATTTGGTTCTGTCATGTTTGCTGATTCTAGTGGTGATGCCATCCCGATGATGTATCTAGAGCTGCTGCGAGACCTTCAGCCGTCGAGCGTCAGGTACAACTGGGGTGGGGCTGTCCTAGCACATCTCTACTCCAACTTGTGCCACGGTTGCAAGGTCAGTATGTTATTTATGTCTTATTTTAATTACCTACCTTGTCATGCACTTGTTGTCTTATTTTAATTATTTAACTTGTCTCTGACGGCTGGTATTCTTCAAAATATAGCGGAAAACTAAGCAAATCCACGGGCCAGTACTGCTTCTGCAGCATTGGTCGTGGTCACGGCTACCGATGGGGGTACCTCTGCCGAACGAGGATCCATGGGGAGAGCCCGAAAATGGAAATCGACTGGCATTCGGCATGAGATGGTACGGACATCATGAGTACAAGGACAACCCTCACGGAAAGACAGCAGGTATCAGGACGGTCCGATCTCAGATTTAGAGTCTGGGTGAGACGCAGGTGCGCTGGACTCCGTACCATGAGCTATACACTCAGGGGAGGCTGCCGCAGACTGTAGAGGATGATCGGGAGATGTGGCTCTACAGGGGACCGCTGGTGTGCTTCTGGATAGTGGAGCACCACTGGCCAGACCGGGTGCTCCGCCAGTTTGATTTTCCTCCACTCATCCCCGCAGATCCAGACGTCCCGAGATCTGCGATCATGAGGCTACACGGGTAAGTTATGTTCTTTTAAGCATTTTTGTACTTAACATTAGTTCTTGTCTTTAAATTGCAACTGACATATGAATTACAGGATAACACACGGTAATCACTGGGATAGATGTTGGAGTGATTATCACTCGGAGTACTACAGTAAGGCGGGCAATATGAGTGCCAACTTATGGCAGATGCCGGAGATTGATACGATGCAGTTCCAGGGAGATCCCCTATTGAGATATCAGGCTTGGTACCTGCGGGTCGGCATGGCTTCAGTGTATATAGAGGGAGATTACGGCGAGTTTCTTCGCGCACAGATATACGAAGACGATGGTTATACCCCTACTGGCCGGAAAGGTGCTCGCCAGGTAATGCATCTAAAACAACACATTTTTATGCGTTATGAACCTTTTATCATAACTTTAATTTTTTCTAACGTTTTTTTATAGCTGCTGTTAGCGCTTAAAGGTGCCGGGCGTTCAATCGTTTGTCTTGGAAAACGTGGCTACAGAGCGGTCGGGCACGCGATGTTGAACTTGGTTGCCCCATGCATTGAGGACTACAGCCAGGAGGCAAAGCTGGTCACCATGTTACGAGACGCCGGAGAGAATATTGATTGGCGCGCAGTACAGCCGGACGAGCCTGACGCGCCACCTGTTATGAACAGTGAGATGCCACCGGAGCCATCAGAGCAGCCAGAGTGGGATTATCATCGTTGGGTACTGCACATGGCCGGTTGGCACGCCTACCGTGACGAGCAAGGTCGTCCAGTTCTTCCCCCGGTATGTGATTCTTTATTTTAGTTATGCTTTTACTGTAAGTAAAGATAGTTAAAATTTACTAAATTTTTTGTATCCTTGCAGGGTCCTGCATACATGCCGACACAGCCTGAGCATCATGAGTCTCCAGAGATCCAGGCTGTGCAGGATGACAGGATGAGTTTTACCCTTGCAGACATATATGCCGACACAGCCGCCTCCCCGCCACCGCGTCAGCCGTATTCAGAGATGGCTCACGATTGGGAGGCCTCTGGTAGCCGGACTCAGGCTGATTATGAGTCCCAGTTTGTGACATCCATATTCCATACTCCCACGCCACCGCCAGCTACCGACGTGGCCTCGGATCCATGGGATACAGCACTTACGATGAGCAGGCAGGACAGCCTCGAGGATCATATTACACCAGCTCGCGCCGTGCAGGCAGGGCAGCCTCAGTGGGAGGATTGGCATGAGCGCATATTCAGTAGAGAGAACAGGGGTAGACCACCTCACCGATTCTCCCCTTCGCAGTACGATGGATAGAGGGTATATTTTATTATGTTTTAGTTTAGTTGTGCTATGTTATGTTTTATTATGGTAGTTTAGTTTAGTTTAGTTTGGTAGTTTTAGTGTAGTGTAGTTTCGTTATGTTTTATTATGTTCTATTTTTTTTTTCTATTATGTTTTATTATGTTCTATTTTTTTGTAGTGTAGTTTATTTATGTTTCGTTATGTTTCGTACAACAAAAAGAAATAACATCCATTGACGATCATACAACATACTATTTCAAACTTAATATAAATAACATCCAGAAATAACATCCAAAATATAAAATACAAACTTAATATCTGCTTCAAACGATCATACAACATACTATTTCGTCTTACCGGTCTTGAACGTACATGGAACAAAATCATCGTCCGAGGTTGACAATGACGGCTCGGTAACAACAGACGACGTGCTAGCCTGAGTCTTAGCCTTAGTCTTAGCCTTACTCTTCGTCTCAGGCGTCTATACATCATCTTTTTTTTTCCCAATCCATAGCCGTAGGGGTTTTCTACAAAATCATTATCATATATGTCATTTGTACGACAATCATCAGCAGATCCTTGCACACATTTCCTAGACCAAATTGGACAGTCCTTTCTCTTCCTTCCGCAGCCCCAATTGCATTTCTTTTCCTCGCCCTTTCCTCGATTGTTACTGTCCATCCTCCTCGTCTACAAAGTAAAATACATACAAATAAAGTTCATACAAATAAAGTTCATACAAACCTCAAAGTAATAAAATAAATCCCCAACTGCAACATAATAAAATACATACAAATAAAGTTCATACAAACCTCAAAGTAAAAATTCTTCACAAAATAAAGTTAATTCCTACGACTCCTTCTAAAAGGAAGGCCCCTGAGCCAACCAGATCCCCATGATGATGTGCTCCTTCTATCTTGTTGCACTGTTTCGTCTTGCCGGTTAGCTGTACCGGACGGTCCTGCTTGCGCTTCGTTAGCTGTACCAGATGTGCTCGTCCTTCCTAATTGAGATGTGCTCCTTCTAGCTGGTTGCACTCCTTCTTCTCGCTGGTGTGCTGTATCGGATGGCCTTGCGCCAGATGTGCTCCTCCTACCTGCTTGAGTTGTGCTCCTTCTTCGCTGGGTAGTACCTGAAGGCCCTTGCATTCCAACCGCCTCCGTTCCTGCCAGTACTTCTCCCATTGCCTCCCTAAACATCATAGTTGCATTTTCACGGCCTGCTGTACGGCTTCTGGCTGTGCTTCGCCGCGGCCCTTGCGATCCACTCGCCTCTGCCATAACTCGCTCATTCTCTGCTACATTTGCTGCGTTATGAGCCTCTGCAGCCCAAATATGTTAGTTAGTAAGCTATTCAATGTTGGAACCCAAAATAATTAGGAATGGATGTGACATACCTCGCCTCTGCCTGTCAGAAGTGGAACGGCGAGGACGGTGCCCCCGTCGCCTACCTTGCATTTCATCCATGGTCATATCTTGCCGGATGTGTTTTCTCCTACCACGCCGTATCCAATCTCTGTTTGGCTCAATTTTAGGGGTAGTGGTTGCAGGCCAATCTTCAGGATTGCCATAAGGAACAAACAGTGCATTCCAAGTACTCAGAAGGTAGTCCACCCTATACCAGTGGGCAACAAATAGGTTGGGTGACCAGTTTCTATTACGACAAACCGCTAACACATGAGCGCACGGAATCCTAGTTAATTGGATACCTCTGCATGTACATTCCACTTTTCTCTCTGGCCCGACTGTCACGATATACTGGAACCTTCTATGAATAATTGACATAGTTCCATCCTGCATTTGGACCACTGGAACATATTCATTTGGGCCCGTGACTTGGTAATTACCTTCGCCGTGCGAGTATGGGATGACATCCATTTTTGTAGCTTTCTCCCACCGTTTGGCGAGCTTAACATGTACCCGTCTAGAAAAAGGCTGTTCTGCATTGCTTTGCTCCGTCGCTGCCTCTCGCCGTTGAACAAACCACCTGTTGCACTTGGCGAATGTCTCCTCTACAAGTGCAGCCACGGGCAACATTCGGCTATCCTTGAAGACAGCGTTCAGGGACTCAGAGCCGTTTGTTGTCATGATACCAAATCGGTACCCTCCATCACATGTCTGGAAATTTTTTTCAAAATTTGACGGCTCCATGACATCATCAGGACGTACTTTGCCCACTCTCCTTAGAAAAGCATTACACGTCGGATTTTGCTGCAATAGAACAAAGCAAAATTAGACAAAATGCATCTAAAAGAAACAAAAATGATATAAATTAGACAATATTAGACATACCGAGCAAAAATCTTCGAAAATCTCTTTCAGCCTTCTTGGCTTCTTCTTCCTGGCTCCTTGTTTGAACCTAGTTCCGTACCATTTGTCCTTCCCACACGCCTGGACCAGGTTATCTGCAACATGTTGGATACAATACCTGTGCACAAAATTATCCCTATCCCATCCGTATTCAGGTTTCAATGCAGCTTTGATACCCTTGTGTTGGTCCGATATAACACATACGAATCTATTCACACCAATCACATTAATCCTAAGCCAGTGTAAGAAAAAACCCCAGTTCTCTTCATTCTCTGTATGTACAATTGCAAATGCTAGAGGCAGCAATTGGTTATCGGCATCATAGGCGCAAGCCATCAAAAGTCTGCCCTCATACCGCCCAGAAAGGAAGGCTGCATCTATACTGATCACCGGCCTTAAGTAATCAAATGCGGTAATGCATGGTCCGTAATCCCATGCCACGGCCCTGAATTGCTGAACACCTTCTTTGACCAGTCCTGTATTTTTATCGATGCTCGGACTTGTCAGAAATTGGTATTTTGAGCCGGGATTCGTGTAACATATCCCGTTAAGCAATAGTTTCATAAAATTGTACGACTCTTCCCAACTCCCAAATTGCCGGGCAACTGCAATCTCACGACCTCTCCAAAGTTTGTTGTACTTCGGGGTTATACTGCCAAACCTAACCCTCACGCAGTGTGCCACACTCCGGATGCTCATAGTGGGGTCTTCCTTAATGCCGCTCTCGATGAGGTCTGCGATAATTGATGCCGTGAGTTGTGCATGGTCCGACCTTTCAAACTCAGATTCGCATGTGTGAGGCGTGTCTTGCTCAGTTATCATCCATGTATCTCCGGCATTTGTTGCTCTTGCCTTCAGTTTGAAACGACAACCCGTAGTGCTGCATCTAATTTCCAGCCAGGATGTGTCACTTCTCTTCGTATATGTCTCCTTGTTCTTGTCAACATGGTACTCTCTGATCTTTTTCGTCAGTTGCTTTTTACTTACGAAGTATTGGCCTTTTGCGAGCTCACTCCTGTACTCAACCCAATGGCAGATGTGTCATTGAAGTTTACAAAAGGGTGAGTCTCAGAGCGGCCACCCAACGGCATATTCTCTCTATTCTGCCTCATAGTGGGCTGTGTGTATTCTTCTTCTTCATCTTCTTCATCTTCTTCATCTCCTTCATCATTAATGTCACATTCTTCTTCCCCCAATTCATCCCCAGTTTGCAGATTCTCCTCCGGTATCTCGTTTATAAATTCAAATTCCGACTCGTTTGGATCTTCCTGTACTGGTGGCGGTCTGGGGTGAGGATTTGGTTCAGGCCCAGGTAAGGATGAAGGACCGTCATACATGGATACAGGTGGGATAAAAGCTGGAGATTGGGGTGAATTATTGTATATTTCTTGTTCCGGTTCTGCTACAGGTATTACGATAAAAGGAGTGTGTGGTTCATTATCTTCTTGATAATGTTGGGCAGCCGAATTTTGGCCTGAACTTCCGGCCCCTGACTCTTCGCGAATTCTACGTGCAAAAACTTCCAATAATGATTCGCCAGACCTCAAAACCTGCGCTATTAGACCTCTCAATGCCCCGTTATCTCCCAGTGTGATTTTGACATACTTTCCTGCGTGGACCATTCGGGCCTGAATTTGTAATTGGCAACGATTCCTATTGTAGCCGCTCGCTTCATAAATAAGCGATTGCAACTGCTCAAATGAGAAATTTTCATCAACCCAATACGTATTTGCTGCAGGCTTGGAGTAACGTACTCCATACTGGTCAGTTATGAACTTTCCTCCAAAATGTATTGAAATTGCAATAGACATGGCCAATAAACTACATTCATAAATAACAAATATTTGGTCAGTTTACTGATTTCAATTGTGAACAGTTGTGAATAGTCGTATATGAACAGTAAATACGTATGTGAACAGTAAATGTGAACAGTAAATACGTATGTGAACAGTAACTACGTATGTTGAACAGTAAATACGTATGTAAATACGTATGGGAACAGTAAATGTGAACAGTAAATACGTATGTGAACAGTAACTACGTATGTTGAACAGTAAATACGTATGTTGAACAGTAAATACGTATGTGAACAGTAAATACGTATGTAAATACGTATGTGAACAGTAAATACGTGTGGGAACAGTAAATGTGAACAGTAAATACGTATGTGAACAGTAAATACGTATGTGAACAGTAAATACGTATGTAAATACGTATGTGAACAGTAGTGAACAGTAAATACGTATGTGATTAACAGTAAATACGTATATAAATAACAGTAAATACGTATATAAAAAAAAATACCTGACAGCACACTCTCCGTCTCCTCCTCCTTCTTCCTCCCTCTTCCTCCCTCCTCTTCAGCCACTGAAACTTATGTTTTCTCTCTCTCTTCTACGCACCTCTCCCTCGTACTTATAAGTTTCAAAAAATAAACATCTACCCAAACCGCTAGGATTCCTAGCGGTCCGAATTAAAATTTCGGACCGCTAGGAATCTTAGCGGTTTGGGTAGAAATAAAAATATTTTAAAAACCTGGTTATTTATATTAAAATATATTTTTTTTTGGGTAAAAATAAAAAACACGGTTTACTTTATTGTGAAATTATATAGCTCTGCTATAAATATTTTATGATTCCGTCAGTTAATTCACACAAGTCGAAATGGGGCTTCAATCGTCTTTTTTGCTTAAAAACAAAAACAAAACAAAAGGAAAAAAAGGCTAGAATGTATTCTTTTTTTTTTCTTTTTTTTTCTTTTTTACGGAGGCACGTAGGCTCACATACACCTAAATTCCATTCCAATGGGATTAGATTCTATGCCCTTTCTTTTGAAAATTCTATGCTATATATCAGACTGTATTCTAGCGGGAAAAAAAATAATTTTTGCAAATTTGGCTGTATCATAGAGGCGGTGACAATAAGAAAAAAAAAAAGTTAGACAATTGTTTATTTTTTATATTTGAAAAAATATATTAGACCCTTATAAAATTGGGCTATTTTCTATTTTTTTAAATATATTTTAAAAAAAATTACCGACTGTATCGTATGGTATGCAGGGGAGAGCCAATAAGAATTGGAGGTAGACAGTTGTTTATTTTTTACATTTGAAAAATTGTATTGAACTACTATAAATTTGCATAAGTGTCAAATGATGCGTATGGGTGATGATTGTAAACCGGTCTGGCTATGAGAACCATGGTTTGGAAACTCGGCCGAGTCAACTCGGTATTCGGTTGGGTCCGATCCGAGTTTTACCCGAGTCTCGCGTCCATGTTCTTAGCCACTCTGTCTCACTTGCTAGTATTATTATCTACAAAATCAGCCGAGTTGGATCGGAATTGGTCGAAGTCCAACCGATTTTAGACCGAGTTACCGTGTTACGTGGTATGTGAGTTTTCAGCAAAAAAAAAAAAAAAAAAAAAAACGGATCGACTCGGCCAAGTCATCACCGGGTTGGACCGTTTCTGAAAATGTGAGGCGATTCTCTAATATATCATTTCAGCCTATAATAACCACTTCACACTGGAGGCCCAACAATAACAATTCTATTACACATGAAAGTTGCTAGTATATAAATATCTGTACACTCGTATTTATACTTCCCTTCTGGGACTAGGAGCGTTTTTTTTTTTTTTTTTGCTTTACTAAACAAGTGGATATAACTCGATTATATTATATAAATAGATTATTTTAATGCAATCTTTTATCTTAACTTTATTTTTTTGACAAATTATATATTTTTTTTTCAACTTTTTCCTTTTTTTAGTACAAAACAAGCTTCTGCCAAAATATTTGAGTTTCCGATTTGATTCGGCCAATTCGGATCAAAGGTTAAGTAACCGATCTCAATTCAGATTCCCATTTTGCAAACCATGGCTGGTACCAGTCGGTACAAGTGCTGTCTAGCCTACTGGTACATTAGTTCTGACTTTTCAAGGGGTTTGTTTATAAGGTATTTCGGATCTGTGGTTTAATCTGTGAATTTGCGAGATTTATGCTTGCCAGAAAGTCAAATAAAAAGTTTGCAAAAGACACCTCTGCTGGGCCTTCGGACTAGGCTAAAAAGATCATTTTAAAAGGAAATCTGAAATGTGCCTTTATTTCTTTACTGGGCCTTACATTTCAATTCAGTTTAACCTTTGTCTTGTTTAACCTAAGTTTCCTGTTCAAATTCATTGTTTGGTACTTCATTATTTTTTTTGGGATATCATGTCAAAAATCAAAATTGTAACCAGCTAAAGGGAAGAGAATAAAGTACTTAATTTTGGCCTTTTTTACTCTCTTTAAGTTATGTAATTTTAGGTAATAATAAGAGATTAAAATTGTAATCCGGCTGTAGCAGGAGAACATGGTTAATTTTAATTTATTCCATTCCTTCTCATTGCTAATCATGCAAGAAGATCAAATCTCTGTTTCTTTAGAGGTGGATGGAACTTTCACCCCCTGCAACAACTCTCTGTTTCTTTTAATTGATTTAATGAAATAATTTGTTTTAGCTATATTGTTATATCTATGCATTATGTCTCCTGTTACATACCATCTATTTATAACACAATGATATTGATATAGTGTTATCCTTTCAATTATCCTATCCTATGTGAGGATGTATACATTTCTCTGAAAGAGGACGATTTTCTTAAAAAAAATCTAAATGCAAGGGAAAGCTCTTCAAAAATAATAAAGCAAATAGCAACTACACAATTTTCTTATATTGATAACAGTGCTTTGTTTCTTATTTAAATTATATTGATAACAGTGTTTTGTTTTTTATTTAAATAATACACACGGAGCAAATTAAATTTTCAAATCACTATAACCTTGTCCGCACCGCGACAGGACTCCTTACATACCGTGTTCCATCCGACCATGTAATGCTTCCAAATACATAAGTAGAGCTAGGGCTATCCACATTAAATGTTACATTAAATATTTTCTCTTCACCGGTGCCGAACTTTAAACAATTGGGCTCCACCTTCACTCGAATACCTCTCGGTTCCTCAACTGTTGCAGTGTATGTGCCTGCAGGACAGACATTTTTAATCATGCGGGTTACTGTAACTGAGCCTGTGAGGTTATAAATTGAAAATGATGGGTAGTTCAAATAGTCAGTCACGTTGAGGTCGTAAATCAAACCAGGATCTGCTGCTGCATTTGGGTTCACATGGCCCGACCCGTAGCTGAATGGCGTGGCAGTTGCAAAGGATGAGTTTAAGATATTATTTCCCTGATTATCTGTGATTGATGCTGCAATTTAAAAAAAAAAACTCTTATAAGTAATATAAATTGAATCACCTCAACGGAAAAAAAATAATCAACATAATTTGTTCTGTTAGCACAACAATTTCAGCAATGGGGGCAAAACAGAACAGGAAAGTAGGGTTTTTTTTTTCAGAAGGTTAACTGATGATATAATTTAAAAAAAAAAAGTAAACACTTGAACCATTGACTTACTTGAACAGAAATGAAGATAACAAAACCATGTACTATTTCTGACGAGGATAATTGTTTGGTCCTTCTAGCTTAGCTCAGAACCTCAAACGAAAGAATTTATTTCAAAGGAGTTTTAATTCAGAACTATCGTAAAAATGATAGATGCCAACATCGTATGGCATGATCCATTTGATGAGAAAGGGATTTTCATGCATATTGTGTTAAACTATTATACACATAACCATACAAAAAAGAAGTTGGAGAATGTTTTGTATTACCAGTGGTCATAATAGCTGATCGGATGGCTGCTGGGGACCAATTAGGGTAGAGAGTGTGGAGAAGACCAACAATCCCTGATATGTGGGGGCATGACATGGATGTACCAGATACAAAATTGAATTTCACACGGCGTTTATCAAAGTCCCAACCAGTTGGTGAAGTTGCCTCAGTGTATGCTGCTATCACACTGACACCTGGGGCCGTTATATCTGGCTTCAAAATTCCAGGGGTAACTGTATTTGGCCCTTGAGATGAAAATTCAGCCATAAACGGTGCTGCCATTGTGTTGAGCACAGTTTTTTGTTTCGTTATATAACCAAGTACTGCACTGTAATTTAATGAGCCTGATGTTAATTTTAGGTTTATTATTTTGATCCTTCAGTAAAAAAGTTTTCTAGTTCAGTAATAGGAGTACATCTGATCACTATACATAGTATGTATTGACAGGGAAAGATGTCAAAATTATTATTTTTATTAAAAGGCCCCAGTACACCCCAACATCTTTTAGATGCTATTCTCGAGAATTGAACCTGTGTCTCTTCGTAGAGAGATGAGGGCTCGTGGCACTAAGCAAGCAGTTCACGCTTAAAATCTTTTATTTTCCTAATTTTTAGCAGCAAGTTTTATATGCTTTGTGCTATACCTCAAAAGTACCAAGTAAAATCCACTAGCATTCAACTCATATGATATGTACAAACCTGTTAGATTTGAGGTAAGACAACAGAGTTTGACCTTCAGAGTAGGTGATATCAATGGCAGGCAGGACGTGAGCATCAGCCCAGATCATGTTGCCTGTGCTGGCAGTATTAATCAGGACCATTCCAACTCCACCAGCTTGCAAAACAGCTTCTCCTTTTTCAACCCCAGTATTACTTCCTCTTGTGCAAATCACTATTGAACTGTTAACCTTTGCAGAATCTAACGAATCAATGAGGCATAGCCGACTGCCATATAATATTCATAAGTAGCATAATGTTAATATATTAGATTTCTATACTGAGAGTAGCTGCATGCTCAAGTTATATGTCAAGGTAAAAAATGTTCAAAATTGTGCCACATAATATTTACCCGTATCTCTACTTTTGATGTCATGATTGGCGGTCTCATTTTTTTATCGACAATGAAGTTTTACCTATCCCTAGACCAATTCCTGGCTACGCAGCTGGTATTACCCAACAAAAAGGAAGTTTTTTTTTTTTTTAGTAAGAATAGGAGTCAGACTTCTATTTTATTAACCACAATTGGTTGTATGATTTTAAGGACTTTGAGAATTAGTCATTTGGTTGATTTACAAGTGGTTAAAGAATTGAAAAAAAAAATCAGGAGGAGTTTTTCTTTTTTTTTAGTAAAAGTTGGAGGTCAAGTCAACCAACTATTTAATACTCTTATTATTACAACAAAGAATTTTCCCCATCCAGATTTCAAACCCATGAAGGAGGAGTTTTATCTTTAAAACAATAAAAATAAAATAGACTTCATGTAACTCCTAGATTTGAGAATTTCTACTTAATCATAACTTCTTTTGCTAGATTTTTTGTCGTTTGAAATCTTTCTCGAAACAGTCTTGCACAACGCTCTCGCCATATTACAAATATTGCAGTTAGTAACAGTTCCCTAAACTCCTTAGGCTTCTTGTTATCAAGCAACATTACTTCATAATCTACATCTCCAGTGAATTGCGCACTATGTTGAGGAAACAACATATTGAAAATATGAGTGTATATCAGTTTGGAGAACACACATTCTCTGAACAGATGCACAGAAGTCTCTTGTGATGCTCAATACATGTAGCAAATGCTGACCAGGTTGAATCCTCTTTTATTTAAATTTTATGTGGTCAAGACTCTAATTAACAATAATAACCATCAAAAAATTTTAAACCGTGGTGGTACTGGCAATTTTCAAAGCCGATGCAATTTGCTTTTGATCATTGGTCCATTTTTTAGCACATAATAAGCATATTTGACAGTGAACAAACCAAATGAGTGACCCTTCCACATTGTATCGTCTAGATTTTCTTGTGATAGCATTAACCTTGACTGGTCTATTTTCCGATGAAATGTTTGAAACTCAGAACAGGCTGAACAGGCTGCTTGTGTTTGCAGTATGGAGTCCCTGATTGAGAGACACTTCCTTGCTCCATGAGAATGTGTACAGAGCCTTGAAACGCACTTTAAGGATCCCTTCTCCCCAATCTTCATCCCATAAATTGATCGTGCTGCCATTTCCCATTTTTCGAATCATAAAGCATTGACAAAATTGTAGCGCACTCTTCAACTGGCTTTTGAAAAAATATGATTTGCACAAGCCATTATTTTGTGGCATATAAAACACTTTGATCATGGATTTCCAGAGCTTATCTTCCTTTTTAACCCATTGACAAATCCATCTGGCTAGCATCACTTGATTAAAATTTTTAAGATCTAACACTCTGAGGCCGCCCGACTTTTTTGGAGTACAAACAAGGCTCCAGTTTATCGAATGAATTTTCCTTTGACTTTGCCACCAAAAGCTCCTTCTTATTTTGTCAATCTCCATTATTACCCAAACTGGAAGCTTAAACATCGACATGTAGTAGATAGGAATAGAGGTTAAGACAGCATTTATCAAAACAACTCTTTCGGCCATGGTATAAATTTTGCCGCCTATCCTGACAATCTCACCCCACCTTTTGTATCAGTAGCAAATAAGCTCCTCTTAGCAATCTACTCATTGATAACACTAGGCCAAAATAGGTAAAAGAAAACTGACCCCGATGACATCCCATGATTTGCAAAAGCTGGTGTACAAGATGTTCAGAACCTTGCACAAGGAGTTCATATTTTGCCATGCTCACACTTAACCCCAACAAATTGGCAAAAGTTAGAAACACAATCTTTAACACTTGAATTTGCTGAATTTCTGATTTTACAAAAAAGAGTGCATCACAAGAGACAAGGCTTCATTCTCTGTAACACCGTGAACTTTTAAAATTTAGATTTAATTAAAATGATAAGTGGTAAATCGAATTATATATATATACGTATATACGAATTTAGTGACGTGGATAGTGAACAATAATTATACGATAATTTGTGTTAAGAGAGAAGAGTAAAATGTGTAAGAATTCAATTATAACGAATATGGGACAAGTGGAGGGTTTATTTTACAAAATTGCCACTTACAAGAGGGCCCCCCATGTCATACCCCTCTTTCTCTCTTTTCTCTTTTCTTTTTCCTGCACCCTTCTCCCTTCCTCCTTCCTTTCGTTTCCGCCACACAGAGAGAGAGCGAGAGAGTGAGAGAGAGAGTCCCCGGTGACGGAATCGCCCGAAAATTGAGATATCGAGAGAGGAACTTGTTTCTCGCTCCTTGCTTCCCTCCGTTGGTAAATCCCCTCTCTATTTCTCTCTCGATTCGAGTTTTCATATTTCTAGGGTTTCGGTGAAAACCCGTAGAATTGCACCAAATTGATTGTACTATGTCTTTGTTGTTTCTAAAGTGTTTATTTGTTGATTTCGTGTTCCAATTTGTAACCAAATTTCCGATTATGGATTTCACCGAAATCGATTTGAGTTTTGGTACCGTTCTCTCGAATTGACCTAAATCCGACTCGAATTGTACCTTGGGGTACATTGGTGCACTTGTGACTTGATTAATTGGTACCAAACCCGAATTGAGACTATACGTGACATAAACCCTAGAATAATGGTATATACGTAAAGTTCGGGGTTTAGATTGTAAAAGTGCCGGAATTTAATCAATTGACTTATGTATAGATTCGCACGAACACGCGTAGTGGAATAGACGAGCTTACCGAGCCTCGAGATCACGTGCCCTACATAACCAGGTGCGGGGGTTCACGGGATCTGTTTTGGGATTCATTTCGTAGAACTAAATAACGGTTCTTATTATAGTTATAATGATTGTTTGATTTAAATAAATTGTGCATCGCATGTTGAATCTCTGATTGAAAGCATTGTTGCCGCATTGCATTAATTACGATATTAGTGTAACTGAATTGTATAACTGTTGATTCTCATGTTGGTACGGTTTATCGGTTGTTGATCTATCGTTTTGGATAAATTAGTGGAACCACAGTAATGACTTGGACTGAATGAATGAAGTGAGTATCATAGTGGAAAGTCTGGCTAGCTACCAGACTTTCATCCAGGACCCTTATGCGCATCTGGAGAATGGCCCTAGTGAACCCAGTACCGGTTGGGTAAGGGAAGTGCAGTGTAATTTTAGGTAGAACTGTGGTTCAGTGGTTCAGTGTTCATTGAAAGATTTCTTTTTGAGAAAAGTGATATTCTGTCGCATATTCGCGGAATATGCTAGTGTGAAATTGAAGTGATGAAATTGTGAGATTGTATGACTTGAAACCAGAAAATAGAATTGTTAAGCCTGAGGTGATAGATAGTTGACGTCTATACCTCCTAACCGGACTGATAAAGTAAATATGTGAAACCAAATCATTCTGGAAATTCGTTGATCGTTCTGTTGTGATATGAATTGAAATCCGTTTAAATCCGTTCCCGATACATGTGCATTTATTACAACTGATGAATAAATTAATTGATAACCTATTGCTAGTGTATTTAGCTCTGGTGATGGATTTCTTACAAATCCAGTAGCCCTTTAAATTCCGCACTGAGATAACCGATGACAGGTTTTCTCACCCCCACCCCTCGGGGAATTTTTCCCTTTAAATTAATATGTGTGCAGGTAAACGCGAGTGAAGCGGGACTCGAGATCGACTCGTGAGTATAAGCCGAGTTTATAGGTTATGCCAAACCCTATTGAACCATTTTGAATATGTAATTGAAACCGTAGTCGGTTATTTTGTTGTATAACTTGTTATCGAACCAAATTACGAATAGAAATCCTAATTGCTAATTAGAAATGTTATCTTGATTTAAGATATTTGAATTGCGTGTTGCATGTGTTAGAATTGGTGTTGTGAAATGGGGTTTATGTGTGGGATAATGCGGGATTTGATCGGGTGTGAAAACGGGGTAGAAATGTGTCGAAATAGGCAAAGGAGTGAAATCCAGTGGACTCATTGCGGGCCGCAACCCTTTTATTGCGGGCCGAAATGAGAGGAGACAGAACCTAAAAACTCCATTCTGAAAATTTCGTATATTGATTGCGGGCCGCAATAACTCTATTGCGGGCCGCAACAAAAGTGTGGTTTCGAGTCAGAGACTTAGAATTTGATTGCGGGCCGCAATAACTCTATTGCGGGCCGCAACCAAACGAGTCAGAAACATAAATTTCATTTTTCAGCAATAAGTGTTGATTGCGGGCCGCAACAGGCCTCATTGCGGGCCGTAATAAAACACCCAGTTATGATTCTTTGAGTATAAAGTTGAGTATGAATAGGTTGTTTGTATATCTTACATCGTACTTGCCTTGTGAGTATATAGGAGACTATATATTCACGGCAAAAACTGCACGACCCCCCTGTTCCGGGGTGTGACAGTTTTAAGTTGGTATCAGAGCTCAAGGTTTAAGCCCTAACCAGACCGAACCATAACCAGACCTGATAGGATACGCGAGTGGGGTAAATTTAGAATGGGACGATTGATGCGATATGATCCTGCGCATGCTTTACAAAAAGGGGTGTAATTTTTGATCCGTCCGTCGGATCGGGCTGAAATTTTTACAGGAGCTCCACAGCCCAAAACCGGATCCCAAAATGGATGAAAATCCATTTTGGCCCATTTTACGAGTTCAGAATTGCGATCTGAGCCTTCCTTTATGGACTTTTGGACCTTTCTTTACAATTTTAGGGCTTTTGTGTAATATGAAGGGTATTGAGTTTTCAGAAAAATGGAGAGGAGTCTGGAAGAGATGTTGATCGCGGCATACGAGAGAGGTCGTAGGGCCGAGGCTCAGGCACAAGGACCACAAGGGCCAGCTGTACCAGTCCCTCCAGTGACACCGGGGGAAGAGTTTAGACAGTTGTACGAGGCATTCATGCGCCTTGCACCCCCTCGGTTTGACGGGTCGGGGGGATACCCAGAGGCAGAAGAATGGATGGTAAGTCTCAAGGCCAAGTTCACCCTGTGCCGGGTGCCTGAGGTACATAAGGTTGAATTGGCAGTGCAATTACTGGAGAAGTCGGGTAGGCATTGGTGGGAAGGGGTTAAGATGGAATTTGAGGGAGATGAGCAAGAGATCCCTTGGACCTGGTTTGAACAAAGGTTCGGGGAGCAATATCTGAGTGATCTGCATCAGGAGGCTCTGAGGAGCCAGTTCCTGAATCTGCGCCAACGCGAGAAATCTGTGGAAGAGTATAACCGGAGATTCTTTGAATTGGCCCGGTATGCCCCAGATGTGAAAGGGGATCCGGTGAGGTACCGAAGGCAGTACCTAGACGGGTTGGACCCGAACATTGCTTTGGCTATACACCACTCGATAGCTGCAGGGGTTCCGGCCCTTATGAAACAAGCCGAGCAGACAGAAGTGTATCTCAAGAGGAGTGCACAACAGACCAATACCCGCAACGTGAGACCCAAGTTTGATCACAAGAAACAAGCTAACGGGTCAGGAGCTCGACCCCAACCTGCGGGTTAACCTACGGGGCAGATGGTGGTATCCGGGTTCACTCCGGGAGCCGCCAAACCGTGGTGTAACGTGTGCAGGATGGCACACACACAATCAGAATGTCGCCGTCTCAAAGGAGCTTGTCTAATGTGCGGCAATATGGACCACTGGGCGAAAGACTGCCCAAAATCTCAGTCGGGTGCGTGTCGTATTTGTGGTGGCATGGGCCATTGGGCTAGAGAGTGCCCGAGGGCTCAAACGGGCGCATCCGGGAGTGGTGGTTATAGAGGTCCACAAGAGCGTGGACAGGGAGGCGTACCTCCTCTGCGAGGCCGAGGCACTCCACCGATGTTGAGGGGAGGCCGTACAGGCGGCCGAGTTGGTGCTCATGCGGTGCACGCGATCGAGCTGCCGGACAACGAAGACGAGCGAGCATCTGGTTCGGCTCAGACTGATTTATTGGCAGGTATTATTTCTATCTCCGGGGTTCTAGCTTACGTGTTGATTGATACGGGGTGTAGTCACTCGATTATATCGAGTGCTTTGGTTGAGAAATGTGGGTGGTTGACCGAGTCGAGTGGGAGAAGTTTGGATATCCGTACCCCTCTCGGTTCTACTACCAAATTGTCAATGACCTGCCGAAACCTGAAAATACGAGTCGATGGAAGGGATTTTCCAGCAGACATGTTAGTTATGAATATCTCGGAATACGATGCCTTATTGGGTATAGACTGGTTGACCAGACATGTAGCTACCATTGATTGTGTCCGACATACGGTCCAGTTTACCCTGTTGAACGGTTCAACCTGTACCTTGAGATGTAGAGGAGTAAAGGAGGTGGTACCGTTTATTTCAGCAATTGAAACCAAACACCTGGTCGAGTCTGGGTGTACCGCGTATTTGGTAATGGTAATGAGTGCTACTGCTGAGGTTCCGGAAATAGCTACCATTCCGGTTGTCTCGGAATTTGTGGATGTGTTTCCAGAGGAGATTCCCGGGTTACCCCCGACACGAGAAATAGAGTTCAACATAAACCTGATACCCGGTACAACCCCAATCTCGAAAGCTCCATACCGTATGGCTCCCGCGGAGTTAAAAGAATTGAAAGTCCAGCTAGAAGAGATGTTAGAAAAGGGTTTGATAAGACCAAGCACGTCCCCGTGGGGCGCACCAGTGTTATTCGTGCGGAAGAAGGACGGAACTCTGCGGTTGTGCATAGATTACCGGGAGTTGAATAAAGTGACCGTGAAGAACAAGTATCCGTTGCCTCGGATATATGACCTGTTTGATCAGTTACAGGGATCATCGGTCTATTCTAAGATCGATTTACGGACGGGGTACCATCAGTTACGAATTAGCTCGGGTGATGTGGAGAAGACTGCTTTCCGTACTCGGTACGGGCATTATGAGTACATGGTCATGCCATTTGGACTGACGAATGCCCCTGCGGCATTTATGGATCTTATGCAGCGAGTGTTCCGGGATTTATTGGACACTACGGTGGTGGTTTTTATTGATGACATCCTAGTTTATTCTCGGACATATGAGGAGCACGCGGCTCATCTCCGAGTAGTATTACAGCGGTTACGGGATCACCAGCTGTACGCGAAATTTTCGAAGTGTGAGTTCTGGATGAACCAAGTGGCGTTTTTGGGCCACATAGTGTCAGGTGAAGGGTTGGCGGTAGACCCTGAGAAAATTCGTGCAGTGACGGAATGGAAGAGACCAACCACGGTTACCGAGATCCGTAGCTTTCTCGGTTTAGCCGGGTACTATCGAAGGTTCGTATTGGGATTCTCCGGATTGGCCCGTCCTCTTACGGAACTGCTTCACAAAGGGGTAAAGTTTGAATGGGGTGAACCGCAAGACAAGAGTTTCGAGGAGTTGAAGAGTCGGTTGGTGTCCGCACCGATTCTTGCAATGCCAGTAACGGGAAAAGATTATACGGTGTATACCGATGCATCCCGGTCGGGTCTGGGGTGTGTATTGATGCAAGATGGGCATGTGATTGCCTATGCTTCCCGACAGCTGCGACCACACGAACAGAATTATCCGACCCATGACTTGGAGCTAGCAGCGGTGATTTTCGCGCTTAAAATCTGGCGACATTATTTGTACGGTGAGAAGTGCCAGATTTTCACCGATCACAAGAGTTTGAAATATATTTTTACTCAGAAGGAGTTGAATTTGAGACAACGACGATGGTTGGAGTTGATGAAGGATTATGACCTCGATATCCAGTATCACGCGGGAAAAGCCAATGTGGTAGCCGATGCGCTAAGCAGAAAGAGTCAGGTAAACCTGGCACCGATGATTACGAGTGAGGCACAGTTGGTTGAGGAGATGAGGATGATGAGTCTGCACGTTAGAGTGTCCCAAGAATTAGCCATGGCAACCGCAACTCGCCTGCTTGGAGCAGAGGCGGGTACGAGTACATCAGCAAGTATGTCTATCATTTCAGCCGCTATTGAGGTGAGACCCGAATTACATGACCGTATTCGGGTAGCGCAATATGAGGATCCGAAGTGCCAAAAGTTCCGAGAACATGCGAAATCAGATCGAGAGACTCCTTTCAGGATAGATGATGAGGGTACCTTGCGGTTTGGCAACCGCATCTGCATTCCTGAAGGTTCAGACCTGAAAACCCTAATTTTGACCGAAGCGCACGATTCGGGGTATACGATACACCCGGGTGAAGTGAAAATGTATCAGAATCTGAGGCGATACTTCTGGTGGCCGAGTATGAAAAATGACGTGAGGAAGTACGTCGAGAAGTGCCAGGTCTGTCAGCAAGTGAAGGCTGATAGACGAAGGTCGGCCGGATTACTCCAGCCGTTGGATAAAAAGAGGGGAAAATTTGAAGTGATCACGATGGATTTTGTGAGTGGTTTTCCACGGACGACGGGGCGTTGTGATACAATATGGGTGATCGTGGACACACTGACCAAAGTGGCGCACTTTATTCCGCTCGGGCCTGATACCTCGGGTCGGACTCTCGCAGGTGTGTTCATAAAATTTTTCTTCAGGTATCATGGGTGTCCGCGCGAGATTATCTCCGATCGAGATACGAGGTTCACATCTCACTTCTGGAAGAGCTTCCAGGAGTCTATGGGTACAAAACTGCGGTTCAGTACCGCGCACCATCCACAGACGGATGGACAGTCGGAAAGAACAATTCAGACATTGGAAGACATGCTTCGGGCGTGTGCTTTGAGCTTCCAAGGATCGTGGTTGGATCATCTGCCGCTGGTGGAATTTGCGTATAACAACAGTTATCACTCGAGCATTGGAATGCCACCGCTAGAGGCACTCACGGGAGAGACTTGCCGTACACCATTGTGGTGGGGTCCGGCGGGTACTTATCCGCCTACGGGACCGGAAATGATACAAGAGGCGGCAGAGAAGACGCAAGTTATATTGAGCCGATTAAAGTCAGCTCGGGATCGGCAAAAGAGGTATGCGGACGTGCACCGACGGCATCTGGAATTCCAAGAGGGTGATCACGTGTGGCTCCGAGTATCTCCAGTGCGGGGAGTACATCGGTTCGGTGTATCGGGCAAGCTGAGTCCGAGATATATCGGTCCGTTTCAGATCCAAAATCGAGTGGGATTGGTGGCGTATGAGCTTGGGTTACCGCCGGCTTTGAGCCGAGTTCATCCGGTGTTCCATGTGTCACAGCTTCGGAAATATGTGCGAGACCCATCTCACTGCATCGACCATTCCGACCTATATCTTGACGAGAATTTGAATTATAACGAAGGACCGATGCGAATACTAGACCGGAAGGAGCAAAAGTTGAGAAACCGAACGATTTCGGTTGTGTTAGTGCAGTGGGGACGACACTCCGAAAAAGAGGCAACGTGGGAGCTAGAGGCGAAGATTCGCGAGCAATATCCTGAGTTATTCACCGATCAGGTACGTGTTTAAGTTCAAAGGATTGAACTTTATTTTTAAGTGAGGGAGAAATGTAACACCGTGAACTTTTAAAATTTAGATTTAATTAAAATGATAAGTGGTAAATCGAATTATATATATATACGTATATACGAATTTAGTGACGTGGATAGTGAACAATAATTATACGATAATTTGTGTTAAGAGAGAAGAGTAAAATGTGTAAGAATTCAATTATAACGAATATGGGACAAGTGGAGGGTTTATTTTACAAAATTGCCACTTACAAGAGGGCCCCCCATGTCATACCCCTCTTTCTCTCTTTTCTCTTTTCTCTTTCCTGCACCCTTCTCCCTTCCTCCTTCCTTTCGTTTCCGCCACACAGAGAGAGAGCGAGAGAGTGAGAGAGAGAGAGTCCCCGGTGACGGAATCGTCCAAAAATTGAGATATCGAGAGAGGAACTTGTTTCTCGCTCCTTGCTTCCCTCCGTTGGTAAATCCCCTCTCTATTTCTCTCTCGATTCGAGTTTTCATATTTCTAGGGTTTCGGTGAAAACCCGTAGAATTGCACCAAATTGATTGTACTATGTCTTTGTTGTTTCTAAAGTGTTTATTTGTTGATTTCGTGTTCCAATTTGTAACCAAATTTCCGATTATGGATTTCACCGAAATCGATTTGAGTTTTGGTACCGTTCTCTCGAATTGACCTAAATCCGACTCGAATTGTACCTTGGGGTACATTGGTGCACTTGTGACTTGATTAATTGGTACCAAACCCGAATTGAGACTATACGTGACATAAACCCTAGAATAATGGTATATACGTAAAGTTCGGGGTTTAGATTGTAAAAGTGCCGGAATTTAATCAATTGACTTATGTATAGATTCGCACGAACACGCGTAGTGGAATAGACGAGCTTACCGAGCCTCGAGATCACGTGCCCTACATAACCAGGTGCGGGGGTTCACGGGATCTGTTTTGGGATTCATTTCGTAGAACTAAATAACGGTTCTTATTATAGTTATAATGATTGTTTGATTTAAATAAATTGTGCATCGCATGTTGAATCTCTGATTGAAAGCATTGTTGCCGCATTGCATTAATTACGATATTAGTGTAACTGAATTGTATAACTGTTGATTCTCATGTTGGTACGGTTTATCGGTTGTTGATCTATCGTTTTGGATAAATTAGTGGAACCACAGTAATGACTTGGACTGAATGAATGAAGTGAGTATCATAGTGGAAAGTCTGGCTAGCTACCAGACTTTCATCCAGGACCCTTATGCGCATCTGGAGAATGGCCCTAGTGAACCCAGTACCGGTTGGGTAAGGGAAGTGCAGTGTAATTTTAGGTAGAACTGTGGTTCAGTGGTTCAGTGTTCATTGAAAGATTTCTTTTTGAGAAAAGTGATATTCTGTCGCATATTCGCGGAATATGCTAGTGTGAAATTGAAGTGATGAAATTGTGAGATTGTATGACTTGAAACCAGAAAATAGAATTGTTAAGCCTGAGGTGATAGATAGTTGACGTCTATACCTCCTAACCGGACTGATAAAGTAAATATGTGAAACCAAATCATTCTGGAAATTCGTTGATCGTTCTGTTGTGATATGAATTGAAATCCGTTTAAATCCGTTCCCGATACATGTGCATTTATTACAACTGATGAATAAATTAATTGATAACCTATTGCTAGTGTATTTAGCTCTGGTGATGGATTTCTTACAAATCCAGTAGCCCTTTAAATTCCGCACTGAGATAACCGATGACAGGTTTTCTCACCCCCACCCCTCGGGGAATTTTTCCCTTTAAATTAATATGTGTGCAGGTAAACGCGAGTGAAGCGGGACTCGAGATCGACTCGTGAGTATAAGCCGAGTTTATAGGTTATGCCAAACCCTATTGAACCATTTTGAATATGTAATTGAAACCGTAGTCGGTTATTTTGTTGTATAACTTGTTATCGAACCAAATTACGAATAGAAATCCTAATTGCTAATTAGAAATGTTATCTTGATTTAAGATATTTGAATTGCGTGTTGCATGTGTTAGAATTGGTGTTGTGAAATGGGGTTTATGTGTGGGATAATGCGGGATTTGATCGGGTGTGAAAACGGGGTAGAAATGTGTCGAAATAGGCAAAGGAGTGAAATCCAGTGGACTCATTGCGGGCCGCAACCCTTTTATTGCGGGCCGAAATGAGAGGAGACAGAACCTAAAAACTCCATTCTGAAAATTTCGTATATTGATTGCGGGCCGCAATAACTCTATTGCGGGCCGCAACAAAAGTGTGGTTTCGAGTCAGAGACTTAGAATTTGATTGCGGGCCGCAACCAAACGAGTCAGAAACATAAATTTCATTTTTCAGTAATAAGTGTTGATTGTGGGCCGTAACAGGCCTCATTGCGGGCCGTAATAAAACACCCAGTTATGATTCTTTGAGTATAAAGTTGAGTATGAATAGGTTGTTTGTATATCTTACATCGTACTTGCCTTGTGAGTATATAGGAGACTATATATTCACGGCAAAAACTGCACGACCCCCCCTGTTCCGGGGTGTGACATTCTCCTACCGATACATGCTTTTGTAGCCATCGTATGAAATTCATGGCTACAATGAACAAAAAAGACGATAACGGATCACCTTGACGGACCCGTCTTCTTAAAATTAGTTTTTCCCCCAATAAATCATTTATTAAAATTTGAGATCTCCCTTGGAGTACCAAATTATTTATCCAATTGATCCATAGAACCAGAAAACCCAAGCTAGTCATGATCTTTAATAAGAAATTCCAATTTAGCGTGTCAAAAACCTTAAACATCGCTAGCGGTATATTTCTATTCTTTAAAAAATGTAGAATTTCCTGAACATATAGAAAACATTCGGTGACAATATACAATTCATAATTATATCACATTAGTGGAGCAATCATACACGACAGTATACAATTCATGATTATATCACACACACACACATATATATATATGCATTCTCAACGTTGGATACTATGATCCAACATCTACCGCTTCGACTTCTACTCTCACTGAACTAGGTAAATTCAAACCGAATAGATTAAAAACTGTCATATTTCTCTTGCTAAACATCGACAAGAATTACTGGGAGAAATTATCTCACCGGACAGACTTTCCTTCCTATGTTAGATGATTAATTGGTCGAAGAAATTCTCTTGCTAATTAATTAGGTACAATATTTTGATTTTGACTATTTGCTGTTGAATTTTTGCTCTAGCTTCTTATTAGTGAGGTTCCAAATCAATTTTGCTAAAAAAAAATGACAAGGACAGATAGCTCTTGAGAACATATGACATGCATATATGTTCTTCAATTTGCCGTATTAATTTGTCCATGGAATTTTGCCTGTTTGTTAGCAATCATTATTCATTAATTGTCTAGGCATCATAATTTGTTTGTTTGTTGTCCCAAGTCTAGAGTCATAAACAGTCCAAGATCCTTATCTGCATTAGGTCATAGGGATGCAAACGGATTGGATATTATCCGTCCATTTTGAGATTTTTATTCGTTTTTTTGTGAATTCTAATATTCGGATACAAATAGTTTGCATATATAGATTCGAATACGAATATTATATTTGCAGATACAATACATATATGGTTTTAATTTTGAAAACAAATACAGATCATACGAATACGAATTCAGGAAGAAAAGATATGACTGTACCGGTTACAAGAAAAGATCTCATGATAGTCAATATGGGTCCTCACCACCCATCAATGCATGGTGTTCTTCGACTGATCCTTACTCTCGATGGTGAAGATGTTATTGATTGTGAACCCATATTGGGCTATTTACACAGAGGAATGGAAAAAATAGCGGAAAACCGAACAATTATACAATATCTACCTTATGTAACACGGTGGGATTATTAGCTGATAAAATCTCCGCAAAATCCCCATACCATAACTATCTGTTGGGACCACAACTAGCTGGGGGGACCGCAAAATTCCAACACTAAATTTTTTTTCTAAAAGTATTAATACTGAAATTCTCAACTATTTAACTCTATGTATGGAAATATTTAAACCTATCAGGTGAACAACTTTGACGTAAATAATTGTACTCCAACCAAATCCCTCAAACGTCTCTGCACCATAAAAACCTTGGGGCCACTCAAACTACATGGGGGCACCATACACATTTTTAGAGGTGGTTTTTTTCTCCGTTCAATCCCGTTCATATTTCTGACGATCTGTGAGGAATTTCGCGAATCTAAAACCACGAACGTCGTCTACACGATTTTCTCTTTCAAATGAGATCCATGATGAAGTACTTTCGGGATCGTTGTCACGCAAGTATTCATATCTCGACGTGCAAGTATTTATAGCTATACTTGGCAAGTATTTTCTTACATATGGTACTGGATAACGTCTAAAAATATTAATATCAATTATTGCAAGTCTTTATACATATGCACTGAAGTATTTCTACCTATGAGGTCAACTATTTTTGTTAGAGGAAGGTTGACGTGGAGACGTTTGGGGAAGATTGATGCGGGGATGCGGGGTTTCTGCTACTTCATTAGAGGAAGGTTGATGCAGGAACTATTGGGGATGATCATATCAAGTTATGCATCAAAGTATTAATATCTTATTTTTCAAGTATTAAAATCTTATTTTTCAAGTATTTATACCTATGAAGGTTGACACGGGGACGAGTGCGAAAACTGAAAAAAGGGAATCATGGGAACCATAGTATATCATTAGAGGAAGATTGATGTGGGGACTATACAGAAATTCAAGAGGGTAATTCATATAATTATTCAAAATTTAAACCATATAGATTAAAAATCGTCATATTTCTCTTGCTAAAAATCGTCAAGAGTTGCTTGGCGAAATTATCTCACCGGACAGACTTTCTTTCCTATGTTAGACGATTGGTCGAAATTCTCTCGCTAAGGTACATTATTTTGATTTTGACTTTAGTTGTTGGAATTTTGCTCTTGCTTCTTATTAGTGAGGTACTAGATCAATTTTGCTAAAAAAAAATGACAAGGACAGATAGGTCTCATGCGTTTGTTTGCATCTCCATGTTAATTATACAACATATATACAACGTAAAATTAAATCTAGGTTAATTTTAAGTCTTTGGAAATTATTCTGCATTTCCATGTTAATTCTAAGTAAACCACATCTTATTTGTAATTTTGCTAACCCTGTATTATTTTGAAAGTTTAGAAGAGGCCATTTTGTTTTCTGATCACGTTGTGAGATTAAAGGTATCAGTGCCAAGACTAATGTATCCAGTGCATCAATTATAAGAAAATTTGTTTCTTATGACCTGATTATTGTAATTATGTTCATGAATTAAATATAAATATGATACTAGTTATCTTCTAATTAAAGAGAGTAGAGAATCAGTTCAAAGTAGCTAGAGATGATAGCTAGGTTATTTAAAGAAAAACAAACTGGGCATGCTTATTAAAAGGAGAAATGTAGAAGACAGAAATATAAATAAAAATGTTAACTTATCTGAATTATATCCGTATTTATATTCGTATCCGTTTAATATTCTATTGTTATATTCGTATTCATTTAATTTCTGATTCGTATTCACATCTGTTTAATTAATATCGGATCTGTTTTTTGTATCCGAAAATAAATACATATACAAATATGATTTTATCACCATCCAATTTGTATCTGATCCGTTTGCACCTCTAATTAGGTGAACGTGCCCTTTCGCTGCCCATTATAAGTTGGACTATGAGATATATTTTTTTTTTGTTTGGATTTGTTTGTTCACTCATGACCATAATTTGGTAAATTTGTAAACCATTGCATATATTGTGTATAATATGTGAAATTTAATGAATCCAAATTTGCTGATTTGTTTAGAAACCAAACCAAATATGAAATGTTTTAGCCTTTTAACACAACAGAAGTGGATATGTTGTAAGGCAAATGTGGGTTTTCGGTTGGTCGACATTTGTTTTGTTATGTGTGGTTTGCCACACCTAGAAGGAATTTTTTAGGAACCATTTATACTTGATTTTTTTTTATTGGTCGTCTGTTTTGAATCTCATTTGTATTCGTTCCATTTGCATTCAATTGCTTGTACATTACGTAAAAAAATTAAAAGATTTTTCTTCAAAAAAAAATTAGAAGTTTTTATATATATTGTGGGAATTAATTTAATTTCTAAACTTGGATTATTGAAAATTCACAAACAAACTGAAACTAAATTCTGCACTGAGAAAGTTATTTCTCACTCTGTTTTCACCGTTTGGATTTAAAATTTATCCTTAATTTAGTATATGACTGAAAAAAGTAGAACTAGAGTGTTCTTAGGTTCACCAAGTTCTAAATTAGAAAATAGATAAATTACAAGCTGATATAGTAAACATATATTTTAATTAAAATATTTCAATTTATTTTCTTTTAAAATTTCAATTAATTTTCTTTTAGTATTTTTGTTTTAATATTTTTTACAAATAATTACTATATAACTCTAGAAAATTGTGAAATTATCTACTTCACAAGTATAATTATGAATATATGTTAGTTTAAAACATTAGTTTATAATTAATCAGTAAAGATCAATTTCTTTATTTTTTTTTTTTGGAGTAGAAAATCATAATTATCTGCAGGAGCGGACACAAGAATTTGGTCAGAAGTAGGCAAAAAAATATGAGAAGAGTACAAACTTGGGTTGTAGCAGAAAAGAAAAGAAAAAAAAGGCAAACTTGGGTTGTGTGGAAAAAAAAAACAAGATGGTCAGCTGCTAAGAAGTAAGAAGAAAATTTCACTATTTGAATATTTTTCTATCCAAATTAAGTTCAATTTGAATTTGTACGCATACAACCTCAATATATATATATATCCTCTAAATTGCTTAATATTATCCTTAATAGTAACAATATTATTGCAAAAATCAGTGCACTAACACACCATTTTGGTTCATTTAATTAATTCCTCAATTTCCATAGTCTTTCTAAATTAGGAAATAAAAACCTGGTGAGCTATATATTTGTTGTAGCTTGACAATGAGCTAGCTATATCATGTAATTAAGTCGAACTATATATATAGTTCAATTCCTAGTTGTAACTTTGAACACTTTAATTTGTTGTAGTTTAATTAATTCCTAGTTCTTATATACATGATATATATTCTGACTACTACAAATTAAACTAGTCTTTTAATTATGACACTATTTGGTGAAGAATTTTCTCAATTAAATTCCTTGATATTGATGCGTTCAAATTAAGTTTTTAATTAGAACCGCGCGTCAAAGTAGTACGTACGTGTTGGAAGCAGGACCGGAGCTAGCTAGCTAGCTAGGATATCCAGCAGTAGCTAGTGCAAGGCAAATTAATTATACTTTAATTTAAAATAGAATGGAGATCTAACGTACAAATTAAAGGAAGAGAAATATATATATATATATATGAGGGATGTTTCTATGGGCATAAGGACCTATTGGTAAAATGAGCATATTTTTATTTTCAAAGTTCAAACAGTCGATCCGACCGTTCAACATTATCTCCATATTAAAATGTACTTGGAGGTCAAATTTTACATTTTGCTGAATTTTTTTACTATTTATTAAGTATTTTACAAAACTAGTCAAATTCAGACCATTGAATTTTGTACCCATCTTAATAAATAGTAACAAAATTAAAAAAAATGTAAAATTTGACCTCCAAGTACATTGTAATATGGAGAAAATGTTGAACAGTCGGATCGACTGTTTGAACTTTGAAAATGAAAATATGCTTATTTTACAAATAGGTCCTTATGCCCATAGAAAAATTTGCCTATATATATATATATAGAGAGAGAGAGAGCTTCAAGCAATCAAGCCTTCAACGTACTAGCTAGTTGAACGAAAAAGAAAAGAAGAAAAAAACCTAGACGAGCTGAGGCGCTGACAATTGGGACCCGCACGACAGGCCACGGGACTTGATATCGATCTGAGAATTAGAAAATAAGTGAAATTACATCAGCTTTATTTCACCAAACGAAGAGGAAGAGTAAAATCCCAAGGAGCAGGGCAGAAAGAATAATCAAGTCCCAACTCCCAAGATTAGAAGCAAATAAGCGAATTCATAAAAGAACCATTAATTAATTTTGCAAAAAAATGTCCTTGGAGAATTTTATACAGAAGCCCCTCAAAATCCTGAAAATCACAGAGGTGCCCTCAGATTTTAGACATTAAATTAATTTAAGAAAATGTCTACAAAGTTCGGAAAATTAATTCTTATAAATTATCTGATCAGTGTCTAGAAAGGATTTCTTTTAAATAAATATCCCTAATCCATATAATTGGCAATTAACGTTGATCCAACTGTTGTAAGGATTTCTTAATTTTAACCAACTTATTCTAGCAGCTGGCAGCAGGAGAGAACGGAATTAAGAGAGAAGATTTCTCGAAAGGGAGAGGACGGAAATTAAAATCAAGAAAGTAGGAGAAATTAATTACATGATAAATTACTAATTTCAATGCGTAATTAATTATATAGATGTTGATGGAGAACACGTACAAACAGCAGAATCAAGTGGGGATCGTCTCACACGCTCAGCGGTACTGGAACCAGAATTAATATTGAAATTGGGGTGGTTGGATAAATAAGTATCATGTATATATGTAATTATATTTTATGAGGGGAACTAATAAGTATATTTGTTGGTTGTATCATGTGCATTAAAACATAATTAATAAATGAATAACCGAATTGAATATTTAAATTGTGACTTGAGAACACGTATGACATGTTCTTCGATTTGCCCTATTGATTTGTCTTCTTTAAAATTTTGCCTTTTTGTTAGCAACAATTTTGCAAGCACCATAATTTGTTTGTTAATTTGTTGTTCAAAGTTTTAAGAGTCATGACGATCGATTTAGGATCTTTATGCGCATATATATATTAATAGGTGAACGCGCGGGTCCTTTCGCTACCCATTAAGTTGGACTAGCTAAATATTAGGGGTGCAACTGGATCGGATAATATTCGATCGTTACCCGGACGGATATCCGATATCCGAATATCCGTGTGGATACGGATACGGATATGATTTTGAATTTTAATTATCTATAGTTGAATAGTAGATATATACCATATAATTTAATATATATTATGAAAATATTTATATATATCTCTACGGATATCTGATATCCGATCCGTTTGCACCCATACTAAATATGCTTTAAATTTTAAAAAAATTATACTGTGGGTATTTAATTTCTTAACTTAGATTATTGTAAATTCACAGAATAAAACTAATCTCCGCATTGAGAAATTTATTTCTTATTCTGTTTGCACTGCTGGATTTAGTATTTATACATAATTTATTTCTGAACTTCAAAACATATTCATTATTCAATTGACTTCAAACAATGAATTCAAATCGTTGAAATCAATCTAATATTGCACGAGTTGTATTACATTCAATATTTATAAAAAAAATGAATTAATTTAGTATAAAATTAAGCAGTAAAAAAATTGGGAACTGTTTGAAAGTTCAAATATTTCCTTTTGTAATAAAAAAAATAAAAACTGAGCTTAGAACGCGATTAGAAAATTTAGCCCTTATTAGGGTTAATTTTTTTTTTCTCATTTGAGGTAGCAAAAAATGCTTTGGACCGAAATTTTATTTTCTACTACAATAAATTTTAAATTCATCTAATACTTTTTTAGAGGTTTTATTTAAATTTACGTCTCTTTTATTTATCCAATGTTAACTGTATAAATAGAGTACTTTAATTAAAGTTCTAAATGAAGGCCAAAGTTGACCCGATATTTTTATTAAAACTCCCAAAAAAAAAAACAAATTATCAAATCTGCTCCCATCCCAAACTTATTTTTATTTCTACCCCAACCGTCCGTGCGCTGGGCGGTTTACTTTTCCCACCTGACCGCCCAGCAGCCGGGCGGTCCACTCTTCAAACATGACCGCCCAGGGGCTGGGCGGTCTGCTATTGTTTTTTTTTTTTTATAAGAGTTTTATGTTTTAATTTGTTTGAATGTTTTATATTAAATTGTTGTAATGATTTGTTTGAATGTTTCATATTAAATTGTATGATATATATTTATTATTTGTTGACGATTATATTTTTATAATTGATGATTATTTGTATATGTTATGTAATTGTCTAGCTTTAATATAATTGATTAGTTTTATATTAAGTTTTGTTAATGTTTAAATGTTTCTAAATGGTAATCGAAATGGTAAGTCTAAACAACAAAAGTAGTAATCTAAATGGTAAGTCTAAACAACAAAAGTAGTAATCTAAATGATAAGTCTAAAAATGAAACATAACAGTCCAAACAAGAAATATAATAATCCAAATACTAAAAAAAATATAAAAACCCTAACGGCGATGACGAGGGCGAGGTCCGGAGAGCTCCAACCTACTAGGTGCATGGCGGTCCCTCTGCGACGGCGGACGCCTCTGGGGAACCTCATCCACCTGCATGTCATCGTGTACGGCCTCGCGCGCCCATGGGTCCGCCCCCAGGTGTAATGCATGCTCCCCATGGATCCCCGCCTGTGTACGCAACACCCACGGATCGGCCTCCCAAGTAGGAGGATACGTGGCCGGAGGCGGTGTGCCAAATATAGCAGAGGCAAAGCCATCTGCAGTCTGTGCCCCACTCCCACTGGCCTCGCCGTCGTGCTGTCTGGGCTCCATATACTGCGGTCGGTGGGGGCTAGCTGGCTCGCATCCGCCCTCATCTCCAGTGAGGTCATCCAATGAGAATGAGGCGGCGGCGGCAGCTTCATCCTGCATGTAAACAATGTTAAATTAAAGACATAGAAGTAACGAGTAAATTAATTAAATAATGAACTTTTGCTACCTCGGTATGCTGCACTGGAACTCCATGCTCGTTGTAGTACGCGTTCCACGCGTTGTTGTTCAACACCCATTGGTGGATCGCCCAACCCGAGTCATCATCTGCAGAAATGAAGATAAATTAATAAGAATGATCTTTTAGAGAGACACTTAATAATGATCATTTGTATGACATATTATTACCTGCAGGAGGTGGCGGCATCTCTGCAGCGTAGATAGGGGCTCCAGGCTGCTCCGGATCTGGTGGTGGGGCCTTTATCTTGCGCCAATTGATGTCCTCCCCAACATCGTGCAACATATCAACGAGGCGCCCGTCCCAGCCAGAGTCCTCCACGATCGGTGCACTGTGTTGGAGCATTTGACATCCTATCGCTCTCTAACTTTTTCTCGCCATGCACACCAAGCTGTGTGCCACTCCTCTAATAGCGGTCAAAATCTACACACAATGTATTTTTATTATTATTATTGGAAGATGAATAAATAACTACAATTTTTTAAGCATTTCAGTTTCATTTAAACATACCGAACGAGTATGGATTGGGCCGAAAGGCAAGTAAGTCATAGATCCGTCACCCGTGAGTCTCCGTCGAAGAGCATCACCATAGTCCCCCTGTAGATAAACCGTCGGCATGCCCCATCTCTGGTATCAGACTAAATATCGTAATCTCCAAGGCCCGACCGGCATAGGGGCATCAATAGCTGGAGGCGGGGTCCATAAGTGATCTCCCGGTGATGCAGCACGCTGGTAATGCTCCCAGAAACACGTGCTCCAGTTGACTTTGGGCTTGTTGTGTTTAGTGCTGCAATATAAATTAATTAGTAACGTGTATGGCTGAACAAGTAATAAAATAGGCAAACAATAAAGCAGTGGGTAGTTACCTGTGCAGCTGGGTGGTCTGCTGCTCGCCCAACTCTGGAAAATCAGGGACATAGGCATCCAAGCCAAACTGACGGGGCACTCGATCAGGATAGTGATACTCAACTATCCAGAAGCATACGCACGGCCCCCGATAAAACGAGAGATATCTCTGCTCTAATGTCAGCTGGCACAGAAGGCCCCGATCGTAGAACAGACGATAGGGGTACCAGGTGATGCTCGCCTCGTGAAGCATCTGGAGCTGACCCCGGACATATGAAATCCCCCGGTCCTCTCCCTGCCCGTGTCCTCATATGTGTGGGGAGGAGCCCATATGGCACCGTACCCCGGACGTCTCTCGGGGTCATCTCCCGTCTATAACCCAGGCTGAGCTGGAGGAACAGGACGACACACCGGTATGTGCGACCAGGACCACTGCTGGAGTAGAAGAAGCGGTCCGGTAATCTGCTTGTTCGTCGCCTAAATTTTGGACATGCGGTGCACTTCTGGTAAATATGGAACCCTAATATTTGTAATAAAAAAATTAAAATATTTGTACAAACTTACCAGACAAGCATGACACAAGCCCCGGTATAAGTGGGCGAGCACGGCTCCACCCCAGTTCCACTTCGACGGCCGCTGAATGTCCCTCAGCAGAGAGAGGAACATAATCGGAACTGCGTCACCGCTGGAATCGACAAACATGACGCTGCCACATAAATCCATGACAAACGCCCTCACGTACCTGTAATATAAATTAGAGACATAAATAACTACAATTTTTGTTGAATCCATAACATATTTTAATTTGCAACTATTTGTGATTACCTCAGAACGGCCTGAGACACCACCGATGGGGTCGCCATCTATCCGTAAACCCCATAAGGCGCTGACGTCACCTAGTGTGACTGTCATCTCCCCAACCGGAAGGTGAAATGTATGCTTCTCCGGTCGCCATCTCTCCACTAGACCGTAAATGAGAGGCTGGTCAATATCACAGTGAGTCATAGTGGTCAGCTGATACAACCCGAGATGCATGATGCACTGCTCCATCAACGGGTGACGGACGTATCGTATCTTGGGGGTGCGATGTCTCACTGTAATCATCGTCGTGTCCTGCATTTTACAATGATTTCAATATAAACGTCTAATTAAATAATGCTATTTAAATTAGGAATACAAAACCAACGTACCTCCATAGATGCAAGTGAGACACGGTGCCTGACATGTGGGGTCCACAGAAGAGGACTAAATGTGTCAGGATGGTGAGGGGGATAATCTCCAAAGGGAGCATCTGCACCGGATGCCTCTGCACCGGATGCCTCTCCACTGGATGCCGCTGCACCGGATGCCTCTGCATCGTGATCATGTGAACTCTCCCCCGTCTCCAAAGGGGCATCCCATGCACGTCCCCGTCTAGTTCTGACCATACTACATTTCAATAAACAGAAGATTCTATCTTATAAATCCTGATTTATAAACCCTAACTTATAAACTCCAATTCTGTCAACCCTAAACCCTAATTTAACAATTCAACCATTATCTAACAATTCAACCATAAACCCTAATTTAACCCCTAAACCCTAAATTAACAATTCAACACTAAACCCTAATTTAACAATTCAACCCTAATTTAACAATTCAACCTAATTTAAACAATTTAACCCTAAACCCTAATTTAACCCCTAAACCCTAATTTAACCCCTAAACCCTAAATTAACAATTCAACACTAAACCCTAATTTAACAATTCAACCCTAATTTAACAATTCAACATAATTTAAACAATTCAACCCTAAATCCTAATTTAACAATTCAACCCTAATTTAAACAATTCAATCATAAACCCTAATTTAACAATTCAACCCTAATTTAACAATTAAATCGCGACGGGAAAATCAACAACCCGCACACGATAATTAACAATTCAACCCTAATTTATAAACTTCAGTTTTGTCAACCCTAAACCCCTAAACTACAAACTCTAATTTTGGAAACCCTAATTTTGAACAATTCAATCGTGTCGGGAAAATCAACAACCCGCACAAGATAATTAACAATTCAATTCTACCAATCGTTCCAATGCCAATACAAGATACAAAATATAAATTCAAAAAATTATTTAAAAACTTACCCGAAAATAATCGGATTGTCGCCGAGATGGCCGAAAATTAGGGTTCGGGTGAGAGAGAGAGAGGAAGAGGGAGAGGAAGAGAGAGAGAGAATGGCAGATTTGAAGAGAGAGAGGAAGAGAGGGAGAGAGAGAGGAAGAGAGAGAGAGAGGAAGAGAGGGAGAGAGAGAGAGAGAGAGGAAGAGAGGGAGAGAGGGAGAGAGAGAGAGAAAAGAGTGGGGTTCGGCTGGGGTGTGGTTTCGGGCGGAGACGCGGGCGGCGGGGCGGCTGGGCTGGAGGCAGAGAAGAAAGAGAGAAGAGAGCGGTCTGCTGGGGGGGGCGGACCGCTTATAAAAAAAAATTAATAGTGGACCGCCCAGCCCCTGGGCGGTCAGGTTTGAAAAGTGGACCGCCCGGCTGCTGGGCGGTCAGGTGGGGAAATAGGACCGCCCAGCCCACGGGCGGTTGGGGTAGAAATAAAAATAAGTTTGGGGTGGGAGCAGATTTGATAATTTGTTTTTTTTGGGGGTTTTAATAAAAATATCGGAAAGTTGACCGTGCTTCATTTTGCTTTCATTTCCTCACCAACTCTCATTTATCGCAGTAGCTAATCCCAATGTATCCAAATTTCGATAATTATTTCTCTTTTAAAATTAAAAGTATGTAAATTAAAAGCTGATTTAGTAAACAATTGAATCTACTTTAACAGATTCTTTTTAGATACCCTCAAAAAATAAAAAAAATAACAAATATACCCTCGGTTTTCAAATATTTCGAAAAACGACCTGACCGCCTCACTGTGGAGCGGTTTGCTTCCATACCTGACCGCCTCACAGTGGGACGGTTTGCTGTGATTTTTTTTTATATAGCAAACCACCCCACTGTGGAGCGGTTGGCTATGTTTTTTTTTTTAGAAAGATTATTTAGTATGTATAGAATGATTGTCTCACTATTTCTATGATTTTTATTTTTTTTCTCTCTCTTTTTGGATACTCTTATTGTTTGATTTTGGTCTATATTGGTCTCACAGTAAATCTGATACAATCCGAATCCAAAATCCATTAAGAATAAGTAAATAAATAAATATTATTTGAGTTATTTCAAAGCTAAATGAGAAACATTTTTCTTTCAGACGGATGTTTATGAATGCTCCAACAATTTCGATCTGTGTCTTTCTGTTATAATGCATCTGTATCAATTTTTTTGTAAGTCATTTCTCTCATTTCTAAAGCACATGTATGTTGTACATGTATTTATCTAAGACATCTCTCGTAAACAGGCGAGGCTAGGACAAGGGATAAGGCAAGAGAGACGATATCTTCATTGAGAAGGCGAAAAACAACGACGAAACTTCAAACGGCCATAAAACGGCGCTCGAGTGTCTGATTTCAGCAAATGACCACTTTTCGGAAAGCTTGCGAGAAGATGCATGCATCAGTGACTGCTATGCCATTTTTCAGAATTTATAATTGCAAAAAATTTAAGGGAAGAACCTCAAAACTTGAGTTGAAGTTTCCGATTAAGATTTCCATTTCTATTGTTCGATCTAAGTAGCTCAGTAAATTGGTTATATAATGAACTTGTAGAATCCATGATCAAGCTCATTTTGGTAGTGAATTACGTAGGATTTTGGCTTAGATTTTGCTTTATTTTCTCACATTTATGTTTAATTATTATGAGAAAAAAGGTTATCTTGCCCTATTTATATTTTATGTGAAAAAGATTATTGTTGCCCTATTTTATATGTTAGTGCAGGAACCATGTTTTGGGGCTATTTTACATCATTTTGAGCAAGAATTGGGTCGATCGGAAAAGCACAGCTCACCGACTAAGGCTCTGGTACAACCATATTAGCCAATACGAGCTAGAGCCCCAGTACAGACTAAAGAAGACCAAATATGCATTAACTCACTAGTGGAAAAACGCACATCAGGGTCGGTTAAAAACGCACATCAGGAACGGACTACAGGGCGACACTGACCCAGCAGTTACAGATAGTTGGACTAATCAGTGTCGGCTCAATAACCGATACTAATACTCCACAATCAGGATCGGTTACCGTCAGCCGATACTAAATCCCTCAATCTGGATCGGTTCTTTATTAATAGGCGATACAAATTCTTGATAATCAGTAACGGTTATTATAAAAAGGCGATACAAATTGTACTAATCAGTAACGGTTATTATAAAAAGGCGATACAAATTGTACTAAATCAGTAACGGTTCTTATTAAAAGGCGATACAAATTGTACTAAATCAGTAACGGTTCTTATTAAAAGGCGATACAAATTGTACTAAATCAGTAACGATTCTTATTAAAAGGCGATACAAATTGTATTAATCAGTAACGGTTATTATAAAAAAGCGATACAAATTGTACTAAATCAGTAACGGTTATTATAAAAAGGCGATACAAATTGTAATCTGGAACTATTATGAAGAAAGGCGATACAAATTGTACTAAATCAGTAACGGTTGAAGTAGACAGGTGTTCCTAATTGTGTGAATCAAGATCAGATTTTGTAATAACCGTTCCTGATTGTGTGAATTTATTTTAAAAAAATATTTTTTATATTTTGGCCGGCTACCATATTTTTGCCAACCTATATGCCTATATGCGAGGCCTATATTTTGGCCGGCTACCATATTTTCACATTAGACATAAATTAAAATCAGAAAGCATTAGACATAAAAATATTACAAATCAACACACTGTGCAAATTATTACAAATCAACAGACCAGAAAGCATTAGACAGAAAATTGCAGTTTTCACATCCTAAATTAAAACTTGTTCACACCCTAAATTTTGAACAAAAAAAACATACTAAATTGATTTACTTTTTTCATCTAATACTTCCTTCAAGAAAAATTTACCCCACACTGTGCGAATGTTGTCGATGCTTGTTGCGTTATAACTAACGGGGAAATCCTGCATTTTTTAGAGCATATAAGAGCACGATTAATTGCATATTTTTGAAGCAACTATGCATACCTTTGGAAAGACAATATGTATATATATACCTTCAAGTTTGGAAAAATATCGAGGAAACGATTTATTATGTCATGCACGAACAACATGACATAATATCCACATTCCCATCCATCGCGTTGTTGTGGGCACTATATTAAACAACAAGATATATAGTTTATTTGGATAGACAAATATATAGTTAGAAAATTAAAAAACAGCATACTTTAAAAACAACATATATCACATTGATTGGATTTTCAGCACCATTTTCAGCACCATTGTCAGCAAACTGACCAGCATAAGTCAGTACAGGGACCAAAATATTGTCTATAGCTAATATGCATATTACAGATCCAAGTCTATAGCTAACTAAATATACTCGCACAAGTATTTTTATGTTTATTATCAAGATCCAAGTCCTCAGAAATTGATCTATATACTCACACAAGTCTATAGCTAACTAAAAATTCTTGTATATAGATTCTGATAACTAAATATTACAGATCTGAAATTGATCTATATACAAGAATTTTTATGTTTATTATCAAGATTAGCTGGCACTCTATAGCTACTGCACCCACCTGGTATGGTACCCAGTAAATTGAACAAATTTTAGGCAAAAACAAAAAATATTGTGATAATATTAAGCAGCTATTACAGAGGTGCCAACTACTATGCTTTTCTTGGCATTGAATATTGTTTTACCTGACTTTGGTTTCCAAAAGAAAAGAAAAGGAAACAACATTCAGAAAACAATAGAATGGCCAGGCAACCTTTAACCTAATTAAAGAAGAGATGAGGTACAAGTTTGTACTTGAGCATTAACAGTTCAATTTGTAATTTTATATCAGTGTAATGTTAACCTGCCAATATGAGATATCAAGACCTAGCATGTCACTAAGCAAGTTATTATATCAAAACTATAGTAATATGCATTCAAAACTAGAAAGGGAAAGAGTGACACTATAGTAATATGCATTCAAAACTAGAAAGGGAACATGCATGTAGTTCAAAAAATCTAAATATCAATATTACCTTGCAATATGTAACCTTCAAATTAGCGTTTTTTCCTAATCCTTCAAATTAGCGTTTTCTTTATCAATTAACCCTGCTGTATTATTATTAATTAAACAGGAGCACAGACCTATATATCTAATTCATATGCATTACACTATAAACAGTCACCACTAAACAGTCCTATTAAATTACTTCTAGTACAAAAGTTAACAGTTCTCACCTTAGGCAACCGCAATGGCGGGCCTCAAGAGCAACCCCGTTCAATCATGCCTCTTTCTTCGTCTCAATCAATAATCTAGAGAGAGAAAATGGGAGAAACCAATCAAACAGATGCAAATATCACAGATTTCTAGGCTAGAGAATGGAAGAGGTGAAGAGAAAAACAGGGAGGGATCTCACAAGGTTCTACTGAAGCTGCTGAAGCTGAAGGAAGCCGTGTAGCCGTTGAGAAAATTTCCATCTGGCATACAAATTTCACCTGCATACAGATACCACAAAATTTCCATCTAGCATACAAATTTCACCTGCATACAGATACCACAAAATTTGAAGTTGCAAACCTTACCTGGAACTAGGACTTAGGCAAGTTAGGTGTGCACTGCAAAAGGCCGTAGATGGAAGATAACTTGTTTGAGAAATTTGTGACTTCTCCTGTAGCAAAGAACTTGGTTGAATTGTTAATAGCCCATGATGCCGTGTTGGACATGAGCTTTGCTGTATCCTGAAAGAACTGGGTCTGGTCAACAGTGACATTGTTTTCATTGATCTGAAATTTAATTTGAAAACAAAATTGTTGAATTATATAAACTGATACTAAATTGTTATACCAGCTGCGAAGTCAGTACCAGTAGAGTTGGATTTGAGAGCGGAGAAAAGACTGTTGAGGTTGGACTGGTACGTGTTGTTGGCTGTGTAGTTGCCAGTAGAGGTGTTGATGCTGTCGCATTCGTAGTCGGAATAAGAGGTGACCGGTACAGGGAGGTACAAGAGGACGGGCACGAGCGCAGCGGGAAGGAGTCGGAGAAAGGGAAGGAGTCGGAGGTGGAGGCGAGAGACCAGTGGCAGGTGGGTTTGTGCTCGGAGAAGAGGAAAGAGGGAGAGAAGGACAGCGGCTCGATTTGTGCTCGAAAAGAGAGAAAGCTTAAACGGAGGGCTGAGCTTGAGTGGTGGGTTCGAGCTGGGTGAAGTTGGGGGGATTTATCAAAGAGTGAATTGGGGCGATCGAAAGAAGAGGGAAATGAAAAATTGGGGCGGGGATTTATCGAAGTGAATTGAAATTGAGAAAGACGAAATTTAGAAGGGTTTGGCGGCTGATCCAAAAGAGAAACCCGGGAAAAACTTTTGAACTATTGGGGCTGATTCAAAAATTTAGAGGGTGTCAATTAAGGGTTTGGCGTCAGTGATTCTAAGCTCTCAAATATGAGGAGGGTTCCAATGCCTCATGTTTTTCATACCTCATCTACATCATATGTTATATCTTTGTTTTCAAAATTCAAATTTTCGATCCGACCGTTCAACATGATATTCATACTAAAATATGTTTGGGGATGAAATTTTATATTTTTTGGAAATTTTTTACTATTTTTTAAGATGGGTACAAAATCACTTTTTTGGACCGTTTAAAAAACAGTGATTTTCTACCCATCTTAAAAAATAGCAAAAAATTTCCAAAAATTATAAAATTTCATCCCCAACCATATTTTAGTATGGATATCATGGTGAACGGTTCGGAACAACAATTTAGACTATGAAAATGAAGATATAAAACATGAGGTATGATGAGGTATGAAAGGCATGAGGCATTGGAACCCTCCTCCTCAAATATATATAAATATAATATACTCTATTTTGAACTATTGGCAAAAACTTTTCTACCTTTCAAGAATCAATAACTATTATTCATAATGTATACTAATATGCGTACATTAAAATTGAGACATACTTTAGAATTATTCTTATTACGTTGTCTATTATAATATCATTATTTGTAAATATTGGACTCATGTTATTTATTTATGTATTTATTTATGAGGAGGGGATCAAGTTACAACAAATTTGAGTTACAACAATCATTTTTTCATTTTCAAAGTCCAAATTGTCGATCCAAACCGTTCAACATGATCTCCACAATAAAATATGCTTGCAGATAAAATTTTACATTTTTTTTGAATTTTTTTACTATTTATTAAGTATTTTACAAAAAATAGTCATATTCAGACCATTGAATTTTGTACCCATCTTAATAAATAGAAAAAAATTCAAAAAAATGTAAAATTTGATCTGCAAATACATTTTATTTAGATAATCATGTTAAACGGTTTGGATCGACGATTTGGACTTTGAAAATGAAAAGAATGATTGTTGTAACTTGATCCCTCCTCTTTATTTATTATTTTGCATGGTATTGGATGATAAAGTTGTAAGCTTGGACAATAAGTATCAAAACCAAAAACTTTATTTTCTTCTATTATTTTTTTTCAATTTGTCAAATAGTAGGTAAGCAAGGTTGTCCCACAATTATCTGTAAAAAAACATCAATTTATTAATATCTCATATATGCATTAACTCTCACATAAGCCGTAGCTATCTAAACATAAAGAATTAGATATCTGTTTGACCTAAGATTGGAGAAAAATGTTTTATTAAGAAGAAAACCATGACTCTGTAATTGAGAAATTAAATCACAAACAAAATTATTATTTGTATTGTTTATGGTTGTTTGGAATCTGTGCAGATCTCCAACTTACAAACAGAACCTAATTATCAATAATAATTTGCTTTATCATTCTTGAAACTCTTGTATTTATACATAAGATTGAGATTACTTAAATAATTTGCTTAGAATCACTGACGGCTCCAGCAAACTCGTCAGTGAAGGCATGAACACTGACAAAGAGAATGCAGCCGTCAGCCAAACCTAGTCTTCATTCGCTCAAGATAATACATTTGGGGAGGGAGAGTTATTAGGATTCATTAGCATCGGCTATTAAAATAACAGTTCCTAATACCTATCAGGAACGCACCCAAAACAATCGATACAAAATACTACTAATCAGGAACGCACCTAAAACAACCGATACAGAATACTACTAATCAGGAACGCACCCAAAACAACCGATACAGAATACTACTAATCAGGAACGCACCTACAACAACCGATACAAAATACTACTAAATCAGGAACGCACCTAAAACAACCGATACAAAATACTACTAATCAGTAACGCATCAAAAACAACCGATACAATTACTACTAATCAGGAACGCACCAAAACAACCGATACAAATACTACTAATCAGGAACGCACCTAAACAACCGATACAAATACTAATAATCAGTAACGCCTGTTAAAAACAACCGATACAATTACTACTAATCAGGAACGCACCTAAACAACCGATACAAATACTACTAATCAGTAACGCCTGTTAAAAACAACCGATACAAATACTACTAATCAGGAACGCACCTAAACAACCGATACAAATACTACTAATCAGTAACGCCTGTTAAAAACAACCGATACAAATACTACTAATCAGGGTCGGGTCCGTATTGTGCCCGTTGCTGATCTATATCCGTATCGGTTAGGACATAAATCCGACACTGATGGGGCGACACTAATTGTACTTTTTCCACTAGTGACTCCTGCAACGACACAGTGGGAGTACGGTCCGTATTAGCCAATACGGACCGTACCCAAGGCGCTCTTTTGTGAATTCTTTGATAGTTGTATCCATATCAGATAACTTAGACTCCACTCATCTCTAGGCGCCCCTTCACTCCTATAAAAGACCTCTGGACTGAACGGAAACTCATCTTTGTATCGTTTGGTATTTTCTTAAGTGAAAAGAGAGGAGTGTGTAGAGATTAAGTAGGAGGTTAATTCGTGTATAGTTGTATCTTTCTCTTATCTCTTTGTAAACATGCCGTTCAGCAGCTAAGTCTAGATTCTTAGAGTTGGAAGTAAATCTTGTTACTCATGATGCTTTGATATATACTTTTATTTGATCATTGTTTGGTTTTTTGTTGTTCGATTGCTTTTGTGCTTTATGTTATATCTTATTTTATTTTGGTTATTAGTCTAGACCGTCATGTGATGGCCACACATGGAAGTTAGTCATCATTGGGCTAATCGAATTGGGATAAGGGAGAATAAAAATACTTATTTTGATTCCATAATCAAGTGACCGGTCCTGATTTTGATTCTGTTTTTGGGAACGATGGCTGGTATCAGTGCTGTCCATCCATTAGTTCCGACTTTTCAAGGGGTTTGTTTATAAAGTATTCTGGATCTGGGGTTTAATATGTGAATTTATACTTGTTAGAAGGTCTAATAAAAAGTTTGCAAAAAGACACCTCTGCTGGGCCTTCGGACTAGGCTAAAAAGATCATTTTAAAAGGAATTTTGTAATGGGCCTTTATTTCTCTGCTGGGAAAATTTTGTAATGGGCCTTGACCCAGAAAATTTAACTATGGAAATTTTATAATAAAATAAAAGAATTGACAACTTGACATGATTTGATTTAATAAACACAACATGAAAATATAAGAACAAGCACACCTCGCATAATATAAAATTGACATATACTCTGTAAAATATTTGACACTAAAGTGTGAAATGGATAGGGAAAAGAACATGAACTTGACATATTTCTGAAAGCGTGAACGCACAAACTCAGCCCAAATATGACATAATAACACACACTACACATGCAAATGCAAATGCTCCACCTGATTTTCTAAGAAAATATGCCTTGTAACTTATAAGTATATCATATGATAAATTATTAATTTTGATTCGTAATTACATAGACGTTGATAGAGACCACTCAGATCGATTGAGTGCGGTAACCTACCAAGTAGGCACCAAAATGACTTTCACATAGCTTTTTGCCCTTCCTCATCTGATGCGGTGTTATATAATTTGAAATTTTTGGAATTTTATTTACCATTCGTTTTGTGCACGGGCGGACCCACATGTAACCAGGGGGTCAGTCGCCCCTCTCTGCATTTTGAGTTTTAGTGGAGATCTTTCGGTCCCAACCGATTTTGCCTTTCCTGAAATATTTTTTGCCCCCCTCTGAATTTTTGATTTGTAATTCAGGTTAAATTTAAGATTAAAATTAAAATAAATTTTTTGAATTATGATTGGAAATTAGAACATCAGAAATTATAAGTCAGAGCATTGAAAAATATAAGTTAAAACATTATTTTTTATCAAGTACTCAATTAGTTAATCGGTCTAACCCGATTCGCTATTTTTTTGCCCCTGATGAAAATCCTGGATCCGCCCCTGATTTTATGCATATTGAACTCGCTTAGTTTGTATTATTTGTTGGTGGTATGTGCATTAGTTTGTATTATTTGTTCGTTGTATGTGCTTAGTTTGTATTATTTGTTTGTGGTATGCGCATTAATTAGTTTGTATTATTTGTTGGTGGTATGTGCTTAGTTTGTATTATTTGCAGGTGAACGGGTCCTTTCGCTGCCCATTTAGTTATACCAAAGATATATATTATTTGTTTCTTTATATTTGTTTGTTCACTGATGAGTGATGACCCATAATATGCTAAATTTGTGAACCATTGCATTGTCAATAATTTTTGAAATTTAATGAATCCAAATTAATTTGCTGATTTCTTTCCATCATATATACATTAAGGTTAGAGGATTTTAGTATGTTTTGTGACTGGGGATAGAGAAAGAAATGGCATCAGCCAGGTACATGAATATTTAAGGTGGTTGTTAACATGTCATTGATGATATTATGATGTTTACAATTCTGGCTTCTCATATGAGAAGTGTCAGATTGCCGACATTTTTATTAATATCCAAAGTTAATTACAAATTAATAAATATACTCAGAATCTCTGAGATTTTTGAAAAATACCCAAACCGGCCATTTTCTGGCCGGTTTTCTCCTCTTCAGAAACCGGCCAGAAAATTCTAGTCGGTTTCTTCATTTTTTTTTTTTTTTTAGAGACACTATGAAGAGCAAGATAATGAAATCTAACACTGAAAATTCGAATTTTTTGTTAGATTACTTCGTTTGATTTATAATTAGCATATTTACTAAAATACACTATATTACTTGAAATTATGTTGAATTACACTATATTACATTAAATTATGCTAAATTATGTTAAATTATGTTGAATTACGCTAAATTACACTAATTTTGCTAATTATAATGAAATACGGTAAATTACGTTAAACTATGCAAAATTAAGCTAAATTAGGCCGATTTTGTGCCATCTTTCATAAATCATAAAAAATAGTTAAAAAAAATCAAAAAATAGTAAAAATTGGTATTCTACAAGTTCATTATATAACTAATTTACTGAGCTACTTAGATTGAATAATAGAAATGAAAATCTTAATTGGAAACTTCAACTCAAGTTTTGAGGCTCTTCCCTTTATTTTTTGGCAATTCTAAATTTTGAAATTCAGGATCGCGGACACTGACGCATGCGTATTTTCGCAAGCTTTCCGAAAATTGGTTATTTGCTTAAATCGGACACTCGAGCACTATTTTATGGCCGTTTGAAGTTTTGTCATCGTTTTTCGCCTTCTCAGTAAAGATGCCATCCATATTCATATGTAATTTACCGGAATTTACCGTATTTTAGCGTAATTTAACATAATTTAGCGTAATTTAATGTAATATAGTGTAATTCAACATAATTTCAAGTAATTTAGCGTATTTTAGTATATATATATGCTAATTATAAATCAAAAGAAGTAATCTAACAAATAATTTAAACAAAAAATTCGAATTTTCAGTGTTAGATTTCATTATCTTGCTCTTCATAGTGTCTTTTAAAAAAAATAATAGTTTCTAATTATAAATCACTGTGAAGATAAAAGAGAAACAAAAAATAGTTTTTAATTATACATCACTACGAAGACACACAATAATTTACCGAAATTTACCGTATTTTAGAATAATTGAACATAATTTAGCGTAATTTATTGTAATATAGTGCTAATTCAACATAATTTCAAGTAATCTAGTGTATTTTAGTATAAATATGCTAATTATAAATCAAAAGAAGTAATCTAACAAATAATTTAAACAAAAAATTCGAATTTTTAGTGTTAGATTTCATTATCTTGCTCTTCATAGTGTCTCTAAAATAAAAAAAAAATAAAAAAAATGAAGAACCGGCCATTTTCTGGCCGGTTTCTGGAGAGGAGGAAACCGGCCAGAAAATGGCCGGTTTGGACATTTTTCGAAAATCCCAGAGATTCTGGGTATATTTATTAATTTGTAATTAACTTTGGATATTAATAAAAATGTCGGGTCAGATTGTGGTACCAATTAAACCAGCGTCGCGTGAGAACAATTGCGTAGCTACATTGGCTAGCTAATGGAAACACATTTTTCAATTCCTGATCCAAAAATTAAATATTGTTTTGCTATTTAAAAAAAAATACAAAAATATATACTTGTATTTAAAATAAATATACAATTGTACTCCAATTTTTTTTTTATCTACTATGCTGATATTAAATATGTAATTTTATATTTTCTCTATATATTATTTTTTATGTTCATTACAATTTTTAGTTTGGGAGATGAAGATTGCCGTCTGAAATTGATTGAAATTGACCTTCCAATTCATAAAAAAATAATTTTAAAATTCGATGTCAATTTTGTATGTGAAATACCCCTTTTAATTAAACAGATAATTTTGTACTTTGGATATGGGCCATTCATTCGTGTTGGATGGTGACCATATTTAAAAAATGAGGTGTTCTAATAATCGTCGTTCAAATTTTGTCTCTGTTAAAGTGTGAACACTATACAAATTATTCTGATAAAATGTGAATATATAATTCATAATTTTTAGTCTGTTACGCATTGAAATGAAGCTTTTTTATTGGCTAAACAGTCGAAGGCAAATTTTCTATGTTTCTTATTTTTAAACTAAATTAGAAGAGGGTTCAAATGCCTTCATTTTTTTGTCTCCATCATGTCTCTATTTTTTAAAACTTTAATAACTCAATATTTAAAAATCAAAATAAAACCGTTGGATATGATCTACATCATTTTATCTATGCACGTCTAAAAAATTATGACATTTCAACTTTGTTTTGATTGTCATCGAGAGCTTGTAAAAATGTACTGATGTGGATAATTTCTAGACGTTGATTTTTCAACTTATTGATTCACATAAAAACAATATTCAAATGTTATAATTTTTTTATAAGCACATAGAAAAAATATCATAGATCACATCTAACTGTTTTATTTTGATATTTATGTTTTAAATTTTGAGTTATTAACATTTTAAAAATAAAAGTATAGTGGAGGCATAAAAAATGGAGGCATTTGAATCGTTCTCATTAAAAAATCCTTCTATCCTAGCACCATAATCAGCTTAAGAAAATCTGGAATTGCCTGATCCTGCTTAATGCTCTACTGTATGTACTACATGTATGCCAATAATACGGATGTACATGCGTATTGTGTCATGATTTGGATCATGTATCATGTCATGATCTGACCAAGTTAAGTTTTCATGTGTCATGTTGTGTCGTTTTGTGATTAAAATTATGAAAATGATTACGGCTCTAACCCTGACTAATTGGCTGGTCATGTTTGATCACGGTAATCACATGTAACTATTTTTTTTTTCTTTCAGTTAGTTTAAGTAAAAAAATCAGAGAAAAATAAAAATATTGTAAATAAAGAAACAATGTTGCAAAAAAAATTGTATATAATAAATAAATTTATTGTTTGAAATTTAAATTGTTATTTAAGATAATTAATGACATAAATTTTCGTGTGTAGTCACAATTGGTCACGTTCCTTGCGGTGGCGTGTTTCGTACCATGCCGTGATCAGACTAGTTCACGTAAAGTGCCGTGAACAAATTAAATCCTGTATTTGATTATACAAGGGAAAATTACAGAGGATTAATTTTTCCCATTAAAGTGTGATGTATGCAACTGTCAATACAAATTAAAAAAAGTTCCAAATGATTTCAAAATAACAGATGACTAATATTTATATGCCAAGCGCATCCAATTGGTGAGGTTTAGGCGGATCCAACAAGAGATATATATAAAAAAAAGAGAGAAAAATATATCATTGGCACTACGTATAATTCCATTTCCATGTCTAAACAATTCATTAGCTTGACCAATTTTCATATAAATTGTCACAAATATTCGTGCTGATTTGACCCTCAATTTAAAATTCTTATAATTCAGTTAAATCATGCCATTAATTTCTTTTTCTTTTTTTTTTTGAGATCAAAGGCAGAGGCTGCCAGGTTTTATTGATAACTGGAAAAATTCCAAAGGAATTACATCAAGGCATATATAACAGCCAAATCCGTTTACTAATATAATAACTACATTAGCAATAGTAAAAAAACAACCTAGCTAGCTAGTCCCTGCAGCTAGGCATCGTTTTACTCTTGTCTTAGCAATTCCTGAGCCACAAACGTCCTTCATCTCTCATTCTCATTCTCATTCACTAGTAGAAAATGTAATCATATTGTCTCCCCTCTCAATATGATTACATTTCTCTGTTTCTAGAGCATCCAACATGTGCATTCAAACCAGGTTGCACTAGTAGAAAATGTACAAATAGCTAGTATCGTCCCAGCTTGCACTGCCAAGCCATCATGAAATGCCATCTAATTATGTTTCCCCCCCCTGCTGTATCATGACCTTGTAGAAGGAACTGGCTGAGTATATGCCAGATGTCGTCCAGCACCAAACCAGGTCATCAGTTTGATCTGTTAAGGTCATCGGTTCTGACAATGACAACTCTGGTGCGATGATGTGTAACAGGGGTAGTGCATCAGCCAAGGAGATCGATACTAGGAAAGATTGGCTGATCAGTTTGTAGTGCCAGAGGGGTTCCCTGCCATGAGTCTTGCCAAAATGAGATGGTTTTCCCGCTGTCTATTTGCCAGTAAGCAGACCAGTGAAACCAATGCTTCAATTTAAGTAACTGATGCCAGAAAAAAGATCCCGCAATGTTCCAAAGGTTGGGTCCGTCCGTTTGTGTGCCCTTCCAGTACAATCATGCCATTAATTTCACATGAACATTATTTATTGGTTAGCTGTATTGTCTAAATCTGTCATTAAACAGTCACATCTAGCCAATAACAATCTCTAATTTCATTTTCTTTCAATATAATTAAATGTTTGCATCATTCTAATTTAAGACAGTTGAGATCATGTACTCTGGAACTTATTGGTCTCAACGGATCGGATATGATCAACAAAATAATTGGTATAGACATACATCCACTTGGTATTTAAAAAAAATATTGTTTAAGTTAGAAAAATAAAATTGTAGATGTGTTATTAATTATTCAAATAGAATGTGCATCAAACTTGAATCATATCAGAATTTGATCGTCATAAAGTTATTAAAACTCTATTTTTAAAATTTTATAACTATTTAATAAAAGACAAAATATCTTTCAATCAATCCAAATTTGATATACACGTGTTATTTAAGAAATTAAAAACATATTTTTAATTTCTAATTCGAACAATACCTTCTAAAATATCAAACATATATATAAAAGTTGATGTACACTAGAAGTAAAGTTAGGGAAACAAATTTGGTGGAGAATTTGGTGCTCTTTTGCATTTCTCCTGGTTAGAACTAATTAATATTTTTGTAAGTATTGATTATTAAAACAACTGCTAGATGCAACTTTCTTCATTGGGTACTACTCTTTTAAACAAGGAGAGAGAAAGATTCATTTCAAATAGAAGGTTCTTTGGCACCACACACTACTAGGCTATAAAAGGAGGACCAAAAACAGAGCTCAGGAATCCTGTTCAATTCTCCCTCACTAAAACACACAACCAAGGTGTAGAGAGAGAGAGAGAGAGAGAGAGGGAGAGAGATGGGTTACAATTTTTTTTGGTTTGCTTTCCTCTCATTCTTCCTTTTGAAAGAAAATGCCATAGCTGCTGATAAAGTGGTACAGACTTTAAAGCCTCCTCTTCTTCATTAATCTCTCTATAATTAAAAAAAATGTATATTATCAAACTTAACCATTTCATTTCACATCTTAATTTCTCATGTAGCCATACATTGTGTATCTTGGCAAACCGCCGCTTCTCCTTTCTGGTATCAGTCAGGAATTACAACGCACAAAAGTAGCCAAATCTCACTCTGAGCTCTTGGGATCGATTTTGGGAAAGTAAGCAATACATCCATACACTACAATTTAAACAAAAAATATGCATAATCTTTGTTAATATTAGAAAATGGGTTGCTTAATTTAGCGGTTGATGTTTGCAATTTTTGAAATGCAGCCTGAAAGTAGCACAAGATGCGATAATTTACTCGTATACACAGCACATTAATGGCTTTGCTGCAAAAATTGACAAGGAAACAGCAGACTTGATAGCAAGTATATCTCTCTTCTCTCTATCGTGATCCGTTGTTACTTCATTTTAATAGCTAAACTGTTAAGTTTGTTAGTTTGTTCTTTGAAATGAAGGATTGCTGAATTGCATATTATCTGACTGAGGATATTAACCTATTATTAAATTAAATTTCCTCTCAGTAATTCATTATTCTTTTTCTACATTCAAACATCGAAAATTTCATCATTTTGGAGATAATCAATGTAAAAAAAATCCCTGATTCACCTTACACTGGTAATGCATAACCTTCATGAGTTAAGATGTTTTACAATTTTGAACCCATATGCTCATGTATACTATAGCCATTGAATTCTGATGGTAATATCCAACTGCTGCGGTGCTGCACTGAGGTGACAGCAGTACAACAAAAATAGAAGATCTTAAGTCAACTTGCATATCTCTGTGCCTTCTTTATTTATTTTTTTATTTTTTCTGATCTTCCCTTCAAAATTAGCACTCAAGAAAGAACCCTGTATTCATCCAATTAAGCAGGGAGTCAAGAGTGAGGCTACGGTGCTATGCATAGCACGGATTGAGCCGTGCTACGGCTCAATATTTGAGTTTTCAAAATCCTAACGGTCGATCCGAACCGTTCAACATGATTATAAAATGAATATGTACTTGCAAACCAAATTTTACATTTTTTTCGAATTTTTTTACTATTTTTTTAGATAGGTAGAAAATCACTTGATCTGAAAATTCTGGACCATCCAAAAACAGTGATTTTCTACCTATCTAAAAAAATAGTAAAAAAATTCGAAAAAATGTAAAATTTGGTTTGCAAGTACATATTCATTTTATAATCATGTTGAACGGTTCGGATCGACTGTTAGGATTTTGAAAACTCAAATATTGAGCCGTAGCACGGCTCAATCCGTGCTATGCATAGCACCGTAGCCTCACTCGTGAGTCAATGCAGATATTTTATTACATATTCTGCAAATGCATAAGTGTTCCAGATAAGCTTCATTCTCAGTTCATTATTTGTTAACCTCAAGTGACATCAATTAAATAGAAAAAAAAATGGTTTGGACAGTACCATTAACTTGTATCATTTAATAGTAATTTAGTATAGAAAAGTCATGATCAGTACTGCTGTCATATGCTTAACTATATAACCAAGCTGATTACATTATTTGACATGATGGGGATGTTGGTAAATACAAGAATCTAAAAATTGTAAATTAGTGGATCATAGGGGGGAAGAAGAATAATTTCCAAATTTTATATGGGGTCATTGAACCAAGGGAATGAGCAACTATTCCAAATTTAAAAAAAAAAAGAGTCAAAATTCACATCAAGTGAACTCTTTTTTATCTCCCACAATTTTTTTTTTGTATACAAAAGTATAAAGCATAAAATGCCATGTCAGGCACATCAAAGTAATACTTTCAGTTGAAGTACTAATTTTTAGAAAATGCCATCTCCTTTTTTCTTATTACTATGCTAAATTTTTGTATAAACTTAACAGTCATTTTTGAAAATCTCCGTGACTTTACAAAAATGGCAGAAAATTGGTACTAAATTCCAGTTAAAAGATACTCTTTTCAGCACACAAAATGAAACAACCCCAATAATCAATTAAAAATGAAAAAAGTGGAAATTATATAAACAAAAAATAACAATAGAGTTGCATAATTTGTTGCAGAGTTACCAGGGGTGGTATCAGTGTTTCCAAGCAGAGGTTACCAGCTTCACACTACCAGATCATGGCAATTTCTTGGTCTAGAAAGTGATGGTTCTGTCAATTCAAATTCTCTCTGGAGCAAAGCAGGGTATGGTAAAGACACTATTATTGGAAATCTTGATACAGGTACCAGTAACAATCCTTTCATTTCTTTTTTGTGATTATTGGGGGTAAATAATATATTTTTTTTTTCTAATTTCCAAGTCTATATTTTTTTATTGTTGTTTGCGTAGACTATTTCTTTTGGGTATGTTTGAATCGTCAAATAAACAATGTAAGAATAATGTTATTCATATTATAGTATCTAGAATAGCAGGAGAATATTACTAATTCGAATAATGTGCGAAAAATACTAATTTTATGAATTTATAATAGTATAAATATTGTTAATGTAAACTTATGTAAAAAGATTAACACAAGACTCCCATGAAATCTTTCCTCCCACCCAATTTTATTTCAAGAGTAAATCCTTTGATACAATCTGTTATGCCTTTTCTTTTAGGCGTAATTTACAGTCAGACTGTCAGAGGAGAGAGGGATTAAAATAGAAGAAAGGAGAGAAGAGCAATAACTATCCTACTATATTTTGCATATCTCATACTAAATTTTCAGATGTAGCCTACTTTCCAAGTTTCCTTTTCACATTTCCTATTAAGTCCAAAAAACAGGTCAATTTTTAGTTAGGCAGTGGTTTCTCTAGCTAGCCATTAAACTTGGGGACCTATTCTCCTTGGGGGGTGCTATTCTACACGCATCATTTCAGTTTTTGAGCGCTCAGAGAATACTTTGTCTATAATTCCAGTTTTGCCCTTAGTTAAATAAAGAATGACTTAATTAAAAACCAGTGGGCCTTTACTCTCTGTCAGATCCCTAGCGTGCAATTGAGCGAAACGGGTCGTCTTTGACCCGGGAGGACGTCTGGAGGGAAATGAAGAGGCGGGGGCAGTTGGGTCAGAGCGGAAAGGGATGGGCAGTTTTCATTTTTAATCACTGAGTCACTGTACGTGGGGCCACGTGTGTTCAGTAAAGGAAGGAATGGCAGAACGGACTGGAGGCGAGACAACGATTACTGGAGAGGCAAGAAATAAAACAAATCAGCATATGATTCTAAGTTGTACATAAAAGAATCATGCTCCAACTGGTACTCGGCACAACATATGAATTCACACCTTTCATTTCTTTTTCTGAAACAAATTATAACTTTAAACATATAATGCATGACTAAATACTCTACAAAGATCTATTACGATGACATGAAACAGCCGGATATAAAGCAGTGCAAAATTATGCAGGCATGTAAAAAACACAAAATTATGGAGGCATGCAAAATTATGCAAGCATCCTTGACTAAAACAATAATACCAGCATTTTATGTTGTGATAGAAAATTAATTTTGTGACAAATTAAAGTCGACATCAAATTAAAGGCTATTCAGATAAATTCAAATTAAAGCCAACAATACTACCAACATCTTATCCAACAACATCAGTTACAAATTAAAGCCAAGTGATGACAAAATCCATGATCAGCAAAACAAAACAAAAAAACTATTTAGATAAAACATCAAAGCCAACACAATTCAACTACTACATGTTCATGTTGCTTATTTGTTATTTTATTCCGAACTGACATTTAAATCAAATAAACTTGCATCTCCATGTGCATGATTTTCACGGTCAAGTCCTTTGCTCGAACCGCACTGACGGGAAGCTTCGACAAACTCAAAACTAGAAGGATCTCGTCGCGTAGAACTTACGGCCTTTCTCTTATTATTTGACTTTGGTGGACGGCCTTTAGGAGGTTGGGTATTAGGTTCGAAGAGGACATCATATTGATTTAGGAGTTCTTTTATCCTTCCAAGAGTGATCTTTTTTATAGAAGCCGACCATTCTTGATACTTAGTATGAAGTTCTTCAAGCATGATACCAAAGCCATCATCATTGTCATCGTTGTGTGTAGCCGCATAAGCACTAAAGGTCCTTCCATCAATCCGCCACTGTGAGTGTATCAAGCCAAGAATCAATGACTCATTTTGTGAGCACATGGAAGATCCATAGTTTTTGTAAAATGTCCACTGCAAACCACACTCATAATGCCCAACTTTGCTTTCATGTGTTGTTTGTGTAGCTTTTTTAGAGCATAAAGAGACACACGATAAACAACATTTTTAAAAAATGAGGTATTGCAAACGTGAAGAAGATGCATCTTTTCACTTGAAAGCCGTGCATACAAGAAAAAATTAGGAAACAACAAAGTAAGTGATTTTAAAGTTAAATAAATATTTGAGATTAGAACATAAGTATGTGCCAATAATACCTTAATTTCATTGAATTCATTTTCAATTACAAGACATATTTTTCTCCGCACTTCATGAAGATCGCCGGTTGAAACTTGCAAATACTTCTTAAGTTTGGCATGCACCGATTCTGCTCGTGAAGAGGCACGGTTGCCAAAGTGCAACTATTCATCGGTCCATGCACTAACAAACTTTTCTTTCAATGGTAGCCACACATTTTCAATATACTCCAATGCTTTCTTTTTCTCCACATAGCTTGATACAAATTCTTTCCAATATTCGTTATATTCAAGCTCAGTTGAAGAAAATAATATCTTTTTCCAAGAACTCAGAAAACCTACCGAAATCTCTTCGGTTTCAAAATATTTTTTACACTTTGTCAATATGTTTTTCTCTATATGCCACACACAGAGTAAATGTTTGCACTCGGGGAAAACAATTTTAATTGCATTTATTAATGCAAACTCTCTATCAGTTATTATGACACAAGGCTGTTTCTCACCCATAATTTTACTAAACCTTTTTAATGCCCATATGTAATCCTTCTCACTCTCTCCTTTCAGAAAAGCAAAACCCGAATAAAAGAAAGTGTTAAAACTTGAAATTCCAATGATATCTAGTAACAAATAAAGTAAAAAAGTGTAACTAAGTTTTCAGTTGTTGTACCAGCTTATATTGGTACCGACTTGTATTGGTGCAAAATTGAGGAGGGAGAATTATGTACCTACTTATATGGTAAGGATTGTTTTGTTAAGGAAACCTTTCAAGGATTTGTTGTGGTTTGATTTGTATCTCACTAGAGTTTTATGGTAAATTGGGCTACAAGTGTTACATTGAAGCTCCACTAGATAACACACATTTCAATCAAATTACAATCAGACTAAGAGTGTCAAATTCTTGTAAGGTAATGATACACTGCTAGGATTGACCAATTTAAATGGCTTACATTTGGTATTTGGATTACCAGGTGAGCACATGACTAAAACCTATGGCATCTAATTAGGTAGATGAAATAGTGCTTAGTTTTTGTTTCAAGCATTTCATCGAACACTTTAATGGCATCCATTATTGTTAGCTATGGATAGTTTCTACCTTTAATTTGTCAAATGATCCCTGTACCAAATTTTTTTTGGACTTATTTAAAAAAAATCTTGCCATAAAAACAACACAAAATTACCCCTATATTAAAAACCTTTATATATTTTTGGACACAGGTACCAGGACTTCTATGCAAAAATTATTCTTGAATTTTTTCTTTTTACTATTTTTTTATTTCTCAAATTCAAATGTTTTAGCTTTGTGTGTCCCCGCTTTTGAATTTGTTCTTTCAGCTCATACATTTGCTTGATGGGAAGTCTAAACTTGAACAACAACTCAAGTTGGCAATAGAAAATTCATCTACAAGTTAAATTCAACAAAAAAGATGAACAACTTACGTCTTTTCGTTGTTTCTCGCTGGCTGAGATCCATCGTACTAGCCAATTTCAAAGTTGCTTCCTTGCTTGTTTGGTTTCTTGAGATCATCTTCAGAATCGTAATAACACAATAGAAGCATCAATATCCAGAAATTTGATTTCATTCCGAGTTCTTTTCCTATAAATTGTACAATTTGATTTGTTTCCATTCTTATGGATATTAGATTTGGAGGAGAGAATCTCCGTTCCTTTCTTTAATTGAGTGAAGAGAGACAATGTGCTTGCGTTTCTTAATTGAGTCCGAAGAAAGAGAGTGTTAGGAGGGTAAAATAGGTATTAAGACAAAAAATATTCTCTTAGCACTAGATATCACAATTACTGCGTGTAGAATAGCACTCCCCATTCTCCTTGCATGTTCTTTCTTTTTCAACATTGAGATTTGAGAGCATTGGTTTTCTCTTTTTTCTTTTTTTTTTGTTGGGGGGTGGGGGGGAGGGGATAGCGATCGCTTGACATTTTAATATCCACAAGGAATTTTCGTCAGATTTTGAACCTGTGACCTTTTTACACATATAGCATTGTATTTTGGCACTCGATCAAATGCTGGTTATGTAGTGAGAGTATTGATCAAGTGTGTACAAATCTTGATGTCGATCGGACAACTCTGACCGAGTATCGAACCGAATTTTGTCTTACGCTCATTGTACCGCCTCCCACTCCATAGACACCATGGTTTAACGTAATTTGGGTTTCTCCTGCATCCACTGTCACATTTTGAATTTTGACAATTCTGAGAGTGATTAAAACAACATTTTAGCAATCATTTTTAATTGATCAATCCACATTGTCAATTAAAGTAAAAAAAAATAACAAAACGAAGTTTGTCAAAAAATTCAATAGTCACTTATTTAACAATACATTTTTTTTTTATAATTAAGTTTTATAAATTAATTATTCTAAAAAATGTATTAAATTAAATACCTTCAAAATATATCCATTTTACTTTTGTATTTCTAACGAGACGGTTTCACATTAATCTTCCAAATCAAAGCAAACAAAAATACATTCTTACCATTTCATGCAGCAATCACAAATTGTCCATGAAATATTAATAGTTCGGGTAAAATTTTAACAGAGCAAATTTGGCTACATGCAGTGCACGGACTATAGAATCAAAACAGCGCTCTGTATGGCTCTTGCGCTACATGAAGTCAAAACAGCTCTGTTAAATATTTTACCTGATAGTTCTTGTATCGAGTATCAACGTTAGTTTCTATATTAATTATTATTTTTATCTTTTCTCCTAACTTTCCAAATCAGTGAATCATTTTTATTTATTGGACATGGTTAGGTGTTTGGCCAGAATCAGAAAGCTTTGCTGATGATGGAATGGCTGATGTACCAACTGAGTGGAAAGGAATTTGTGACAATGAGTTTGATGCCAGCTTCACTTGCAACAAGTCTCTCTCTCTCTCTCTCTCTTTCAATTGGGATTTTTTAATAGGAAGTTGTGATACATATTTTTCTACAGGAAGTTGATTGGTGCGAGATACTTCAATAAGGGATATGAGGCATATGTGGGGCCATTAAACATATCCTATCAGACACCTCGCGACAGCGATGGCCATGGGACCCACACTCTTTCAACGGCTGGTGGTGCATTTGTAGCCAATGCAAGCCTCTTTGGCTATGGCAGCGGCACGGCTAAAGGCGGTTCACCGCATGCCCGTGTTGTAACTTACAAGGTTTGTTAGTTTTATTTCACTAATTGTTCATAGATGGCTGCTTTGGTAAGTAAAGCAGGTCCCGCCCAAATATCCGATTTCAAAGTCTGAACAGTCTATCGGAACTGTTAAACATGATTTTTATATTAAAATGTGCTTTGGGACCAAATTTTACATTTTTCGGATTTTTTTTTTTACTATTTTATTTAGATAGGTAGAAAGAATATTTCAGAAAATTCTGGACCATGAAAAATAATGAGTTTGTACCTCTAAAAAAAAGTAAAAAATTGCCAAAAAATGAAAGATTTGGTTTCCAATCACATTTTAATATGTAGATTATGTTGAACGGTTCGGATTGACTGTTTGGACATTAAAATCACAAAATAAGAACAAGAGTTGAAACACAGACTTTACTTCCCAAAGCACCGTAGTCCAACTCAATTGTTCAAATCATACTAGGAGAAAAACTAAAATACCAAAAGAAAGGAGGAAACAAGTGTATGGTCATGATGCTCTTCTGTATACTTGTGTTTTCTTTTACCAGTAAAGATATAAGCTCCTTCTGTATTTCATTTACGACTCAATTCCTTGTTGTACATACAGGTATGCTGGCCTCCTGTGAACGGGAGTGAGTGTTTCGATGCCGACATCCTTGCGGCTTTTGATGCAGCTATCTCTGACGGTGTTCACGTCCTGTCCGTCTCCTTGGGTGGGGCCCCAAAGGATTATTTCCAAGACGGGTTAGCCATCGGATCATTTCATGCCGTCAACAGCGGCATAAAAGTAGTCTGCTCGGCCGGTAACTCGGGCCCTACAGCTGGATCGGTTACGAATTTAGCACCATGGATATTCACAGTGGCAGCTAGCACAATGGATCGGGAGTTCCCTGCCTATGTGTCTTTTGGGAACACTAGTATCAAGGTAATTTAACATATATACATTTATTCAGATTATAATTTCATTATAGACATGATAGTTAAGATAACTGTAATTAGGAGTAATGATAATGGCATCATTTCTAAATTACCTTAAAATTATCAGTCCTTGTGCATTTTTTTACTTGCAGAATTAATTCAGTGAGATTGTAAATTAATTGAATTCATGAGATTTTTCATTTCTACAATTTATTTGAAAATTGACTTCGATTTGTTTTACTACTTCACAATAAATTCTACATTTGTGCCTCTTTCGAAATTTAGGGTCAGAGCATCTCATCAACAAGTCTAGCTGTAGGAAAATACCCAATTATCAGCTCAACAGACGCTCAAGCAGCCAATGCAACAGCAAATGATGCGTATGATATTATATTATAAAAATAATATTAATATTTTTTTTTTTTTGAGAATCTGATAGAGGCTATCAGAGTTACATCTGTTACATGAGAACCAAATTTACAACAGTGAATGTATCCTATCATCCCTGATACGGTCAGCAATGTTTCAACCACATGAAACTCTCCTGTACCGCCCTTTGAGCTAGGAGAACCGGCGGTACAGTCTTGCCTTCAAAGATTCTGAGATTGCGTTCCTTCCATAACAACCAGCACGATGCCCAGAACATTACTTCCCATTTTTTCCTGCCCACACAGCCCCTGTGCATGGCCGAATACACATAAGTGGTCTGTACCGAATCCCTTGGCCTCATGAGGGAAGACCCTGAACTTGCCGAGATTGCATTCCAGAATGATCTTGCAAAAGGGCAATTAAAGAACAAGTGCACTGCTGTCTCTAGTATGCTTTGAGAACACAGTACACAGCGCAAATCACATGTGAACCCCCTTCTGAGCAATGCCTCTTGGGTCAGAATTTTGCCTTTAAGCATCAAATATGCAAAGATTTTGACCGTTGGGGGCATCTTGATGGACCAGGTTGATTTGAGACGCCACTTGAGTTTACCAGCCGATATGAGTGTATGGTACAATGTTTTTGCCGAGTAGACCCCACTTGGGTCCCACCTCCAGACAATACTGTCCGGTTGTGAACTGAACACTATTGCAGCTGTTTCTGGTAATTCCTGTAGTGTTGCCTCACATAGGGATATTCCTCTTTGGTGTAAGCCCCATGTGGTGTTGGCAAGCGGGGGAAACCTCCAAGAGTCCATCCAGTATGATATAGTCGTGCCACTGCCAATGCGCCAATTTGTGCTCCAAAGGAAAATCGGCTTAATCTTGTGCATATCCTTCCAGAAGAAAGACCCCTGAGATGACCATACCTTTGGTCCATTGACTGCAGCTGTTAAGCTTTTAAGAGCTGTGAGTGTATTCGACCAAAGAGATTCCTGCCGTGTATAGAGCTTCCACCACCAACGAGTCAGGATAGCCCAATTTCTGAGTTTTAGGTCTGCAGCTCCCATACCACCATGCTCTTTAGGGATGCATACGGCCGCCCAATTAATTAGAGAAATTCTCCGTGAGGAATCTGTTTTGCCCCACAAGAAGTCCCTTCGTATTCGATCTAATCGGTCAATCACCCATTTGGGCAGCAAGAATGAGGTCATGAAATAAATTGGAACTGAGCTGAGCACAGAGTTCATGAGTTGTAATCGTCCCCCCCTTGATATGAGTTTGCCCTTCCATCCCTCCAACTTGGATTCAACCTTTTCGAGGAGAGGGAGGAATAGTGCTCGGTGAGGTCTTCTGATCGTCAATGGTAGCCCCAAGTATGTGATTGGGAATTGCGACGCTTGGCACCCTAAGATGGCCGAGATTACTGTTGTTGTGTGCGGCTGTATGTTGATCGGAATCCACGTGCTCTTTTGGAAGTTTATGTGTAGCCCCGATACCCTTGAGAATAGGCGGAGTATGAGCTTAAGGGTCACCACAGTAGACATGTCGGCTGCAGTGATGAAGGCCGTATCGTCGGCATATTGATGGGCTAAGATGACCTTGTCAATCCGGGTAGATAACCGGCCCTGTAGTGTGCCGTTAGCCACCTTGATCATTGATTGCAGAACATCGACGGCTAGGTCAAATAGCATGGGGGATAACGGATCCCCCTGCCTTAATCCTTTTTTGTGAAAGAAATAGTCTGAGCTGCCCCCATTCATGATGACCCTCGATGTTGATGTTTTAAGGAGGTGCTCAATCCACCGTATCCAACGACTCGGAAAGCCTCGGGCAGCCATTACATCACACAAAAAGGACCAACTTACCGAGTCGAAGGCCTTAGCGAAATCCACCTTGACAAATAGCGCCGGCTTACCGGCTTTGGACAGGTGCTGTAAAATTTCTCGCGTTGCATTAAAATTTTCAGAAATCTGCCGGCCTTTGACAAAGGCCGTCTGATTCGGGCTGATCAGTTCTGGAAGAAATGATCGAAGTCGGTTAGCCAATATCTTTGCCAAGAGCTTTGGAATGACATTCAAAACACTAATTGGCCGGTAATCTGAGATTTCTTGAGGTGCCTCCTTTTTCTGTATCATAATTATATTGGCTTTGTTGGCACTTGCCAAATTGACCCTGTGATAGTAGAACCTTTGCACTATATCACATATCTCATCTTTGATCACCGGCCACTGTGTTTGAAGGAATTCGTTCGGAAGTCCGTCAGGCCCGGAAGCCTTGTTTCGGGCCAGTTGCCGTATGGCCACCTCAATCTCAATTTGTGTAAATGAGTCCTGTAGTGGTGATAGGTCCGGGTTTGTGGGGTATAGGCATCTTGGTTCAAATCTGAGCACACTGTTTGCAGTCCCCAGCAAGCTTTGAAGATTCTGTTTGAAGGCATTTCGGATCAGTCCCTCATCAGAGATTAGTACGCCGTCGCATGTGAGATTGGAGATGCAATTTCTTCTGCTTCTTGCGGAGGAGATTGCAATTTCTTCTGCTTCTTGCGGGCGACAAAAATAATATTAATATTGTGGATTTAATTTGGTAACTCAGATACTAGGTTATAGTGAAAACATGGAAACAATAGCAAAGTGGAAAAAGGATGCTCAATTTCTTTCAATGGCTGGATTGCTAATATTCTTACAATATTGCAAACAGTCCTTGAAAGATAAAATAAATTCATGTTTGCATAATAACCATAAAACTATAGATATCACAGAAATACAAAAAAGAGCATATAACCAACAAATATAAAATACATAAAATATTCAAGAATAGTATAGAAATCTACAATTAACATTATGATATATGTATGAATATTATATGGCAGCCGGCTATGCTTCGTTGGTTCGTTAGACCCTGCAAAGGTTAAAGGTTCCATAGTGATTTGCACAAGAGGAACAAATGCTCGAGTAGAGAAAGGAGAAGTTGTTTTGGAAGCTGGCGGAGCCGGTATGGTCTTGATTAATACTGCCATCACCGGCAATGAGATAATTGCCGATGCTCACGTCTTGCCGGCCACTCACATCACCTACTCCAAAGGTCAAACTTTGTTGTCTTACCTCAAACCAAACAGGTTTGTACATATCATATGAGTTGCTTGCTAGCTAATTTTGTCTTAGTACTTTAAGATGTAGCACAAAGCATATAACTCTCATTGTTTCCCAGGCAGTACATATTATGTAGGACAGTACGAGGGTTCAAACTTCAAATGCCTCATGCCATTCATACCTCGTCATGCCTCATATCTTATATCTTCGTTTTCAAAGTTCAAACTATCGATCCGAACCGCTCAATATGATATCCATATTTAGATAGGTACAAAATCACTGTTTTTGTACCATCCAAAAACAATGATTTTGTATCTATCTAAAAAAAAATGTATAATTTTCCAAAAAAAAATATAAAATTTGATCTACAAGCATATTAATTATGGATATCATGTTGAGCAGTTCGGATTGATAGTTTGAACTTTGAAAGGCACGAGACATTTGAACCCTCCTCTATTCCTATTTTAGCTTCTTTTTCATTTTATTTGGTTTGCCTGATAAATATACATTATTTAGTATTAATTTTGTTTTTACCAAACTTGAAAAATGTTATGGATAGAACAAATACCCCAATGCTAACATCATGATCACTAAATTACAATGCAGTACGGTACTTGGTTACATAACAAAGCCGGAAACTGTGCTCAACACAAAGCCAGCACCATTTATGGCTGCGTTCTCATCTCAAGGGCCAAACACAGTTACCCCTGGTATCTTGAAGCCTGACATAACGGCCCCAGGTATCAGTGTAATAGCAGCATGGACTGGGGCAGCTGCACCAACTGGTCTGGCCTTCGATAAACGCCGTGTAAAATTCAACTCTGAATCTGGTACATCCATGTCATGCCCCCACACGTCAGGTGTTGTTGGTCTCCTCCACACTCTCTACCCTGATTGGACCCCAGCAGCGATCCGATCAGCTATTATGACTACTGGTAAGAGAAACTTTCTGGTAATTTTTTTATGGTTATGTGTACAATAATTGAACACGATATGCATTGAGTTATTAGTCCGGCGAGTTGGATTTGGGAAAGAAAATCCGAACCCATTAATGGAATCATGGTCAAATCTGTCCACAATATCTTTTTTTAACTTTTTAAGAGTTGATTAAAAAAAATTTCAGAACTTTTCTAAAATGGTTTAAAAAGACTATTTCAATCCGAGGTACAGATTAATCAATTATCACACTAAAATTAATACATGGTATTGTTATCTTCATTTCTGTTCAAGTAAGTCAATGGTTTATATATATAAAAAAAAAGGCAATGGTTCAAGTTTTTATTTTATAACTTATATTGTCTGTTAACTTGCTGCAATTTATATTACTTTTTTTTTTTTTTGAAGGTTAGTGGAAAGTTTCCACTAAGATATATTGGAATAAAAAAAAGTATTTACAAGAATTTATATTACTTATAATATGTTTTTTTTTTTAATTGCAGCATCAATCACAGATAATCAGGGAAAGAGTATCTTAAACTCGTCCTTTGTAACTGCCACGCCATTCAGCTACGGGTCGGGCCATGTGAACCCAAATGCAGCAGCAGATCCGGGTTTGATTTACGACCTCAACATGACTGATTATTTGAACTTCCTTTGCTCTCTTCGCTACAACTCAACCCAACTAGCAACATTCGAGCCGGGTTATAAATGCCCTTCAAAGCCTCAAGATATTAAGAACTTCAATTACCCATCATTTACCATTTATGAACTCACTAACTCTGTTACGGTAACCCGCACGGTTAAAAATGTCGGTCCCGTGGGCACATACACTGCAACAGTTGTGGAACCGAGTGGGATTCATGTCAAGGTGGAGCCCGATAGTTTAAAGTTCGATGCCGGTGAAGAGAAGAAATTTAAGGTTACATTTCAGGTGGATACCCCTAGCTCTGACTATGTATTCGGAAGCATTACTTGGTCGGATGGAACCCGGTTTGTAAGGAGTCCGGTGGCGGTGCTGACAAGTTCATAGAGAAATCAATTGATTGAAGCCTTCTGGTGGATTTATTTTCTTTTTTTCTGACTATTTGAAAAGTTTCTTGATTGTTTCATTCATCTACCATTGATCATTTAAGGCACAATTATATCATTTGTTTGTGCCTAAAAATAATTTCTGTTTGCAAATTTGATTGGCACCGTGCATAATTGAAATAACAGAAGGAACACTATTTCAATTTAAGAAATTTGTAATTTCTATTTTCTTAAATAAACGTTTTCAATTAAATTTGTAATTTCTATTTCCTTTATTTATCTCTTAAGAGCTTTCCCTTCCATTCATTTTTGTTCAAAAAAAGGCCTCTATCATAGCAAGGCATTTTCCGCACCACACGGCAGCAGCATTTTCTAGAATTACATTCCATTTTCGGCGATGTATTTTTCACCGGAGCGGGGCGCCTCCGATGGTCATTGGACTCAAATTGGTCCGATACCCATTCAGAACCGTCTAATTTGCTTTGATCGTGCAGTCCACTTCAATATTCGTCCACGCATCTTTAATATTCATGCGGATCAAGCACACACGGATCATGAAGCGAATCGGCTGATTCCGAATGGGTATCAGACCAATTTAGGTCCAATACCCATCGGATGCGCTCCGCTTCCATTTTTCACACAGCAAGCTATTCATTCACGAGGGGTATTACATTAATGCATTCCAAACAGAACAAAAGGAAACCCATTCTCTAATTGGTATTAATTAATTAAAAGGGGACAAAGATCAAATAATATATATTCTTCATTCAAGTACATAGCTAACTCTCTCTTTTTGTTTTCTGGATTTCTAGACAGATGTTTCGGCATGAGCAGAACTACAAAATTGAGAGGGGCACACAAATTTAGTATAATGTAATATTTTTAGGAGAGGGACTGAAAAGTATTGATACATACAAAAACTACTAAATGCAATCAACAAAATTTTCAATTTTCAATTTATAAGGGAGGGCTTAGCCTCTCTTATTTTTTCCGAAAATCATAAATAAATTCAGGTAACTGGAGATATGAAAGTAGTTCAAAAGGATTTTTAAAAAGCTCCTTACATATATGCACCAAAAAATAATTGATTGACATTTTCAAAGCATTGAAAACATGCATGAAATTTTCAAGAGATTACATTGTATTAAGTTGGCCACTCAACAATTTATACGATCCCTAGTGTTGAAGACACGTACAATACTGGATAGATATACTTGGTATATATAATCCAGTTGCACTTTTGCTAATTCAACAATCTCTCTATTGTATATTAATTGTACCTATGAGAAATGGCAGAGGAGCAACGGTCGCATTGTATTTTACAGATGTTTAGTTGTTTGAATCTACTTGAGTACAGATGTCAGCTTATGAGCCTCAATTTTACAAATTATTTGATACATGGATAGACCTAATAAAACTAGTTCCAATTTTTATATTTTGTTGCATCTTATTTGTTTTCTCTTTACTTTTTTTATCAATCGTTGGCAAAATATGATTTTTCTCATTAAACTCTTCTCAATAGATATATGCATACGGTGATACGAGTATCGATACAGCAATACGATACGTATCAGATGAGATCATATATGAAGTATCGGGTAATGTGGATTAAGATTTGGGGAACCGAATCCTCTGCCCACCGTTGAGTTTAGCCAATTTATGCTTGACACGTGGCATCTATCTTTCATCTCATTAATGAGTATCTTTTTAATTAATTGATTGATGATAGATGAATTAAAAAATAATTTTCTAAACTAATTAATAAATGAGGATTTTTTTTTTTCTTTCTTCTTTCCTCTTTGCTTCATCTCTTCACATTCCATTTCAGATTTAAAACGGACATTGATTTGTTTAATAATAAATTTACAATGGACACTGATTTTTTTTAATAATAAGATCTATTCAGCCTATTGCTAGATATATTATAGTTCATGGGATAACAATATTATGATAAGCATAAATTCAAGTGTGAACTCTTGTATAATTTTTTTTTTGTCAAATGTATATTCTGTAAATTTAAATTTTGTACAAAATTGATACTTATGAAAGAAAATACTAAACAACACAGTGAATTGAGTTGGTAGGCGATCTAAGAATAAAAATATCCTCAACTTAGAAAGACTGGATTTTTTTTTTTTTTCAATCCAATTTATTTCGTCTAATATAAATGAACCGAAGAGATTCATAATAATGAACTCTGAGAGATGATCATGACAAATATTTTTCAATCCAATTTATTTCATCTTGCTCATGATTTTTTTTTTTTTATCTTCAAGCCCCACATACGATAAACTAATGTTGTTTTTTTTTTAATTAAATCTGAAATGGAATGTGAAGAGATGGAGGAAAGAAAAGATCCTCATTAATTAGTTAGTTTGAAACAAAATTAATCAATTCACAATCAATTAATTAATAAAAAGATTCTCATTAACGAGATTAAAAATGGATATCATGTATGTGTACTGTCAAGCATATATATATATGTGAGCAGGATTTTTCTGCCCATCTACATACTCCTCAAAATTGGGTTTCGGACTTTTGGACTTTCGAGAGACTGATTTGCAATCAATGGCACAGGCATCTTACCAGGCTTGCAAAAGGCTCACTTCCAAAAAACGGTGGGCTGTTCACTTTCTCTCAGGATGCTGGATGTTGTGGAAGTGTCGAAATAAGAAGGTATTTGAAGATATCGATGCACAACCGAGATGGGCGGCAGATTATGCGGTGCAGGAGGCGCAAATGTGGTTACAACATTGTTGATGAGAGGCAATTAATTTTAGTTTCGGATGTATGCTTGTTTTCTTATATATGTAGTTCAATATACTCACTGGCAGCCACTGCCAGTTTTTCAAAAAAAGGATTTTTCTGCCCATATGTGAGCAGAGAATTCGGTTCCAAGATTTGGTGATTGATTAATTAATTCCCACACAAATATATGAAATTAATTAAAGGCTTATATATATAGGAATTAATTAAAGGCTTTCTATTTTGATTCGCACAACCAAATTAGAAAGGGATTCAAATGTTGGTTGGCTAATTTCCAATTTGATTGGCTGGGAGGAACAACTAATTTAAAATTTCCAATTGTGTGAAAATCCGTCTCATACTATATTACTATATAACTTTTTTTAAATTGGAGAAATTTTAATTTTAGATGTAGAGTGTTCAAAATCTAATTTTAATTTTGTGCGGGTTCTAAATTCGGTGATTCAAATTTAGTAACTACAAAGGACGCGGTTATATTAAACTAGCTACGTACCTCTCACCTCCCCTCAACAGTTTATTTTCTCTTCGATCTTCTCTCTCGCTATTTTTTCTCGTCTAAAGCTCCTCTCTCTCTCTCTCTCTCTCTCTCACTCTCAATCAATTTTGCCGCATTCAACTTTGTTTTGGCGTTTGCTTTGAGATTAGAGTGTAGTACTCGTCATGGGCCCTAATCAGCATGATCGGTAATTAATTTCTTTTTTCCATTAATTAATTTTCAATTGCATGTATTAGTTTTTCCTTTTGTGTTTTTTGTTGGAGTTCAATTATCTCATGTCCTTTGTGTTGAATTTGCAATTATATTTAGCACATATATTAATCCAGAAATATTGTATTGGTTTTTTTTTTTTTTTTTTAAATGCTTGATAGAAGCTATCAAGTTTGAAATATATAGATGTGATTAGTACAACACGATCCTAAACAGCTATATATATGAAACAACAACAACAACAACAAAACTGCTATCCCTTACAAGTATACATCAATTATGTGTTGCCACCCTCCCCCTCCATTCTAACTTGGTCTAGGATAATATATATATATTCTGAGACTTTGGATCGAGAAGATGCATCGAAATACTTATGCTTTATTCATTCATTCTAATTAATTAGAGAAAAATGCAGGAGGGAAAGCACGAACGATGCACTGGAGTACCTGATAAAAGTTAAAAACGCATTTCGCCAAACACCGGATTTATATACAAAATTCCTTGATATTATGATGAATTTCAAAAATTCCAAGTATGTTTTTGTTCCTTAATTCTCACTTTTTATTTTTATAAATTTAATTACTATTTTGTCCAATGGAGACTTTAATGCAACTATGCTTTTTTAATTTGCAGAATCTGTGTGCATGAGGTGAAGGACAAAGTGGAGAATCTATTTGACGGTCATGATGATTTATTGCAAGGTTTTTATACGTTCATCCCTGATGAACTTGTACCTATCAAGCCGGTACCCGTATCACCACCGGTACACCCACCACTTCAATGAGGGTATGTTTGGTTGGATTGAGAATTAGCTATTTATGGAGTTAGACTATTCGGAATAGCCTATTCAATGTTTGGTTGGGTTAGAATAGCTAGAATAGTGAATCTAAACTTTTTGTCTTATTAGAATAGGCTATTTCTAAGAATTGAGATTTGGCTATTCTAATAAGACAAACAATAGCTATTCTTGATTTGGCTATTCTAGTTATTCTTGTTTTACAATCAAACATACCCTTAAGAGCTAGGTTTTAATTAGTATATAATTTGATCAAAACTGAGATCACATGCTAATTTAAAATATATAATGTTTTAATAGTGATTCCCCTTTTTGTCATATCATTTTAATTTGTTGTTATTTATTGTCATGTAGCGGTTGATATTTTTTTTTTGGAAAAACTAGCTCTTTCATCACACATATATATTTCAACCGCTGAATTAGTAAGTGATCGGAATAGTTTTGACCGCTGAATAATTTAACGGTTGTGGAATTAAAACGAAATTGTTCGAAATCGATAGTATAGGTTTATTTATTTTCTTTTGGCTTATGAATAAAAAATTCGTCTCTTTCTGCTCCCCAAGTTTACCAAGTTTTATATACTTTTATATTGTTGAATTGTTCTTTTTAAAGAGGTTATATTAAATCAATTCACTGTTTTAATAGATATATAACCTGAAGAAATATTCATTCACACAATATATAGTTTCTCTTTTGTTCCATTTTCATGTCCAAATAATTCATCATTTTTTATCACTTTTCATTATAAGGTTAACTGTCACACCTCAAATCGAGAATTTCGGATTAAGATGTGATCAGTCATCGCCTCGTGTTTATTAACTCTATAAACACGCAAGGCTAAACAAACAAATAATAAAATAAATGCGGAATCGTGAAATAACATACAAAAGCACAAGTCATAGCATCAATAAACAAACATGCACATATAATGTCCATACAATCCACATCATAATAAAATAAAACACTATCTAAGGAAAGGGATACATGATCTATCGAGTCCAATGTACGAATCAAAAACATCGGAACTCGTAAACCTAACCAAAAGCCCTAAAACATAAAATCAAACGGAGTGGTCATCAGGGACAGCTCCTGGCAACTCCTGCTGCAAATCGCCAGTCTCTGTACATGAAAACCCACGAAACAACGTGTAGAGTGAGCGACTAATCACCCAGTATGTGACCCAAAATTATCCCTTCAGGGATCCTCTACGGTCAAAGCACTTTTAATTATAAATTTACGTACAGTTTTAGAAACGGTAATTTATATGCATATGATTTATTATAAATACCCTAACTTATTAACTATTAAAAGAAATATATAAATAATAGATGTCATGATGTGATTAATCTATTATGCCAACATGCAAAGATACCCAAAATAAAATACAAGGAGAATATTATATTTATATCCAAATCAGGGTCCAGTACGTGAGTACTGTGTGTAAGAATTAATATAATAATAGTACGGATAAAATATCACCCTGTGCTATGCAAATCGAATTGATAGCTCCAACATGATATATTCCAAGTACTGCGATCAGGGGATGCAATGATACCCGTTGCCTAATGACATCGAGCATTGCCCCACAAGACATTGCATGCTAGCAGATGGTTATATCTAAGTTCGTGTGTTTTCCTTACTCAAAAATGATTCTTCAACCAAACATATAAAATAGGAAAAATCATACAAGCAAGTCGTAAGAATATGTTAATCTGTTTCCTCATAAGCAGAAACGGAACTCCACCGTCCGGCCAGACCAAATGGGAAAAGGGCTCGAGTCCGGCCCTGGGCAATAAATAAAATGTGCCACCACATAACATGGAAGCCGTTCTAGGCATGTAGCTCCTAATGTAGGGGAGACAAATCTCGAATCATTTTCGTACCTCTGGGCTTGAGTCCGGCCCGCACGTAATGGTAAAATGATCGAAAAGAATATATAATATCAACTTTAATACATATAATAATAATCTTAAAATACCTCCCGAGAAATCAAGTGATCCCTCGGCTCAGTGGCTATGGGGTCGACTCGTTCCATCCCAACAAGCCAGAACGTAGTCACTCGGTCTTCTTCTCAACACTCACCAATGCACATGCGCAACTAGATAATAATATATTATCCTCTACGAGAAGAGGACAACTAATATTCTAAACTAATATAATAATATAATATATAATTAAGTTACTCTACTCCTAAAATACAGTAAATTTTCATTTATCGGGGATTATGCAAATCCTATCTACAGTGCAGAAAGGATAAACATGCTCTACAGTTTTCAATGCAACTATTTAATTTAAATACGGATGACAGGTCAGGTGGTCGACTGGTAAGTGTACGCCACGAAAGGAAATAATTCAGATATCCCACACCTTAATGGTAGGCCGAAAGCGTGCGCATGCGCTAAACACCTCCGTAGTCCGCAGGATCCTCGCCTACTCCGGTGACATCGTCAGGGGGATCATACCACAGATTAGAATCATGATAGGTCTGCTGACCTGTAATTCGTAACGTAATTTAATTAAATCTACACTAAATACTTGCAACCCTTTCCCCTGTTTTATTATTTTTTTAATTAAGTGTTCGAATTTAATTGATTATCTACGGAATACAATACTCAATCAATTCAGTCAGTTCAACTCGGTCCCGATTAAGCGTGAGCAGTTAAGGCTAATTCAGTTTAATTTAATTTAACGTAAAATAAATTATTTATTATATTTTAATTTGAAGATAAACTGTTTAAATAAATTCTTATAAAAGGTCCTATTATTAACTTATACGATAAAATACGCAAATTAAACATTACTTTAATTGGTGCGATAATTAATCGCATTTTAATACTTGTAGTGTAAAAGTAAGTCTTCTAATTAATTACCCTAATAATCAATTGAATTTATTCCTAAGTACGTATAAAATAAAATACGTTGTTAATCGATTGTTTTATAACTTTTAAATTTAGACATTTAGTTTAATAATTCGTACGTGCGAAATTAATTAAATATATAATATAATACGTTAGCTAATTAATTATTCTATTTAATAAATTTGTAACCATTCTTAACGATACGAAAAATAATGATATGTTGTTAATTTTATTTTAAGTTGGGTTTGTACAACCCAAATCAAAGATTGGTCCAAATTCAATTAATTAACTCAAGGCCCAATCTAATAAGTTCATATTTGTATATTTCGGCCTAAAGGCCGATGTCATCATTTTCAGAAATGGACCAAAGCCCATTATCTATTTTCAGCCGAGCCCACAGAAAAGAGGCTCAAGGCCTCTTTTAATTAAACAACCAAAACCCAACAGAAAAAGAGGCCAAAGGCCCATAATTCTAACATTTCCATTTTAGCCCCTAAGTTTTAAAATTTCACCTAAGGGCCTATACTTTACAAAATCAACCCTCAACCTTAGGGAATTTATAAAAAGGCCCCTGTCAGTTCAAACTTCGATACCATTGGTATTACTGGGCTGGTACCACTAGTACTAGCAAAATTCAACAATTCAAAGCAGCACAAGTCAAGGTCAGGGGCTGGTACCAGATCACACACAAGCACACATCAACATATCGAATAAGCACCAAGATCAGTATACCAGGACAACCAAGGCCAACACAAGGAAAGGCACCAACTTGGTGTCAGTAACAACCAGAGCCAAAGGAAGCACCCCAGCACCGGGTCCGTACCAGTGGCAAAAACAAGAAAAGAACAACACAGACAGCAAGAACACAAACAACCCCAAGGCATCACAATCACCAAATAACACAGCAACATGACAGCCAAGCCGGGAAAAATCAATAATCCCGCGCTAGACTCCATTTAAGCAAAACAAGAGTGATCACTCAAAAGAGAGCGATGTTTCTTTTTATATTTATAAATTCGGAAATGCTATTGGTTCGGACTGCAAGCGCACAATCCTATCGAGTAGTATATTCGAGGTCGATCCACAGAAAATATTGGTTCAGTGTTTTGAGCGATCGAATCACAATCTTTCGAAAGGCTAGACGAAATCTGAAAATTGAGATATGTTGTTGTGATCAATGTAAATTAGGAAGCAATTAAAAGTAATTAAAATAAAGATAGAGATGAGAATTTCTAGGGTTTCGGCACACCATTGCTACTCAATCCGCCTTGATAATATATTCCTGTTGCGTCTGATTTTCTGTTGTTGTTTTATGAAAGACACCACATAGGTCACTGCGATTTATGTTACGCAAGAATGACAGATCTTTCATCGAGATTCTACATAGGACACTGCGAGTTTTCTTACGCATGTGACTGATCTCTTAAATACCCAAATTACTACACAGATCACTGCGAGTTTCCTTACGCATGTGATGGAATTTGGTTCGCGTTTTGTTGGTCTGGTTTATGGTTTCTCCGCTAAGGTTTTCTTCACATAAACCTAATAGATCTCAACGAGGCTAATTCATACAAATAGTTTCTCTTACCATTAAAGCACTGTCACTACCCTAACGGACTAAACTAGATCATTGAAGTTAGATGAAGAGATAGTAAATCACAAAAGCATTTCGATTCAACAACAAGAAATCATAATTAACAGAAAATATATATATCAAAACATCAAGAGTAACAAGGTTTACTGCCTAGCCCTAAGAAAAGGAACTTAGCCGCGAAACGGCATTGTTACAAGCACTCCTCTCTTCTCACTTTAATCAAATCTAACCCTAATTACAAAGATAAGTTATTCTTCTGCCCAGGGGCCTTATATAGGAGTGGAGGGACGTCTGGAGATTGAGTAGGGGCTAAGAAACTGATCTGGATACAGCTGTCGGCAGTTATTCCCCAAGTGGCGCCTTCGGTTACGGACCGTATCAGGTGATACGGTCCGTATTAGGACCTTGTCGCTGAGGGTTCTAGTGCTTCTCACGCTATCTCCTGGTCTGTGCTAGGCTTGGTCCGTATTAGGCAATACGGACCGTAACAGAGACTTCGTCGATAGGCATCGCTGATCCGATTGACCCGATTCTAGCTCCATTTGGTGTAAAATAGTCCCAAAACCTGTTTTCTGCAATAAAACATAAAGAAGGGTGACAGTAGCCTTTTTCTCTAATTAATTAAACATAAGTGTGAGAAAATATGCAAAACCTAAGCCAAAACCCTACGTAAATCATCATTATTTTGACTCTGATCAAAGAGGCAAATTGCATTCAAGCATACATCAAACATCAATTAAAAAGAGTGTGTTTAAATTACCCGATAAAGGCTCCAAATGTCAAGAGACAACAAGAACGGCCGGCACCAGGGGGATGCCTCGCCTCCGGCCGTCAAAGAGAAATCAGCAAGCACACCAGCAAGCGCACCCGGCCCCAAAAAAGTCACAACGAAAGGCACCGGTAAGCTTCGAAACAGCGAAAACCCTTTTAGGGTTTTGAAATATCGCAACAGAGGAAAACAGAAAATAGAGGGGAAAGGCAAAAATCTCAGCACATGAGAGCAAAAATCAAACAACCAAAAGCAAAACCCAAGGGAGAGAGAGATAGGGACTTATATAACTCGGGAGAGAGAGAGCGCGCAAGAGAGAGATCGGTCAAGGGTGTCAGAGCCCTCTGACAAGAGCCACCAAGGTCGTCGTGCGCACGAGGGTGACACGACAGGGGCAGTTGAGCGGTCAAACCACAGGCGCGAAAGAGCGAGAGAGAGATCTAGGGTTCTCGCGGCTACAGCGCAAAAAGAGAGAGGGAGTGGGGTGATTCGAACGGGAGGGGTCCAGGGAGGAAGGGAAATAAAAAGGGAGGGACTTGCATCAAGATTCGTTCAACATTAAACTTGGATGGTTGAGATAATTCGCAAAATTAAGGAAGTTAAATTTGGTGATCTCTTATGAAAAAATATATTTAAAATTCGAAGTAATTGAACGAAACTTGCGTTTAGAAATTAATACGAAATTTCGGATGTTTCTTGATTTACTTTATAATTTATTTGCTATCTCTTTTAATTATTTAATTATAATGGTCATTAATATGAGTATTAGGAAATCGCATTTACTAAAATTGATTTACAATTCGTAAAATTTAAATTGATTTAATATACAAATTAATATAATCTAATTTGTAACATTTTGCGAGTTATACGTTTAATTATTTTATTTAATTAATTAATTTCAAATTTGTGAAGTTTTAAATTTAAATCTAAAACTTGTAAAACTATAAATTAATTTAATAATCAATTTTATAAAAACTATATCATCAATTTAATTATTTAACCTTCATTTAAGTTAATTAATTAACTAAAGTTTTAATTAGTTGTAAATTTGTAATATTTAGTCAATTAATTAAAATTTAAATCTACGGATTATAACATTAACTATCCCTGAATAAATTGTTGCAACTATTCGTGCTGATTTGACCCTCAAATTAAATAAAGTTATCGTTCAACTAGTTAGTTTGTACTATTTAACTTCTGAGGAACATTAGTTGTTGGTTTTTAATATTGTCTAAATCTGTCATTAGCACTGACAGCTAGCCGATAACCATCTCTCATTTCTTTTTATTTAATCTTATTAAATTTTTGTAAGAATTTGTCAAATTCTAATTGAATACACGCAATTGAGATCGTACGTGTACTTTGGAATTGGCAGGTCTCTCAAGCTTTATCAACAGAAATAGTTGGTATATACTATATACATACCAGCATATAAAACAATACACATTTAGGAAAATATAATTTTAAGGTACTAAAATTATATGATATTTGAAAAATATTATTAATTTTGTTATAAATTATTTCGGTAGAATGTGTACTAAAATTGAATTATTTCGGAATTTGATTGGTAATATTCATCATAAAGTCATTAAATTATAAATTATTTGATAAAAAACTATATGCCTTTCAAACAATCTAAATTTGATAAACGTGCAATTTAAACAATGAAGAACACATCTATAATTGTATTTTTTAATTAAAAAACTATTTTCTAAAATATCACACACACAAAGAGAGAGTTGGGCTATCATGCTTTTGGAAAGCGCATGTTTTACTTCACTCTCATGCATATCTTCATTTTCAAAGTTCAATATTCAATCCGAAATGTTCAACATATTATTCATATTAAAATGTGCTTGGAAACCAAATTTTACATTTTTTTTGGAAACTTTTTGCTATTTTTTTAGATTTTTTTTTAATCACTATTTTAATATAGTAAAAAAATAATAATAAATTCTTAAAAATAACGATTTTAAACCATTCTAAAAAAATAGCAATTTTTTTTTCCTTTTCTATTATTTGCAACAGAGAATTGTTTTTTTTATTTTTTCCTTTTCTTTTATAAAGATTAAATCAAATAAAAGCAAACATAGAGTTGTTGCAGTAGGTAAAAGTTTCATACACCTCTAATGAAGGTTTTGATCTTCTCGGATGATTAGCAAAGAGGTACATTGCACCATAAATCCTTATTTTCCTGGTACCTTAATGAAATTGATCATTCCAAATTATTTTAGAATAACAGATAACTAATATACATATATGCCAAGCACATCCAATTGGACTCATTAATATTTTATAATAGATAATTAATATACATATATGCCAAGCACATCCTATATATTATTCAATAATTTTACGATATTTACCATTACTAACCTTGATACATATATAGTATTCAATAAAATTATTTACCGTACTTACATATTATTCAATAATTTAACAATATTTTTTGAATAAATATGCACTCTTGAAAATAAAAAATAAAAATAAGCTAATAGCCCATTATGAAATTCATAGTCAAAATTAATGCAATTTGAGTATTGTGTGAAAGCATCAATAGTTGTCCCGTGTTATTTTTGAAAAAGTCCAAATCATGAATAAATCATAAAATATATACAAAATCATATTTAGATAAGCGAGCAGTTAATTAAGCACGTGTTAGTGTTAGGTAGAATTAATTAATTACAGTTGTTACTACAGAGAGGATGCCACGCAGAATCTAGAAATTAAGCATGGTCAGATAATGCTATGAAATGAATTAAGTAATATCTACCTAACACATCGATCATCGGTTCATGTGTGGCCAGGAGCAGGATAGGGCGTGAGTGGCCTGGCCTCCTGTTTCCTCCCTAGCTTCTCTCAACCAAATAAATTCCTTCCCTAGCTTGTTTATTAATTAGATTACATGCAGTTATATAATCAAGTCAAGTTATATTAATCAACAAGTCACACAGTAATAATATTATTAATTCCCTCCTTCCCGGCCCCTATCCTTTTTAAAACCTCACTCTTATCTCCCCCCCACTCGCTCCTACTTCATCCATCCTATTCATGCAAAACTAATTAAGCATTATTTCTCTCCTCTCAAACCCAGCCAACAATAAGGAAACAGGTTCTCTCTCTCTCTTTCTCTCTCGAATCATTGATTTCTTAATTTCAATTTTAAATTAGCCCATATATATATCCATGTTCAGTTTATTGATTTCTTAGCTGTGTTACAACTTACAACACATGGGTGAATTGGTTGTTGAAAGTAATTTTCAAAACGCAATTCTGATGTAACTCCAACTTTTATGATCAGTCATTTGATTAAATTATAAACATGTTTATTCTTATTATTTCAATAGTATGTGTATAAATTTTGGGTTAATTTAAAAGTCAATTTATCTTTTATCAAATAATATGTAAATTTTAACCTTTTGAGAATTTGATGGCTTAATTTCTATAGATAATCAATTAAATTTTAAATTGACTCAAATTTGATATGTAATTTATTTAAATGATGTAGCACACACCTACAAGTTAATTATTTGATATATTATATTTTTAAAATATCAAGAAATTACATGTACTACGTTAATTATTCAATATATTGGTGACTATGACTTTTAGTAATATATACATTGACAATTTACATGCCCAGTCGTATTTGATAATGTTTATCCCTTGTCATCATATTTGGTTTGGTTGAAAAATTAAAGATAAAGTGTGAAAATAAGAAGATAATTCTTATCATTACTTTCATAAAAGATAAGAGTTATCTTCTTATCCCTTTAATTATTTTATTCTACTTTTAAATATATCTTATGAAAATAATGATAGAACTTATCTTTTTATCCAATCCCACCTTATTTCTTTTCTAAGTTGACCTTAATTTATTTTATCACACTTCGTCATAGTTCTGTAATTTTACGAGAACAACTCAAACAAATTAAAGCAGGTAAACCCTTTTGCTTCCCCTTTTAAGATTAACTTCCATATTTATTTTTTATATAAGTTTATAGGCCCACACTATTATAAATTAAAACTTTAATTCAATTCTTAATTTAGTTCAGAGGCCTTTGGTTGAAGTATTTTAGACAAAAAATTACATGATACATATATTATATATGTTACATGGCATGATTTTGTATATATATATTATATGATTTATTAATGATTTGAACTTTTTCAACAATAACAATTGGACAACTATTGATGCTTTCACGCAATACTCAAATTACATTAATTTGACTATGAATTTGATAATGGGCTATCCATAGATCCAAATAAATACCTATTAACTCTTTTTTTTTTTCAAGCGTGTTCATATTTATTCAAGAAATATCGTAAAATTATTGAATAATTATGTAGCAGACTTACTAAGGTAAATAATTTTAGACGGTCTATATTAATTTAATCGAATTTTAATAATTTTATTAGGAAGTGTACGATTAAAGATACTTTAAGTCAAGTTATATGATTATAATTTTGAATATTTAATTCATAGAATTAGTGGAGAGAATATTAGTCGAACCCATTACAGCAAGATAAATCCTTTTATTTTTGTATTATAATTTATTTTGAACAAAGTGGGTAACAATCCGACCAATTTTATTAGAAATCAAGATAAATGTTTGATACCAAACAACTAGCTAGTACCCATTGTACAGCAAACATTAATTAAGAGAGAAGTATCTTCTAAGAAAACAAAGCAAGAAACATTAATTATTGTATTATCATTAAATAATTGAAACTCTGAAATTAATTTTTGATATATTTTTTTAATTAAAATCAAGCACTGACTTGAGTCCAAATTCTTCATTGCCCCATGGATGGCCCCTACATTGGAGCAGAGAGAGAGAGAGAGAGAGAGAGAGAGTACTGTCTCACTTAGTCACGTTCCATCCCTGCCTTCCTGGTACATTTCCTTGTTGTTAAATAACTAGCCTTTGTGTTGAAATTTATTTATAATCCTGGTGCATACCAGTTCGTATGGATACTGGTAATGATGGTGATTTGCCTTGGGAAGCATGAAACATGGCATAAGGCTTGATCACTTACAATCTATTGTTTTAGGTGACCGGTGCGAGAAGGAGAGATGGATTACATGTATGGACCGGGGAGGAACCACCTATTCGTGCCGGGTCCAGTTAACATTCCGGAGCCAGTGATACGTGCCATGAACCGCAACAATGAGGATTATCGTTCTCCTGCAATACCGGCTCTCACCAAAACCTTACTTGAGGATGTTAAGAAGATCTTCAAAACCACCACTGGCACACCTTTCATAATCCCCACTACAGGTATATAGCCAACTGGTATTGCCTGACTAAAACATATATTCTCCCATTTCTAATCTTCCCTTTTCATAACATCTTTTCATAATCCCTTTCATTTATTGTTCAGTAAGAAGCATAAATGATTTTTTTATTGTTCTGTTTTCTTCAGGTTTAATGTGCTTTTAAGTTTTAACATCTGTAATATGACCAAAATAGAAAGTTTTGTGGGTGAACCCCTGGCCATTTGCAAACAACTGGTAAAATACTAAGAACAAAATAATATAATCTACTTACAGGAACTGGAGCATGGGAAAGTGCACTTACAAACACTCTCTCACCGGGTGACCGAATTGTATCCTTCCTGATCGGTCAATTCAGTCTCTTGTGGATTGACCAGCAGCAACGCCTCGGATTCAATGTGGATGTAGTTGAGAGCGAATGGGGTCACGGTGCAAATCTCGATGTGCTTGCTTCCAAACTGGCGTCTGACCGCTACCATTCAATCAAGGCTATTTGCATTGTTCACAATGAAACTGCAACCGGAGTTACCAATAACTTGGCCACTGTTAGGAAGTTGCTGGGTCAGTGCAAAATACCAGAATCTTACTTTACCACACCAGTTTGGTAACACATCCTACCAGTTATAGTAAACAAAAGTTTGCTTTGAAGTGCATTTAGTACTGATATTTTACATGTTTTACCTACCTTGCCTGCATTACTAACAATGCTGACCCCTGACCGGCTACAGTAATAGTATGTAATTATTTTTACATTTTTACATTTTACATAATCAAATCACTAATCGTAGAAGATTTATTCAACTTCAGATGATTACAATCACCCTGCATTATTTCTGGTCGATGGAGTCTCCTCGATTTGTGCACTAGATTTTCGCATGGATGAATGGGGTATTGATGTGGCACTTACTGGGTCCCAAAAGGCGCTATCGATGCCAACTGGCATGGGCTTTGTTTGTGCCAGTCCAAAGGCCCTGGAGGCTGCCAAGTCAGCAAAGTCAGTTAGGGTTTTCTTCGACTGGAATGATTACTTAAAGTTTTACAAAATGGGGACATACTGGCCGTACACCCCGTCTATTCAGTTGCTTTATGGTTTGCGGGCTGCTTTGGATCTCATTTTTGAGGAGGGGTTGGACAATGTTATTGAAAGGCATGCCCGTCTTGGAAAAGCAACACGGTAAGTATTTGTTCTTTTCATGTTTTATGAAATTTTGGAGAAGTTTGAGAATTAGAATGCGACTAATGTTGTGGTAATGAATTGCTCTAGACAAGTTTTGTGGGTACATCAAAAACTAGAATAACAACTACTACCCTTGCTCCTAGAAACTAATATGTACCAGAAATCAAATTGATTTTGGAGATGAGCTAATTTTTGTTTTCCAGGAATTAGCTTTGTTAGTGAAAAACGAACTTGTTCAAGAATTAGAAAAATACGCTACCAGCAATCCTTTCTTGTTCCATCTTCAGCTAAAGAGTATATATAGCTATATGTGGTTTCTGTTGCTTAGTTTTGAAATTAATAAAATGATCAACATTTGCAGGCTGGCTATAGAGGCATGGGGATTGAAGAATTGCACCCAAAAGGAGGAGTGGTACAGTGATACAGTGACAGCCGTATTGGTCCCACCATACATTGACAGTTCAGAGATAGTCAAGCGTGGCTGGAAACGGTACAACTTGAGTCTGGGTTTGGGACTTAACAAAGTGGCTGGAAAGGTTTTCAGAATTGGTCACTTGGGAAACCTCAATGAGGTAAGTAAAGCTTTTTTTTTATTATTTATGTGTTTCTATAGTGAGACCATTTAAATTATTAGTTGGAATGCTAACCATTTTTTTTCTTCTTATTGAATTAAATTGAATACAGTTGCAATTGCTTGGTTGTCTTGCTGGGGTAGAAATGGTGTTGAGGGATGTAGGTTACCCTGTAAAGCTTGGAAGTGGAGTTTCGGCGGCTGCCGCGTACCTTTCAAACACCACTCCTCTTATCACTTCTAGAATTTAACTGTATCTTGTGTGCAATTTCAATGTAAGAATGAAGATGAACACTTTAATTATTCTGTCCAGGATACTTAATCCCTGATTAATACTTAAATTAATTTATATGTAAATTCCATACTTCCTCGATGTCTTGTTACGAAACCCCCTTCCCTTTTAGTTAGCAATTAATTGAGAAATTTTGCTACATGCATACTAATTCCGCGTCTCACAAAAAACAGAAGGAAAAAAAAAACATAGCACAAATCAAAATTGGTACTACATCAAGCCGTTGGTGTTTCAAACTTTCAATCGACAAGTCCGACTGTCCGATTCAGTCAGAAAAATCTGCTGCATTTTTTGCAAGCTCTCTTTCTACCACCCTTTTCAAAAAGCTTCCTTCCTCAACCACCATATGTACCGGTACAATTGTACCCAATCCATTCGCGACTGCCAACATGACCTCCTTCATCTCCCCTCTGAACTCCTCCAAATCCACCATACCATCACCATCCTTGTCAAATTGCTCAAACAAACCCTGGTACATTTGTACAACCTCTTCATGGCTTAGGCTAGGCTCATCCATTCCCCCAAAATGCGAACCGAGAACACTTAGACACATCAACTCTTTTTCCATTTCGGCATATGTCAGCCTGCCATCGGAATCGGAATCTAAGCTGGCAAATCGAGTCTCGATTGATGTATTGAATGCCTTCTCATCCTCGATGAAGCCAAGCTCGAACCATTGAGCCATCTAGTAGTTCCACACTCATGTTTAAGTCGTTTCAATTCTCTTCTACTTGTTTGTACTACTCTTTGGTTTGGAGAAGACACTGTGTGTGATGAACAACATACGTAGACCTTAGTAGGTTTGAGAGTTGGTTCCTGGGGGTTTGGTAGAGTAATTCATTGAATTGTGGTGTTGTCTGAGGAGAATTCTCCTGAAACAGATTAAAAGGCGGGTTGTTCAACCTTGAAAGAGTAGTATAACAATGACCCGTTTTAGGAATTAAACTAGGAAGGAAGGAAGTGCAACAAGGATGAGTTGGGATATTGTCACGCAACTAATGGTATGGGAGTTAATTAAGGTTCGGGATTGGGTGCTTTTAATTTGGTTGTTTGAATGGAAAATCAAATTTAGGTAGATGGTTTATTTCACCTGTTTCTATTACTAGAAACACACCTATCCACATATCAATGACAACTCCATAACATTACACTTAGACAGACAAGCCCTATTTATTAACAGACAAAACTACACATACAGTATATATACATCCAAAAACAGACCAGCATTCAGCCAACAAAGAAAAAAAGATTTCTGCTAGCTATCAAGGAATAATTTAAAGATCAAACAAATAAATGAATCAGCTGTACAAAAGTAAGAAACACTCCATTTGGGTTACATTTTTACTTGAAATGTTTGACTGGTACGGCATGCATGAGCAATTTGAAAATGGAAATTAAAGGCATGGGCTGCATTTACCGCATAATTAATTAATTAATATTGGTCACACGTACATATCGATCGGTGTAAATTAAGGTCTGAGTGGTAGAAGAATTAAACAAAAGTTTGACAAAACAAACTTAAAATTGCAAAATGTACGTAGCTGATAGGCAAAGAATAAGGGCAAGGATCGATGCACCATTTTCTGAAGGATATATACAAATTATTAATGCCATTGTAGAAACATGCATGTATCATGTATGTATGAGTAATTTGAGGGATGTCGATCGTCTTAATTTAATTTGGTTATTCAAACTTTAAAGACTATAATCTAAGTAATTTCATGTTCTAAACAAGAACAAAACAAAGTTTTGCAACTATTATGGAAGATCAATACAATAAGAAATTTGGTACCAGTAACAAAATTTGGCCAGAACTTGTGCTCCTAATTTGTTTTAGTGCATTGTCTTTTAGACCTTGTTATTATCCATGCCATATTGGGATTGTGATATATTGTTGAGGTTTTTCCACAAATAATTTCCAGTATTAATAAAAATAGGGAAGATTTTGACAAAATGAGTAATTCAATCTTACCTCAAAGTCCATGGAGAGACGGAGACTTTTATATATACTTGCAAATTAAATTATATATTTTTTTTAAATTATTTTACTATTTTTTTTAGATAAGTAGGAGGTTACTACCTTTGAATGTTCTACAATATTTTTAGATCAAGTAATTTAGTTATTTATAAAAAAAAAAAGTAAAAGATAAATAGAAATATAAATTTGATCTATAAGTACATTTTTATACAGAAATCATGTTGAAAATGGAAATATTGATCCATATGAATTTATATGTGTTATGCATAATGATGTAGCTGTTGGGGAATTAGGCCGCTAAATTCTGTTTCGGAATTTACCGTGAAATTCTGCTCGGCAATTTACCGCTAAATTCTGTTTCGGAATTTACCGTGAAATTCTGCTCGGGAATTTACCGCTAAATTCTGCTCGGGAATTTACCGCTAAATTCTTGTTTATGAATTTACCGCTAAATTATGCTCGCGAATTTACTGCTAAATTCTGTTTAGGCTTATGGTGCGGAAAGAATGTAAAATCAAAATGTTCCTTCTACCAAAAGCCGAGGATTTGCTCCCTGATTGATTTCTAAAACTAAATTTATTTAATATTTAAATAAATTAAAACAACATTTGTACCTTGTTCCGAATTGGATTTGAAGTCTGACTCGCTTTGAAGCACCAGACATCTGATGCCTCTATCAGTTATCCACCAGGAACAACCAGAGAACTGGTATTTCTTTTGCCAGAAATAATGTACTAGCGGGATTCGCAAAAACACTATTCATGACAGTCGTAAAACACAATTCACGAATATTGTAAAAACAGATTCACGAACTTTCGCAAAAACACTATTCACAACAGCCGTAAATACACTATTCACAACTCGCAAGAATATACGTGGATTACGTATTCCTTTCTTTTCTACGCAAATCACTATTTAAGAGGAAAAAACACGAAAGAGAGAAAATGATGTTTGAATCAATTCGATTCGGTTCGATTTAGACTATCGAAATTATTTTTCTCTCACCTCTTCATGCCTTTATATAGGCTTCAAAAGTCAGTTTTGATAATTACCAAATTGCCATTGACAAAGTCGATTTTGATTTTGCCATTCGCATAATTACCAAAATGCCATCGAGCTCATAATTCAATTGGTTAATTTGGGCTTTTAATTTGAGCTTTTGAATTAAATTCTAAATTTAATTTAGGCCCAAAATGTTAATTCATAATTAACATTTTTAATCCATTTATTATCAATATAATTATTCTGAATAGTTATATTTCTTGCGACTGTTGTTGCGATAAATTTATACAACGTGTTGTATACGCTTATAAATTTAATATGTTTAAGCTTGTCATCTCTATGACATTTATTTATTAATTATAACACTTTATAATTAAAAATAAAATTCTCTGATTACTTTTCTATTGGTGTGACCCGATAGGAACTGTGTTATGTTGGCAATAGAATTAAAACTCATTTTAATTCTATAAATCATAAGCGGCATCTGGCAGAATGCATTATGACTACTCAATTGACACAGATGATCTTGTACAGTACAATATTACGATCCAATAAATAATTTACTCGTGTTAATTCTTTTGTCTCATAGTATCAGATCAGTTTCAAGGTAGGTATATATGTGTCATCCTTGCAAACTTTAATCTTTTATCGATCTTAAGTAGATTATCAAATATGATTAACTCTTTAATCATATCACGCGCTGATAACCCTACTTCATCAAGAGGCCTAGTGATATCATCACTCGTATTATATACGAGGGACAATAGTAGTCTTGGTGAACATCTCCCCTCTGCACAAGTCATGTATACTGAAATGTCATATGTATAGTTACTTTTTACGGATAGCGTTGAACAACACTCACGAATACACACTTCTCATGTAGGAAAGATGAATACCTCATACTTTAGAACTTAACACTGAATGAAACATTAATGACACGAACACAATCCATTTAATGTTTTATTTAGGATCTGTCAAATATCATGTTCTCTAACATGTATCTATGTAATTAAAATGACAACTCTTTGTCTATGGTTTATAAAACTTAACCATTATTTAATCCACATACTAACATTTGAATAGTCAATTAGTGTTTCTGCTAATCATCAAGGTTAGAGACTATTAAAAGTATTTATCATCTATATTACGGTGTTCTACAATTTCAAGTCCTTAACCCAAAATGAACCATAATTTGATAAAACTCAAGAAATAAAATGATATCTTTATTAATCATCCAATTCATGAACAAAACATATAAAATACAATTATCCTATGATTGACTTCTAGATTATTAGACTAACAGTAGCCTCACTCAATATATATACACACATGCCGCGCACATCCAATTGGAGTCATTAATATTTTATAACAAAAGACAAGTGCCATCTAAATTAGAGCCAATAATTTTGTTTACTTATTTTAAATTTTCCTTTTTTCAAAGGATATATGAATTATAAAGCAAACTTTTATTCATAATTCTTGATTTTTTTTTTGTCTTATGTATATGATGAATTTAGTTAATACGGTTGGTGAGCGAATTAATTAAACATTAATTTTTCATGTCTAAAAGATTTCTAAGTTGTTATGATTTGATAAATTCCTAACACGATCTAAGTAAAGTTTTTCGAGTAAAATTTTCAGATTTGTTGTTTAATTATATACTGTGTTCGAAATACGCACAATGTACGTAACATGTATGTAGTATTTTTTTATACTCTGACAGTAAAAATTATTGATGCTAGACAATGATCTAATTAACATTAATACGGGCATGTAATTTTTTAATTTATATATTTTACAATAAAAAAATATTAATTGCCTCTCTTTTTTGGGTGATCATCATCACACACATTTTGAAAATTGTAAATATATAAATATTAAATAAAACAAAAAATGCTAAAAATAGCTAAGTGTTTAAAAAATATTATTTTTAATGTTGAAGCACACAATTATCCAATCATTATTTTTATATGTTAAATCAACTAATTTATTGTTAAAAATAACTTAAAGAGTAAAATAGAATGTATCCAGATTTGGGTGTACCAATTTTGGATGTGCATTGGGTGTAGTCTCACTAAAAGTTGTTGTACCAATTTTTAATGGTCTGAATTTGTTGTACCAAAAATTTGTACATTTGTTAAATTTGGGTGTACATTCTATTTTAGTGAGACAATTTGGATGTTCATTAAGGGCAATTTATTTCAACCAAAAATTTGGATGTAGTCTCACTAAAATAGAATGTATCCACATTTGTTAAATCAACTAAAATAGAGGATGGTCTGAACATATTTTTCATCAAAAAAAATTATACAAAATTGTTAACTTGAGTAAACAAATGTGAAAAAAAAATAAACATATCTATCTCATAAAAAATAAAAAAAAACAAATAGTTGGTACAACCATAGCTCCTGTTCTTACCCCTCTATTGCCCAGGATCCTACCAAGTTATTTCAAAATTTTAAAAGCTAATTTTTTATGTGCAATTTGATCCATATGCATAATTAAGTTAAGTTAAGTTTGTACTTTTTTATCTATTTGTAATTTGATCCGTGTGCATAGTTACATTAAGTTTTGTTTTGTACTTTGATTTCTTAAATTTTTTTCACAGTTTATATGCTTTATTTTGCTCATTAAATAATATCGTACATCAAAATAGATCATTTTTAGTACCAAATAAATCACATTATGTTGCTGGATTTTAAAATTAAATTATACTTTTGACAATTCAAAATAAATAACTACCAAGTTATTATTTCCTTTAATTACTTTGGAGAGATATTACTTGAAACTTATTTATCTTGATAATTTTGATAATGTTGGTCAGATCAATGGAAGGTTGAAACTTTAAAAAAAAAATTTAGATAAATTGTTGGACAAGTTGATATCCTACTAATAAAATTCATTAAGGGCAATTAATTTAATATCATTAAAAAAATTAAATCACTCGATGAATGACAGAATTAAATCTCATCATTTTCATAATCATGATATAACCACCAAATAAATCTTGTCTATATATGATGTTGGAATTTAAAATTAAATTTTACTTTTGAAGATGTCCATGACTAGCAAAATAAATAGTTTCCCATTTTGTTCTTAAATTATGATTCAAAATATTTTGGTTTCTTATTCAAAAGATATTTTTTTTATGTGTACATTTGCTCAATTATAGATAGGTAAATTAATGGTATATATAAACATTTCTGGTTTGAATTTATTTAATTTATTATTTCATAAAAAAAAATAGGAAAGATCAATACCAATCACGTTGAAATTTTTATTAATAATATTTAAATTAATTTAATTAAAGAAAATGACATGGTTTTAATTAAATTTTTAGAAACAACATTTTCGCTGGATTATCCAACGGAATTTACAGCCAATTCCGCTAGATTATCCAGCGAAATTCCATTGACTACTTTCCGCTAGATTATCCAGCAGAAATTAAATACATTATTTTGATGAAAAACCATGTCATTTTCTTTTTAATTAATTTATATGTTATTAATAAAAATTTCGGCCAATCACGCGTTAACAATTTCATTGAAAAAATGAATAGGAAGACCAAAGCATAAATTGACTTTATGATTACAATTTAGATATCAAATAAGAAGCTTCTAAATTTCAACTCATCAAGGTCATACAAAGATGCAAGTCATATAGCAAAATCAAGCTTGTCAATCAAGCAAATAATTAGTAAGTGATTGTGACGCCCAATTACTTGCCCTCCTTAAATAGAAATTAATTAATAGGTCGTTCTCTTGCAATTCAAGAAAGCAAAAGTAGCCATTGATAGTAACGTTCCAACTATAAATGAATTTCATATTAGGGAAATTTCATGTATATTTCTCAAATAACCCTCTCATTTTATTTTTTTACTAAAAAATAAAAGTATGTAATTTGTGTAAGAAAAATAGTTCGTTTAGACATACGCTTGTGTGTGCATCACAAGTAAAAATAAATAAATCATTTGCTCTCACAATTGGCTAATTAGAAGATTGAACATTTCTTCTAAATAATCTATATATTTTTTAAATAACGGATAAAATAGTATATTATATATTTAATATAAGTTTTAATAGAAAAGATAACAAATTAAGTAAAAAAATCTGTGAGTTTTTAAATTTTAAAAGAGTAAATATGATACTATGAATTTTAGAGAAAAAAATTGAATATACATGAAATTTCCTCTTCTTTTTATTTTATTGAACTGTAATACATTCGTGACAAATGTTTTCGTTATGATGTGTGTTTGATGTCTGTTTGTATCGTGTATCAATTATATACTTTTTATCATGTCGATTATGTGGAATGTATAAATTAAATAATTTGTATTGCAAATTTTAATAACACATCAGTACAATAATTTTAAATGAAACTAATTTCAATTAGCGATTTGTTGCAAATTGGAGATTACGTGAATTGCAAGAGAAGGAACTCGTAAAGCATCTACATCAGGAAAATTAAAATAAAAAAATAAAAATAGTTGTCAAGCACCAAATAGAAATTAAATTAATTTTAATTTCTAAATCTATGCACTGGTGCAATTATTACTAAAAAATATTCAAGCAATGGGAACGAGAGCCAATAGAAACTTTAGAAAGTGATTTTTGAAAAGATATTTTTAAATTAAAAATTACGCTACATCTGAAAAAGTAAATAGAAAATTTCAACGTACTTTTTGAAAGAAAAAAGGAATCCCAATACTCTTAATTAATTTCTGTTTAACACGCCAAGTAAGCTTTATTTACTTTAATATAGCAAGAGGCTACATGTTACATGTATGATTTTTCTTTTTAACTTTTGTATTGTCCCTAGTCAACAATACGCTGTTAATATCCGCAAGTCAATGCTAAAGCAATCTAAGTCAAGTCAATGCAGCCACGTTCCTGAGTCTTTCGTGTTTGGCGCGTAGCTTGTCCCACTAGATAAACTTCTGTCAACACCTGGCTCACAGCCTCCTTCTAAATTTATATTGAGTGGGTCCCAGTTATCTACGGTAAATGTGACACATGTCCTGTGCTCTTGGAGCACCCAGCATTGTTGTTCACTCCGGTCCCTATCGACTATCCAGTACCAGCCTTCACATAGTTTTCTGTGGTAGCTTACATCATAAATTATATATGTAGCAAGTTTATTTACGCACTTAAACATTTTTAATAGATCACTAACACATATGTATACAAAATTAATCTTATAGAATTTCATACATGCCCACAGGAATGGCTAGGGACAACAAGTTTTATGTGGTAGCTTACATTATGAATTATATGTAACGAGTTATTTACGCAGTTAATCATGTATAAGAACAACTCGCTAGAGATAAGTCTACAAAATTGAGCTTATAGAATTTCATACTCAGGTCTTCACCTTTTTCAATTTGATTTTATTGAATATTCTTCTTACTGACTTACTCTAACAAACCTTGATGAGGTGTAGAATTGGTAGTTGAATTTTGCATTGCCTTTGTCTCGTCTCTCTCTCTCTCTCTCTTCCTTCCCTATTAAGCGTTCAAGCTGTATTTTCTTTCATTTTTGCTCCTAATTTGCCTATTCTGCTTCTAGTTTCTTCTATTAGTTTCAAGGGTTTTTTTTGCGGAGGTTTATTTGTGATTCACTATTTGGTACGGTATTGTTATGCATTCTTTCTTCTTTTGGATTTGATATAGATATAGGTTCGATTTAGAATGTATTTCTCTAAATTTGACTGTTGAAAACTGGATTTCATGCCCAATTTGCAATTCAATTTTGACCAAATCTATCTCTATTCCCCCCAAATAAACCAGCTCAAATTGAAAGGAGAGGCATTACACCAGAAGTAATAAACAAAATTTGTAAATATTTCTTTTAATTGGGAGCTTTATTTTTGCAAGTATAGATGGGAGCCAAAGAATCAAGACCATGTAGTAGCAGTAGTAGTAGTAGCCAGTATGGTTATTCCAGTGGCTCCGGGTACGGGAATACTGAGAATACCGCTGCAGGATACGGGAATAATTACCCTGGATATGGGAATAGTGCCCCAGGATATGGAAATAATGCCTCAGGCTATGGGGATAGGTATGGATCAAACTACAATTCTGGTTATTCTTCATATGATAATCACAGCAATCAAGCTAGAAGTGAGAATAATGGAGGGAGAGTGCAAAACAAGTATTCTCATATCGGTGACGATTATCGGACTCTCAATCAGGTATAGAAATTTTCCTTGAATATGTATTTACGACATAATTTAGATAATTTTTTGATAATTTTTAATGAGCAGAGTTAAAATGCACCATTGGTTTTGTGCCCCAACCATACCCCACATCTTTATCTCTATTCTCAAAGTTCAAACAGTCGATCCGAACCGTTCAACATTATCTACATATTAAGGTGTGCTTAGAGACCAAATTTTATATTTTTTGGAAATTATTTACTATTTTTTTATACAAGCACAAAACCAATGGTGCATTTTAACCCTCCTCATTTTTAATAATCCAGTCTATCCTTATTTTTAAGATATTTTTTTATATCTTTATAAGGATTGTATGTGTATTATGTAGTATAATATATGGTGCTATTCATTATTGTAAGTTACTTGTACTGGAACTTGTGCTCAGCATTTTACTTTTTTCTTTTTCTTTTGATAAAAGTGGGTAAAATAACCCCACAGATTTCATACTTTCTGGTATGAGGTGACAGCAAACATTAGTTATAGTGTGGTAGGACCTTATGTACATAAACTTTCTTCTTTTATTAATGTAAAATTTGTTGGTGAGCTTTCAGCTCACTGACCATTAAAAAATAAATAAATATATAACCCCACAGATTTCATTAAAGAAACCATAATATCTAGAAGTCAGGTACCAAACTGGTACCCAACTTCATCATAAACGACTGCAAAACCCCGTTTCATATTTTTTTTTTCTATGTATATTAATAGGTCACAGATGCTTTGGCACATGCTGGTCTTGAGTCATCTAACCTCATTGTTGGAATAGATTTTACCAAGAGCAATGAATGGACAGGTACCAAAAATGGGTCGATTTTTTATCCTCTTTTTTATTTGGTTATTTATCCATTTGTTTGTGTTTAACTTTCTATGTATTTATTTATTCATAATGTGTGTTATTTTCTGTTGAGTTGAATACTTGACAGTGAAATTCATACTAAGATGAAAATGTGTTGAATTGAGGTTTAATTAGTCAAATTTGGCTAATCTGAGACAAATTGCATATCATAATTTTCAGGTAAATTATCCTTTGGGAGGCGTTGCTTGCATAATATAGGGAGCACTCCAAATCCATATGAACAAGCAATTTCTATAATAGGAAGGACCTTATCAGCTTTTGATGAGGACAATCTCATACCTTGCTTTGGTTTCGGCGATGGTAAGTTCAATCAGTGAGTTCTTTAAATAAGAAAAATTGATAAGTAGCCTATAAAATGGTTCTTGCACACTTGTTGTTAAATAGAGAATTTTATTTTGTAAGGTTGGGCTATCTAAAGCAGTCTTTAGGGAGAACTCGAATTAAGGGTATTTGTGCTTTAGGGCAAATAAATTTATATGCATTTTGTGTGATATGCAGTTTAATTAGATTTCTTGGGGTTGACTTGAACTTTAGAAATGAAATTATTTTCATAAAATTAGAAACAGCCAAGTAATTTTGATTTCACAGAATTTAAATAATACGCTTTTTTTCTTATTTTTGCATGCACAGCATCGACACATGATCAGGAGGTATTCAGCTTTTATCCTGACAATCGGCCATGTAATGGCTTTGAAGAAGCCCTAGACCGGTACAAAGAAGTCGTACCAAACCTTCGTCTAGCAGGTCTGTCTGATACCTTCTCTGAGTTCCTCTACTTGAAATTCAAGATTTCTTTAATAATTATTGGATTTTACATTAACATGTCATTGTGATATAAACAGGCCCCACATCTTTTGCACCAATAATTGAGACAGCAATCGGCATTGTAGATAGCACAGGTGGCCAGTATCATGTTCTTCTCATAATAGCTGATGGCCAGGCTAGTACTTCATTCCCACAATACTCAGGGGCAGAACTAGAATTGAAAATACCAAATATGTGGTCACTGAAATTTGAACTGAAATCTCCAGAATCACTAAATTAAATTGTGACCACTAAGCTACAAGCACACATTTAGCACTTCATGAGGGGGCTGAACTATATAAAAACTCTAAGAAAAATGAAAATTAAATTAAATTTCAATATACATGATTAAAAAATTTGAAATCATAGGGGGTGGCTAAGCACCCCCTGGGCTATACCTAGATCCACCCCTGACAATACCTAGAAATCTAGCCTACCTATCAGGAGGTGTTACAGTAATCCTCGATAGTAAATTAACTAAAAGAAATATTGTGTGATGTGACATTTAATGCATCTTGTAGGTGACAAGGAGTGTCGATACACAATCAGGCCAGTTAAGCCCGCAAGAAAGAGCCACCGTTGATGCAATTGTAAAGGCTAGGTAACTATAACAAATGCAACCCTCAAATTTCCGTATTTTCTTCTTTTTCTTTTAGTAAGTTACCTCATGGGCTCCAAAGTATTTTACATTTCATATTTTCATTCTTAAAATTCTAAGCTCCTGTTTTGTTCCCTTGTCCTAGTTATCTCCTTTCAGTCAAGAGTGAGACTACTATGCATAGTGCATATTGGTCCGTACTATGGATCAATATCTCCATTTTTAAAGTTCAAAGAATCGATCTGAACCGTTCAATATGATCTCCATATGAAAATGTAGTTGTAGATAAAATTTTACATTTTTTAGAATTTTTTTACTATTTTTTAGATAGGTAGAAAATCACTTGGGGTATGTTTGGTTGTAAAATAAGAATAGTTCGAATAGCCAAATCAAGAATAGCTATTGTTTGTCTTATTAGAATAGCCAAATCTCAAAACCCTTTAGGAATAGCCTATTCTAATAAGACAAAAAAGTTTGGATTCACTATTCTAGCTATTCTAACCTAATCAAACACCGAATAGGCTATTCCGAATAGCCTAACCCCAATAATAGCTTATTCTCAATCCAACCATACCCTTGGTCTAAAGATTCTAGACCATTCAAAAGTAGTGATTTTCTACCTATCTAAAAAATAGTAAGAAAATTAAAAAAAATATATAAAATTTAGTCTGCTAGTACATTTTCATATGAAAATCATGTTGAACAGTTCAGATCAACAATTCGGACTCTAAAAATGAAATATTGATCTGTAGTACGGACCAATCCACGCTATGCATAGTACCATAGCCTCACTCTTCAGTCAATTCTAACTATTCTTGGAATGGGTCATTTTGTTATACTGGGAGATCAAAATGATACAAACTGTGATGTTGAGGGACCAATCAGGGAACTTTGAAATTTTAGGGTCAAAATAAGAAAAAGTGATACTTTAAGGACATTTGTATATTTTGCTCAACTATTACTGTTTTGTATTATCTATTGATTTGTGAGTACAAATGCAGCCAGTATCCCTTGTCAATAGTTGTGGTCGGAGTTGGAGACGGGCCTTGGGATATGATGCATGAATTTGATGACAACATTCCGTCCCGTGCCTTCGACAACTTTCAGGTTATTTTTATTAAATATTTTCTGGTACAGAAGCCAACAATTATTAAATCTAAATAGCACCTTGTGTTCAGTTCCATTTCTTTTTCCTTTTATTTTCTCTTTATTTATTGTATCACTTTGATTTTTTCTTCTACTTTTTGGTATTTAGAGATATACTTGCAAAATTGCAAAGGAGTATATCTTTGAGCAAATCATATACTTTTTTTAAACCATTTGCAAACTTCCTGTCTTAAATTTTCTTATCTAAAATCAAATTAAACAAAAATTGAACACAAGTTACAGTCTCAATGAACAGATTATAAAGAAAATCTGTTACTCTAATAGAAAAACTCTCATTTTGTTCAACTTCACATTTTTTTATCCCTTGTGTCTAGATTGCAAATTAATATTAAGAGTTCATGATTTAACTCTAAATCATGTTTGCTATCAAACTATGACCCCAAATTTTTGACACAAAAAAGGTGAAAGAGAGGACTAAAGGTGTGTTTTTTGTACAGTTTGTAAATTTCACCGAGATAATGTCAAAAAGCATCCCGACAGAGAGGAAGGAAGCTGAGTTTGCCTTGGCTGCTTTGATGGAAATACCGTCCCAATATAAAGCGACCATTGACCTTCAACTTTTGGGGTATTTAATAGCTTTGACTCTTTACTATTTATGAATAGAGGAAGTTTTTGGTGCCACAAAATACCAAAACTTCACTTTTTTCTTTATATTTTAAAATATTAAATCCAAATATTGAATCTTGTTCATTTTCATTAGGGATGTTTTCTTGTAAAAAATTATGATTTGTGGAATTATTAGTCATGGTTGAATACCGAAGAAAATCAAGGGACTCTTAATTTGCTTAATTCCACAAAATAGTGTCATTACTCAGACTCATCCTATGTTCTTAATTTGGTAATTTAATATTTATATATTTTATTTAGTCGCCGAAGGGGAATTCCACCGAGAGTATGTCTGCCTCCACCAAGCAGAAATAGTTATTCCCGAGGAAACAGTTTCAATCAAAGGCCACCATCAACTCCTACTTATGTCAGCAGGCCTTCTACACCTCCTTACTCTTCAGAAAGTACTCTTGAAGATAAGCTGGTATTTTTCTTCTATACCAATGCAAGTACTACATAATTTAAATAAATGTTCTGGTACACGGGGGCAATAATTTAAATAATTGTTCTGGTACAGGGGGCAAAATGGGGGGCTAAATCCCCCCTATGAAGTGCATTTTTAAATTTTTTTTCCTGTAAAATTTTAATTTTTACAAAAATTATTACTGTTAGTCCCCCTTATAAAATGAAATTACATGACACTTATTCATCCAGCCTCCCAATCTCAATTTTTTGGTTATGCCCCTGCTGGTACAGAGATTTAATAACATTATTTTTCTCACAGCTATGTCCAATTTGCATGTGGAAATCAAAGGACTGTGCATTTGGATGTGGACATCAGGTAAGATTAACCGAATTTTATGTTTCATATCATTCTATTTCAAACTTCATAAATTAAGCTCATAAATTTCTAAAAATCACTTGATACCATTCGAAAGTAGTGATTTTCTACCTATCTAAAAAGTAGTAAAACATCTAAAAAATGTAAAATTTTGTCTCCAAGTACAACATTTTGAGATCATGTTAAACTGTTCGGATCGACTGGTTGAACATTAAAAATAGAAATATGGATCCAAAGCACAGGTTGATCAGTAATATGCATATTACCATAGCCTCACTATCATTCTATCTCAGACTTTACAAATTGATCTCATAATTTTCAGACTTGTTACGATTGCGGGACAGACCTAGAGAAGTGTCCGCTATGCCAAAGCCCTATAACCACAAAAATCAAGCTCTATTGATGTGTAATTACAGAGTCGATTTAATGGATAAAAGAATTGTACTTGTAAATATGTATAATGAACTCTGATCAATTCAAATTTGCTTTGCATCAATTGAAGACATGTGCAATGCTTTGTATTTTTTTTTAGTAGATCTTATGGTAGAGTTCATGATCATGCATAGTCGAGTGAAGGATACTTGTTTCTTCTTTGAACAATGATTGTTTATTGTATCTTAAATATGTAAATTATGAATAGATATATATTGATCTTTAAAATCAGAGATTTCCCCCCTTATTGTTTACATCCACTAAAACACACAAAATCACACAATTCATTTTTTTTTATTTTGACTTACCTGGATTATCTGAAGAATAAAAAATAATATCCCTACTTGTAATATAATAAAAGAAACTATATCTGAAATCTATATATGCATTCAGTATATTAGATGAACCCAATTCAATGATTTAAATAGAGATATCACTTCTATATATTCTTTATGAAATCCGGATATATAGACAAAATAAAATTTACACATTCTTTAGGAAATTAAGTTAATCAACGATGGATCAATACACATTTCTAGTATTTGTACCCCTTCACATACAAGCTCTCAGATGCCGCGGCATCGGTGCTTCCCCCCGCATACTTCCCTAATGTCGCCTCGGAATTTGCCTTGCACCGTGCCAAAAATGCTGCCTGTGCGGCCTCGACATTCTCCTTCTTACCAGCCCATTTCTTGATGGTGCTCTGTTGCAGAGCACGGCCGAAGGAGAAGGAGAGTGTCCAAGGCTTCAGCACATCCAGTTTGTTCATCGCATCCAGATTCAGTGTCGCTTGCTCCTCACTTTGCCCACCAGATAGGAACACGATGCCTGGTACAGCGGGAGGGACGGTGCGTCGAAGGGCGGTGACTGTATGCTCGGCTATCACCTCTGCAGCAACCTGAAGTGGAGACAGTTTTGTAATGTGATGTAAGCGTTACCTAAACCTAGTTTTTGTTGGCTACTTTATTTTTATGGTCTAGCAGTTCGATCATAGACAAGTATTGTGGCCAATAGTAGCTTAGATATACTGAACAAACCCGAAAAACTACTAATGTTTACATCGTATCATTATTTTGACAAAGAGTGAGGCTATGATAATTTGCAGAGCGCGAATCGGTATGTGCTAGGAATCATATCTTCATTTTCAAAGTCTAAACAATCGATCTGAACCACTCAACATGATCTCCATTTATAAATGTACTTTGGGACAAAATATAATTTTTTTAGAATTTTTTTACTATTTTTTTAAAAGGTAGAAAATGACTACTTTTGAATGGTTCAAAAATCTTTAGATCGAGTGATTTTCTACCTATCTAAAAAATTAGTAAAAAAAATTCTAAAAATGAAAAATTTGGTTTCAAGTACATTTTTATATGAAGATCTTTTTGAACGGTTCGGATCGATTGTTTAATCCATTGCACGGACCGTTCCGTACTTTGCAAAGTACCATAGCCCCACTCTTTGATAAATGTTACATGCCAACTACAATACTTCTACTAACTGACAAAATGGATATATGAATATATGATGATAGGGGATATAGCACAAACAAAACAATGCTATTATGTTGTGGGGCCATACCTTTGGGCTATCAGAGCCTGGAGTGACCATGTTAGGCTTCAAAAGAGTGCCCTCCAAAAGAACGTGGTGATCGTTCAACGCCTTGTACACAGCCGCGAGCACCTGCTCTGTAACCGCAGCACATTTCGCAATGTCATGGCTTCCGTCAGTCAGAATCTCAGGCTCCACAATCGGCACTAATCCGTTCTCTTGACAGATAAGCGCGTACCTCGCCAGGCCCTGCGCATTTTGCACAATCGATAGCTCAGAAGGCTCGGTCGGGCCTATCTTCAACACTGCACGCCATTTGGCGAATCGGGCCCCGGCTTCGTAGTACTTCTGGCATCGGGCCCCTAGTGAATCAAGGCCCTGGGTTGTAGTTTCGCTATTTGTACCTGCGATTTCTACGGTACCTTTGTCAACCTTGATCCCGGGAATGACCGAGTTCTCCAAAAGGAGGTTGACAAATGGCTTGCCATCTACGGTTTTCTGGTAAAGTGTTTCCTCAAAAAGGATGACCCCTGACAGGAAAGGTAGGGCACCTGGCGCAGTAAAAAGCATTTCACGGAGCGCCTGGCGATTGGACTCGATGTTTTCGACATTGATGCTGGCAAGCCGTTTGCCAATTGTGCCTGTGCTCTCATCGGCAGCTAGGATGCCTTTGCCTGGTGTCGCAATGTATTTGGCAGTCTTGATAAGTTCCTCTGCATTAATTCAGAAAAAAATTCTGTTAACAAGGTAAGGAAGAATAATGCTTGTTGGCATTTTTGGCATGTTAAAATTATGTGGCACATAATCACAAATATAGAAGGCTCCTTATTTTTTATTTTAACCTTAGCTTAGGATATAAATATTGCTTGCAACTATGTTTAACCGAGATATCATTACATCTGACTAAGATAATTAAGTCAAAAGGAATATTAATATATGTGTAATCAACGCATTCTATTTGTTGTAAACTCATACTTACCAAAAAAAACCTAAAACAATAATAATCATGATATATTGATGATGAAGCACAGTTGACATATTGTACTCATTTGCTAACTAACCAGAAAATGATGATCAAATTAATGATAAGCCCAGCTTACTTTTACTTTTCTTTATGAAATTGGCCCTACCTTTGAAAAAAGAAAATACTAGAAAGTGATTGGGTTCACAGTGTTTTTACCTGCATATTTTCCAATGAAGGCTGACATGTTTTCTGTTTGAGTTTGCTGGTCAATATTAGAGAACTTGGCCGCAAAAGCAAAGCTAAATAGACTAGTGTCTTATATAAGCAATCAAAACATGGGATATACCATGTGAATCTATTATGCCAAACTGACACGTGTGAGCAGCTAACCCGTTGAATCCTATCATCCCTGGATAAAGCAATGAGTGGTCCAGTGGTCTCACTTCATATAGTCCCATGAAAAATTAAAAATGCTTGGTTTCTCATGCAAGTAAAATAAAAACAAAGAAATAAAGACAAGATGAGTGGTAAGGCTGTAGGGATAAATCTGCTGACGTGCACCTATCCAGCGAGAATGTAGGGATGAAATGAATTGAAATCGGTGTAAAGATAGATTTTAACAGAGCAGTTTAGGCTTCATACAGCGCTTGGACTGTAAAATCAAAATAACATTGAAAGTGATTCATGCTCTGCATGAAACTAAAATTGCTCTGTTAAAATCTTTTACCTGGCAACCGCAAACGGGAAAGCGCATGTACATGTATTTTCATGCACATTTGCAAAGATAGTATTGACCGCACAGCTCGATGAATTCATATTACCTAAACTCAAATTTTGAGTTTAAATCTAGACCGACCGTCTGATCTGCTTTGGCACGAATATTAAAGAAACCCCGTACATTTCAGCTTAATTCCCAGGAGCTTGTCTAATAAGTTTTAACAAACTCCTCCCACAGAGCTGTGGTTTGATAATTTTCATGATAGTTGTCACCAACAAATGAAAAAAGTTTTAACCAGATCTCTGCATTCAATACTTGGTTTCATCTCCAGTAGAAAGAATCAATGTGTTGCCGTATTGAGAGATTCGGTAATATACATAAGAAACAGATATTACAAAAATCCACACTCATAATAATCTAATCAAAGATCAAGCACCATTCAACGATAGCATACTTCTTTGTAACATTAATTCAATAATTAAGCACAACAACTCCTCAAAATGCAACTTCCCTTTAATCGACACCTGTCAGTATATCAACCCCTTCTTCCTCTTCCTCTTCCTCTTCCTCTTCTTCCTCTTCCTCTTCCTCTTCCCCTTCCATTCCCTCATTGTCACCCTTCTGAGGTGGCGACTGTGACCCATTTGCCCCAGCATTACCACCATTAGCATCTCTCCTTTCATCACTATACCCATATGGTGACCCTTGTTTATGAGAATTGGCATTTCGAGGACTTACTGGAGGCAAGACGGAAGCATGCCTAACATCAGAGACTAGCGGTGAGTCTGCTTGGTCAACAGACTGATCACGACCGGCACTGCGGCTTCGGCTCGGATAGGGGCTGTTGCTACGACTAGGACTGTGAGTCAAGGTCCGTTCACAACTAGGGCTTCGACTGCGGCTTCTGACACTGCTACGCAACTTTTTAGGATTTGGGCTAGCACTGGCACGGGTTATATCAGGGCTAAGGCTATGGGTAGAGCTTCTGCTTTTGGAAGGTGAATGGTCCCGTGACCTTTTAGGGTTGGGGCTTGGACTGCGGCTATTGGCATCTTCATAACTAGCACGTGGTTTCCTTGGGCTATGAGATGGATAATCAGAGCAGTCCCTCTTGGGGCTAGAACTATAATTATCACGAGATGTGTAGTCAGTGAAAACCCGCTTAGGGCTAGGGCTACGATTGTCACGGGATGGGTAATCTGTGAGGTTCCTCTTAGGGCTAGGGCTACGATTGTCACGGGATGGGTAATCTGTACGGTTCCTCTTTGGGCTAGGGCTACGGTTGTTGCGGGATGGGTAATCGGTGCGGTCCCTCTTAGGGCTAGGGCTACGGTTGTTGCGGGACGGGTAATTGGAGCGGTCCCTCTTAGGGCTAGGGCTACGGTTGTTGTGGGGTGGGTAACCAGTGCGGTCCCTCTTAGGGCTAGGGCTCCGGTTGTTGTGGGGTGGGTAACCAGTGCGGTCCCTCTCAGGGCTAGGGCTACGGTTGTTGTAGGGTGGGTAACCAGTGCGGTCCCTCTTAGGGCTAGGGCTACGTTTTTCACGAGAAAGATAGTCAGAGCGGGCCCGCTGAGGGCTACGGATGTTAAGAGGTGGGTAATCAGGGCGGGCCCGCTTAGGGCTAGGGCTGCGGTACCGATTATAGCTGCTATCCCTTTCACGAGGGACCTTGTCTCCAACCTTGTGCCCCCTCTCATCTCCCACCTCAACTCCATTATACCTGTTATAAATTATTACAAATTCAACAGTGCGTTAGAGACACGCAGATGTTCTCTGTTATTTGAAGTGTTTCTACTTTGCTCTTGACCAAATTTGACAAAACTAAACATCTGTCCTATAATTTATAAACACATTTTAAAAAAAAATCCAAAATACAAAGCCAAAAAAATAATCCAAAAACACATTTAAGACTTCCAGGGCCTTTTCAGATCTGGTTCTAAATGTAATCTCATCATATGCTATAACCAACAGATTAATGCATCCAGATCAATGCGCCCTACGAAACACAAGTTATAAATAACGTATTTACTACGCACCTTCCATTGCTGGCATATGGAGCACGAGAATCATAACCCACATGGGACTGACGATCACCGTCAAATCTCCCAAAAACAGGCTCAGGTGCCCTGCCTCTACCAGAAAGATAGTCACTGTTTCTCTCCCTATCAAGCCCGCCAGCTGCAGCTCTGCTGGTTGGACTATCAACAGGTCTCCAGCCACGGATGGGGCGGGATGGCCTCTTGCCACCGCCACCTTGCAACGCAAGTGCCCTCAGCTCACGTGGAACCCGCTGCTTTGCCACCTCAAGGATCTTGATGAGATCCTTGGCGAATCTTGCTTCCTTCTGACAGAAGAACGTGTATGCCACGCCAGTTGCACCAGCTCGACCGGTACGGCCTATCCGGTGCACATAGTCTTCTATTCCAGTAGGGAAATCATAGTTGATCACCGTCCTGCCCAATACCACACACAGATTAGGAAAAAAAAAAAGAGAGAAATGAGATGAGATGAGGAAGAAGAATACAATTGGACCAACTTTTAAAACTGTTTGTCCCCGAGATCTGTTGAACAAAGTAAACCCCTTAAAACCTAATAATTCTTAGCAGCAACAGATATGAAACAGAACTCCTTTAAACTGCGGATTAACTGCGTGTTTTTCTTATAATCTTTTAGATATAGCCAGAATTTAGCCCAAAATATTTACAATTTAAAAAATAAAACTTCAAGAATCCCAGGTTCTAAGTTTCAATATCAGTTATATGCACATCAACTGCCATGGCTGTTCAATTGGCTCTTGATATTGAAGGAAATAGATATGGAGTCTTTAGAAGATAAAATTATATCTCTTTACCTAATATCCTTAATGTCAAGACCACGAGCAGCAATGTCGGTGGCAATAAGGATTGGGGTGCGTCCCGAACGGAAGTGGTTGAGCACCCGTTCTCTCTCACCTTGGGACTTGTCCCCGTGAATCACTGACACCGGGAATTGCCGCACCAGGTTGTGTGCCAGCTGATCACACATGCGCTTAGTTATGCAAAATATCAGCACCTTTGCCCCTCTCTCCTGCGACCTCAATATCTGCTCAACCCTCCTTAACTTTTCTGTCTGCGATATCACCTCCACATTCTACACACATTTTTTATATTGGAATCAGTCGTCCATCAGTTCATAACTCATTTGTACTGCTTGCCAGAGTAATAGACTTGCCTGGGTGATGGAACTATTGGCTACAAGCTCATCAACGCGGCCAATATTGACCTGGACAGGACGCGTAAGCAGATCCCCAGCAATCGCACGGACCTCCTTGGGCCAGGTCGCAGTGAACATGAGGGTTTGGTGGCGCTGTGGCACCTCCTTTATGATTCTTCTTATTTCAGGCTCAAAACCCATGTCGAGCATCCGGTCTGCCTCATCCAACACAAGGTAAGACACCTGGCGAAGGCTCAGCCGTCGCATCTCCATTATGTCCCATAGACGCCCTGGTGTCGCAACCACTACGTCCACCCCACGTTCTAGGGCTTTCAGTTGGGGTCCTTTTGGGGCACCACCATACAGACACTGTTTTAAGTTGGAAGTTCAGCAGCTAGCACTTTACAGTGAATGGCATGTACATATATTTGGAATGGGAAAAGCAAACAATACCGTGCAAGAGATGTGTGCAGACCGGCCGAACTTGGCAACCTCTGCTTCGATCTGAGTGGCGAGCTCTCTGGTTGGAGCAAGAATCAGCACTGTGGGGCCCACTCTAGGGTCATTGTGCAACCGCTTAATGCGAATGAATCCAGGGAGGAGGTATCCAAGGGTCTTGCCTGAACCCGTCTTTGCAACGGCTACAATATCATTGTCCTCAAGAGCTATTGGCCACGACTGTGCCTGGATTGGAGTTGGATATTGGAACCCAGCTTGGCGTAACTGTTCAAATTCAAAAAAAAAAAAAAACACATAAAATCAATTACATTGCATGCAGATACTAGAATATTTAACTTCAATAGAAGAATATAAACAAAGGGGAAAAGGTACAATTGTGCTGTGGTGTGTCCCAGAAGTAGTTAGTTAGTTACCAGCTCCTCAAGGTAAAGGGTGTGCTTTTGTTTGCCAGAACGCACATCATAGCAGTTGTGAAAAAGCTGACTCTTTGTTTGGTGGACCCGCATGACAGCGGCTTGCATGAAAGAGGGTCCATTTTGAGTGGAAATGTGAACTAACAGTACTCAGTGTTAGACCCCACTCATACTGACGTGAGCCGTGATTGTCAAGAAGTAGCATTTCTCAAGCAGGAAGAAATGCCACAATATATACGATACATTTCCATGTGGCATGTAGTATAAAACCCGACAGTTGTGCTGAAATGCAACCCAACTGTCAGGATCTAGGCATCGAAGCAGGAAACTGGGATCAACTATGACCCGTGCATGGCAGGTCAGTTCAGTCCTTGCCAACCCGTTCCTAATGGGCCAACAATTTGACCAGGAAAAATTGAAGGGTGGTATAAGCGTTAACTCCACAGCCGCGCAATTGGCCACAGATACAAATCCCAGCGAATCAGGTCAAGGCAGGCCCACAAGCACAGGCCAGGCAGGGACCCAAAGTGAATGGGGCCATCCTGAACTGTACGACATTGGCTCCATCATGGAGCAAATATCGCACCTGGGACTGACATAGATGCAAAAGAGAAAAAAAGAAAGATGAAAAAGAAAGAACTCAAATTTTACAGCGAAGATAATTTCAACAGAATAACTCGTCCAGCCTGATATATAGTTATTTATTTATTTTTAATATTATTATCTAGGATAAGGAGTCAATGTGAAAGGCATATTGGTTTGATATTATCTAGTTAAAGGGGATAAAATGCTATAATCAAAATTGATTGTACCATAGAACTTCAATTCAAAACAATAAAAAAGGAAACTGACAAGAATAATCAATTGAAGTTTTTCGTGTGCTACTGAAAGATGGGAGCAGCAAAATGCAAGAAATATAAATACCTCCTTAAGTATCTCTGGTGGTAAATTAGCAGAATCAAATGTAGGAAATGGCGCGGGTACATTGTCACCCTAAAAAAAGATTACCAAGAGCACCAAATATTAACAAAAAAATCATAAGATAAAATTACAATGAATATGTGCAAATGAATAGCATTTAAACATGTTGCCCGTTGATGTAACAACAATTGATCTAGGTTGAGTTTCTTATTTAGAGGAAACATTTGGCAAATCCATTTAATGGAACGTGTAACAGTGCAAAAATACAAGTACAATATACATACAATAACAATAATCTCATGGCGCTGACGGTATACTTCAGCGGACCCAGCATCTACACCTGTCGGATAATCCCTCCTGCTGCCAATAGATACAGCCCTAGGATCCCGTGCATCATTTAGACCATACACATCCATGCTGCCACTTCTACTACCTCCTCCCTGTAATCAAAATTTAAATCCTACATGATCTTAATAATAGCCATATATTCCAGGCAAATCTCTCCCATAAACACTATTCTAAGAGTTAGGGTTACGTTGTATGCTATGTGTCTATCCTATATTACATTCCATTTTGGTGACAGCTCCTACTTCTAATTATTCTGATCAATAGTGTACTTAAGAGGAAGTTTGATGGTGTAGATCAAATAATATTAGGTTAATATCAGCTATGAGGCTATGATACTATGCATAGTTTTGTATTGGTCCGTACTATGGATCAATATCTCCATTTTCAAAGTCCAAACAGTCGATCTGATACGTTCAACATGATCTCCATATGAAAATGTACTTGTAGATCAAATTTTACATTTTTTTTTACTATTTTTTTAGATAGGTAGAAAATCACTTGATCTAAAAATTCTAGACCATTTAAAAGTAGTGATTTTCGACCTATCTAACAAAATCATAAAAAATATAAAATTTAATCTGCAAGTACATTTTCATATGGAGATCATATTGAACAGTTTGGATCAACTAATAGAACTTTAAAAACAAAGATATTGATCCATAGTACGGGCCAATCCATGCTATACATAGTACCATAGCCTCACTCTAATATCAGATCTAACATTGTTTATAAATACTATCCTCTAGATCTGCTCCATATCCCCATCCAAAGGCCTCCAATTCCTATGCTTTTCGCACGAACAACAAATTTCTTGTGAACATGGAACTAGAAGCGCAAAAAAAATTGAGGGAAAAAAAAAGGAGAGAGAAAGAGAAATACCTGATGAAAGGTTTTGGCACGAGGTGCGTACCGGTCGTTAGATTCATCAGGGGAGTAGCTCCTTCTCCGGCGGCGATCCGGCGCTGCCACGGCGGCCGAGGAGATGCCCCGGCGAGCGGGTTGCGGGAACGGAGGTGGAGGCGGGAGCTGGTCCTCCGGCGGAAGGGGGCGCTCGTACTGCGTCACGTCCGTCTCTGGATTCCAGTAGTACAAGTAGCCCGTGCTTCCATCTACTAACCCTCGCCATGGCTTAGGCAGAGTCGGGTCCTCAGGCGCGTAGCGAGGCGCTGCTCTACCACTCATGGCAGGAGATTGGCGCTCTTCTCGTCGATCGATCGAGAGAGGAGGGGAAAGCACGAGAGCGGGCGGAGGATACTTGCGTCTCTTTCGGGCTAGGGTTTCAAAGCGGGGAAGCGTGGCACGCATCTAGTGATCTAGGTCTTTTTACTTGACCTTGCATTAATGGATTGGGGCGCATTAGCTGCCTATTTGTTCTTCTTTCATACTTTCACGAGAAAGTATCCCCTGAATTCGTATCATCTAAGGTAACAGACTATTTCACTGTTTGCATCTAGACCGTCCAAACAGAATCTGCACGAATATATTAAAGGTGACTGTGCGTTTCACCTCAGGCCGGATTGGCCCGGATTCTGATCGAACGGTCCAAATATAAACAGAATTATTCTGTTACCTCAGAGGAATGGATTCCTAATCCTCACTACCGGACCCAGTCACCCAGTCACCCAGTAGATCTATTCTCACGGTCAAACCAATTTCAGTCAGGAAATAAATCTGCTGTTATTCCAAAATAATAACAAGACCTGTTTTTCTATCACAACCGTTCAAATTTTACCATGTGCGAATATTAAGGAAGAAAGTTTTCCAAGCGCGAATCTGCTCGAAGATCAACGGTTGTGATTGGAATAACAGGTTCCTGTTATTCATTTGGAATAACAGTAGATATATTTCCGGTCGGTCAAACTCAATTCAATTCCGTGTTTATTTGGAATACAGGAGTGTTCGTTTTGAGATTCGTGCCAGAATAAACCCGACGACTCAGATCTCATTCTATCCGATCAGGTATTGCACTGAAAGTTGAATCAGATGTTCTTGAGCTCGCTCACACAAACAAATGCACCGACTTTGAAAGTTTAATTCCAGAACCTATTAAACTGGATTTAAAACACTAATTTCAATCGTTTAAAACCGATTTACTCTACAATTTATTATAAAGAGTGATATATTTACATATAAAATTTATAAATTTTGAAATTAATATAGTATAAAGTCGTGCAGTTAAAAAATAATAAAAAATAAACGCACTAAAATTACCTTACAATTTTTTTTTAAACTTTATACTAAATTAATTCAAAATTTTATAATTTTTTATGTAATGCATCACTCATGAAATTGATCAATTTTAATGGTTTAAATTTGTTGTTTGAAGTCAATTTGATAGATATAGAAAATAAGAGCACTAACATATTCAGTGAGCTTAAGAACACCCCAGTTCTACTCCGAATAGAAAATTATTATAACATATGTGATCTGCTTTGAGCCCTTGACAACTTAAAAAATGGAAAGAAATCACATTACATTGATTATATATCTTAATATATTTGTCAATCAACTTATATAATAACAAAAATAAAAATATATTTATAAATATATTATTGAATGTATAGAGATCACCAAATAAGTTTCATATAATTGAAATATTATTTGATACATTAAAGAACGTTAATTCTAACAAATTATTTGAATGATAAAATATGCATCAAATTTTATTATTTTGTATTGGTACAATATGCGTAATATGAATATCATCTATATAATATTGCATTTTAAATTTAAACTTATTTTTTATAAATACCAAGATTATTAAATGACCCTCATTTATTTTTAATTTTGATTGAAATGCATTTTTTTAAGTTTTCTACAAAGAAAATTGTTACATATATCTACTTTAACTCCGATATTTCATAATTTGTGCACTTCGGTCAACTTATTGGTTTATTTATTACCTCAAAATATCTATGAAAATTGATGTAATTAAACTCTGCATATTCCTAATTATCAAAATACTACAATTAGCTTGTGTTTAGAATGCATAGTTTAGATTTTGCCTTTTGATGTCCATTATGTCCATCACTTTAATTTATGATGCGGCTATATGAAAATTTTTCTATATAAATGAAATATTTTAGTAACCTATTTGAGTAAAGATTGAAAGTCAAGTCATTTGACTATTTAATATTTACAAGAAATCTTCGTCTATACAATTTTAGTAGTCCCACTAAGTTTTTCAAAAAAAAAAAAAAAAATCTTCATCTGAATTTTGAACATGTGATCTATATGGAAATATTATCTTTTGTTGTTAGATCAAAGACTGATTTTCACGTCTTGCTATTCAGATAATATTTGTTAGCATGCACTAAACAAGGTCACCAAAAATCACCCTAATCATGAGTAAAAATTAGTGTTTAAGATGGAATCTTTCAGATAACTTACTACTAGACTAACAGTTAATTAGCTTTGAAGAAGATCATGGCCGCGGGACCCACCTAAGGATTAATTGGTCATTAGTGTTTCACCATTTCTTTTGTCTAAATATAGCCAAAGAAGGTTAAAACCTCGTCGCAAAAAACAAATTACAGTTCGCTTTTGAGTTGTTCAAATTGTACTTTGAAATTATCCTTCTAGAGAGAAAATGTTACCTATATTTAACTTTTTTCTCCTTTGGCTGAATATCTCTTTGTTCCTCAATCCTCACTCATAATTTTGCTGATCTTTGTAGAGGCCTGGAAAAAAAAGAGGCAGAAAGAATAACAGGAAAAATAACAACTCATATATGATTCTTAATCTACATAGAAAATCTAGAATTTCAGGATGATGAAGAAATTGAGATCTCGAAATTCAACCAGGAGAGTTGAAGAACAGAGTTTGTCAGCTGCACCTCATGTTTCTTCAACTAGCTCTGATATACAGCCAGATGAGTCAGCAAACAATACCAAGCAAGCCCCGCAATGCTCTGTGGTCTCATTTTACGAAACCAAGATAGCCGGTGTGCCCCGCCAGGTCACCATCTCATGGAACAGAAGCCTTATCAGTCATTCATTCTCAATCTCTGTCGAAGGAAGGGAAAACGGACCCTTGTTATGTCGTGTCGAGCTCAAACCGTGGCCATTCAGGGGTCGAAAGGGCTCAAAAGAAGAAGACGTTGACGGCGACTGTGTTAAGATCTTCTGGGACATGCGATCTGCCAAGTTTTCAGAAAGTCCCGAGCCCATAAGCGGCTATTATGTCGCAATCGTTAGCCAAGAAGAAGTGGTTCTATTAGTTGGGGATTCCAAGCAGAGTGCCTACAAGAAGAGCAAATCAAGACCTTCATTGGAGGACCCTATTTTACTTTGCAAAAGAGAGAGTGCTCTTTCAAGGAGGAATTTCACCACACGGGCACGGTTCAACAGCGGAAAAAGAAAAGAGCATGACATTGTCATTGAGAATTCCGTCCCGGGGTCAAAGGATCCAGAGATGAGAATAAGCATAGATGGCAAGGTTCTGATCAATGTTCAGAATTTGCACTGGAAATTTCGCGGAAGTGAGATGGTTTTCGTGGAGCAGTCGCCAGTGCAGGTGTTTTGGGACGTGCACGATTGGGTCTTCAACGGACCATGGTCACAAGCGTTCTTTGTTTTCAAGCCAGGGGAGGCCGAGTTGGCGAGAGACTATGCTGATGACGGAGAAATGTTGTGCGATTGCGATAATCTGAGCGGGTTTTGTTTCTTTTTAAATGCATGGAGGACTGAATGAGAGATTGGAGAGTTGGCTGAGGTAGTGTCTGAATTTATTGGTTTACAATAAGGTAGAGAATTTTGTTCTATATTTGAAATGAGAAGCATTTCATAGTTTAATCCTGTTGAATTCTTGTATATAATGGAGGAAATGATGGAAGCTTGTTCAATTATCTATCCTTCATATACACATTGCACATATTTACATTATGTAATTTTTGCTCGATCTTTCTGAATAGGAAAAAAAAATTAAACAAGTTGCGAAAATCCGCCAAATCGGAAGGAGGAAACGGTAAGTTATACACCAGTAAAACAAAACATGAACTGAAATCTACATGGTATTTCTCATGATACATGAACAGAGTAATTAACCACACTACATATTCAAAAATTCCTGAGTTCTAACTGGCTTATTACAACTTCAGATCTAAACACTTTTAATTATATGGAACCAAAGGGTCAATATGGACCAAAAAAGTTTGACCATACAAAATTTTCTTGCTCTCATAGAAACTAAAAAGAAAAAAAAAATGCTACCAAGAAAAATACAGAACTCCTCTGAGACCTCAGAATATCCAGTTTGCAGTAAGGCTGAGAAACATCACCGATGCCATTGTACTTCAAACAAGATCAAAGTGACCAAACCACCAGTCCTTTTTCACTGCTTTACCGGGCACATGAGACATTTTTTATAAGACATTTTGAGCATCTAAATTAACTAACAAAAAGGGACAAAAAATTAATAATGACGTTTCATTCCATGACAGCAACACCCCCAGCTGCCTTAATCTTCTCCATAATCTCCGCAGCCTCCTCTTTTGTAACCCCTTGTTTAACCACAATTGGTGCCTTCTCAACCAGTTCCTTGGCCTCCTTCAGGCCCAAACTCGTAAAACTTCTCACCTCTTTTATCACCTTAATCTTGGATGCGGTATCAAATTTCTCTAACTTTACATCAAATGCTGTCTTCTCCTCTTTCTTTTTCTCCTCCGACTTCCCGGGCCCAGCAGCCTGGGAGGAACCGAGACTCAACCCTTGGCCAGACAGAGTGCGTGGTAGAGGCTGGTTGAGACGAAGGAGCAAGGCGGGCCCAATTTGCTTTATTTCTCCGGGCAGTAGGGAGGCAATGCGGTCAGCTAGGTCAAGGATTTTGGAGGAAGGTGGTGGACTTGGTCCATACGGGTCATAGACAGGTGGGTAGGTGAATTTGTTTGTGGGGTCTTTTGGTGCTGATGGGACAGCATCAGAGAGGTGACGGGACAGTGAGAAGGAGGCAGGTGTTACTGGTACGGTAATGGTACCATGTACACGTTTTAGAAGGCCCAAAACCTTCATTGTTGAGCAAAAGAGGTATTTAAATACTAGTTGGGGGAAGTAACACTTTACAAGAGATTATAACCTGGAGAAAAAAGTAAATAATTAGTCTAAAAGCATCATTATTTTGTTAGTCGGAACTCTTTTTGTTATGCTAACTCTGCAAAAAGAACAACCTGCCTTACCCAAAACATGGAAAACAAAAAAATTGCCCATTTTCAATGAAAATTTGTTTCAAATTATAGTTGCTTTGTAGCAAAACAACTCCTGGCGTGTGTTCAGTTCGTTTGCGTTGAGTAGGGATCCGTGGCTTAATCAAGGGGTAAAGATACTGACAGAGCAATTTTTGTTTCATAGAGCGCATTTGTCACATGCAGCACTGTTCTGGCTCTATTGTATAGAGCCGTGCGCTGCATGAAGTAATAACTGCTCTGTCACTATCTTTACCCTTAATCAAGCTCTATGAAAAGAACCTTGGAAATGAAATAGTAAAATCAATCAGGCCAATTAGCCTTACTACTGGTTCAGCTTTGGTTCTCCTAATTGTTAGTACTGGTACAGCATTGGTTTCCCTCATTAGTTTGGAAGCCCAATTAAAAATCCAAATCAGACGCAAATTGTGACACCAAGCTGAAATAGATTAATTTCATCCCAAAATACAAAGAAGATGTTAAATCCGTGCATGCCTTCTACGCTCACCATGCATTCATCGCTACTTAGCATCGATTCGAAATAAGAGATAAAATGATATTAAGAATAGATCACCGTTGGATCGGCTCTCTCGCCATTCGCCAAAGGTCTAGCAGCTGCTTGATCCAAGGAAGCTCGCAAAGGAATCCATAATCGAAAAGAGAGGAGGGTTTGAGAGAGGAGGAGGAGAGAGAGAGAGATTGAAGCTAGGCTAGGGTTCGGACTTTAATTTCCATAGAAGGCCTTTATTAATGGGCTTATAAACAGCGGAGAGAAGAAGCCATACTGGCCGGGCCGTTATCGGGTATATATTTATTCTCTCCAACTCAACCCGACCCGACTTGGATATAATGTGGCCGGGATAATTGGAGTTTTTCCTGAGGTACCTGAATTCAGATCCCAAACTCAAATTTTGAGTTTGGATCCGAATCATTCAATCTGTTTTGGCACGAATGTTAAAGGAGCTACGTACATTCACCTTGATCTGTTTGGCACGAATGTTAAAGGAGCTACGACCCGACTTGATCTGAATGGTACATTTTGTACCATTCAGATCAAGTGTTTTTCTACTTATCTAAAAAAAATAGTAAAAAAATTCTAAAAATGTAAAATTGGTTTTGCAAATAATATTCATATGGAGATCATGTCTGACCGGTTCGGATACACCGTTAGAATTTTGAAAACTCAATATTGAGCCGTAGCACGGAGACCCTCTATGCTACGGTAGCACCGTAGCCAACTCATATATGATATATATATATATATAGTGGATCTTTGTGGCCACCATTCTAACGTTTAAAAGGAGTTATGGAGCATCAAAACTAAAATTGGATTGGCATGTAGACATATTTTTTGTCATTTGGACAAATAGAAATTTGTCAAGCATATATGGAACTTTTTTAATTATATACTAAGCTTCAACAGAGTCAGAGTAGATAGTATATTAGTATATGTAAGGTGGTCCATTAGTGTTAGAAAGAAAAGATATAGTGCTCCAATATAATAACTCATCATAAACTGCAAATACCAAGAACATAAAAACCTAATATATAAGTGCAAATTGATACCCCCTCAAACATAAAATTTTCTTAAAATGTCACCACAAAAGTTTCAGAATTCGCATCCTCTGAGATATCTCAACCTCTGAGTGTTTTTCTGGAAAATCTCACCCGTTCAAAACGTTCTGCACGAATCTTAAAGCACAAATAATACTGGCCCCAACTCTACCCCAAATAGGCACCGTACACGTCGGTCACGCAAAAGTTGATATATCTCAGAGGATACACACTCAAAGTTTCAGACTACTGGAGCATGCATCTGATCGGTACAATTCATTCATCGCCTCCTTTGATAAAAACAATTTCGGCACTCTCTTCATCACCTCCCTAGAAAAAAAAAAC